>CAJVRN010000040.1:1585000-2185000 GCA_911728415.1 Lagocephalus sceleratus
AGACTGGATTTTTTGGTGGGGGGTTTTTTTGTCTGCGTACCGGGCTCGGTGAAGTTCAGCAGGGTGCAGGAGTACGGGTCCTCTCGGTCCTCTTCTGGAATGGGACACCCGTGCTCCCCCACGATAAACTTCACCCCCACTCTGAAAAATAATCAGACGTGAAAAAAAATAACGCACACAGTCAGCCTTGTTCGACGCGCAATGTTAGGCTGCAAGATTTCCAAAGCTTGTCCGTCCATCCGCCCCTCCGTTGCCATGGTTACCGAGAGAGGGGAGGCTGGAAGGGGAGGGTGGTGGTGGTGGTGGGGGGGGTGTACCTTAAAGGCCATCACACATTATCTGCGCTCCGATCGGCAGATGTCAAAAAAATAAATAAAAAAATGGACAGAAAGGAAGAATGGAAGCGAGAACAATATCAGCTGGCCGTCAGGTGGAGATAAAAGTGTTGACGAGGCTGTTGGCTGTTTTGCTCGCCCGGCCTTGGAGCACAAAAGAAACACGCACGCAAGTTGTGGAGCACGGACCTGTGGTGGAAGTGGGGGTGATCCCGGAGGTAGCCCAGCCAGGTCTCCCTTATCGCTCGTCGCAGCTCATGGTGGTGTCTTGCTGACAGCACTCCCACCAGAACTTCACAGACGGGCACTGCCTCATCTGCACCACAAAAACACTCAATTAGGGCCAGGCACTTCAAAAAAAAACAAAAAAACAAAAAAAACAAAAAAACAAAGAGCAACGTGGAATGACTGGGAAATAACGAGAAAGGGAGAAAAGCCCCAAACACCAGGCGGTAGGTGGATGTGTTTGGGGGATATTATAATAATTTATCATGCGAAAGCTCAGCATTAATGCAACGTTTCCCCTGTTCCCCGGTGTTCCCTCAGCTACGCCCTACGATACAAACTGATTAAAAAAACACACGCAACAACATCACAACACTTGAACTAGCTCTTAATTCACCCACGGGTCGAACCCCCCCCCCCCTGGTGGAAAGAAAAGTTCCGCGGCGTCGGGCGGTCGAAGCCCGGGTCGCGGCTGAGAAAGTACCGGGGGTCGCGCGGAGGTCCGGCGGGGCGGTGAGGGGTCGTCGGGCCGACCACAAGTGCACCAGGAAGGCGACAGCGCAGGGGACCAGAACGAGCGCCAGCCCCCGCATGGACGGAGCCCTTCCCTCGGCTCTAGGTAGCGGCGGCGGGGCAGACTTGGGCTCCAGCGGCGCGCAGCTTGGTCCCGGGCCTCCCGCACTCCACCGCACGACCGGAGCGTCTGAGCCCGGCTCCGGCTCCGCCGCCGCTCCGCGTCTCCCTCCGCCGCTCGGAGAGAGGGACCAATCAGAGGCGAGCAGCCCGGCCGCGGGGCGTGCTGGGAAATGGAGTTCATCCGCAGAGGTCCGGAGCCGCACCGACACCTTTCTCTTCTTCCTCCTATTCTATTTAATTGCGATTTTAATTGAAACACGTCGACATGTCGTTTAATTACTCATTTAGGGTTTACTTTTTTTTTTTTAAAAAAAAGGTATTTAAAAAAATGACCCTGAAAATTGCAGTTTTGATTTACTTACAATTCCAAATAGCAGAGACTTGAGGGACACGGCGCGGTTTTTTTTCGTCCTTGAAGTAAAAACTGTGATTACTTCTGCAAACAGAGCGGGGCCTCGTTCCATTTCCATCACATTAACGAGTGACGACTGCAAAGTCATCTCCTAATGACAGTGACAACACTGTTCCGAGGAGCAGAAAATGAACATCAAAGGTTGCATTCATGTAGAAATGAGAAGAAACGCGGCGGCATCATGGCATTATTAAACCTGTTAGTCTGAACATAAATCATTTAAATGGAATTTTCTGTGCACGGGGAAGATCTTGTGACGCCTCCCTCGCCCCACCAGAGGGGGGGGGGGCACTGTCACAGTCACCTGCTGCTGCTCCAAACATTTCATTTATATTGATTTTAATGGGGTTGCAGTGTTGCGTAAACGTTTTCTTTGCTGAATTCCCCACCATTAAAAGAAAAGCAATTATGTAATGGGTAATGTTCGCACGCGCGGTTAATGTGATGTGTACAGATGAAGCAACTACGAAACAGCAGGACTGCAGATACATAAACCCAGTATTAGTTCTTCTTCTTCTTTTTGTTGGCCTAATGTTCAATTTGGAAAATTGCTCCATGACTCTCGGTATTAGATAACCTACACTCTTTCAGGGATAATTACTTTCTTGTGCTTTATGCGAGTCGTCTCAGGAACTATTTTCTCTGAGCTCAGAAGCTGCCTCTCATCCACTGACCGTTGAACAACAACAACTACAATAATAATAATGAAGTATTTGTATTTCTCCCGTCCTCCGCCCTTGCTCGCTCTGGATCATCTCACCGATTTAATTCTTTGTTGCAGCGAGCTGAAGCCGCGTCGCGAAACGCTTGGCCTTGAGTCGTCACCGGGAACATTCTTTATGTAACTTCGCTCTGTCGCTTGATGCGTTACTTTCTGTTTTTCGAGCTGCGGTGCAAGACGCAGCCGGGCCGAGAGGAGCCGCGAAAAAAACGCCCGAAGACCTCGGCCGAGCGAGAGGCCGCGACGCCGCAGCGGTAAGCGCTCGCTCCTTTTGAAAGAACACAACGAGGCACGTTTGGGTTACTGTTTTCTTTTAATTGGTTTGATCCATCAAAGGATTTACAAAGCCTGCTATTTAAATGCTATTTTCTTTTACCAAAACGATAACACCATTCATAAATACAGCTGCACGTCATCAACACGCCAGTCGTCCAGTCGTGTGCCGAGTAGCACCTGGAGAGTCGGTGGAACCGCGGAATTTCTTATTATAGTAATAATTCTCTCTGTGGTAGACAGAAATAAATCATGCAATATTCATCTGTAGCCGTTGTACTTTCAGATTTGGCACCGTCGTCGAGAGGAGGTCGCGACCCCGGGGTCAGCCTCCGGAGATTAGCAACGGCAAACGAAAGACAGCGATCGCTCTTGGAATCGATTCGGAGCCTGATCGCTTGTCGCCTGGGATGGGCTTTGTTTTTTTTTTTGGTTTATTTTTCCAAACCTTTTTTTCTTTTTTTTTTTCTTTTTTAAATATCGTGGCTGTTCGAGTAGGAAATCCTCGTCAGATTTTACAGAAACGATGTTGCAAAAAGCCTGAACCACCTAAGGGATCATCTTATGTAAACCGAGCCTAGAAAATACTCAGACAGTATCAACGACTGCGTCATTTATAAACCTGTTTTTTCTGGGGTTTTTTTTTTTTGTTGTTTTTTTTTTTTTTTTTTTTTTTAACCTCCTAAGTATCGTACAAGCTTGGCAGCGCTACGCGCCGTGTAGCCGCCGGCGCCGCGCGACAGATAATCAATAATACTACCGATAACGATATTCAGAACGATCATTAACGACTGGTCGGAAAAAATCAGCGAATGCTCTTCAACTACCTGGAAAGGAAATGTTCCAACAGTGTGCTTTTATCTTCCAAAACTAAAGAGAACGGGGGTTTGGGGGGGTTGGCACTGTGGCGTACTGTACGCCCGAGGAGGGGGGGTCAGGGCCTTGCCATCCACCCGGGGGTGGGAGGGGCTAACAGAGCTGTCATTCACTCTCGATGTGGACGGGGGAGATGAACCGGAACGGGCGTGTGTGCGTGTGTGTGTGTGTGTGGGGGGGGTAATTGTCTCCTACATGGGGGGGGGGGGTTGAGCTGTTGCTACAGATTTTGGAACCTGTCAGCTGACAGAAACAGAAAAGTCTTTTTATTTTTAGTTCACAAAAGGGGAATTACGTGGGGTTTTAACCTAACCCTTTTCTAGAAAAAAAACAATAATCATAGCTGGGGGGGCAAATATTCCTGTTTCCTGAGGCATGTTAAGATCTAGCACAAGAAAAGAAAGAGAAACTCTCATCCCATTAAGCACTGAGCAAGGCTGTTCTCTAATGACAAAGCAATAACAAACCTATTTAATTAACAAGACAAGACACACTCACTGGGTTGCCAGTTAGGGAGCTGGCTCCCCCCCGAAAAAACCCTCAGCCACCGGGACGGAGTTGACCGACAACAGTGTCCACCCGGCAAAAGAACTCAACCCGGCGCCCTCAGCCAGGAGCGTCGGGCGAGGTGGAGACGGAGGAGCCGGGCGACGCCGCGCCCGCGCCCGAGCGCGCCGGCTCATCAGAGGATGGCGCAGAAGAACTTCTTCTCCCTGAAGGGGTTCTCGGAGGCAGGCACGGGGATGATGAGGGGGTCCTCGCGTATGTGCGCGTCACAGTACGCCATCAGGTCGGCCGCCGCTTTGGAGACCTGAAACGGGGAGACGGAGGTCAGCCGGCGGGGTCATTGCGCAACACCCACGGTGCATTTAGGGGGATCAAGGAAACGGGAAGCACGGAGGCCGCGTCAGCCTCGGCAAAAATCAGTTCAGAGAGTTTACTATGACTAAAAGACGAAATAATTTAAAAGTGTGCCTGATGTAAAAATATAAATGATTCTGAAACGTCAGACCCAACAAATAAAGGTTAAAACACTAAATTGTTTCAGAGTATTCCCAAAAATGATTTAATTTAAATTCCGATAAGCCGTGTAGTGGAATCCATTAAAGCTGGTTATGAAACTCGATCGGCACGTTAACTAGCGGGATTACAGGAATCCCAATTTACAGGAAAAAATGCCGAGCGGGCTAGTTTGTCCGGTGGTTGTTGCGTAACGTCATTACGTTAAAGGGATAACGGTCATCCAGCCCACGTTCCTCGGATGAGGGAAAAACACCAGGATTTACTCATTCTTTTCTCCTGGACCCTTTCAGGAAATGAAAGCGTGATCCCAAATCCCGATTGTGGCTCGGCGACTCCTTCACTGGTGATGCGCTGCCGTCGCCGGGGGCAACGGGAGGCGAGGGCTCCCCCGGGGTGACCGACAGGCGTCGGAGGAGAGGAGGGGGGGGGTCGGACCGCGGGGGTCGCTGTCGGGAGTGGGATCGGAAGCGTCCGATCTCCTCGCTGCCACTTCCCTTCACCGCGCCGCCGCCCTCGACGCTCCGAAATCCTTCCGCCGCCGATGGCGGGGGTTTATCCCGGCGCGTCCGAAGGCCTTTTCCCAAACAAAACACTCCAGCAGGTGTTGTTTCATCGAGTGTTACACAAATTACTGCGGGCTACTAATTTGAGGAGTGGATTAACACACGTTTAATCCACTTTAACACAGCGAGCGGTGCAGGCAGAGGTGAACGGAGGGATTAAAACGCTTCTTTAGCCGGCGAGTATCGTGATAATTGTATTATTTGTGTTTCCGCCACCGATCGTCACCGCTGATGTTTTCCATTTCGTTTATTTTTACCCTCTCCGGTGCGTTTAAATCAGCAGATGCCTGATTACAAAACAGCACCTGCGCCACCGAAGGAACCCCAGAAGATGGGGTTTTTTTTGTCGCCTCGTGGGTTTCCTGGTCGCACGTATGGCTTTTGTAACGTCGGCAACGTTTTTAGTCGACCGAACTTTCAAGCTGAACCGAACGCACGTGGAGTTGTCGGCCCTTTGACACAAGAGGGAAAAGCGTAGGATGTTCTTACTGGAACCAACAACAACATTAACGACTGAACCGATAATCAAAAGAGATAACATCTGGGTCATTTCAATGTATAATTCCCCTAAACATCTCACACACACACACACACACACACACACACACGCAGTGAAGACTCCTCCGCCCCCTACAGGACAGTCGCTGTACTGCGCATCGTCACCCTGACTGACTGTAATTACACCGCAGCCCCCTGATGGAGGGAGAGTCCACCTAATTAGTGCAGATCACATCCCTTCGCCTGATTGGCCGATTAATGAGAACGTGCTGATCCCTCAATCGGCGGCGCATGGGACCGCTCTCGCCCGCGTCACGTCCCACAATTACGTGCGCGGCGTTGCCAAAAGCGTGCGAGCGCCTCCTCCGCTCCTCCTCAGCACCGCTGCTTCTTCGTTTTTGGACGTTTTTAATAAAGAGTTAATTGGCTCTCCACAGCCGACGAGCTCGGCGGTTGTTCGAGCGAGCCGTCAATCACACCGCCGACAGCTGCGGAGGAAATAATACAGATGTGCAGTCGTGCCGAGGCTGCGGTACATGGCGAAGGTTCTCCACACCGTCGTCTTGGTTTGTCTTTCCGGCTGGCAGGAGATTTGGAGTTCCACTTTCATCACGTCTTCGTGTCATATCTGATAACGCAAATCGCTTGTTTCAGAGCTCGAGCGGCGAAAGACCGGTGACCGTGACGAGTGGGGTCAGGCAAAGGTCGCCGTACTACAGGACCCGGCACGTTTAACACACATCAGATGGATCAGGCGCGTCCCTGAGTTCACTAAAAAGCCTTTAAGCAGCGATGCCGAATGAAATCGCAGACGGTCCTAAGGAGGCGGTCTGACGTCCGCGAGCGCTCACGTTTTACTGACGTCAAACAGATGCGTGCCGAGGCCGACGCTCGGTTAGCTCCACTTGTTCAGAGGAGTTTGAGTCTGTTCTCTTTAAACGACAGCAGATTAATAGAGATTCACTTTGAGACGAAGCTGAAGAGAACCTTCACACTCACAGAGGAGGCACCATGAGTAACCCTGCACAGTGTTACTGTCCCTCAGTGTTACTGTCCCTCAGTGTTACTGTCCCTCAGTGTTACTGCCCCTCAGTGTTACTGTCACTCGGTGTTACTGTCCCTCGGTGTTACTGTCCTTCGGTGTTACTGTCCCTCGGTGTTACTGTCCTTCGGTGTTACTGTCCCTCGGTGTTACTGTCCCTCAGTGTTACTGTCCCTCAGTGTTACTGTCCCTCAGTGTTACTGTCACTCGGTGTTACTGTCCCTCGGTGTTACTGTCCTTCGGTGTTACTGTCCCTCGGTGTTACTGTCCTTCGGTGTTACTGTCCCTCGGTGTTACTGTCCCTCAGTGTTACTGTCCCTCGGTGTTACTGTCCCTCGGTGTTACTGCCCCTCGGTGTTACTGTCCCTCGGTGTTACTGTCTCAGTGTTACCCCCCTTGGTGTTACTGTCACTCGGTGTTACTGTCCCTCGGTGTTATTGTCCCTCGGTGTTACTGACCCTCAGTGTTACTGTCCCTCTAGTGTCTCAGTGTCCCCCTTGGTGTTACTGTCCCTCAGTGTTACTGTCCCTCGGTGTTACTGTCCCTCGGTGTTACTGACCCTCAGTGTTACTGTCTCAGTGTTACTGTCCCTCGGTGTTACTGACCCTCAGTGTTACTGTCCCTCGGTGTTACTGTCCCTCGGTGTTACTGCCCCTCAGTGTTACTGTCTCAGTGTTACTGTCCCTCGGTGTTACTGACCCTCAGTGTTACTGTCCCTTGGTGTTACTGACTGTCAGTGTCACTGTCCCTCGGTGTTACTGTCCCTCAGTGTTACTGTCTCAGTGTTACTGTCCCTCGGTGTTACTGACCCTCAGTGTTACTGTCCCTCGGTGTTACTGTCCCTCGGTGTTACTGACTGTCAGTGTCACTGTCCCTCGGTGTTACTGACCCTCAGTGTTACTGTCTCAGTTTTACTGTCCCTCGGTGTTACTGTCCCTCGGCGTTACTGCCCTGCAGTGTTACTGTCTCAGTGTCACTGTCCCTTGGTGTTACTGACCCTCAGTGTTACTGCCCCTCAGTGTTACTGCCCCTCAGTGTTACTGTCCCTCAGTGTTACTGTCCCTCGGTGTTACTGCCCCTCAGTGTTACTGCCCCTCAGTGTTACTGACCCTCGGTGTTACTGTCCCTCAGTGTCACTGTCCCTCGGTGTTACTGTCCCTCAGTGTTACTGTCTCAGTGTTACTGTCCCTCGGTGTTACTGCCCCTCAGTGTTACTGTCCCTCAGTGTTACTGTCTCAGTGTTTCTGTCCCTCAGTGTTACTGTCCCTCGGTGTTACTGCCACTCAGTGTTACTGTCCCTCAGTGTTACTGTCTCAGTGTTACTGTCCCTCAGTGTTACTGTCCCTCGGTGTTACTGCCGCTCAGTGTTACTGTCCCTCAGTGTTACTATCTCAGTGTTACTGTCCCTCGGTGTTACTGTCCCTCAGTGTTACTGTCTCAGTGTTATTGTCCCTCAGTGTTACTGTCCCTCAGTAGAACACTCAAGGTGTCAGACAGTTCTGCCACACAGGAACCAGCTAATGAACCAGTGTTCCCAGTACAGACCAGACCAACCAAAAACGGAGGACAATCAAAAATCAACCTCTTTCATAAACTTGATCATTAAACTCTCCAATCCAATGACCACGTCGAAGGGGTAACTGGCAACGACACGTAACGCTTAAAGCTCCACGACAAACTCTAAAGGGTGTGTCACACAACTTCAGCGAAGCAGAACGATTCCGTGTTACGGGGAGCGGCTTGTCTGTGTCAGCCAATCAGCAGCCAGCATTCCACCTGAACCAAGTTACACAACCTTAATGACAATATTTGCTTTCGGACTGCAACAGAACAAACTTTAAACAAACTCCCAAGTACTCCAATGCTCCTGAAGAACTCTGAAACATATATAATCTTAAAATAAGCTAGGACTAATTTACCCAGAATTCCTGCTCTCCAGGCGTCCCTGAAGTATCCAACAACTTTTCAGGCAGTAAAACAACAAAAATGGGATTAAACCAGCAAATTAGACCCTTTTTGGGTGGGTGGGGTGGGTGGTGGTAGTGGGGGGGGGGGTTCTGAGTGGTGGGTGGTGGGGAGTGTTCAGAGAGGTGGGGGCTGCACCTTTATTCTGTCCATGCAGGCCTCCATCTTCAGCTGCTCCACGGCCTTCCTGGCCTGGGAGATGCTGGCCGTGCTGTTGTTGGCGATTCCGTCCTTCATGCCGTCCTTCGCTCCTGTTGGGGGGGGGGGCGAATTCACGGAGAATAAACAACACGTTAAACACGTAGCGTGACCCCTTGACCCCCACCCCGACCCCCAGCAGCAGCAGCGGAGCTTTTATTGTCTTTGGAGGACTCGTTCTGTCCAGCAGCTCCAAAGCAGCTGGACCGTCCACTTTCTTTGTCTGTGTTTTTCTTTGGGGGGGGTCACAGGTAGCAGGAGTGCTTCAGTAGGAGGGGGTGGTTATCGAGGACTCTTCTGCATCAGTTCCTCTCAATTAAGGGCTCCTATAAACCTTCCAACCCCCCCCCCCAACACCACTACCTAAACATCTGCTGTTGCCGCACGTGTAATGGCTGAATCCTGCCCCCCCCCGTTCCATGCCCCTTGACCCCCCCAGCTGCCAGCTCGTCCTCCTCTGCCTTTTAACAACAACGTGAAGCTTCTCTCTCAGGTGTGTGTGTGTGTGTGTGTGTGTGGGGGGGGTGATGCTGAATCAATCCACTCAGGCTCTGAGGGGTTTATTCATCCATCCCGCGTTAGAAAGCAGGTGTTTCACTGGGGGGGGGCACACGGAATTCATATTGCCAATCGCATCGGCTCTCCAGGAGCCAGTTTTATGGCTTTTTAATCACACCCTCGCAGGAAGCCATCAGGCCCTGTCCACCCCCACCCCCCACCCCCAGAAGCGGCTCCATCTGGGGGCTTGTTTTTTTCCTCCCCGCCGAACGGAGCGACGCTAATTGTTGATGCGGATCCGGAGGAAAAAAACAAATGACGGCGACTCATGACGGGCGGGCTCGGTGCGCGCTGCGGGCCCCGCTACGGCAGAAAACAGCGAAGCCCCCACCGTGGAAAAAAAAAAAGAAGGGGGGGGGGGGCGTGCGTGAAGGAAAATGGAGAAAAGCCCCCCCGGTTTCCTTCACGCCGTGCGTGTGCGCGGATTAACGCAGGTTTCAGCCGCAGACCTACCTGAAATGTGCCAATGGGTTTTCCAATTTGGAGAATTCCGGCTCGACTCCACCCAACACACACACACACACGCGTGCGCGCGTTCTCACACACGCGCGCACGCACGCAACAACACCCCCACAAAAAAAAAAAAAAAATCTGTCAAATATCGAAAGACGGGAGGAAATCCCAGCCTCGCTTGCGCCGCGGGTCCCGCTGCTGCCTCTGCCCGGCGCGGTCGTGCGCGTTCCGCGTAGGAAGCCGAGGTCCGGGCGGGCGGAGGGCGTGGAGCGCCGCGGCTGCACGAGGAGGGACGTCCGCACGCAGCGGGGGGGGGACACCTCGGCGTGACGACCGGAGCCGGGCTGCGGGGCAGGGAGCGATCTGCGGAGCCGCAGCAGCCGAACAGCCAGGAAAGCGCTGCTTTTTTCTTTTTTTTTTTTTCTTTCCCTTCCCCGCTTTCTTTTTTTCCTGCGCTTCTAAGTGGCCCTGAACGCAGCAGCGCTGCACAATTAAAACAATTAGCGGCTGCTGCTGCTGCGGGAGGCTCCTGAGATCTGCAGGCTTCCCCCCTTCATTTTTACATCAGCTTTGACATCACCGGGTCCCCCCCCCCAAACCACATAGTATCAGATACGGGCCTCATCCCTGACAAAACATCACCGACTAGTGGAAGAGGGGGGGGGGGGGCTTAAAATTGTGTCTTAATTTAAGTAAAAATATGATTTTTCAGTACATTTAAATATTTCTTCGATCAGCCTCAATAGACAAAGCCAAACATTTAATATATCTTTTCTCTTGTTCTGAGCGTAGATATGTACATACATAGATATTTAGTTCATTTATTATACAAAACTGTATGCTGTCAATCCATCACTTATCAGAAGATAACATAAAAGGTTGAGTATTATTGAAAAAAACAAATCACCAAAATACAAAAAATAGATAATAGTCCCCATATTCTTCAACAGGTTGGATTTATTTTTATATATATATATATATATATATATATATATATATATATATATATATATATTGTGTTTATATTTTAATAATAGAGTCATCACCATTGGTCCATACATACACACAAACACACACACACACAAAAGGAATGAAATCTTTCAGCTCTTCCATCACAGCAGGTCAGTTAAATGACCCAATTTAAACAACCTATGACAGTCATCTTAAATTATGCATAGTTAAGTTAGAAACATAAAAATAGTTCCTTCTCCGATAACCGTTTCTTCCAATTTTTCTATATATATATATATATAAAAGAAAAATTTGCACGTTGTTCATAAATGACCACATTTGCAGGCACGAACGACCGTAAACAGAAGGTGGGATCGTGCGTCGCGGGTGTCAGAAATGGACCGCAACGACGACGAAAAACAAGACGAGGACACGAGAGGAATGATGCGTAAGAAAAAAGAAAGAAATTCCCTTTCCATTAAATAAGTACAAACACTAAGACATCATTCTTCACCACAGATGGAAAAAAAAACCCTAAAAACAACCTCTCTCGATAAACGGAGCCACGGATGTGTCCGGTATTGCTTTCAGGATAAGATTTATTAAGTGTTAAAGCTCGGTTCACATGTAGTGGAGCGGCTGGAGAGACGGGAACGCCGCACGTGGAAGCGCGGACGCCTAGCTCTGTGATGTGGAATGTTGGGGAAAAAATAACGGATTCATTCAGCTCGATGGGAAGAAGGTACCGGAGGATTCAGGCGCGTAAACGTCGACAGTGCAGAGTGCTCCTCAGCAGATTGTCCTTCCAGTGCTGACTGCAGTAAACTTGTAATACCGCTTTAGTTACTTCAGTACTTTTAGTTACATCTGAGTAAAAATACTGCGTGCTGAGGAGCTTCGAGTGCATTTGGGTAAACCACATCTGATGATGGTCGCAGACACCTCACAGTCCTTCCAGCGGGAGGCCGGGGCCACACGAGGAACTCACGACCCCCCCTCCTGGTCCCCCCCCCCGCTGCTGCTGAGACTGGAGTGGACCAGACAGCCCAGTGGCGCGGAGGCGTCTCCCAGCGACAGGCGCCGCGAGGGGCTCCTCTTCCGCGTTCTCCGGGCTCTGACGGGAATCTCTCAGACGGCTCGTTGCGGGAGGCCCCAAGGTGAGAGACTGGGGGGGTGGGGGGGCAGGCTGGGTGTTGGGTAGCAGCAGCATGACAGGGAACTTCAGCTCGGACCAAAAAAAAAAAAAAAGGATTAAAAGACACTGAACACACACGCGCAAACGCAATTTTGAATAAAGTGTCTGTTGCAGCCTCAGTCTAAGACCCCCCCCCCCCCCCCAAGACATTCACCTTCATCGTTTATAAATATAGAGTTCTGTACATTAATACTATCAAAGTGTGGAGGCTGAGAGCGTTCCCTCAGCTGGGGATGGCTTTAGTTAACAGTCAGGTGGGATCAGGCCTCCCTGTAAAGGAGGAGGAGGAGGAGGAGGAGGGGGGGGGGGGGGGGGCTGGGGGGGTCGCAGGCTCGTCAGCCAGCGGCGTAGCTGCTCAGGAAGGAGTAGAACATCGGTAGCTTCATCCGCTGCTGGTCCCGCCGACACCACGCCATGACCGTGCCCTCGCTGTTGGCCGTGTAGAGGTGGTGGCCGTCGCACGAGTACGTCAGGCTGAGAGACACACACACACGCACGCACACACACACACACACAAGGCATGAAGATCGGTCAGTGTTCAAAGCAGAGGCGTGCAGATCAAAGGCGGTGGATGGCGCACCTGATGATGGGTTTGCTGGACTTGGAGAAGGTGATCTCTCTCACCGGTTTTAAATCCCATGTGCTCCACAACCTGGACACAAAGGTGTGTGTGTGTGTGTGTGTGTGTGTGTGTGGGGGGCGTGTTAGTGACATCAGGGCGGGGAAAGGGCGGAAAAACGGGGCTGGCGACGCCCACCTGACGACGCCGTTCTCCAGCCCGCCGGCGATCACGTTGACCGACATGCCCTCGGGCTGGTTGGAGAAGGCCACGGAGCAGATGATCTCCCTGCAGTGGACGTGGCCGATCAGGTCGCCGTTCACCGTCCACAGCCGCAGGTCGCTGCCCCCGCCCACTGCCGCAGACGCACCACAGCGGTCAGCACGCTCCCCCCCCCCGCCCTCGTCGCTCCTAGCGGCGCGGCGGCGCTCACCTGAGTCGCAGACCGTCGCGATGTCGCCCGTGGTCTCGCTGGCAGACACGGCCGTGACCGGACTCTTGTGTCCCGTGAGGCTCTGGACGTAGCACAACCTGCGGAGACGCGGCGTGAGTCGCTCCGCCCGGCGGGGGGGTCGTCCGTCCCCCCCCCCCAGTGTCACGTACCTGTTGAGGTCCCAGAGGATGCAGGTGCCATCTCGGCTCACGCTGATGAGGACGCTGTAGGGCTTACACACGAACAGGCTGGTGACCTCCGCCGTGTGTCCGTACAGGTGGACCTGAGACTCCACCTCCATCTCTGACGGCTGGGGGGGGGGGGGGGGTCAGACAAACATCAGAGGTGAGTATCAAGACCGACGCCCATCACAGTCGAGTGATGGCGGCGCCTAATCCCGCTGTTTCAAGGGCAACTGTGATGTGACTAATGATGCCGAGAGTTCCAGTGCGGTGAGGGCCGGGGGGGGGGGGGGGGGTTGTGTGGATGGCGCTGTGGAGGCGGAAGGTTACGAGGGGATGTTGCTATGGAAACCCACCGTGGTGTTGGTGAAGCGGTTGCTGTAGGCGGTGATGACTCCACACTTGCTGCCCGTGAAAAGCTGACAGCCGTCGGGCACCCAGGCGCAGCTGGTCACCTGGTGGGGGGGGGCAAAGAGTCAGAGAGGGACCGATCTCGCCCCCCCGTGAGCCTGGCACTCACCTGGTGGAGCTGCGAGCACTGGATGAAGTTGATGGGCGGCTCGCTCTGCTTGCTCTTGAGCCTCAGGATGTTGTCGGCGTAGCCCCAGCTCAAGATGGCCGACCACTGGATGTCGGTGCTGTGCATGCTGCGCACGCCTGCGGGCGAGAGCGCCGTTCACGACCTCCAGTTGACCCGCTAATGACATTAATGACTTTATTTATTAACCTTTTGGACTCATTATCACGCTGCCAAATGATCATATCTTCATTTGCAGTTGCTCGTAGGTTCCCCCGAGTTAATCACGACTGATCGCTCATCGTGTTCGTTTATTCATCAACTCAAACGCGTTACCGCTCTCTTTGTTTGAATACGCAAAATACTTGAAACCTTTGCTGAGTAATTCGCCATAATTCCGCCTCAGTGAGTCAAACATTAAAAAAGTCCTCCGATTTTATGTTCTAGAGTCCCACCACATGCGACACCCTTCAGCGTAATCTCGATAATCTCTAATCTTATAATGTGTGTGAATTAAAACCTTTAAAGATGTTTTTATGAGACCTTCTGAGGCGTTGCCGTGGCGTTTTATCTGGCGGTGTTAAACCAAGCCAATGGGTTGAACGTTTCAGGTGCGAGTCCATAACCCGCCCCAACTCCCGTAACCTGTCCAGACTAAAGTGTGTGTGATCGGGCCTCCACGAGACGCGAGGAAAAACGAAACGGGGGATCGAGATCGAGATGTAAATGCGACGCTGCGATGTGAGGCGGCGCCCTACCCTGCTCCTTGCTGTAAATCATCATGAGGCAGAACTTGCGGGACAGTCCGCAGATGGCCCGCGTGGGAAGGGCGAGCAGGGATCCGAACCTCTCCCCGTGCGGCTGGCTGAAGCACACCACCGGGTCGGGAGCGGACGGCGAGCCCACGTACTCGCCCCACTTCAGGCCTTTGATCCAGGGCAGCGGGCTCTGCGGCGGAGCGAGAGGAGGTCATCAGGGGGTCGTCGGACGCCGACGATCAGGCGGCCGGGGAGGGGGGGTGTTACCGGACAAGCTATTTCCTTGGTGGGCTCTCGGCTCTCCCGGAACGCCAGCTGCACCAGGAGGCCCATGGCGGCGGGCAGCTCGCCCTCCATCAGCACCTTGGAGGCCGCCCTGCTCACGTGGGTGCCGCTGAAGAGCTGTCTGGGCGTCTGCCCGTACGTCTTGATCATGGTCTCCAACGCCCGCCGCTGCACGGGGTCCTCGACGGCCGACACGTCCATCCCGAAGTACGTCTGTCGAGAGGACGACACGGAGGCTCGGAACGGAGCGGCAGCGAGGCGGCGGCGAGCGGGACAGAGGAGCGGCGGCTCACCGCCGGGTGGAAGACGTTGATGGCCTGGACGGCAGCTTTGCCTTTCTGCTTGAGCCCGAACACCAGGTCGATCCACTGGCACAGCGTCTGGGACACCTGGTCCGACTCCAGCGCTTGGCGGTGGATCAGGACGAACAGGCGGGGGTCATTACGGGCCCACGGGGGCAGATTGACGTGGTTGACCCTCTCTCCGTTCTGGCGGACCCCGAAGTCAAAACCTGTGGGGGGGGGTTAATTTTCTTCTTTATTACCTCCGCCAAGGAGGTCTGTCTGTCTGTCTGTCTGTCTGTCTGTCTGTCTGTCTGTCTGTCTGTAACATAACTCAAAAAGTTATGCACCGTTTTTGATTAAATTTTCAGGATTTGTTGTAAATGTGAAAAGGAAGAACTGGTTTCATTTTGGGGGTGATCCAGAAGAAATCCTGGATTCTGGGTCGCTTTAAATGTTCGTTAACATTGTGGTAAATGGGGCCAAAAATGTTGTTTCTCAATATCTCGGTTAATTATTGACCAAACCCCATGAGGTTTGACTCAAGGATGGACAATGGGATCCTCTATCATATTCCAAAGGCTGATCCGGATCTGATCCAGAAGACGGATTTTATTGCAATTTATATAAAAAATGGGGGTGCCCTTATATTTTGGCCTACTGTGTCTTTTATATTAGAGGTAGAAATTTCTAACAAGCGCCATCATGTAGCTGAGTCAATTTCACATCTGTAGTACGTCAACGGATTTGTTCTAGCTTTAAGACTTTAGGACCTATATCCAGAAGAAAACCACCATTACAGAAAATACGATTTTGGTGAATAACTACTAAACTAAGACATATATTGTTATGATTCCAGTGGCTAACAGTATGTTTTTATGGTCAAGGAATCTAAATATGGAGTCAAAGTGTATGTGGGACTAATATTCATGGTGGAAATCACAATATGCCAGGAATTGTTGCGCTTGGCGGAGGTCTGCGCTCTCCGAGTGCTTTCTAGTTTTAAACATTTTTTTGGCGGTGAGTCAGCAGGGAAACGCGCGTGCTCACCCTCTCGGTTGACGAGGAATTCCGGGAGGTAGAAAAACTCCGGGATGAGCTCTTTCACGTCCGTCATGGACTCGTAGGAGGACAGGCGCCACGTGGTGTTCATGGAGTGGAAGGTTCGGTCCGGGATATCAAAGCTTTGGTCTGAGGGAGGCCAGAGACGGGCTGATTACCGATTCCACTCACTCATTGAGCAGATCGCCTTTCATGACCTCAGACGCTGGGCGCGTTGAATACATTTATGATCACATAAAAAAGACGCCGCGGAGGATCAGAGGAAGCAGATTAACCAGGAGAGGAGAAGAAAAGGGGAGCGAGGAGGGCAAGCATTGATCAGAGACAAGGAAGAAGATGAAATAAGCCTTTCACAGCATGTCTACCCGACCGCCTACAGGGTATACTGCCCATCTACCCCACCTCTCGATTGATGACACAGCCAGATTGTGATTTTAGAGTTTGGAGGAATTCACCTTGGTAAGCCAGGAACATCTTGGTGAAGGGAGGCATCCGGACCAGGAAGTGCAGCACGGTGCCGCTGTTGGAGTAGTGGGAGCCGTAGTGGTAAGGCTGGACGGGGGGCATGGGGTCATCCTCGCGAATGCCCTTCTTGTATTCCTCCTCCAGATACTGGACAGCAGACAGCGCGATTACGAGGTGACATAAACATCCGGCGTTCTCTCTCTGGAGACGGAACCTACCCTGTAGTTATCCACGTAACGGTCCTCTTTCTCTTTGGACTGCACGGCGATGGGCTTGCTTAGATTCCTGCACGACCCCAGAGTGAAAGCAGAGACAGGCGGGACCCGAGTTCAGATTTGACTGATAGAAACGACTCTCCAGTTATAAATGGTTCCCGTGGCACCAGCCGTCCTGGCTTCAGACTCATTTGTCAAGCAGTTTATCGACACAGAAATGCCGCATTACGTTTGTCATAAAGAACTACAGTTGGCTGCATCTGTGGCCGAGAAGCAATTTTGAGGCGCTCGTATCTGTGGAAACACTCTAAACAGTGTTTTAACCTGTCCATCAGGAATTCCTTGAAATGAAATCAGGACCGGTAAAGAATGAATGCTCTACAGTGTCAGCATAACTCCAGATTTTCTGCTCTGAAGCTGATCGTTGGGGCCAAATTGGATTAAAAATGCCTTTCAGAACATGCAAAGTGTTCAGATTACCAGCCTAAAGTGGTGGACGGGTGTAGGAACATAGAGATCCTTAAGAACTGGACTCCTTTAGATTTGACCAATAAAACAGCTGTGAGACACGGCCGATTTAGTGACTACGTCTAAGGTAAGACTCTCTTCTGTCTTTCAGACAGCTGCCGTCAGAGCCTGACCTGTAGATGCTCGGGTCCTGCAGATCGAGCGTCTCGCTGGTGTAATCACGCAGGATGAACGGGAAAACAGGGTACTGCATGAGGTCGTTGAAGGAGCGCCCAGCGTGCTTGTTCAGATGCGTGAGGTACTCGAAGTTGGAGATCTGTCCCGAGCTCCACAGCTGAGTGAGCGCCGTTATGTTTCCGTGCTCCAGCAGGTTTGGGAGGTCGGAGGTCAGGATGTTGTGGTAGACGTCATCGCGGAACTGTGGCGAGGAAACAGAAAGCCGCATTGACACAATGTCATCTCTGATGTCCGGAGCAGAAATGGATCACAGGGAAACTACTGGACTGCAATACGATGGACAAACTTTGAGGATTGTCTCTTTCTGCTGCAAAAAAAAAAAGAAAAAAAGAACCTGGTGCCTTCGGGGAACAACGAAGCCTGAAAACATAACTCTTTTGGTCTGAGGTTTCCTCTCAGTCACAAAGATAAAGTTTTTCTATTAAAAGAGTCTGAGACCCCAGGCTAAAAAAAGGGAAGAAAAGAAAATGTCACTATAAGTAACTGTTACTGACAGCAAGTTTGGTAAGGGGCTTCAAGGATTCTTTGCAATAAACATTTTAGGACAAATAAATTAAAAAAAATCAGATTCTGTTGTGTCTTAAATAGAAACGGCCTTTAAAATAGAAGTGGTGAAGGGAGTATGAAGCCAATGGTAGCAGATATATTTGGTGTGTTTAATGGTTTATCTTAATTAATTATGATGCAGATGATTTCTGACTGACAAAAGGTCTGTTAAATGTGAAAGTATGGTTACTCTCTCTCTCTCTGGGGAAAATACTGCTGCGATGGAACATCAACGGTCCGACAGAGCTGAAATCTGGATGGTGATTTTGGTACAAAAAATTACTCGTACCAACCATCCGCCAAATAGAGCAGAATACACTCAGGGTTCCATTCACGAACACTCATTTGTTTCAGAATTTTGTTCCTTCAGGTGATCCACAGATCACAGAGTCTCTGTCTCACCTTAGTGTTGTCGAAGGCGAGCAGCAGCGTCCTGCCGTTGGTCAGGAAAATCTCCACCGCGTTGTCCCGCAGCTGCCACCAGCGCTTGTGCACCTCCTTGATCTCCTCGTACGTCCAGGAGAAAGATGGCGCCTCCGTTTCCCCGTGAAGACTCTGGACAAACAGACTCCACATTGAGCACCCCGCCCCAACTCGCGTCAGTGCGCCGTGGCGGAACGCGCCTTCACCTGGCTGTCGTGAGCATCGGCGGCGTTGTCCTCCACAAAGTACATCCCGGACTTTCCTGCGAGGCAGCACAGAGTCGGTGAGCTCCACAGAACATTTCTTACTGGAGCAGCAGTCTGCTCAGGATCCGACAACCACAGAGGTTTACCTAGCAGGAGCTCGCCCGCTGTCTCTCTGGATGGAGCCACGCTCACGCATCGGCGAGTGAACCTAAGAACGAAAAACACAACTCACTAACGCGAGCTCCACTTTCCTTTAGTAGAACAACTTGTTATTCATGCCAGCCTCCTTAAATCCTGCTGCTCGGGAACAACATGGAGCTCTACCTGATGGGCTCGCTGGTGGCTTTGTCTTTGACGGTGGAGGAGAAGGAGGAATGCGTCTTATCCTCAAACAGGAAGGACAGCGCTGCCTTGGCCGTGTCTGACGAGAGCGCGAGAGCGCGGGAGCGCGGGTTTAGGCCAGGCGGCGTTTGCCCGTACGGTTACGGTTAAAACGGGCTTCTTCACCTTCAGGCTTGCGTCTGTCTTTCAGCAGATACTTGTTTGGAATTGTGAGGTAACACCTCTGGAGCCGCCGCCTCTCCCGGTTTGGCCCTTCCGTGGGATCCAGCTGCCAGGACGTTGGGTAGGAGGACGAGTCGTACCAAACAGCACTGACACGAGATCGGAGAGGGCGAATTAACTCAATACAATGTAACCGAATTGCCTGACTAAGCTGAGAAGTTTAACTTTTTAGTCTTTAAGTGGTGGGTCTTCAGCAATTTCCAGCCTATTGTTTTTTAAAACAAGAAACAATTAAAAATGATAGAATTTTTATATTTAAACAGCCTTTTTTTTGATTAAAATAATGGAATAATCAGCATATCTTGACAAATTTTGTTACTTCTGCATAATTAATATTTCACTTCAATCATTACAACACAGATTCAATTATAGGACTGTGTTCTGCGGGTGTGTTAGACCCTGTAAGAAGCCCACCGGTCATGAGTCAGCTGCTGCACCAGCTCCTGCCAGTGGCGACTCGCGCTGAGGTCTATCTTGTAGAGCCCTCTGATGTGCTGGATGACTTTTTTCCTCTCCATGCCTTGCTGCAGAGACACGTTCTGAGTGATGTCTGCTGCAATCTTTGATATGTCTTTGGATTTTCCATCCAGCCGCAAAATAAGACTACGAGGAAACAAAAAAGGAATTAATGGTTGCTGCAGGAACACAGAAAATTAATGCAATTTAACTCTGACTTACTTCCTCTGAGTGTTGACCATTTTCTTTTCCCAAGCCACTTTGCTTGTTTTTTCTTCTGCTTCGTACTTGAATTTCTCCTGCGTGGATAAATCAGTAAGAACTCGCAGGCACAATCTGTATTCTCTGAACCACCAGTGCCGAAGTGGGCTTGACTAAAAACTTCAGAACTGCACCTCTTTAACAGCTTTGAGCAGATCCTGCTTGTGAGCCGCGTTGGGAGGGATGCAGCGGTGGCCGCAGAGCTTGAGTGAGGTCATGAATACACCCACGGCATTCTGCTCGTCTTTGGTGAGGCCGTCTTTGTGGTCGTGCAGCATCTCATAGAGGTAGAGTGACAGCTTTGGTCCGTGCTGAGTAGATGACAGTAATGGAAAATGTGCAGACAGAAACTTTATTTTCGCCTGACTGGAGAAAAATGGTGACAGCCTTATTAAATGTCACATCAAATCCTTCCTGGAGGCATGAAATGCATTTTTTTTTTTGTGAAGGACATAGAGAAATATTACATAAATGTGAGTGCATGCATCCTGAACATCTGTCAGTCACCTCCAGACTTGGGCTCAGGCTCTCCTTCAGGATATCCAAATGCTTGGCGTCAAACACAAACTCCAGCGCCTCCTTCCTGTCAGAGAGGGGAAGTGCGGGGCTAAGTGTGTGCACAAGTAGGCGGCCGATCTGCACCCGGAAAGTGTCCCGGCACGACCACAAGATCCTGCGCCACTGATGGTGAGGAGCTCCTCCCCGGCCAGTGCTGCCCTGTGAGGGTGGTAAGCAACAAGGTCAGCCTTCCCACGATGCAACGGTACAACGGTAACCTTAGAAACGCTGGACGTCTTCATACCAGGCTGATTTTGATGCCGTCCATCATTAGCTTGAGGATGTCCTTCTGAAAGCTCTTTTTACTTGCAGGTGGGAGGGTTAAAGGTGCTGGAGAGTGCGGGACAGAGGCAGCGCTGCTCTCGTGTGGCTGATCACACGGCTCTGGCGTGAAAAGCTGTTGATCCGGAGAGTCGGGAATATTCAGCAGGTCAAATAAATCTTGGCTGACGTCTGAGAGAAAAGGAAACGAGCACGATTAGTGAATAATTAGGATGCGAAAACAGTTGGAGGAGAAAAACAAGGGCGGTACCGTGGTAAATGAGTCTGTTGACGGCAAGGACTACGAGCTTCTGCAGCCGCTGCACAAACTCGGTTTCACTGGCACGGATGGGGTTTTCCTGGCTCATCCTCCTTTGCATCATCTGGTTAAGCTCATCACTGGCCACGGAGCGCATTCGCATCAGCAGGGAGTCTGTCTGGGCCAGAGAGAACCGACGCCGTCCTACAAGAACAATATTGGTGTGTGAAAGCGCAAAGTCTGCAGAACGCGATTGTGTTCGGATTTATAAGTAGAAGATCAGTTGCTTTTTGTAGAAGTCACAGCGAGGGTATGCAAATATCTCATAAATCATGGAACAGACAGAAGATTAGAAAGATTCATTGATCATCATTCAGTGCAGAAATGCATGTCTCTGATTGAGTTATGCATTTAAACGCTCACACCCATGCAGGCTCCAGTAACATGCGACGATACTGGGCGGATTAACCCCTGGAGTGATGGTGAGTTTGCAGCAAATATGGGAAACATTCCCTGGAACAGGGGAGGATGTTCTCCACTTTGGACCACAGTCCAAGCTACCTGTATCACAGTGGAGCATGTAGGATGGAGCTCCTGAGGGGGAGGGGAAGGGGGCTTCCTGGGACAGGAAGCTGAAGGGAGGGGGCAGGGGAATCTGGCCATAGGAACAGTAGTGCTGCCTGGGAATGCGGGGGATAATGGAGTCTTTGATGGCAATGGAACCTTAAGATCACGAGGACAGGTTCAGTGAACAGACGATGAGAGTGACCTAAAAACGTGAGTCCACGTTGACCGTCTAACCACAAAGCCGCCTGAGAATTACTCACCCGCAATGCTCTTGCGCTTCTGATAAATGGCATGGTGCGGTGAGCTGGGGGCATTGACCGAGCTGCTCAGCTTTTGAGGTTCCTGATTGGCTGTCGTCTTTATGAACTCAATTGCTGACTGGAGGACACGGAACTGCAAAGCTACAGCCATTTCTGGTCAAAAACAAGGACAACACGACATCAGCTCAAATGCTCACTCAATTTAACAAGTAGATTCAGTAGATGGCTTGTTGCTGTATTAATAATGTGACTCCTCTTTCTCGGGGAGGTGGGAGCTCATTTTACAGAATATCAATGAACAAACGCCCTTCATTAATATGAAGTAGGGCAAAATTTTGCAATGTGATTAAAAATCGAACAAACTCATAGGAGGAAGAGGCTTAAAGATGGCAGGGATACATAAGGAGTGCAGGAGGATGGCTCCTGTATCGAAATAAAACAAGGATTTAAAGAGAGCCACGTTCCTTTGACTATAGAATAAAGAAAATTAAGGAGCAGATGGGGGGCAAAGTCTAAAAATAAAGCTTATGCAGTCGAGCTGAACAGCTTGAGATCATCCAGAACTGTGGAGCGTAGCTGAGGGCAACACAGATGTATTCTGCATTTGTGCAATATTTCACAAAGCCAGTCCTCACCCTGCGTCCGGCGAATCTTGCTGGTCTGCATGAAACCCAGTAAAGTAATGAGATCTTCAATGATGCGGAAGTACTGGGACCCTGAAGAGCTACAGGAGTGGATAGTCACAGCCACCAACAGCTGCTGGATGTCACACACCAGGAGCTTGTAGTCATTCAGGGGAATTCTGCAGAGGAAGGGCAAGAAGAATAAAAATGATACATGAAGCACAGGAAATCTACCAAAGGAATTCATCAGATCAATGGAGAGTGAGAGGATTAATGATTCAATTCACGGCTCGTCGCTTCAAAATAAAATCCCCTGAACCCATGACGGTGATCTTAATGAATCATCTTCCTGTTCTGCCAGCCATACCCGTTCTCCATGCCGTTGAGGGTGGAGAGGGTGTTGAAGAGCACGTAGAGCAGCCCGTGGTCTAGCAGGATGTCTGCCAGCTTAGGGCACGCGTTGAGGAGTTGCAGCAGCATGCACAGGATGTTGTGTGCCAGAGAGTTCTCATACAAGGAGTTCTCGATGAGACCCAACACTGGGATAATACAGCGCTTTCTAAAAGGCGAGATATTTTCCATTTCCTCCAGATCCAGACTAGTAAATGAGAGAAAATAACAACAATTACGGAACAACCGTGGGCGCAATAATACCATTTTTCTAAAGATAAAACCAAATCCGGCACTCACTCTTCTTCCAGGCCCACTGGGCGTCCAAATAGCATTTCCAGGAAGCACTCCAGGAGCCCCTGGTTGCCCTGATGGACGTACAGCTGGTTGGCCAGCAGCGAAAAGCCGTGGTTCTTCAGGAACTTTTCCTTCTGCTCCTTGAGGGCTCTGCTGAAGTACGCATCCAGCAGCTAGGAACGAGGGCCAGAATTTAAATAATGAGACCGGAGCCTTTCCATTTGCTAAATGCTTTTTCTTTTGTGGCGCATTAAATGGAGTCTGCTTTACTGGCAAATTAACATCTGAATTGCTTTCATGCGGCGAGTCACTCTGCGTCTGGATTTTCACTGACTCTACCATTAGAAATGACTTAATTTATGGTGACGGCGGGCTTGTTATCTTCTGTCTTCATAAGTTCAACTAAAGTGAAGTCTGCTACTGAAACACAACAACCTGTAAAAGACCAGGACCGACCTTCATGACTCCTTGTTGGATGAGCGGAGATGAGTGGTTGACCAGGACAATAAGGGCCTCTGGCTGGATGAGCTTGTCCATTACCTCCTCCAGCATGAGATCAGGCAATAACAGCAAGATGCCCCTCAGAAGGTCATAGAGTCCACAACAGATCAGCACCAGGCAATCCTCTGTGCTGGACCTGAAACATACAGAGGTCCTTAATCTATTTAGTTCTCCACCTTGCATTCAAATCAATCTGATGATGATGTATCGGCAAGTTATAAACTGCAGACGAGTAGATAAAGAAGGTAATGACTGCCATTACATCAACTGGACTCCAGGGCTAAACCATTTCATCATTATCTACAGACAACCCAATGGTGAAGGTCTATTTTATCTTTCAATACCAGCCCAGATCTACCAAAAGGTGGAAAAACTGAATATTCTGTCCAAGAAAAATGTGTCACGACTTATTCTTTGGCCCGTTGATGAAGGTTTTCAAGATGTGTGGAAACATACTTCCTTATGTCGCAATGCACAGCGTTACCAAATGTGTGCAAGTAAACAAACTGCATCTGAAAAGGATTCCTATCAGCACAAGACAGCTTACAGAAAATTAACTTAAGGGTGAATTAACACTGCAGCGGGACTCAACTTCAAATTCCGCTGGCTGTAATCCTAAATCCACATGTTGAATACAGATTGTACACAATTATTTAAGATTATCCTGCTTTAAAGGAGGGGGAAAAACACTTCAGAACATTAGAACTCAGCTGTATCAAATGTATTAGTGTGCGTGGGGAGAAGTAGTCTTTGATGTGGTTTGCTTTTCATTTTATCAAATTTGACTGAAGGGAATTGAATATATATGCCAGAGTTTTTATTTATTTAAAGCACCTAGTGGCCTAATAAGAAACAGAACAAATCCCAATAATATCTCCTGTTGTACTACTATGAATAGTCTGTAATGGTTTCTATGGCAACGTACCTGTCATTGGACTCGGTCTTGCTATGTGCCCTTTCGTATCCAGGAGAGTAGGTGTAGCTCTCCCAGTCTTCAGGCATGGAGCCCCGGTCAGCCGCACTGGGCCATCGGCTGATCGCCAGGGAGCCGTTCTGAGCTGGGAAGGCCAGACCCAAACTGGCCAGGTTACTGTGGCTCCTCTGGAAGGACTGGATGCCCTTCAGGCTGTCTGGGCGACGTGGCGTCTCCTCGGTGGCCCAGTCGAACCTGTCTTCCGACTCGGCCACCCCGACGCTGCCGTCCGCCAGGCTGTCCACCTCTGCGGCGTCGTCCCGCTCCTCTTCCACGCTGATGGAAGGGGTGCGCAACGCTCCTTCTTCGCCCGCGTCCTTTGAATCGCAGATCGTTTTGGCCGACTCGCAGCTGCTCAAGAGGAGCTCATCTCCGCCCTTCTTGAGCGTCTCTGTGCTGCCAAGAGCCTGTAGAGAAGCGAGTGAGCTGCGGTCGCTTTCGCCTGCTTCGGTGGAGTTTGCATGGCCCAGGCGCGGTGTCAATAGTGGAGAGGCGTACGGGGACGGTGCCAGACTGGGAGGACGCAATAGCTGGTCGTCGCCCCCATGTTCAGGGGAGGGAGCGTGGAGATGGCCTGAAAATATTACACATAATAAAAGAAAACATCTCAGGGCCCGTCAGACACAATAGGCATGGAAATGAGGAAAAACAGGAACAAATGGATCGATGCTCACATCCAGGAAATAATATGCACGGCAAAGCAGCGCCACAATTAAATTATGAAATGAAAGAAACCACAACAGAAGTAAAGAATACATTCATGAGTCTGCAATTTTATGGTTGTCATCTTTGGACACAGACCTTAGTGCGTTTTGTCCCCTTAGTGTAAATCTTCTTGTGATAAGGTTTCGTATTAAAGTCAAGAGGCAAATCTAAATATTGTTGCTGTTGGTGCTTATTTACACATTTAGAGATTACTGGTATGATGAAATCAGAAAAAAACAGTGTTAAGTAAGTACATAACGTTTCTGTCTTCTTGGTACCTTCATGAGGAGCATCAGTGAAGACAGTGGGAGAGAGGGAAACCACGGAGCTGCTGGTGGACTTTCCTCCGCTACTGGAATGTCTCAGGTACATGATGGACTGCACCTTCTCCTGGTACAGCTTCCCATCTAACAAAAAAGACGGTCAAAACAACTCCAATGATAACTAACAGCTCTTTGATGAAGATCAACCATTCACCTATGTGGAGTGAGAAGTAGAAACTGGATGGAGTGTGGCAGACGTAGGTGTTTGTTGGAGGGTGAACAGCCAGCAGGAAGTTGTAGATCAGCTTCAGCAGGTCCATGTCTGGAGGAGACCCGAGCACCTCCTGGATGATTCTGACGAACGACAGACACACTTCCTGTGGGATGGCAGTCAGATGCTCGTCCCGATGCTCCTTGAGACAAACGAAACGTAATTAGTCCCTGAGGAGCGGGCCTGGAAGCTCCGTGAGCTTTAGGGTGGTGACGTACCTGTAAGACCTGGCAGGTGAGCAGGAAGCGGTGCACCACTTCAGCTTTGAGGAACTGACGGATGTTGAAGACCTGATGAGGGTGGTGGACCCTGATGAGGATCTCTAAAGCGGTAAGTAGTGTTTCCCACACTCCACACTGACAGGAGAGAAAAAAAAAACAGTAAGCAACACTAAACCTATGAGCAATTCTTTACCATCCTACCATAGATTGGGTTATTGCTTCTGCCTCAGCAAAGAAAACCACTGCTGCTCAGCGTGCCAACTATTAAAAATTCAGAAGTTCTATCTTTTATAGAGCATTGTTATTATATAAAATGCCAAAAGCCAGCTGAAACTTCTGGTTGTAAAAAAATACAATTTTCACAGTACTTCACACTCTAAATATTTATTTATCAGTTCCCCAGGGTGCATCGTTAACAGGTCTGGTGTTTTCTTCATTCATTTTTCAACATGAAATCAAGGTAAAAATGTTAAGTTTAAGTTAATTTGCTCTTTTAGAAATATGCTGGTGTTCGAAGAGAAGTGGAGAAAATGTAATTCCATGAGGTAGAAAGTTACTCCGGAACATAATGAATTTATAAGCAGCTCATCATTAGGTGATGATGTTTTGAACGTTCTTCCTCTCATTCAGTTAATAAATAACAGGCCACGGACAAACCATGAAATATGCATTCAGGCAAGGCAACATCAAATATGGCCCCTATGTTTAATACAATATATACATACTGCTTACAGTACAGTGGGATTTTACTTCATACATAAGTAAAAACTAAGTAATAAACATTGTCTTAATCACTGGTGAGGACGATCTTGTCATGTTTCATCTACTCCTGTTAGACTGTATTCAGCCTGATGCCAGCAATAAATTAAAGGCCGTAACCACCATCAATGATCTTGATTAAAACAGGTTAAAAATCAATTAAGGCTACACACTTGACAACATAAACATCGTTAGAGAGTGAATGAACTTAATGAGGTTAACACGTTGTGTTAATTTGTTCTACACAAAATGAACTTCAGCAGACAAACCCAGTGAGCCCATCTCACAAGAGCTACTCCCACCGCGGCTTATCCACGTTGGCACCTCTGATGTCTGTAACATTCACCTCAGCCTTGGCCCAAATCTTCCAGTCCAACAGCACATCTGAGAGGAGCCTGATATCTTGCACCACAGCCACTGAGTCTGTGTCCAAACGGAACTGCCCGTCATCCCCCAGCACGAGGAGCGGTCTGCTGCAGCATCCATCGAGGAGGGTCTGCAGAAACGGTGAGAAGTGCATCGACGGTGTTACTGATGATAGTTACACACGCCGGCAAACTGATAATCGCTGCTTCTGCAGAAAGAGGTTTAAATTATAATAAATCACGCCTGAGATTGGCATGTACTACTCCGTCAAAAGCAGTGACATTTCCTCCTGTAGCAGAGCTGTCCACGGTTTATTGATTAGGGAGCATTATTTGTGCCAGCTTTACTGTGGTGGTTATAAATCTTTTTTTTTTTAGATTTCTAGTCTAGAGTAAGAAACTTTCTGTCTGGTACATAGTGTCGCAGTGCCTAAAAGTCCAGCTGAACCTTGGGGGGGATCTATGACGGGGGGGCAGAGGAGTAAAGGCGTGACTCACTTTCAGCACGTGATATCCCACGATGCATTTGGACTTGATAAGGACCTGGTGGATCATGGAGTAACTGTGATAGCAGTCCATTTCATGGATGCGGTGCTGGTTGAATTTGGTCAAAGACAGCAGCACCTGCAGGGCCAGAGCCTGCGTCTTCTCACAGTCGCTCAGCTCCACCGTCTGATCAGCAGGAACACAGACCCAACAATGCAGCTCTTACACATTTTCTTTCATCTGACAACGTTTTTCTCGGAATGCGTTTTGTTTCTTTAACCTTATACTTGCTACACATACTTAAAATCAATATTAAATTTATACTGCACATGGTTTCATATATATTTATCTGAGTCACTGATGCACGTCACTTGGGACTTCATTTGTTTACGACAACAATCTGGAAAATTCGCCGTCGCCCTACCCTTGCAAAGAGGAACACAAAGTTTCCCATTCCTCCGATCTTGTGCATGACACTCTGAAGTCCGTGTGTTTCTGTAGGCAGCAGAGCCCTCAGAGCATTGAGCTCCAGGGAGAGGCTCTGCACGTCTTTGGAGCTGAATGGCCGCTGAGTAACGACAGTCTTGGCCTGACCCTTCAGTCTGATTACAGGCTCATAGATGGTGTAGGCTCTGGGATTGCTGGGGGCATACACCACTGCCAGACTCTCCTGCGCAGAAACAATCGAAACATTCATTATCTAGGTGCAATTCTCTTCTCTTATTTATTTCACTAGTTAAACATTTATAGTGTAAAGGGGTTGGTATTTTGTCAGTATAATGATACACAGAAAAATGGTTTTTTAAAGCGTCCTTGGTTCAATCAGCAGCGCTGTTATCAATATATTCATTAGTATTTAATGGGACAAAAACTATTACTGCCCTACTGAAATAGCGACAGCTTCAATATAACAGTTTTCTATTGGGGCAACGGGTTCCCTCAATGCAGTGTCATTAATGAAAGTTAATTGGAACACACATTATTCATACTGCGTGAAATGAAACAATAAATGAGACATAAAAAGGACTTGCTATGCTTATATGAATAACACAAATACAGTCTTTAAGAAGCACACATAGAAATGATAGGAAGAATGTACAATTACCAACAATGATAACAGATATTTGGATCAATGACTGTTTTATGCTTTGTTCTACATTTGACAATTGATTTAAAAAAATCCCCAAAAGTCAAAGAATATTATTAAATAAAAACTGACTTACAACCAGAGCTGCTGTGTCCACATCTTTGTTCTTTATGAAAAGCTCTCGGACATGCTCAGACCTCAGAGAGTCTTCAGTCACAAACTTGGTGAAGATTCCATTGGGTTTGCCGTATTTGCAGGGCATAATTGATGTCAGGTCAGGCCCGCTGGTGTACAGATAGAGCGCCTCCTCTGTTCCTATCCTAGATCCTAAAAGAGAACCAACATGATCACAGCAACTTATTACACTTATTAAATACAGCAGAAATAAAATCA
Source organism: Lagocephalus sceleratus (assembly GCA_911728415.1). Lineage (NCBI taxonomy): Eukaryota > Metazoa > Chordata > Actinopteri > Tetraodontiformes > Tetraodontidae > Lagocephalus > Lagocephalus sceleratus. The sequence goes on from CAJVRN010000040.1 coordinate 1,614,082, forward strand.
TAGTCACCGTAAGTGCCTGAAACAAAATTATGTAGATTTTAGTATTATTGTACTACACTAATTAGGATTCGATTTGTGTTATACACTCACCTAAAAACCTTAACTTACTGTATATATTCATTCCTTCTGTATAATTTTGATAAAGAATATTCAAGCCAGATTATATGTATCTCAATAGATTGAACTGTAATTAAATAATATAAAATGTAATATAAAGAAACACATACATAACATTTAATTAATAGAATAAAATAACTGCAATTATAATTTAGGTATAACACTAAAAATAAGTTCACCTCATCATAAGTGATGTGTAAATTGCAGTTATAACATATAATGTGCTGCAGAGCCAGGCACACCCATATCATGTATTTCTGGTTATAATTCATAGCACATTGGCAAGAAACAAACAAAACTGCTGCCTCCAAATGTCACTTCAAACCAGCTCAAGAGGACAGAGTTTAAGAGTGACATCAGCTGAGTTCACAGGTTGAGATCACAGGGAGGCCATTAGACATCCACAGAACAATGGCAGCATTCTGTAACGTTCTGCTGCGGATTCTCAGAATCTGTATGGTAGCAGCAGTCCCCCATAAACAATAGTCTGAATGGACACACACACACACACACACACCCACACAGTTGAGCACACACCATTAAACTGTACCAATGAGGGCCAACACCAAGGCTCAAGCCATTAACACCATCATATTAGTAGTTACTGAAATCTAAAGCTAGTGTATGCCTGACTGAGTGAGTGTCCTAGAAGTTCCCTACGTCTAGATGAATGGGTAAAAGTCCTACCGTTGAAGAGCAGCACAGTGCCCATGCTCCAGCGTCTGCCCTGCTTCAGCGACTCCCCTGAGGTTTGCGTACAGTGCCCCAGCATGCAAAAGGTCTTGTTGCTGTCAGACGACAGACTGGACTTTCTCGGCAGAGAGTAGACCAGTGATACTTCACATTTCCTACGACAGAGAAGGTTGGTGAAGATTAACGGTCATTTACTCCAGATGGTTTCTTTTAAAATCTCGTATTTTTCTTCTTTTCACAAGCTGCCCACCTGATGCCGCACACCCAGACAACAACACGGCCGTGGATGTTCTTCTTGCCCTCTGGCTGCTGGGTATAGGTGAGACCCACGTGCTGCCATTGGCCTGCTGTGAGGAGTTTTTCGCCGGATTCTGCCTGAGCCAAAAGCCCTGCTTTTATTTCATCATTTGGGTCTATGCAAATCCTGAAGCAGACAGAAAAGCAGTCGTTTGATGTCCGCCAACGTGCGTTAACTCTCGGTGAGAACGTCAACATATCTTCGCTGAAAATCACCTGAATGTGAGAGAACCTGAGGAGAAGTCCGCCCACATTTGGAGCATCAGTGCCTTGGAGCCCATGGACATCACATGAACCAGGCCTTCCTCCGTTTGTCTTGTCGCCGCCTGAGAGGAGCTGTGGGGAGGCTGGGCGGCTGGAGCGCTACTGTCTTCTGGAAAACAGTGACCATCACCTCAAACACCAGTTCGTGTTCTTAACGTCCCCCAAATGTGGTGCCTCACCCTTGCTTTTATCTCTTTCCTGCTCCGCCACTCTCATCCACATAGAAGCGCTGAATCCGCTGGCCATGTGAGGCCAGCAGTTCTGCCCGACTAAAGGCAAATGGAGGGGCGCGGCATGCCAAGGAGAGGAACAAACGTGGCTCGGTCGACAATCGCCGTCGCTTTCCCCCCGTCCAGGAGACAGCTTTCCCTTCCAGAGCAGGCCGACGCTTTTCCCTCCCGTAGAGCCGTTCTGTCTGACGCTGCCAGACGCCCCGCCGGGTGTGGAGGCCCCGAGTATTACCGGGAATGTCAGAAAGTGGAGAGGTTCCGTATTCATGTTGGCTTCTACGATGTGCTGTATGCCTTTCAGCAGGACATCCTGGCAGGAATGAAGAGAAGGAGAGGTGGGGAGCATTAACTGTAACTGTACATTTGACAGATGTCCTGCTTTTTAGGTGGTTTATTTCACTATGCGATCAATTTGGAAAATAAAATGAAGGCACGGTGAATGTTTCAAAGACAAACTTGGAATGACAAGTTCCCATAGAGGGAACGCACAGGTCACATGTCATTGCATTCACATGGCTAAAAATAATCTCCCCTTTGGGAACCTTTTTTCGTGGAGACAGGTTATTAATAATGTCTGCTCTCAATTCCAATTAATCGCAGGCCTCTGGTGATAAGTTGCAGCCACGTGTTTTACACATACTAGTGTTAATTGCACAGAGAGACGTGGGAGCAAAGGGAGGATCATGTGTTGATTGGGGTGGTGTGTGAAGACAGGAACGCTCCTCGTGTTACAAAAGTGAATGTGACATTGTGGGCGTGTGAGCTCTCAGTGTCGACGCCTCCAATATGAACTGACAGGACAGGGCTGGTGAGTGACAGCTCTATTTACAGTTGGTGGGGTCTTCTCCAGGAAAAGGCGAATCAATAGGGCCAGTTCCTCTGCTGTGATTCTTTGGCTCACCATGGCAACCAGCAGCTCCACTAATACCGTCTGACAATCTGAAAGTAGCGAAATACATTCAATTAATAAACCATTTTTTGTTGCACACAAAAGGACATCAGGTAATCACAACAACAGCTATGCCTCATTTTCTGCATGTGTAATTTCCAAATAATTGTTAAAATCATTTTCTAACAATGTGTTTCAAGATATTTTATGGCATGAAAATCAAATTGAAAGAAGGAAGACACAACACTTCTTACACTGCAAGAAAATAGGACTGTTATAATATCAAATAATACAAATATAAAGCATAAGAAACACAGAAAGAATTTAAACTCACTTGATAAGATTTTTCCCAAAAAAATAATATTAAGTATGATAATTAAAGGCCACGAGCTACTTTTTCTTTTCAAAAAAAGTTAAGACGTGAATAAAGCCTGACCGTGTGAAACGAGAAGGAAATAACAAACCTGTAAAGGAAGGGTCTGTTTGGCTGAGAATGTTGTGAAAGCCAGACAGGATAGACTTAACTCCGCCCTGCAAGGACCAGAACACAAAGTCAGTGAAGTTCAGAGCACAATGACCAACGAGAATAATTACTATTAATTAATGACTGCGAAGTCGTCCACCTCACCTGGTCATACAGCAACGCAGCGTTACGTTGGTTGGAGTGTACTGCTCCCAGCAGGCTGCGGAACACGTGATTCAGAACCCCCAGGTCTGGTGACCCCGTGGTGAGAAGATGCAGCTGCATGGTGCAGATCTCTGGGAAGAGCAGTATGCCGCGTCTGGACCCTTCACCGGCAGGTGCAAAGTTATGCAGTGCAGCAAAATCTTCCTTTGCCCCTACGAGAACACACAAGACGAGACCCGCAGATAAACATCTGACGAAGGTAAATACATGGGTTGTCGGATCTCGCCGCTCCGTGCTTGGCAGACCTTCCCCGCGTCCCTCTTAGAGGCAACTCATAAGATTTAATTGCTGTTAATCCTGTGCCCAGATGCACAGCAGCATGTTGAGCCCCCACAGGAGAGAAGCTCAACAAGCTCTCCTGTGGCTTCTAGGACCTCCTACTAGAGGGCTGCTTCCTCCATTCGCACATCGTCACAGCTTCCCTGCATCTAACATTCAGCCACACAGACACAGGATGACTTACACACTGAATACACACGCTTTTCATCCCAACAACCCATCAGACTTCTAAAGACAAGTTGCGTGCTTGTGTCTGCTCTTAGGATTAATTTGGGGCAAACCGCCATTTCATGCAGTTTATTTGCTGTGGTAATGACCAGGAAATGTAGTGTTTAAATCATAAATGGTCAGTTAACAAACTCCTTGTAGGCAATTGAACTAAAATAAGAAGTAACTAAAAGTAAACAGAGTCAAAACCAAATATGAAAAGCGCTAAATTATAAAGGAAACAAAGTGACTGATAATCTGGTAAAAATAAAAATAATCTTAATTAAGGTCTTTAATGTATTTAATGGTTATATTCTTTGCATTGCAGAAACCAGAATTAGGTTGTTACATCTGAGTAGCAAGATCCAAGATTAGTGTTAGTAACTGGACAAAACTACTGTGAGAACATCAGTTAAACATTTAATATTTGCAGTATGTGTTTTTTTTTTTATATATATATATTTTGGAGAAGTAGGTCAGCATTAAGGGGGACAGTTCTCCACAATATGTTGCAAGCATTTCCCAGAAGTCTCCAGTTGGTGAGGATTTTCAATCACAAGATCCAGCTCATGAGACCATGAAATGGTGGTGGCCTGTGGTTGTAAAACATAAAACAATGCCTCAATTCTGAAAGGTTGCAAAGGAAAATAAGTGTATTGAGGCCACGCTCTGAACCTGAGCAGAAAGGAGGCTCGGAGCTGATGGAAGGCTTGACTTCTTTTTGCCATGTCATATGAACTCGACAAAAACTTGTATTGCCAAATGTCTTCCGGAAGAAAACCACGGACAGTGTGGTGCACGATGCTGACAAAACCACAATGATGTGTTTAATGTAACATTTTCCAGTGAATTAAAAAACAAAATAGAAGCGTCCCCTGAAAAAGTTAACAAGTGCCACATTACAGTTTATAAGAAGCAGAACTATTTTTTATACACGACTACCAGTACATTTTCCAGGATTGTAAAGTTTCCGCTGGACCACAGTTGGCGGGTTTCCAACGGTGGATTAAGTCCCTGAAAGATTATGCAAATGGCTGATAGCGTCGTGAAATTGGCATCGCTGTGATACCGCCAATGTCGAACAACATGTCTGAAATCACAAATATAATACAAGGCAGCTCCGAGCTGCAGGCGATCATTAAGATGCAGGGTCTAGACATTCAGAAGCTGGACTGAGCCCATGTCAGGAAGATGCTGGACTTTTCCGTGAGTGAAAAAACGAGGAAAAAACCAAAAGGCTTGTGATGGAAAAAAAAAAAGGATGTAAATTTAGGCTTGAGTATTTTCCACATGTCATCTGCAGGCTACAGTGGGAGTTGTTCCCCCAGGCTAACGTTCACCAGGTTACGAGCATGAGGCTGTTAATGTGACCTTTCAATCCACGGCGATTAATGAGTGGACGCTTACCAGCAGCAATAACAAATGGTTGACCAGACTGAGGGAGCAGAGCAAAAATGAATTACAGCAGTCTTAAAATTAAAAAAAATCCATGGAGCCCGAGAAACTTATTATTATTTTACACCATAAAAGTAAATAAAGCAAAGTTGTCGGTTGAGTTGTGAAGGCTCCTGGAAGGCAAACAGGAGTAGCTGCGTGACTCTAAGTTCTGTGTGCGCAGTGTGACAGATGTCGTATCTGCGTGTGGACATACCTTCTTCCTGCTTGGCCATGTCTCCGGGGTTGCTTTCGCTGTCAGCGTCGTAGCCCTCCTCCTCCCCCAGGGGCTTGTTGCCACAGCTCTGCGCCTCATCCGCTTCCTCAGACAGATCTCCTCCTTGGACCGCCCCCTCCACTAGTACCTGGGGCTTCTGAGAACGGGGATGAGAGGGACAGGAAAGAAAAAGTCAGAATGTGTCCGGAATACAACTGAGCTGAGACGATTCTTCTCATTAGCGGTCAAAACCAAATAAAATATGGGTGAAATATTTCACAGTTGCTTTATTTAATCCTGTTGTAGAAAACTAAAAACAAACTCCTCAACCGAATGTTATGCCAAAAATTTAACGAGCATGACATGCAGTGTTCCACTACAAAGTTAAACAAATTATAAACATCTTCAGAGTGGAAAAAATCCAGGATTTTAGTCATAAGACAAATATCAGCTGACTTGGACTCACTCAGCCCAGTTCCTTGAAGCGAAGAGTCAGTTACATACACGTAGGCAAACATGCACACACTCAAGCAAACGGTAGGTAGCGCTTAGTTTGACTGCTATACACACTTGCTGTTTTAAGTTGCATCGATGCAGCTTTGATATTCAATGCGGGGGGGCACAATTCAAGGTATAATCCTTGGACAAACTTTATTCTGGAAGGGTTCCATGGTATAGTTCTGCAAACAGTAAGTGAATATCACACTCTGCTGGGCTTGCTGAGAAAGAACTTAGCGGTGGGAAAATAGGTAAATCTGTTATATAAAGCTTAAACCCTGTGTACGAGTAGGCTTAGCTGAGATCGGCATTTTCACAGCTGAACCTCTGTGAGGCTGAGAGATGGGATTTCAGCAAAGAAAGCCACACTTTCCCTCTTTAAAGACACAGAAACTAATGTACGACACACACATAAGTTATATGTTTGTAACAGTGTGGGGGAAGAATCAACGTGTGGACGCAGTGTTTTAAACAATGTGATCCTTTGTGGTTGCAAAATAAGTCAATACTTGCTCATTTTCTGACCCGACTAAACAAAGACTGTGATTATTTACGTCCCCTGTGTGTTGAACACCACACTCGGCTGCTAAGCAACATGATCTTTATGGCAGACACTCCTGATTTCTAAGTGTTTTCCAGCAAAACTCTTTCTCCCTCATTAGGCAGTTCCATAACATATACGTTTTTATGTCCAGTATCTGGCGTTGGTGTACAAACAGCATTATAATGTCATCGTGATGACACCCAAAATGCTTAGAAAAGATCAAATAAACACGCGTGTGTTTCCTTAGTTATTTGATTGCCGATGCAACGATGGATACTAATCCTGACAGTCCCAGTTCATTAGCAAGACTGGAATCTCGGGAGGGGTCAAGAAGCCGATTTACACTCATTTGTGCCTTTTTAAAAATTCTGTGATCTTCCTCCACTTTCTGGTTCTCCTCGTGCTTAACACCCTCTTGGCTTTTTGCCACCTCATGGAAATGACTAATTGGAATTTACCCTTGCAAAAAAAAAAAAAAAAAAGAAATAACTGCGTTTCAGCTAAATCAGGACTCACCCTCTCTGGTTTCTCCTCAGGGGCATCAGGACTGGATGAGACCTGGGCCAAGGCCACTCTCAGGAGAGAGTCGAACAGAGGGACGGCCAAATCAGAGTTCACCACTCCTGAACGAGAGAGCTGGTCTCTCACCTCAAACAGAGTCTCCTCCACGGAATGGAGCTGGAAACGAGACGGGAATCGATGATTGGCAGCTTCCTGTGATTTGGGGATAAGCCGATCGACATGCCTTTAAAGTGCATACCTGATAGGAGAGCTCGGGCTCAGTCTTCTGTAGGCTTGAGTTTGCGCTGTGCAGACAGATTGCCAGCAAAGCTTCAAGGAGGCGAATACTCTGCAGTTGCCACTCCTCCTCCAGCTTCTTTGCTGGATCTTTGGCCTTGGTCTCAGCCGGACCAGTGCCGGCGGTGTCGGCTACGTCACAAGATGTCTCCTCCTGCTCCAGTTCCGCAGTTGGGGCCGAAGCCTCGGGGCTACCTTTGGTCTTGCCCTCCCTCCTCTTCTTTGGTTTTCCATCCTTGGGCTTGCAAGAGAGTTTCTGAATGACCATGGCCATCAGGCGCAGGCAGACATCCAGCCCCCCCAGCTTGAAGAACTGCCTCTGAAACAGAGGGCTGGCCAGGTAAATCCACTGACACACAGTCCAAACATCTGCAGCGCGCCGGATCTGCTCTTTAGAGGGCAGAACTACGCTGTCTGGGGACAGGTAAGGCAGTCGGCCACCCAGGGGTTCGCTGGCCGTGCTGTCATAGCCTGAAGTGTCCTCGGAATCATTGGCGGAGTCCCGGTCAGAGTCTGCTTCTTTACTAACACAGAGGAAGGCCACACACAAGAAGAGGTTGATAACATGGAGGTGGGTCTCTGCTTGGCTCCGCCTTCCTCCCCCTCCATGCTCTTGCCCACTCCGGTTCTTATAACATGGATATTTCTCCTTTAGGCCTTCATAAAATTTGCTAAGGCTTTGAGGGCCCTCTCCGGCTCCTTGAGATCTCAGTTCCTCAGCCAGGCCCAGGATGGCCTCCCTTTCTTCAGCATCTGCGCTCTCCAGCTCCTGGAGAATCCCGCCCATTTGATGGTGTCCAGATCCAATTATCAGAGTCTCAAACACCTTCAGTGCCAAAGAACGAGTCTGGTCCAGGTAGACCAGCTCAGTCACCTGGTTGAGCCCATTACAACTAAGGAAAAGGTCTCGGATTACCCTGTAAAAAGATACAGTGAGATTAAGGTTGAGCAAAAATATTCATCACCAACATTTTATTTCAGTAGCCGAATCCTTTCAAATCAGTTTACATCACTTTGCAGTATGAGGAGGAGCAACATTGCTTCACATTTGATTGAGGGATAAATCGAGATTTGATCCATTAATATTCAGTTCAAGCATCGAGTTCAGAGGATCAAAGTGAAAAAATAATGAGAAACCTTGTTCTCCAGTTAAACTCTTTATCAAGTCTTGCACTAAATTAATGAGGGGCTGATTAATTCTGCTCTAACAAATAATTTCCTTTTTCATTTGTGGTGCTCTGGTTCATCAACATGACTAACCAATGGCCTGACATTTTAATTAGGTAGAGAATAGAAGTAGCAGTAAAAATGGTAAAGATAATGGATGAAATGTGTAATTTATCATTATTTATCATTTATTTAAGCGAAAAACTTACCTTGATTTGAGAAGGGCTGGTAATGTCTGCAGGTAAATGAGCAGGATCTCGACAGGCAGGCATCGTGTGTGGTAGCTGCAGACCTGGGTGCACACAGTGGAGACCCCCAGCTGCTGAGCGTGGTGGGCCAGCTCCACCCCTCTCTGCAGGACAGGGTTGAAGATGTGTGTGTAGAGCTGCCACTGCACTATTGCATTCCCACGCAGAGTCAGGTGGCACACGTGACCGGCTATCTGCTGGCTCAGCTGCCAGTCCTCCCCAAAAACAAGCTGCTGGTAGGCCTCCAGAGCATCCCATTTCCACAACATGTCCTCCGCACCCCCTCCACTTGGCAGGATGCCTTGGGAGCGGTAGCACAGAGTGGTCGAGACCGATAATGCATGCCCGTGCTGCAGGGTCTCCTCCAGGCCTAGGAGCTGACTACTGTCCAGAGTGCAGATGTTACAAGAGGCCAGCTTGGCTTTCTCCGACGGCTGTCCTCCACCGAGCTGGTCCAGGATCAGCCTGCCCAGAACGCTGAGGACGTTCGACTGGTAGCCTCGAAGAGCCGGGGCTTGGAAAGCGTGCAGCAGGGGCCCCACGACCGAGCGAGGGTCCATGCAGCAGCAGATTCCCACAGCCTGCACCCCGGCCAGCACCTGCAGCACGGCCGGGCCGCTGGGGGAAAGTCTCTGCAACAGCCGCAGACACTGGTGGGCGCAGGCGGCCAAGCAGCAGCAGCGCTCCGGGTAGCGCACTGCATAACCCTCCAGCTCTCCCTTGCCCTCTCCGTCTTCTTCAAAGGGGTTGCGTCTGGCGGCTTGCTTGAAGGCGGAGACGGGCAAGCCCGACAGGTCTCTGTGATGGTGTAAAAAATGCGAGTACTCACAGCGGCGGTGGCGGCGGCGGGCGCACACAGACTGATGCAGCTGCTCTGATTTCGCCTTCTTGATGGCACTGATGATCTTGAAGACCCCAGCGACGAGAGCCCGTAGCCTCTCTGTCGCTTCGCCTACTATTTCGGAATCCCTGGCCCTGCTGAGTCCCTCCAACCGCAGCACGGTGGTCTCAAACAGGTCCAGGCCGCAGTGCTGGACAAACTCGTGGATCAGCTCCAACGCCTGGCTGAAGAAAAAGGGGTTTGGTGTCGACGCCTGCAGGCAACTCAGGAGAACTTGCAGGACTCCTTCGAGAAGCTCTGGCAGCAGGAGAGCCCTGTGACGATATCGAGAGAAGGAGAAGTCTTCCTGGACTTCTTGCAGAGTCTTCTTGGGCCGTGGAGCGAAAGGGTTATTCTGTCTGTCCAAGCAACTCCGGATTTTGAGGGTCGCTCGCAAGAGGTCCGTCAAGCTGCGCCTCAGGCTGTCAGAGAGGGTTTCACTTTGACTGATGTCGACTGACATCAAGTGTAGGATGGTGCGTAGAAGCATCCTCTGGATAAGGGCGATAGGCTCCTCACCCCAGCCTCTAGCAACCTCTTCTATGCCTGCCCCACCTCCGCCGACACTCCCAGAAGCGCAACACTCTCCGAACTCGGCCAGGATCTCAGTGAGAGTAGGGACGACACTGACGGCCAGCCCGGGGTTGTGGTTGAGGCTCAAGTCGAACTTACAGACTTTCTCTAGCAGTGAAAGCAACACGTGGCAGAGGTCAAAGGGTGAGTTCTCCATGCGGTTGAAAATTGAAATAGCAGCTGGGTCAGTCAGGGTTTCCATGTCGGTCATGTGGGGCCCGGGAGCTCGGGGGTGCAGGTATGGCGTGCTCATGGTTTCTGCGGGACTGGTGGTCGGAGTTGTCAGGAAGGATTCGGGACGGTGATGCTGACAGCTTACTCGGATCGTGGAACCACGCATCCTACGGCTACTTGTGCCCACATGGCCTGCACCAGCTTTGCCCTCTGGGTTTTCCTCCGAATCGGACGTAGAAACCTGGGACTTGCGGGCATCCTTTACCGAGTATTTCTGCGCTGTCCGACGAGACCTCCGTGACTTCCAGGTGCCGCTGCCGAGACGGGATGTCTTGCTGGAGTTTGGTTCTTCCGCTGCAGCCCTCTGTCCCTCCCTGAGAGGGCTGGTCTTCACATCCCGACTGAGGAAGATTTCCAGTAGGGACGGCAGGGTGAAGTCTGTCAAACAAAAACTCACTGTTTCATTCAGTACAAGAGCATTATTTTAATAGCAACCGGATTTATCCTCATTTTAAAGTGTTTGGCTCTCTGATAAGAGTGTTTTTTTCTGTTAATTGGATGCTATAAAAAGGTGACACATTGCAGTTTTAATAATAAAGTATTTTTGATGAAGGCACTACATGTGTTGAAAGTAATAAATAACAAGAAAAACAAATCAGCTCCATGTCAGCCCCCGTTCTCTGTTTACTCACACTAAGAGTGACTAGGAATTCATTAAAGTAAAAATCTCAAGAGTCCCTGCTACAGAGGATCAACACTCATGTATTAAATACCAGTGACATCCAGAGGTCAGCTGACCTCTGCAGCTACCAGTCTGTTCCTGTTTTGTGGGCACTCTTCTATCTAATGATAGTAGACCCAAAACCTATGTAAAATAAGGCTCAAACCATCCATCTCAAAAACACCAACATTGTGTCAGAGAAGTAACCTGCAGGGCTAAAAATAGAAATGAGTCATTGGATTGGAACATCGCAGATGTCAGCTGCAGATGAAATCCGCTCGCGTGGATTTCTCCGACTTCAAAATCACCGGAGTTAAAGCTGAATCACTCCTAATAACAATAATGATAATAATACCTAGAAATCCTGTTTAACGCGGCGCTCTGCTACGGAGGCTCCAATGGATGACAGTGAACAAATTTGCCATGCAATGACAATGGAGTGTGAGATTATGTGCTGTTGCGTGGCTTGGGTACCAACCTGGGGCTTTTTCCTCCTGAACTGGGATCTTCCAGACCAGCGGTAGCAAAGACAGCAGCAAAGTGAGCAGCTCCTCCCGACAGGTCAGTTCCTGAGAGTGCAGTAAAACACAATGTTGTTACCTTGACAGCTTCCCTTCGGACCCACATGAATGTCACACCCAGGCACTCCCATCAAGACAAACTTCTGCCCATACTATGTGAAAGTATTTCCCACTGATTCACCGCCTTTAAGAAGGTAAAGCTTTCCACTTTGGATTTGGTTCAATTTTATTTTCCAAAAAGTCCACACTATTATGACTTTTGTAATTTAGCAAATATTTTCAGGGGGGCAAATTTACAGCATTGTGACAGCCTGCTTCTGAGGTGACTGTGGTGTCACTCCAGTGCAGACCTCTGGTGTTGTTTGTACGTTAATTAAAACCATTAAGATACTCTTTCATATGAGTTCCATTAAAAATTATCGACTAGCAGATTTCACTTATATATTACTTTCCTATTAAAGAAAATTGAAGTTTTTTGAAGTAATTACATTTTGCTCTAGATTGCATATAGATGAGTTATTCCTGGCATCATTAATAACTGATATTTATTTGAAAGAGATTTGTTTTCTTTATGAACATGAACAAAACATGTTTTAAAGGCACACAGGCACCAGGGGGAAAGTGCAATCTTCTCCCATTACATGTGCAAAAGTCTCTCCAGCCTGTCGCATTTGCGTCCTTTTACTGAGCCAGACAGGAAGCTTCTAAACCATGTACACACTGAGGAAGACCAGGTGGCTCCATTATGTAAAAATTAGTTAAAAAAATAATCAGCAATTACAGTTGTGTAAGGCTCCAACTTCAACCGTCACCGAAAGACTCGCATCTGTCGAAGTGACACAAATAGCTGGGTCTGGCTATATATTTACACAAGCATATGCTGGGAAAAAAAGGCTGTGCATCACTTTATAAAGCTGATGGACAATAAAAGGCCACACAGCTGCAGAAAGGGAAAGTCACGCTCATGACACTGCGATATTTCACTCTGTACTCTATTTGTTACAGCTGATCAGAGGACAGTTAGTTTCTTCTACGTCAAAGAGCACACTGGAAAATAGATATCAGACAGAAATAGTGACCTTATGAATTCTCTTAGATTTGGTTGTGATTTCAAAGCACAGAAAGACTTTTGTTCATGTAAGAATGTGGCCCGTTTATTCACCAATATTGTCATTACCCCCAAAACTGACTCACCTGGTCAATAATGGAATCCAAGGTGCTAAGTAAGAGGAAACCCCGCCCCCTGACCAGGTACTCTCCCAGTGCCACCATGTGACTCTCCTCTTCGTCTTCCTCGCGGGCTTCTGCTCTCTGTGCAACAGCGCTGCATAGTTGATGTACATCAGTCAGGAACTCCCTGGCCAGTGTGTTACTGGCCCCACTCATGTCTGAGCTGCAAGAGAAGAGATAAAAATGTTATATAACCACACATAAAACCAATTATGTTAAGCCAAATGAGCAAAGCATCACTGGGGTATTATCCATCTGACAAAAACTGCTGAATGGTTGGGCAGCTGGTTTTTAGAGATCATTTAATCATTTTTCACTTCACTTCTCTACTGTGCAAATGTGGAAAACATATTCATAAAATGTCATGAAATGGTAAAATTCCTTCTGTAATGAATGTACAGGACTGAGTTTTATTAATAAATGTTAATGTAAAAATAATCTTCCCGGTTTAGTAAACATGCATGTAAATATTTGAAATTGATTTAAGTTCGAGGGAAATCATGAGGAAAAACTCAGAAAAAGGGAATGTGGAGTAGTTATTCCCCAACTTTAATGGAAATTCTAAGATGTCTTTCTGTGTAAAAGATCACCAAACCTTAAACTCTTCATCCATGCAGATTTAAAAGTCACAGAGAAAATTAATCTGCCTTTCAACGAATGTTCACGCATCACCTCCAGGCTACAGTAGAGTCTGCAAGGCTGCCACAGCCCCATATACCTCTGAGAATAACTGTCTCTGTAGCTACACACACACACACACACAAACACACAAACACACACACACACACACACACACACACACACACACACACACACACACACACACACACACACACACACACACACAGACAATCTCTCTACGGCAACAATGGAAGACAAAGCATTCAGAGCCTGTAACCAAATAACCCTGAATACTTCCACATCTGCTGCCGATGTGAGAAAAACACGCACCGCAGTAGAGGTTCTCTCCTTACCAAATGCTACCGGGACAAACACTCTCCTTCCAGTCATCTTGCGCTTTCTCCAGGCAAGAGTGCAGCTCAGCTGGCTCTAACTGCATACCTCCGCACACGGCTGCTGACTGAATTTTCTGTTCTGCAGCACAAATTCCATTAAATCGGAATTTCAAATGGAAGCCTTCCAGATTCGTAGCAGATCAGCGTATCACATGAAAGCATGTGATGTCACATGTCGAGGGGATTGGCCTGAGGAAGAGTGACAAGCCCCCAGTGCCCTGTAGAAGACCTCCATGTTTAACCATCATTCACAGTATGTGCCTTTGTACGCTGCACTACGACTGTTGTCGGAAAAACAGAACTAAGTATTACAGCAATGAGAACAAAAACATTGGGAGATCACTTCCATTTTTCAATTCGCCTTCTGTTTATCACTTCTATTGAGATAAACAAATTATCTCAGTAGAAGTGTAATGACTCGATTCACTACAGCTGTATGTGTTTTTATCTCCTCTTGTTTTAATTACATACATTAATTAGTTATAAGTTAATTTTGACAGGAAAAAGCTTCTCATTTGAGGAGGGGCATATGCAACAACTGTCTTTACTAGTTTATTAACACTTAAGAATTTCTTGGGTTACTTTTCCCTTGTCCCTTTGCTGTGCCCGTATCAAACATGTGGGTCGCTCTGTGTGGCCCTCCAAAGATAAGCCTCCAAATACCATCCCTGACCACTGCCTCAGATTTGGGCACAGATCCCGGAAGGCTACAAAAACAAACAAGCCCTGATGCATTAAAGGTTCCCAAGAACACAGCGGCCCCCAGCACTCTGAAATGGAAAAAAAAAAGTTTGAACCAGCCAGTTCTGAGAGCCGACTGTCTAAACAAACACGCAATCTGGGTAAATTAGTCCCTGTAGGGCAACTGAACGAGCCAATGGTGAGTCTGGACTGAGCTCCAGAGATCCGTAGATAAGGAGAGGGGAAACGACCTGTGGCCACCACCTGCAAAACCATTCCTTTAAAGAGGCTGTCAAGCTAATTGCCTACCCTTTCCATCAGTTGTTTGTCCCATCTCAACAACAGCAGGTGAAATCGATTCATGATCTGAATCATGATTGCTTCCACAACAGCCAGAATGACCATGACCATTATGTGTTCCCTTAGAATTTGCACATTCTAGTATATTAACTATAATAAAGTGTATTTTAGATTGTTTTATTCCTTTTGTACTTGTACTTTGCACTTTTGGTCACACCTGATTTGTATGTATGTATATAACTAGAACAAGCCTGGGGACTTTCTATGAATTTAAAAAAGGTCTTAATAGATCACCTTTAAAAATGGTCGATTCTCTTTTAATTTATTCATGATTATTACCTTTGTAGTTTTAAATTTGAAGGTGTACATTGTATGCTTCTTTAATTCCTTCTGACTAATCATTAAAGCTCTGTCATTATAAACGCAGATATAATTTAATGGAAGAAAAGATTCCTGCAGACTAAGTTACTGTATATATTTAAATTCTGGGCTCTGTCTCATCCACAAGCCCATTTGATTAACACCAGCTTTATATGTAGTGTCTTCTATTCCCCCGTGTTTGACTCAAATGAACTTGAATCATCTTTAAAAACAGACATGAGCTACAGCCGATAGCTGCAAACGAATGCTAATGGCCTCATTTAATTCTGAAAAGCGTGTGTGACTTATTTACTTGGAACAGAGTACAAACAAGAGGCACTAGAGGGGCTAATCTTTCACCACTTTCTGCATCAATATGTAAATCTATGCAGGAAGGTGCTCCAGCAGACGACACACCGTGATTATATAACACCTGCAACCAATATGATGGTGGAACGCAGAGATGATGACAGCGCATATGCAGTTACAGTGATCTGGTAACAGAATAAGATATCACTGTCTGTATCACGGCAGCGGCTTTGCTTTCCATCCTCCATTTACTCGTCATGCTCATGCTAGAGTTAATGTGATTTACAACCTCCAAGATGTCCAAAGCCCTTGTTCAGAGTTGAATAATAAAACTTACCAGAATTTTAGTGCATCTCTGTTGCTCTGGTTGGGATGATGCTGCACATAGTGAAACAGACAAAGGAAATGTTCCAGTCCCTGAAGGCTGACCTGAGAAAAAGACAGAGGAATAAATGAGCGCGCCACCACATTAAGGGTAACAAAGCAGCACTAACGGGTCTTTTCACTCATCCTAATTTTAATGAGCTGCCTTTTTTTGACAGGTACTTTGGTTTTTAATCAGTACAATAAAGGAACTTTTTAATAATTTAATAGAGGACAAAAACAGCATTTCCAACCATGCGTGTGGTAGAGTTTGCTTCCGTTTACAATTACAGTCCCAACAACAGCGGTACAGGGTGGTACACGCATCCCTAAACACACTGGAGGCCTTCTGACTGGTCAACAGACAATTGTCACCTCTGTTCTGCGTCACACGCTCCTCTCAGATTACCGAGAGTCACAGAGAGGACTCGCTCACAGAGGGGACTCGGGGATGTTCATATGTCCATTTTTGCAGCTGCACCAGAAGTCCCGTTCTCCTGGATTCATAGATGACACGCACAATGACAATAACACTGCGTAGTTGATGCTGCGCTCACAGCCTGCAGCGGAGACCCAGGAAAGGTTAAGGTGTAATATTACAAAGCATAGAGTGCATCTACCTTGTGTAAACATTGAATAAATCATTGATAAACCTTATTATGTGCTCCAACATTGATGAATGAGGTACACTGAAAGCGATGAATACCAAGCTTAAGAATAAATAAATAAATAAATAAAGATTTCCACCACTGCGCATGTATTTAAGCACAGAAATCGGAATAATGTTCATAGATTTTTTTTGGCTCTCAAAAATCACAACTTATATTTCAGATATTAGCTTTAAACGCCGAACAAAGGCTCTCATTCATGTTCGACACCATGGTTCATTGCTGATGACCCAGCGGACAGCTGAGTGTTTCATAATTTAAATCTCCCTTCTCAATCAATTATTCAGGTCCCTGAAGCCTCGTCACACCTCCAGTTCTACTGTCACTGTTATGGCAGAAACCCAGTGGTGGATCAATTAAAAAAAAAAACCCAAACCAAATAAAAAAAAACGTGGAGACAAGGGAATTTTGTAATAGAGAGAGTGTTGAAGCCTGACTGACTGGTAAAATTCGTCTCGGAATTAGTGAAATGGATAATTAGCAATAACAAAGGAAACCGTGGTGTTGAATATTGATGGGAGTTCGGTTGAATCCGCTGACTGTAACTATCTGTAGAGGAAGCACATCCGTGAGCGAGACCACGAAAACACCCCGGACGATGGGAAAGGAGTTCAGGTTTAGCAGGTGAGATGGAAAAAAACTCTGAAACTGCCCAGATTCTTTCATAGTCAGACCTCTAGGAAACATGAGGAAAGGGACTCCTTACAAAAGTTCACTCAGACAAGTCAAAGGTCGGCTGAAAGGACATTTGTGCTTTGATAAGACCAACCTGGAGCTGCTGTGAGCAATATATAGTCAAAAAGTAAAGAATATTTCCAATTCCCACTGAGCCTTTATAAAGGGGGCATTAGAATGTGCATCAAGGCCTTGAGGTGGGGTTGTGTAGCTGCATGAATGTGATGTCAGACAGAGTGGACTTAAGACAGCAGTTTTATTGCACAATCACAAAAAAAACTGAACTTGGACTTCTTCGACAACTTTTGACCTCTTCATTAACTGTATCAAGGGTAGTGTGACGACACGTTAAGACATTCAATCCCCCCTACAGGAGCTCGTCTTTCACCCTGGCTTATTTGAAACCACTGAGTGGATTTGGACACGCCGATCGCTGACTGATACGGCCGTGTCGAACTTCGAGCCGAGCGCGGACACTCAAAGGAGAGACGTCGCATATAAGGACAGTGTTGCACGGAGCTATAATGGTCATCTACTGTATGCGCACATCATGTGATGGACCCATATGGAGACATGCGAACTGTCAAAAACCACTCGTCCATAACAACTGTGAAATTATCGTAGAAGGCCACTTTCAGTAAAAACATGAATACAGTGCTGTTTGCACAACCCTGCTTGTCACAACTGCGCTGGAGCGAATCGAACTGATTTCTGCATTTTTGAGCATTTCCCAGTGGTGAATAGAGGAACAATGACACACAAAGCCTTTTGCCCAAGTTCCAGAGGATTTATGATGCTACATCGTAGCAGGAGCCAAAACAGCCGACGCGACCTTCACCTCATCAACTCCAACTGTAAAAATCAGGTGCCTGCACTTGATCACACCTCGGGTTTATCGGCAGTTGCAGCATCTCTGGCTCACATGGTGACTCAACTTCCTTCCTGTGTCTACACTGACTAACGTGCACCTATACTAACGCAAACGCACACAAAAACACACACAGCTATCAGGCGGGAAACACTTAGATGTGATTTTTTTTTTTTTTTCCTCGACGTGGTTGGGCGAGGAACAGGAAGAAATGCATGAGCCGAGAACACAGAAGTATGCAAGAAATGCAGCACCAGATGAGGGGAAGGAAGGGGCAAGAGTAAATATCAAGAAATCAAAACAATCATTAGTCAGATAATAAATCCTGGAGCTACACCCGCTCGGCTGAAACTAATCTCCCAGAACGAGCATCTCAAAAGACGGTTTGTCCTTGTGCTATCAGCAAACCTGTTCTGACTGTGTTCCTCAAATGGAAAAGGGAAATCAGAGAGCCCACGATAACACCAATTTCCTGGCACTGGTTAGCCCCCCCCTCTTCTGAGGCTTTAATCCAATATTGCAGTTCACTTGGCACAACCCAGCAGGAGTGATTTGATAAATAGGCCTGCCAATACCGCCTAATACAGACTGGGGGGGGTGCAGCAGATCTCACCGCTGTAGGAAGACTCATCTGTAAACAAAGAGGAAGGAGGGATGAATCCACACAGACACGGTTCAGATGTTCATCGCGATGACGAGCTACAGCGCACAAGCCGCTGTCATAAGCAGGAGATGATTGGACTGTCCTGCTTTTATGATTTGTTGACAGGAGAATGACTTAATTGAATGAACCAGATTTCATTTTCCAGTCCTCAGACAACAACGTGCTCATTTGTGTGGAACGATACCGCAGTTGCCTCTTTTTTCGGTTCACAATAAAAAACGCAGATATCTCTGTTTTTGGATTCGACATCACAAGGATGTCATTACGATCTTTCAGTTTTATGGAATACAATCAAAAGCAAATCTGATTCAAATCAGTCCTGATTGTTTTACATCTGCTGGTATTTCTGACTTTTTTTTCCCGTTCCAGTCGGATTAGATCCAGTCGGCGCAGCGAACGCTTCAGCGGGAGGCAAGTTTTCGCTTCTTTTATTCATGTTTTCCTGCCTGTCTGGTGTGACGCCGCATGAATGGGGCTACAGGTTTAAACAACGTAAATGAGCGGAGAGAATCGGTTGGACTCGGAGGCTGTGACCTGCGGCCTTTATCCTCCCTTCGTGATCATGGGAGCCTGGTGGCTGAGTCACCCTCTCTGTTGCGGCCGTTTCTTCCAAATGTCTTCAGATAATTGGTTAGTCTACGACTTGGCGGAGGCAGTGAAAAGCGACGTGATCCTTTCCTCATGAGAGAGGTTGTGGCTGACGGTTACGCAATGTTGTTTCCTACTTGAGATCCCCACTGATCTAATTTGATATCTCGGTGATGAGCATCATGAGGAATCCCTAACGTTCTGCATTTGCTTTCAAGCCCGGAGTCAGAGGGCATTGCACAACGTGGCAAATAACTTTCCTTTTCCCGCAAAGACAACAGTAAAATGTCACGAGGCTCTCATCAAAAAGCATATTGGTATCTCTGTCCACACCGCCAGAGACACTGACCTTTATCTGAACACAGGAAATGAAAATGTGTCGCTCTCTGCTTCTTTATTTTCATTACTGAGATATCCTGCAAACTGGTCTTGGTCACAATTAGAATTTAAACAGGCTGCTCTGCCCTTTCTCCTGCCCACTGAACTGAGGCAGTGTGTTTGCAAAGGAGAGATCTGACTTAATAACGTACCACTCGGTGCAAAAGAAGGAAAAAAAAGCAGAGACAGAGCAACAGTCAGAGTCTGGCTCAACCCCCGATTGAGCGAAATGAATTATTCAACCGTTCGGCCAATCATCCGGAACGGAACCGGGGAGGCCGGCGAAGAGGTGTATGAGTGAAACTCAGGACAGAGCGAGAACTACAGATGTGAAACAAGCTCCCCGTGGTGAACCGAGGGCGGCACTTCCTGAAACGCGCCTCTGGATAAACAGCCTCACATCAGAGGATGGAAATCAGCACGGCCACAGCACATAAAACCAGAGGGATCAATGACCGTCGATGAGGGAAGCGTGACGATCACAAGACATCGTGATCGGGGCCTGACTGCACGCTCCAAATGTCTGGACCGGAACACTCGGAGTGAAAGAAAGACCATCCATATCATCTCCTGTTCCCTGGTGGCTATTTCAGCAAAGTCTTCCGCATTACTGAAGATGAAAACACTGAATTCCTGACCATAAATCTCCCCCGTTTTGAGCGGTGGAGACGTATTCCATGTTTGTTAAGGGTCAGAGACATTGCATTGTTCATTTTGCTCCAGCTGTCAGCTTTTTTTACAGCCTTGGATCTTCACATTTGAAGCTTAAAATATTAACGGAGTTATAACTCCAAGCCAGAAAAGTCACAAGGAACAATATTTTGGTAAATAAATTATTCTGCACTTCACACCTTCCTGACAAATGATTCATGTTGGGGATGAAGATTAACTGCCGCAGTTTAGTATTCAGCACACGCTGCTGCATTCTTTGCTCAACAACTTTAATCTCTTCAGGGTTTTGGGTTGTTTTTTTTTTTTTAACCACAAAAGAAATGTAAAGCACCAAATGGAGCCGCGATAAGATGGCTGGAACGTGTGACCAACATTTAAATGTGGATAGGCTAAAAAGCTTCAGGTTACATAGACGCAATAACAGACAGACACAATAGATCTTAGACTACAAAGCAGAGCTACAGCCTTCTGAAACATTTCTAACAGTGTGTCTGAGAGGCTTCAACATTCTGAGGCTGACTAATCTGCAGAAACTGGGCTCAAATGCGCTTTAAAAAGGCAGAACAAAGTTGACTCAAGGTTGCAAAACGTGAAGCTAAAGTGATTCCAGAGTGATTCATACCAAAGTAAAATCAATAACCTGCCTTCCCAGGTGACTGTTTACGTGCACCGAACACCTCCAAACTCCGTCTGGCCTACAAGGGCATCATGTTGGCTCGTAATGAAACAGAAACATGCACAAACAAAAACAAGGGTAGAGGATAGAGAGTGAAATCAGCTCCTACAAAAAGTTTCACTTTCTTATTCAAGGTAAATAAATGTGGATCTTCTTCTGAAGACGTATCAGGTGTCTGTTCTGGTCGTACTGGCTCCAGTGGCCTCCTTATCTGCTATTTAATGTGACTTGATGTCTGCTTATTGGTTTAATTGGATCTTTTTATTATGACTGAGCTCCGGGAAACGAGCTGATGAGCACGTCAGCGTCTCCACCGCTGGTTTCATCTTTCTTTAGAACCTTGATCCTGGTAGGCTTTCCAGGCAGGTGCACAGGTTTTCCTGGGAGGGTTTTCTCGTCTCCACCACGGCTTTCAATCGAGATCCGTGGTCTTTGCTTCTCAGTCCAGAATAAACAGTCTATTAACAGGACTCTGGAGAAACAGAAAGGCCCTGCAGACACACAGGCGTGAAAGCGCCGCTGGTAAAACTCCTACTACACTAAAAAAGCCCCGAAAACTTAGAAACTTTGAGAACAGAAAAGGCACCAGCTCAAAGATCATAACACAGGTTCAGACTGGAGTTCATTTAGGAAAAAAAAACGGTTCTGATGCACATAAATGTAATTCTGTTGGTTGAGTTTCGTGAAACTCGACCAGTCCAGTTGCTATGATTCAACCAACAGAATTACCATGACCTGCATGACTGAGAACCTTCACAGGCATAATTACAGGCATTTCCTCCCATACTCTTCCTGACACTCCTGACTTTTCAAGGCATCGAAAACGCCACAGACAAAACGGGCTGGTGCCTCTCTGCACCCCCAGAGTCAAACTCAAAGTCACGACTGGAAACTGAAAGTATAAAATTCAGTGTCAGCAGCACAGGGCCAATCAAAACAGCTCGGTTCTGTAGCTGTCCTTGGAGGAAAAAAAAAAAAAAACAGTTTCAGAATGTGTTTTGATGCTACCTTATTTATCAGTGAAGAAGAAAGTTGGTTCTCTGTCCTTCAACGTTTGACTTTAAAGTGAGGAGAGAGAGAAGCAGGACAGATATATTCCACCATCTAATAACCAGCAGACACCACTTCAAGAGGGATGATAGCAATTTTTAGTCTTGTGGCGTGATGGAATTGGAGCTGTGAGATGGATAAAAACAACAGTGGCGCAGCCCACGGGCACGCGCCTGCATCAGGTTCAATCAAACGGAAAAAACATACGACACCAGGAAAACTGGTGTGAAGTCACTCCAGAATCTGAACTACTCCAAAAAAAAAAACCAAACTTCCCAAACTTCCCAACAGAAGGGCATTTTGATGTGAGCCATGTCTCAAATACAACCCCTTCACTCACTGCCCAAGGTTAAAAATAAATAAAGGCGACAGTTCTTCTTTTTCACAAACTGTGACCGCAAGCTTCTCGAGATAAGCATTTTAATTAAGGAACTATTTTCATTGCTCTGCCCCAACAAGCATGACTCATCAGTTAAACATTAACCTAAACTAAAACAATATGAAACTCATTTTATTCCTTTATATTTTCATGGAAATGGAAGACTTTTTTTGTTTTTTGCTTTCATCAGGCGAATAATCTCGATGCTCTGCGGGGAGCTGAACGTGCCTGTGTCTTTCGACTAACTAAGGGACAACTGAACACACACATAAAGCACATCAATTCATCTTAATGTGAGGGATTATTTCAAGTAATACAAAGCAGAAAGCTTTCTAGCATGCACGTCCCTGATGACTTGAGCTGTATGAATTGAAACTAAAAGCCCACCAACAACAAATCAGCCTGTGTGTCTCAGTATGTGGGCATAAGTGCATGTGTGTGTGTGTGTGTGTGTGTGAGAGAGAGAGAGAGAGAGAGAGAGAGAGAGGGGGAGGGAGGGAGATGCAGGGCAGATCATTCTTGCAGTCTGATCCTAATCCAAGTCTCGTGATCCGGCTGCTGTTGGGTTCCTGGCAGCAGTGAGAGAAAAGAGCCGCAGTGTCCCGACAAGAGTGGCCGCTGACCATCTCTGGCAGATCACCGCAGCGGAGGAACTTGTGGTTTACACCCGCCTCCACATCTGGACCGACCGTGACGCAATCGCTCATCCACAACCTGACACGCTGAGACTCGGGAGCAAGTCACGGGACAGATGTGGATATCGTGTCCCGCCAGGGGCCATGTTTACACTGTGCTTCTGCCACAATGACAGACTCACCCTCCATCCCACCGTCCCGTCCCACAAGTACACGCACTTCGAGCCAAACCTGACTGCCCGTTTATTTGCAGCTTTTATGACTCATGCAAAGCAGCTGTGCTCTAAACAGAGAGGGCAGCCTCTCTGCACAGGCAGGTGTGACGCTGGGAACTCAACTTTAGGACACAACAACAACAACAACAACAACAAGGGGATAACGCCCCCCAGAAGCAAAGAGGAAATAAACTAAAACCCCCACCCTCCATCCCTGGCAGCACTTACCTGCAGATCTGCTCCCTGCAGCCTGTAGTCCATGTACTTTTCCCACGCATACGACAGTTCGGTCTGCAGCTGACAAGCCATGTCGTCCACACACGCACGCACACACACACACGCACACACACACACACACACACACACACAAACACACCCTCCACCGGGTCCGGGTCTTGGAGGAAGTCAGGAGTGACCGAGATCACCGTAGCTCTCCCTCCCGGTCCTCGTCCCGGCTACCAGAGCCCCGAGCAGCGGCGGCGGTGCTCCCGGCTGCCTCATCGCAGACTCATCACTTTAAACTCGCTCCTGCGGAATCACACAAAGTGTTTGTGGGAGGGTCGGCGAGTCCAGAGCGGGGCTTCCGGGAGAGGAACTTTCACTTTTGCTTTCACAGGAGCCGGCAGGTGGGGGGGCGGGGCGCCTTGAGCCCGACCCAAGCCCAGAACTTGGGCCGATGTTGCTCGTCCTGCTGCCAAAATAGAAGCTCCGGAGGCGCACGCTCGGCTAGCTAGCTAGCCTCTGGCGTCACGGACGGGTATCCTAGAGCGGCTCGCTTCCGGGGCTCCGTTTCAAAATAAAAGCGACTGGATTTGGCAGATTCCTAAACTGTCGTGTTTACGTTCTTTAAGGGAAAATAATAATAAAAAATGCTTATTTAACAATACGGGTGTTTTGTTTGTCATATCGCAAACGTGCATTGCAAATTCAAAAATGAATAAAAAAAAACTTCAATATTAAAAGAAACCCAGATGTGTAATAACACGTATGTGACAAGTCCTGAACTATATTCTAATTTCAGATATTTTTATTTATTATTTATTTATTTATCAAGTACAATATACCTTAATGGATATTTAAGTAAACATGCCAGTGTCAGCATAAAAGGCTGTTGAAGATGTGAAATGCCAGATTACACCAAATAGGTGATTAATACTTGCTTGTGTGGAAATTCCATCGTTACTAAGGTAACCACTACGATTAATAAACATTATGGACGTATGGGAAACATACATTTTTTGATAGATTTCCAGTATTTTCATTAGTTTCACTACGTTTAACTTTCAGCGGATGGAAAACCAGACTTTAATAGGGCTCAAGACAAATATTTACAATTGTCTTTTAACAGGTTTCTCCCATATGCGTTGTGTACATTACGTTGATAGAGAGGCAATACAAACGGTGCTACTACCAGTAACCAGGGCATGTGCTTGGTTCTGGAACTTAAATCAAATCAAAATAAACGCGCATTATCGGAAGCCGCCGTCGTCCGACGTTTTATCTTGAAAGTCCGGGTCCAAGATTGCGGAAGTGGCTGTAGCTACCTTGACGACGGGAGAGCTCGAGAAAACGTAGGCACAATATTTCAGCAAAACGCGTCTTGAGCGCGTTTCCACGGACGTCGGGCGTGCTGGTGGGGGGGGGCGGGCCTGTGGGGGGGGGGAGCGGGCCGGTGGGGGGAGCGGGCCGGTGCTCCTCACACCCGGGGACAGCCGCGACGCGGCTTTCGCCCCATCTGCGCGCTATCTGTCAAAACTGACTCGGGACGCAGCGAGCGCGACAGCCGCGGCCAAGGACGCAAGAAGTAGAGCGTGCGGCTGCCGCGGCGCCTTAATTCCCCTCACAAGTCGCACTTTTGACGGAGAATATTTAATTTCCATACATACCTTCGTCTCCAATGAATTAACGCGGAGCGAGCGTCCTCCTCCGTCAGGGGCGTGTGAACCCTGGGCGGTGACTGCAAGGCTGAACCGATCGATACTGCCCCTGCTTCAAATAAACACGAGCGAATCGCTTCCAGCTCCGAGAAAGAAAGCGGGTGTAATGTTTACTCGGGGTTTATTTTTCTAATAACAAACAATACAATCGAACCGCCTGCGATGTTTCGAATAACTAACGCCGTAGGTGACTATTGAAAAATCCGCAAGTCACTCAGAGAACAGACTTTAAAAAAACAAAACGCGTCGACATTAAACGTGATGTTGTTGTCGACTTTCACAAAAAAAACAGAAAAATGTTCCTGAGGATAAAAATCTAAACTAAAATGGCATACACGGCGGGACGCCTCAGTGCGCCTTACAGACATTGCTGAGGGAAATTGCCGCATTATTGAACGCTCGGCTGTGACGTCACCCTGTCATCGTGTTTTGCGGCCCATTGGTCAAGACAAGTAATTCCCTGATTAATCACAAATCTGCTGCTTCCGACGATTCATCTGTCAGTTCTGCTCCTTAAAGTCGCAAAACATCGGCTAACCCTCCGTACAGCCCGCTGGATTTACTGAGCAAACTCTGAATAGTTTGGTCATGTTATTGCTTTTAAAATGGAAAAAGAGTCCATCACTATTAGATTTTATAGATTTTACCTATAAGTATGACGAAAGTAGCCACTGAAATCAGAAAGGCCTGTTTAATTTTCTGCACCACCTCATTAGGTACGACTTGTTGTTCGTTGTACTTGTCGCTGGACCGACTGATAAAAACACTTACATGGTTTTCTTCACAGGTCACACCTTGTAGGTTGCAGCTCGATGAACCAGCAACATCCTGACACTTCAAATGACAAACTTCTTTTCGTTGATCTCTACAAGATGCCCACATTTTATCCAATAACCAGTTCGTTCAAATTGGGCGCTTTAAAGGGTTTCAGGCAACAAATCCCCGAAGCCCCCATTACACACGCAGCAGGTTATTTGAAGCTGATGCAGTAAAAGCTCTGTATTCTGAAGCCCTCATGAAGTCCTCAATGCAGCAGCGATGTCAGAAATCTTCAGTTTTATTGCAGCGGGCACTGTAAAGGGCTTTGGCATGAATAATATGACTGTATGAGGTGGCACTTTTATAGCAGTGTAGTTTTATTGCTGGAAAAGAGAGGTCTTGGCAACAACAAACCCAAAGCCTCAGCAGGGCACAGGACCACATGACCGCGACCAGGTCAAAGGTCATGCTTTTAAGTAACGCAATAGAGCTGCTCATTAATCCACTGACCTAGAAAATCAAATCCACCCCCGGGAACAATTCTCAAGTAGATTATTTCAAGCGGCCTGGCCTCACATCCTATAGGAGTGTTTAGGAAAACACGTTGACCCTGCACACGTTATCATGAAAGTCTACCACAGCAGTTTTATTTTGGAGGCCTTTGGAGGAAAAAAAAAGTCACCAGAAAAACTCTAAACACTGATCAAATCAAGGGTTTGTAATATATTAAGGAGACGCCCGGGCGGGATTTTACAGTAATAAGTCCTGATTTGATCCAGGTAAACAGAGGAGAGCATGTGCAGTTGTTCAGAGCGACCAGACGATGGCGCTGTTCCGACAGACACGCGGGAGAAGAGCAGGTTAGAAAAAAAACCGGTTTATTCCTCTGCTGCCCAGCATGTAAACACATCCCAGCAGCTTGTACAGACACTCCACAGTAACACCTCCACGGACGGACCCAAACTCTGCCACAGTGTGTGAGCACCACTGAGACGACGTCACGCGCTGCTGTGATTGATTTCACATTAAATTACACGTCCCTTGAGCTTCACTTTCGCTTTTTGTTTTTTCTTCCTCTCAGTTTATGTGCACTCAGGAAAACAACAAAAAAGGGCAAAATAATAGTGTTTCTATTTACATTTCTCAAAGGCAGCTGTGATTTCTTTCTTTTTTTTTCCTGTATATTTATTTAAATGGGGAATGAAAAACAGATATAAGCATAAAGGCACAGTAAATTCACTTCAGGGTTTCAGTGGCTTTTTTTTTTTTTTTTCATCTCAGCCTTGCTGAGCGTTTCCTAATTTTCTGTCCCACCTCCAGACAGTGTCAGCCCCCCTCCCCCCCCCCCCACCTCCATCTAGTACTCGCCGTCTCTCTCCACGCAGCCCGCGCTCGCCGCGTCGTCGGGGCATCTGCAGGAGCGCCCGACGGGCGTCGCTAGGCAGAGGTGGGTGCAGCCGCCGTTGTTCACCGAGCAGTAGTTTTGTCCTGGCGGGGGGAAAAAAAAAGGCAGAATTTGTGTGTAAATCACGAGGCAGCGTAGCGGGGAGCGACGAGGGAACCTCTCCGCTGTTTGTTTAAAAGAGACACGGGAGGGAGGGAGGGGGGGAGGGAAAAAACACAACACGTGGTCGTCTCCAGATGTTGGGCCCCTCTCCCTTGACATCACATTCCCTGGTTTGTAGAATGCAGCGCTATCTAGAAGGGAGGATGATGATGAATAAAAGCTGCAGACTCCATCTTGAGGCTTGTTACTCCTTCTTTTTCTTAATTCCTGATATACTCTAAAACGATTCTGCTAAGAGAAATCTGATTCCCTGGGCTCGGAGATTTCAGGAATGGGGGGGCGGGACACCGAGAACTCGGACCAGGCCCCTGACGGAGACGCTTTTCCGTGTTTTCTTTCGACGACTTAACATTTGCGGCGCTGCTTCGCAATAAATACTTAAATATTTACGTGCCGCAGTGACGTGGGAGCGTCTAAAGATCCGGGTGGATGTTTTCAGTAACATTCCAGCCGAGGCCTCCGCTGACATCCAGGAAGAATGAATGGGGGCCGCAAATGCGAGCGGCTGCCTTCGCGAAGGGAAGGCTAAAAACGGATAAAGGGTCGGGCGGGTTTCGTCTCCGGAAGAAGCCGGGGGCAGACTTCTGGAATTTCCAGGAAGACTGTGCTGCCCCCCCCCGCCCTCTTTCCCGGGAATGGCGTGTTTACCTGACGGGCACTGGGCGTAGGCCGTGGCGACGCCGTACAGCTTGGTCCGTTTCTGGGGCTGGAACTGGTCTGTCTCCTTACCGGTGTGGCGGTCCACGGCCACCACGGCCTCCCTGCGGTGAAAGACGCCCTGGGATTAGTCACGAGGGAGGTTCCCAGCCAGGGGAAAAGGTTCGGCATCCTGGCTCCTTGTGTTTTGTGTAAAGTCTGTCGGGAACGAGCAAGGCTTTGGGTGGATTTTTTGGTTGCTGAACCCCCCCCACACACACACACACACACACACACACCAGCACCACCAGCAGTTCCCCAGATCAGAGGGAGGCCCTGCTCAGGTCACTCCGAGACACTGAGGGTGAGGAATTGCAAGCAGCTGCTTTTTGAGACACTTCCTCCCCACACACGCACACACCACACACACACACACACACACACACACACACACACACACAGCCCAACCCCCACAGAATCAGCTGTGTGGGAATAAAGCCTCGCAGTGTCCGGAGACACATGAAGGACTTCCAGTGTTTGTATCTGACCTCTGACCTCTCTCTCCTTCCTCAAGCCCTGGCGACCCCTCTTCTACCAGCGGGCCGCGAATAAAGCCCGAATTATGTCCTTGGGGTCTGCAGCGCCCCCCATGACCCCACAGAACGACGCCCGGCATTCTGGTGCTCAGTAGAGTCACGCTATCGTTGGAACGAAAGTCCTTAAAACACCATCGAGGCCTTTGTTGGTGTAGCCTGTGGGGCTGCGCTGCAGCGGGACACTTAGGCCCATTGGTGGCAAACGGACATGAAAGACAGACAATAACGAGACGTTTACGGTAAAACGGGAGTCCCAACCTCTGCCAGTCAGTGTAGTAGATGGTGCTCCCAAACGAGGTGACTGCAAAGGGATACCGCATCCCATCTGTAACCTTCCTGCGCTCGCCCCGAGCGGGATTCATGCATTCCATGGCGTGAGTGCCTGCGGGTGAGAGACTTGGCTGACTGCTGCTCCGACGTTATTTTTCACACCCACACACACACACATGCGCACACACACACACATGCGCGCACACACAAACACACACCTTTGCGCTTCTATCTTTGTGAGGACCATCATAGACATAATGTCTTACCCAGCCCCTTCCCCTGACCGTCCTACCTAACCCCCTGACCCTGACCCATCCTAAACCCAGTTCTGACCTTAAACCAGGCCTGAACCCTCAAACACCCTGTGTTGTGAGGACCAGCTGAAGTGTCCTCACTCCCCAAAAAATGTCCTCGCTTTGATAGTAGAAGATTTTGGTACTCAGTATGTAGCACGTACAAGAACACACACATCCCTGTACTACTATATTTGTGAGGACCTTCATAGACATAATATACTCCCTCAAACGGTCCATTGAAGTTGAACAGAAGAGCCAGAATGTCCTCACTCCTCTAAAATGTCCTCCCTTTGATAGTAGAATGAGGATTTTGGTATGTAGCAAGTACACACACACACACACACACACACACACACACACACACACACGCACACACTCTGGTACCTGCGTCCGCCCAGCAGAGCAGAGAGCTGCGGGGGTCGTACGTCAGGCCGTTGGGGAGGCCCAGGTCGTCTTTGACCAGGACCCTCCTGTTGGAGCCGTCCATGTAAGAGGTCTCGATCTTGGGGGCGTCGCGGTTCCAGTCGGTCCAGTACAGGTTACTGTGGCGAGACAGGAAACAGGAAGCACACGAGTGTGTGATCAACGGGACTACTTGTTTGACATCCACAGGGTGTAACGGTGCCGTAACAGCTGGTACACAGCCCCAGAGGTCGGCTTGTCTTTAAGCACGTACCCGCTGGGGGGGTCGGTGATAATAGCGCGGGGGTTGACCAGGTCGGTGTCGACGATAACGCGGCGCTGCGAGCCGTCCAGCGAGGCCACCTCGATGCGATCCTTCACGGAGTCCGTCCAGAAGAGGGTGCGGCCCAGGTGGTCGACGGCAATGCCCTCCGGGCTGCCCAGGTCTGTCAACAGGTCCCCCGAATTTAAAGAGACGTCCCAAAATCGGGATGCCGGGGGGGCGTGTCCGAGCGGCGGATCTACCTGATTGGATGACTGAGACCGGATCCCCGCCCTTGATGCTGGCCTTGCTGATGGAGGGAGACGTGATTTCGGTCCAGTAGACGGTTTTCTCAACGCAGTCATAGGCCACGCCGATGACCACCTTCTCCTGCAGAAAGTTATGCGAATTAACCCCCGACGTCTAGACGCCGATTCAAACAAACAGACCCACGCACTTAAAAGAAAAAAAACCCCGACCAGGCCAGACGTCTGAACAGCTGCATGAGAAATCTCGAATGCAAATTGCACGCTGAGAAGATGTCTGGCTGATGTTAGTAATTAGTGTGAGTCGCCATGTGTCTCCAATAAACTGCAGAATGCACGAAGCAGATGGGGAGGTGGCCGGGTCAGGCTGGCCTATTAGTGCTGCTGTAACGGGCCGAGCTGCGCTTGTAGCAGAAACACGAGCTCGGGCACTAATGGTCGGAAATGGTCGGAAGCCTTCCGTTGATCGGTGTATGCCGGAGTCACAACGACTCTGCCTATAAAGATCCGCTCACTAAAGAAGAAGTATATTAGTGTGTATCGGAAACAACGTCTAACTACAGTGCTTACGTCTCTTGGGCATAAGAGACGACTTTTATTTTGAAAACCGGTCTTTTATTTTGAAATAAAAAGAGCGGTTTCTTTTCTTTTCAAAAGACTCACTGGAAGATGGAGGACAGCCTTGGCTTCGTCCTTTTTCATAGCGTAACCGTCCAGGGGGACGTGCTCAATCCGGCCGCTCTGGGTGAACAGCAGGTGCGTCCCCGGGGGCAGCGGGTGGACGTCGGGGCGAGGGGTGGGCCCGATGGGTGGGGGCACGCCGCTGTGGTCAACACCTACGGAAGACAAAGGCTCCGAATCAGGCATGGATAACCTTGAACTCTAGTTAACACACAACATCTGCTTATTATTTGTGTTTTCATAGTATTCTCTTTACATTACTGCAGTATGGATTTGTATCATAAAGAAAACCTGTCTAAATATATAATCTAATAACTTTATGATGCAGCTGATGTCAAAAACCCAGGTGACTGCTGCTCAGATGTTATTTCAGACACACACACACACCCTTCACCTTCTATCCCTGTGAGGACGTTCATGGACATGAGGTAGCCCCTTACCCTACCCATCAAAAAAACAAATTAAAACAATCAAAACGCTGCGGTCTCCTCACACATTGGGCTGGTGCCGGGCTCTGAGCGGGTCCCGGGGATCTCCTGTCCGTTTCGGTCCACGCACCAGCAGTACCCCGAGCTGCCGTGGCACTGCGTGGGCCTGTAGGCGCCGTTCTCGTCGCACGTGGGGATGTACTGGCCGACGGGAGGACGGGGGCCCCGGGGCCCGAACTCCGTCACGGCCAGGAGGCTCTCCCTGTGGGTCTCACAGCGAGTCTTCGTCCTCTCTGGCGAGACAGGAAGAAGGCCATCACACATTTCTGCAAAGGCGGCGTTTGGGATGTAGAGACGTGCCCGTATATAAAGATCCTGTATGTTCAGCTGGACAAACACGCCCCTCCCCTCATGACAGAATCCTAAAAACCGGGTTCCAGCTGGCGAGGAAGTCCTTGATGGGAACACCCATGATGGGAATTAAATTCACCCCTTCGCATCTTTAAACTTTAAAGTCCCCGTTTCAGCCTTGAAACAAAGCCCGTGTTTGGAGCGGGAGTACCTGGGGTGCATTGGAAGCCGTCGCCGTAGTAACCCGGCCTGCACTGGCACGTGAAGGAGCCCTCGTTGTTGTAGCACGCGGCGTCCCGGTGGCACCTGCCCGCCTGGCACTCGTCGACGTCTTCGGGAGAGAGGGAAGACGGTGAGGACGGAGGGGAGCCAGCAATTGAGAAGCAGGGCGAAAGGAGCGGAAACTATGAATGAGGAGGGGGGGGGTGGGCGAAGGAGAAGAAGGAGGAAAAAAAAAAAAAAAGACGAGCACACGCCAACACACACAAGCGGAGCATCTGCTTCCCATGCTTCGGCTGCTAAATCACCGCAGATGTATTGCGTAACCCGCGGTGTCACCTCCTCCGGGCCTCAGCAGATGGTTTGACCATTACAGGCGCGGAGGGCGGGCGGTGTTTTACCGCACCTGGGCCCGACCACGTTCGGGACGGGGGGACGGGGGGGGATCGTTCCCGAGCTTTCCTTCGCAGTACCTTGGCAGGTCCTGCCATCGCCGATGAAGCCCGGGAGGCAGGAGCAGCTGTAGGAGGAGCCCCCGGTGTAGGTGCAGCGAGCGCGCTCCTGGATGTCGCAGGTGTGCGTGCCTTCTTCGCAGGCGTCCACGGGCCGAGAGACGGCTGGAAGCCAAAAACACCAGTGAAGCGTCCGTTATATCCGCCCCTAAGTGAAGGGGCTTTTCTGAGCGATGGGAACTCTTTCCTCTCACACCCTCACTACAGGGCGAACTGAGGCAGTTTTAGACTGGAGCTGGAGTACCTGGAGAAAACCCACGCTCCAGGATTTGTTTCCAGGGGTGCTTCAAGGGTAATCCCTAATCCCTGTAACTGCATTCTCTAACTGTTGTGTGTAACTGTGTGTGTGTGTGTGTGTGTGCAGAGAACAAAAGCGAGGTTGGTTATGTTTTCCTGGCTTTAGTCTCTGAGCTTGTCATTTCCTGTCTGCAGTATTCTGGGTTTCTCTTTCTCTTTTTTTTTGTAGGATAAGTAGGGAAGCTGGTTTCTCTGTTAAGCCTTTTTGGTAAATGGAATAAATGAATAAAGCATAAAGTAAGGCCCTCTTACTTGTACAGGTCCTCCCATCGCTTCCAAACTGATATCCATCCTCACATTCACAGCGGAAGGTTCCGGGCTGGTTGTTGCAGATGGCGTGGGAACCGCAGATCTGAGGATCGTCTCTGCACTCATCAATGTCTGATAAGGAGAATCAGCGCACAAGAGGTTAACTCCTGCATTGGGGTTTGGAACGCTGAAAGATCTGTCTCGATTTAGGGGATCAGAGGAAAGAGCCTAATTAGGTTTCTTAATTACAGATGTTCCACGATAGCATCTGTGCTTCAGAGCTTTTCCTGTTGGGAATATAACAAACAGTTGGATATATGAAGCAGGGGTCGAGGAGAACACTCGACATGCTACGAGAGATAGATGTATGGAACTCCCTCTCCTAATTGCCCAATTCCTCAGGAAGGAAGGAAGGACGGAAGGGCTTAGAGAGTCTGGCTTAATTACATGAAAACTTTGTGTAGACGTTCAGACGCGGGAGAATCCAACACAGTCTCTTTCTACAGAGGGAAGGTTCTTTGGTACGGTGACTTCAGACTGACTCTTGGTCCTACCGTAGCATATCCGCCCATCCCCACTGAAACCAGTGGCGCACTGGCAGGAGAACTGGGCTCCCTGTTCGGGGCGGCAGACTGCGTTGGTGTCACAGCCGTGTCTTCCAGTGAAACACGGGTTCTCTTCTGGCACCCCTCCTTTATTAAAGAGCAGAGACAAACACACCTTCATGACTCCAGTTGGGTTTTTACGCAAACCTGCGACGAAGAACTAAAACAAGCTCTGATGCGATTCTTTACCTTTGACTCTGTTAGATCAGACCTTTTATCAGATTGTAACTGTACCCATCCATCCATCATTCATCCATCCACTCATCCATCCACCCATTCAACCATGCATCCATTCATCTATCATTACCTCTGCCAAGGAGGTTGTGTTTTTGCCGGCGTTTGTCTGTTTGTCATTTTGGGGGTGATCCGGAAGAAATCCTGGATTCTGGATCACTTCGAAATTTTCGTTAACATTGTGGTAAATGGGGCCAAAAGGAATTGTTGCGCTTGGCGGAGGTCTGCGCTCTCCGAGTGCTTTCTAGTTTATCCATGCATCCATCATCCCTTATTAGGGTCAAAGGTCATGTTAAGCTTGACCCAGCAGTCAATGGGCCCGGTTGTAGGAATACACCCCTGACAGTCAGTTGGATAACACACTCATCAATGACACGCTCCAAACGCCAAATGTTCATGTTCAAAACATTGATTATTCTAGAGAAACACTGGCTGTCTGTCTTTACAACAAGAAGATTATGGAGATTACGTTGAAGTGTACGCACTTGAGTAGTAGCTCTCCTCGAAAGCATGACGCCGACCTTTTTATAAAACTAACTTCCCTAAAGTTTTATGTTGAACATCTGCTCTAAAAAGCCGTGCAGCACCCAGGCAGCTCTGACCGCAGCTGTCCTGTCAGGATGTTATATAGCATGTCCACTCAAGGAAGGATGTGAGCGCAGACCAAACAGGAAGACAACAGTGACCTCACCGTTAATGTCCCCGATTTTGCTGGCCATGGAGAACCGCATGAGTTCGTCCGAATCGTACATGGCCAGCACGTTTTCCACGCTGAGCAGCTGGGTGGGTTTCACGTCCCTCCAAAAATCGCCGTGCTGGCAGCTCTGGAAGGTGATGGTCTGACGCCACTGATAGGTCCTCGTCTCGCTGGAGCCGTCGGGCAGGTTCACCACGTAGTCCCGGGTGGACGAGGAGGTGATCACTGGGAGGGAGGGTAGATAAGCAGCTGGTCTGGTTCCCCCCGTCTTAAAGGCATACTTGAGATAAGCAGTAAATGTGAAACAGGACTCCTGCTGGTCAAGAGCTTACGGTTGTTGCTGTACTGGTAGATCTCAGAATAAGGCTCGATCTTCACGGTTGAGCCGTAAGGAACTTCAGGAATCCGGCCGTCCATGTGGGTGCTCATCACCAGGTGGTCGTGCTCGTCGATGCCTTTGAACTCCTGCGTGACGGTCAGCCTCTCGTTCCCCGGCTGGAAGGTGACCTCGGCCTGCCGCGTGAACTCGCCCCCTGCGGAGCGCGGAGACGACGCGGTTAACGCTCGCGCTCCGCCCCGGCTGAACTCTGGCTCGCTGCCTCCCGCCTCGGCTGAAGCAATTCCAGGGGAATTCAGCCGGACAGCGAGCAGGAGTGCAGCTGCGCGGCAAAGAGCTGGAGGCGACGCGAGGCGCGCACTTCCCGAAGCTAAACTTTTGACTCTCTCTGCTGAAGCGTGAGAAAAGCGAAAACACGCGCTCCTTCCCCCCGCCGGTGTTTTCCCCTCACCGATGATGCTGAAGCCATTTTTGAAGCCGGGCTGCTCCAGAGCAAAAGCCCAGCCGATGGCGCTGCCGATGGCTGCCAGAGGCTGCAGGGAGGGCCCGAGGGAGACGGGGATTTCACTGATGGCCACGTAGGAACGGCCATCGTTCATCACGGCGTAAGAGTGGAGGTCGTTGCTGTTGAACTCCACCGGAGAGGGAGAGTTGCCCACGTAGACTTTTCCGTGCATTTTCCCGTTTGTCCTCTGCGGCTTTCCTGCAAAAGTTTCGAAAAAAAAACAATCTAGAGAATCTAGAGAAAAAGGGCTGAAATTGAGTTCCTGAAAAATAGTTTTTGTCAGCACCGACCTTGAGGTGATCACGCTAGAAACTACCTCTTAAGACTTGTGGTCTTTAGGTGCCTCCATTTTCATATTTTCATCTCACTTTTAGTTTTCAAACTAATAGTTATTCTGGTATGAACACCTTCCACCCTACATCCAAAGTCAGAGTCAACAGGCTACCCTCCGAAACGCGGCATTACCCTCTGCGGCGCACTGTATCCCGTTGCCATAGAAGCCAGGCCTGCAGTGGCAGCAGTATCCGCTGGAGTAGTCCCTGCAGTCTGCAAACTGGGAGCACTTGTTCCTGCTGCTCGCGCACGTCCCGAGGTTGTAGGAGAACACTGGAGGCGTGCAAAACCAGGATGAGAATATGGCGGGAAACACTGGGACTGGCAGTTTTCCGACCACCTACCATCTACATTTATATCCGTGTCCTCTACCACGACCACTTCAGGGTTCCCGGGCTGGTTTGGGTTGTATTGAACCGGGTGTACCAGGATCTGCTCTCCCTCTGGCTCATAGGTAGGGTATTCCACTTGTTGTCCCCTGTCAAAGCCCGGGCTCCCCACATCGAGCTCCTCCTCCTCCTCCTCCTCAGGATCGAAGATCTCCTCTGTCGGAGCCTCAGTAGGCAGATAGGGGACTTCACCAGGAGCCACGTTGGTAAAATAGGGCGACGTTCCAATCTCGTAGACCCACACGCCCTGCATTCCGGAGTTAGTCTCCCTATGCAGAAAGAGTAGACTTTTTAAGACGCTGTTGTTGAAACGCCGTCCAAACGTCGGGTGAGGCCATTGCTCGACCTACTCTGCTAAGGCTCTGATGGACTCCTCTTCATCAGTGGTGATTCGGTAGTATGGGCCCTGACTGGAAAACAGGAATCCTCTGACTAAACCCTTACTGAAGCCAGCGTGCATGATTGCAACGCCGGTTTTTGTGGGTGTGGAGGTAAACTGGATGCCGTCGTTCGCATAGAGGACAATGGCGAAGGAGGCGGTCTCCATGGAGGCAATGACCAGCTGGAAGGTGTTTCTCTGTGGAAGGGAACAAAATAAATAAACAAGTAATGAAAAAAGTGGCTATTTCAGTTTTTTTTTTTTTTTTAATCAACAAGAAAAAAAAGATAGTATTTGTAATACTCAAAAAGATCACATCTTACATCTTATTTATAATAAATGATAATTCATTTGGAATTATCATTCATTTATAGTTGCTGTATCTTTCGTATTCAAGTGTGTAAGACCTACCAACACTCTCTCAGTTTACTCCTATTTGGGGTAATGACAAGTTTAAAAAGATGGAGGGTTTAGATCATGGAAGACTAAGGGTGGTCAGAAGGTTAACGATCTGTACATGGACGAAGCGTTGCTCTCCTTCCATCAATTATGTGAAAAATATTCCTTCAAAACAAATTTCTTTAACTATCTAGAGTTAAAACATTACATGCTGCCCAGATTTAGAAAGATTCCACCATTGAGGAAGTTTCTTTCAAATACTTACAAATGTCTATGTCTACCAATAGACAGGTTTAATTCCTGGAAAGTAGATTTCCAAGAGGGACACAGAGGAAAAAGTTTTGCTTAAAGGCACAAAAACAAACACTAAATAGAAAGCTTGAGCTACTTCAAGTGGCTGATGAGGATGTATACAACCCCTGTCAAGCTTCCCCACGTCTCTGCTAACACTCCTGATATATGAACGGAATGTCAAAATGAAAAACAAACCCTTCTGCACTGTTTATGGGAATATCCAAAGACACAGACAATCTGGAAAGACATCATTAAATGTTTGCCGGAGGTGTTTATTATCAACATGCCTTTAAATGTTAAACTGTGTATACCCAGCGGACACGAACACAGAAGCAGACCAAGTTGCTGGACTTTGGATGTTTACATACAAGAAGAACCATCGCACGACACTGGGAGAGTTTGGAGGCTCCCGCCATGAAGCCGCGGGTAAAGGAACTTTGACAACGTGTTGGTCTAGAGAGACTGACGTACATGCATACATGAACCATACATGATCATACATGATCATACATGATTATTTTACAGTACACCTTGTTGAAAATGTGGCTTTACTTTAACTTCTACGTGTATCTGTGTACAATGTTTTAGTTTATGAGAATTTGTTTTACTTCTGTCAGACTGCGCAAGTGGAATGTGTGTGTGTGTGTGTGTGTGTGTGTGTTCACTGAAGTTCATTGAATTAGTCTTATAACAAAACAAAAATGGCAATAAAAATATTGGGAAGTTGTCATCCTTAAATTAGAACTGTAATTTCCCCTGAAATGACCTCTAGATCCTTACATTATATTACATGATTTCAACTTTCTTGGCTGTAACTTTTCACCTTTCCGCTTCAATGAAATTGACCAGACCTTCTCAACTTCAAGTGGAGGGAATGTGACCTGGCCCCTGATTGAGCTGTTATTAATAAAACATCCCATTTGTTTCGCTTCTGGTTCTTTCTCTCTCTTTTTTTTTTTAATCTCTCCCCACCGTGTCACGTGCGTTTGATATTAAGGAACCCCTTGTCGCTCACCTTCCTGTCGAGGCTGTCGCCTCTGCTCTGAGGCTCGTGGGTGGCCACGTTGGCCCAGGTGACGATCACGGCGTGCGTGGGGCTGACCTCGTCGTCCTCGGGGAAAGCCCGGTTCATGTGCTCGGCCGCCAGGCTCAGGACGGCGGGGCTGGAGTCCTGACGGAAGAAGACTTTGCCCACCCCGTCGCTCGTGTCCAGGTCCCCTTGCAGGGCCGCGATCATGCCGAACCCGGCGGGCATCTTGCCAAGATATTTGGACTCTTCGGCGGGCTCTGCTGTGGCAACAAACCCGTTGGTGTTGATCTGGAATTAAAAGCTGAAGTTGAAGCAAGGAGGGCCAGAAATGAGATTATTGTGGCCCTCAGTGGCTCTTTATCATAATAATTAGGGTAACAACAGAAGAAGACGACGGGCCAACCCCGGCTGACCCACTTTGATTTCTGCTCTAAACTCATTAGACTAATGATTCAAGTCAGCAGTTACATCCTGCAAACACACAAGGGAATAAAACGCTTTACACATTTAGGCTTTCACACACACACGTACCTAATTGGTTCCCCAGCCCCTTCCCCTGACCCTCCTACCTAACCCCCTGACCCCGACCCATCCTAAACCTGACCTCAACCTTAAACCAGGCCTGAACCCTCAAACAAAATTTGAAGCGGTGAGGACCAGCTGAAATGTCCTCAGTCCCCAAAAAATGTCCTCACTTTGATAGTAGAATGTGAATTTTAGTGCTCAATATGTGGCACATACAAGAACACGCACACACACCCTTGTACTACTATCTTTCTGAGGACTTTCATAGACATAATGTATTACCCAGATCCCAACCCTAACTATCCAAACTAACCTCCTAACCCTGACCCAAAGATAGTTCTGACCTCAACCTTAAACCAGGTCTTCACCCTCAAACATCCTATGAAGTTGTGAGGACCAGCTGGAATGTCCTCACTTTCAGAGTAAATGCACGTTTTGGTACTCATTATGTAGCAAGCAGAAGAGGACACGCACACACGGACTCCTTCACATCCTGACCACGGGAAAACAAGAGCACTATTCCTGGCCCGGACCACACTGCTTCCTGACGAGCGGCCCCGGAGCGCCTGGAGTTTGCGCTCGTTCATTATAGCGACCTCCTGCCAAAACTGAAGGTGGAGCTGGGAAAGTGATCAGGGATATGTTCCCGAATTCAGCGGAGATCGTTGCGTCGAAGCCAGAGCTTTGTGGGCCACGAATCGGGCAGGAGATGATGAAACCTCAAAACGTCTTCTTCTGATGGAAAAAGCTGCACCAGAGTCTGCAAGGCCACCTTCTCCTGGAAAAGCCGCTTTTTTTAAAGGCCGCCTGCAGCTTTTAGAGTTTGCAATAAGAATCTCCCGTAAAAAAAACCCCCTAACAATCAGGGTACAACACTTTCAACCCTCAGGCGACAGCTTTACAACATCTCGCTCCTGCACATCATCACATCTGCTCCGACCTGCAGCTGTTCCATAAACAAGGACAAATATCTCTCTAAAGCCCGATGGACGCTTCGGGTCTCAGTTCCACTCTCCTTAATCGAATTATAAATGTAGGGCTGTTGTGTGTCGAAGCAATTAAAGCGCACCGACAGAGTTTTCAGCAAGTATCATCCCTGTAACAGAAAGGCAGCACTTTTCCTGAAAATGGGCCAATCGTGGGGAATAAAAGGCCATTTATGTATCCGGCACAATGGCGCAGCTTCAGATGAAAACACGGCTTCATTTACAAGAGTGTTGTGATTACAGCAAGCAGAGAGCGAAGAAGAGCGCAATTCCACCTAGGATCTCCAGCGAGTTTTGCCTCCCCTGCGTTAGAATTCTCCTCCCTTATAGGGCCCAGTTATGTGACTTAGATGCACCGGGAGGGGGGTCTGGGGCTGGATTACAAAATTGAGTTCCATTAGAAGTCTGTTCTTTGAGTCAACAGTAAAATGATAACCGCGGGGGAGACTATAAGAATGCGTGGACGCGTTCCAGCAGGCTGTGTAAGAGAATCAATATTAACAAAGTCTCAAAAAGTGGCAGAGAGAAAAAAAAAAAGATTCAGACCTGGCCCAGATGTGTTCTGTAACCGTGGGGCATTGTTCAAAATTTGGACTGCTGACCCCCGTTCGAGACCGCGCGCAATTGCGCAAGACCGGTGGACATCGTGGAATTAAAAAAAAATATATAGAGACCGACTAAAACGCGTCAGGGAGCAGGCGACTCACAAAGATGCTGTCGAAAGAGCCATCATAAAAGAGCACTGGGTTGTCCAGCTGCAGTCGGTGCGTCTGGTCAGTCCCCGTCGCTAGGGTCTGGTCTCCGGCGCTCGGACCGAAGGGGAAAAGTTCTCCCCGCGTTATGCTCTCCGCCGTGGCTACGAATCCCAGAAAACTGAGGCAGACGACCCATCCTCGCTCCTGCAGACCCATTGTTCCTTGGGTTTTTTTTTTTTCTTCAGGAGCGACTGCTCGGCGGTCCTGAAGTTTACCCGGGTAGAGGAGATTGACGCACGGCCGCCACTCCAAGAAAGTTCAGGGTTTTTGGGAGGGCGGAGTTGGGAGGGGGGAGGGGAGAGAGAGAGAGAGAGAGAGAGAGATCTGCATTCATTTACCAGAGAGAGGGGGAAGTACGAGACAGCATGGAGTTTCGGCTCTGTTTCTACTTTACAAATGTAGAAACGTAGACTTTAAAATAAAAACAAAAATACAAAAACCAACAATTAGTCGAGCGGTCCAAATAGATGACGAGTGTCGCATCTTAACCCTTGTCTGAAGCTCAAACCCCAATGGTGCCACCGCACCACTTTTGGGGATGGGAACGATAGCGAGGCAAGTGTGAGAAGTCCCGCCGCCCCTACGGGGACAACACTGGAAGGTCTGGACACCGGCCAAGGGGCCATCGGAGCTCAGAGCATGGACCAATTACCAACAACAGAGCCCCAAAGATGCGGAGGACAGTATAGCGGAGCACT
The DNA here is from genome assembly GCA_911728415.1 of Lagocephalus sceleratus. Classification (NCBI taxonomy): domain Eukaryota; kingdom Metazoa; phylum Chordata; class Actinopteri; order Tetraodontiformes; family Tetraodontidae; genus Lagocephalus; species Lagocephalus sceleratus. The sequence goes on from CAJVRN010000040.1 coordinate 1,655,142, forward strand.
GTAGCATGCCTTAATCGCTTCAGGCGTACTGCGGTGGCCACCAAGCCCCAGCTACAGCTGGGATAATGAGGGGCGCGCTGGTGACACGGTCCACCCGGAGCTAATTCTGCCCCCATGGCACGGGGTCGACCCCCCCCCCCCGAGCACTTTGGTGCTTATCTGGACCCGACTGCTGGGACATTTGGGTGCAGACATTGCGCGTAGAGTCGGTCCTGATCTCCTCTGACCCCTTTGTTTAGTGGCAACATCAGAATTTCCCCAGAAGTAGGAAGGATTCTAAGTCACGTGCCCAACCCAAAGCTGTATTTATTCCATTACCGTTGACTAAAAACCGTCTAAAGGACGTCCGATACATGTTTATTTTACGTCGTTGTCTCAAAACACCATGTGTATCCACTTTGCCTGTGCTCTGTTGATAGAATGGAGACGCTGATTCACATCGGGGGCCACAGGGCGAGTAGGTCGGCCTGAAGGACGAGCTTTTTATGGGGCCCCCTCCAGCACCAGCCGCAGGCCCGGATCGTTTTGAAACACACGACAAAGGGCGAATTAAAAGCCGGGGAAAGCAGACAAACACACTTGAATCACCTTGAGTCATTTCCAGCCTCTCTTCTTTTCTGGAGGACGTTGTGAGTGTGTTCCGCTTCCTGATGCGGCACCAGACTGGAGCTGAGTTGATTCTCAGGCCACCGCAGGCTATTGCATGTGTAACCATCTTATTTTAGTATCATATAGTGGACTTGTGGGGCATTTTGAGGCTGGTTCCAGGCAGCAGGATGTTTGTACAGGGGCCACAGGCTGCTAGATGTCAGCGAGGCTGAAAGCGGAAGTCCCCTTAAAACGTCGCTATCGTTATTGTTCTCCCTTTAAAATATGGCTGGCGATTTCTTTTAGAATAAACAATGCAGTGTTGTGGGAAGAGGCCTACATAAATAATCTCCCCCTCCTCACTTTTCTCTCACTTTTCTCTTTTCTAAAAGTTGATGGCGCCATCTTCTGGTCCCTTTCTGAAGTCCTCAGAAGCGATTAACGACGTTTATTTTAGCATCGGCGTCTATGTTGTATTTTAATAACAGAGAAAGAAGTATACCCATGTGATTATACAGCAACTCACAATTAGTGGAATTAGATGAGTGATTGTTTTAAAACTATTAACGTGGTATTTTTTATTCAAACCAAGTCGAGAGACTAGAGGTCTTTTTTTTTTTTAAAAAACGATAAATGTATGAGAGCGGTCAAAGGTGAGGAGAAACAACCTATGTGGTCACATAAGACAACAACACACAAACAGGACTATTGGACTACACACACACACACACACACACACACACACACACGCGCGCGCAGAGTTTATTTAAAGATTTAAGATGCAAGAGTCAGCTTATTTCTGATCAGCCTGTTAAAACGATCGAACGAAAGCTGTTTTCTTTCGGTGTTTGACTCTTATTTGGAGCACCGACCTGGGCTCGCCTGTGCAAGCATCATAACTCACACTGGTTCCCAGCAGGGCACTGGTTTGCTCTTTCCCACCGTCTCACGTCGATAAGCATGACTCTTGACCCCGGGGGGGGGGGTTTGAAGGCACCTAAGAGGTCAGTTTTATGTTTTGCTGGCGTTCATACTAAAGCAAAAGGTCCCTGACTGACGTCAGCCGGCGCGTGACGTCACCGCCGTCAGCTGACGCGTGACGTCACCCGGCGGGGGGCGGGGCCGGCGGTCCCGGAGCGGCGCCGCCGCAGCCTCCCGGCTCCTCGCCGGTCCTGCGCGTCGCTCCTCCGGCTCTCCTCCACCGGCTCTCCTCCACCGGCTCTCCCCCGGCCCCGCAGCAGGAAGCCAGCCTCGCCCGGGCCCCCCGCTCTCTGCGGCGGCGGCCCCCCCCCCGTCCTCCTCCTCTCTCTCTCTCTCTCCCCCCCCCGGTAGGTGGGTGATGGGGACCTCCGAGCGGGAGCCGGCGCTGCCCACCCTGAGCCCGGCCGTGCCTCCGTACGTCACCCTGGGGCTGACGGTGGCCTACACGGCGTTCTACTCGCTGCTGTTCGGCGTCGTGTACGCGCAGCTGTGGCTGGTGCTGCGCTACCGCCACAAGCGCTTCAGCTACCAGACGGCCTTCCTGTCGCTGTGCCTGCTGTGGGCCGCGCTGCGCACCGTGCTCTTCTCCTTCTACTTCCAGAACCTGGTCACGGCCAACACGCTGGGGCCCTTCCCCTTCTGGCTGCTCTACTGCTTCCCCGTGTGCCTCCAGTTCTTCACCCTCAGCCTCCTCAACCTCTACTTCGCACAGGTGAGTCCCGGCCGCGCGCTGGAGGCGAGGAGGAGACCTCCAGAGGGGGGTGGGGGTGTGGGGGGGGTGGGGGGTCACTTTGATCCAGTTACACTCCTGCTGTAACCGCTAAGTTAAGAACTTCCTCATCGTGATGGAGGTCGACGTCCATCTGAGGCCCTTGGCGCTTTTTTAAAATTTCATCGCCGCTTTACTGGTGAAAGTCGTTCTCCCTGTCTGGTGGATTCAAAAGACCCCCCCCCCCAGGACCCCCCCCTTCCCCCTCCCCCTGCATCCGCCCCTCAGGCGTCCGTTTCTCGTCTGTCGGCGTGAGATTAAGGCGGCGAGGTTCCTCTTTTCTGAGGTTTCGCCGAGAACAGAGAAGTGAAAGCAGGTTGTGGAGATAATGGCGGGTTTGCATGATGCTGTTTTGCCTCACCCCCCTTCCTCACCCCCCCCTTCCTCACCCCCCCCATCCCTCTACCCCCACAGGTCATATTCAAGGCCAAGTCCAAGTACGCGCCGGAGCTGCTGAGGTACAGGTGAGTGGGGGGGGGGGTTGGGGTTTATCCACCCTTTGGTCACCGTGCGTCTGTGCCCCCCCCGACAGGCTGCCCATGTACCTGCTCTTCCTGTCGGTCAGCCTGCTCTTCCTGGTGGTGAACCTGGTCTGCGCCCTGCTGGTGAGGACGTCGGCGGCGGACGCCCGCGCCGTCGTGCTGGTGCGGGTGGCCATCAACGACACGCTCTTCGTCCTGTCGGCCGTCTCGCTCTCCGCCTGCCTCTACAAGATAGCCAAGATGTCCCTGGCCAACATCTACCTGGAGTCCAAGGTGAGCCCCCCCCGCCCCCGCCCCGCCCCCCCCGGTCCTGGAGGCACTCACCTGCACTTCTGCCCGCCGCCTGCAGGGGACGTCGGTGTGCCAGGTGACGGCGGTGGGCGCCGTGGTCATCCTGCTGTACTCGTCCCGGGCCTGCTACAACCTGGTCGTGCTGGGGCTCTCCAACAAGACCATCAACTCCTTCGACTACGACTGGTACAACGTCTCCGACCAGGTCGGCCCTCCGGAGACGCGCCCGCGGTCGTTTCGAACCGACCCGACTTTCACGTTTCTCAGGTTTTTGTTTTTGTTTTTGTTTTTCTCCTTCCTTTTTGCTTCCAGGCGGACCTGCAGTTGACGCTGGGCGACGCCGGCTACGTGGTGTTCGGCGTGGTCCTGTTCGTGTGGGAGCTCCTCCCCACGTCTCTCCTGGTGTTCTTCTTCAGGGTCCGCCAGCCCAACTTGGACAGGGTGAGGCTGGGGAACCGCGGGGGGATCCTTGTTGTTGTTGTTGTTGTTGTTGTTGTTGTTGTTGTTGTTGGGATTCCAGGTAGAGATGCGGTTGCTATGGAGACTCCTCTGGAGGGCAAAACCCATCTTTCATGTTGCTTAATTTTAACGTAGTTGTTTGCGTCAGTGGTGATGGTCCAAGTTTCAGGAGCCCAGGTCTTTATTATGTAACATATATTGAACATAATTACCATATAATAATACATATATTGAATTTAATTAACATTTGTTCCAACTTTAAATTAGTGAGGAAGAGACGTCCAAGACAACAAAGATGAGGGTCTAGTTTGTGTTGAGTTACAAATAAAAATAAAAAAAAATGTAAATTTTTTTAATAAATAATAAGTCTGAGTGGTGGGGTTAAGAGTCGGGCTGTGCCTCGCTGCGTTTCTAGAAAATGAAAGTGTGCATTGTGAGCGTCCACCTTTGTTGAGTGTGCTTCCTGTGCTGGTCCCACAGAGCAGCTCCGGACTTCCTGGACACGTCTTCTCCTCAAGGTCCTACTTCTTCGACAACCCGCGGCGCTACGACAGCGACGACGACCTGGCGTGGAGCGTCATGCCTCAAAACATCCAGGCCAGGTAAACCCCCCGCCCCCACACACACACACACACACACACACACACACACACACACACAAACACACACACACACACACACACACACACACCACCGCTCCCCAGGACCATCATGTGAGAACGACGTGATCAAACATCTCTTTGGTGTGTATGTGTGTGCGCGCACGCCTGTGTGTGTGTGTGTGTGTGTGTGTGTGTGTGTGTGTGTCCAGCCTGGCTGCCGACAACTACGAGTGGGGGAGCCAGAGCAGTGGGATCAACGCCTACATCGGGGGGGACGACAGCTACCACCTCCCGCCTCACCCTGAGGAGCCGGGCCATTACTGACCCCCCCCCGCTCCTCCTTCAGGACGGAGACACACTGGACCCCCCCCCCTCCTGCTACCCAGTCTGGAGAACTAACCAACTCTTCTCCCTGCCAGTATCTGAAGGTCCTTTAATGGAGCTTGAGTTTGCACACTGACTGTATAGTTCATATTGAATGATGTTTAATATATTTCCAGACTTTTGTAATATGTACTGTATCGATATTTTATGCACTGTATTTAGATTAATTTCATTAAGATGTTACTGACAGTTTATCGTTACTGACATTTACTAGAATCTGTTTTTTTTTTTAAATAATGGTAGATGGTGGCTTTTAAAAGTTATTAGTATTTAGTTTGATGTGGTAGATCAATTGCTGCAATGCTTTAGATTTTCAATTGAAAAAAAAACGACAAAAAAAACGACTTTAAACAAGTAAAAAGCAGCCGTCGTCGTTCTGATTCACTGTTTTTATTGGTCAGGTTTCTAGAAGCACTGATACGTCATGTACCTGGCGACTTTACAGAAGGTAAAACCGCGAGAAATCGCTGGTTTACAAAGAACCGCAAGAGTTCCAGACAGTTTGTTGGCATTTTCAGATTGTCCAGAAAAAAAAAAAAAAAAAAAAAAAAAAAAGCTCTGTTACAGAGTGAGACCGATGATCTTGAGGCGTTAAGGAGTCCTCGTTTGGCTGTTGGCCGCTGCAGAAAGTTTACGGTAAATACATCCGTCCAGAAGTGAGTGAGAGCTGCTGGTCGAGGGGAGGACTCGAGGGCTCCTCTGACGGTTCCGACGGGGGCCAGCAGGGGGCGGCCTGGGGCGGCTCGGTAAAGGAAGGCGTGTGTCGACACGGAGCATCTACCCTGCTACAGATAAATGAATTCCGCCAGGAGGAAAAAAAAAAAAAAAAAAAAAAAAAGGGGGGGGCTTAATTATGATCTCTCCTCATATTATTGCAAACTCCAGCACACTTCTGCCATAACAGTAGCTTATAACAGCTGATTCCATGTGAAAAGCATAACACAAGCATATGCAGAACACTGTACCTTTAAGTATTTAACTGCAGAAACAATATGCAAAATATGTGGATTATTCCTGAACAATACTGCTGTCTGTAATGATTTTTTTTTGCTTATTTTTTTTTTTTTTGCTTTTTTTCCTGAAAAAAAAACAACACATCTGTAATGCAAGCATTCTGCACCGCTGAGGCGACAGACAGGGAAAAAAAAAAAAAAAAAAGACATCCACACAATCCCTTTGAGTACAATGTCATGACATTCAATTTCTGCCGAGTTCCCTCCGCCAGCTGAAAATGATCAGAAATCAGCGTATTTATTTCTCTAAAATAATAATTAAAAAAAAAACAAAAAACGGATCTTCCATTCAGAGAAGCGAAAGGATCTGCTGTTGTGCCACTTTAACACACGCATGCTCTCTATAGGCCACTTGCATCGGACAGAGCACTTAATGGCTGTGGGGGGGGGGCTGCTGGCTCCCCACTAGCTGGGATCTGATTTACCGAGTTCAACCTTTACTCCTTTTTCTCCTGCACCTGCACGCACACACACACACGCACACACACACACACGGGAGAAGTCATCAGCACCAGCATCGATCACCCCCCCCACAAAAGCCAAAAAGCCTTACTTGTTAAGTATTTTTCTTTAGCCCGGGCTCGCTCGTCTGCGTCGAAATACCACACCGTGATGGCATACCTGCGGAGAGCGGACACCGGTTTACAGCGGGCCGGGTGACCCCTGCGCCTGTAGTTGGGGGGGGCTGGATGCTGACCTGGTGGCGTAAGCCGGCTGGACCTCGTGAGGGTTCCGTCTGTCTGACCAGAAGAGCAGCAGACGGTCGAATTTGGGCTCTATATCTGCAAACTGATCCTTTCCTTCAGGGAAGATTCGAAGAAGGCCTCCGTGTTCCTGAAGAGGGGGGGGAAAGAAAAAAGGTTGAGATTGCTTTCATCGTGTGTGTGTGTGTGTGTGTGTACACTCAAACTCGTGTCAGTCGTATCAAAGGATCAACAGAGGAAGACAATGTTAATGAAAAAGGTTGTCCGACTCCGAGCTCCAGGGGGAAAAGCTCGGGATCGGAAACGGCGGCGGGGCGGTTTTCCTGTGGAGGGATAGGAAGAATAACTGACAGGAAAACTGCTCCGGCTGGATAAAGGACCTGGAGAGTGAAAAAGCAGATTGTGCTAAGCGTGCCGCTTAAATCCTCACGTGGCTGATATGATAGGCTCCTCTCTTCACACGCAAACCAGCAGGGGAATAAAGTTCACACCCTTTGTTGGAGGAGTAATGCTATTCCCATTTAAAACACTGAACAAGGGGGGGAATCCCAGCGGCGGGATGAAGCTACACGCAGCACAATAGGGTCAGAGGGGACCAGGGATCTTTCTAATTCCGCCTTTATCCTGTGACGTGTGCGCACGCTTAATAATGGAAGTCAGTGCGCACGCTGCCTAACGAAGCACGTATCGGAGTGGACACCGGATGACCCCGTGTCTCCTCAGGACGTGACCTCCTGACCCGCTTCCAGCTCCTCGACACTCAGGATGGGTGCAGCTGCGCTCCGGTGCGATCCCACACCTCCCAGAGGGAACGCGTTGTTCCCTTCTTCCTTTGAAACCCAGAATTAAGCGCCCTGACGCAGGACTCCGGACTGGCCGTGTGTGTGAATGTTCAGGTGTGTGAGGCTTTGGGTCGATCTTCCAGGTGTACCTTCATCCAAACTCTTCCTGAAAAAGCGCTCCGACTAAAATCCAGCAGCAGGAGTTAAGTTTTTCCTGCTCGCAAACCGAGCTGTAGAAGCTAAAAGGTTATGAAAAGGTCGACCGAAACCGCATGAGCATTGTTCCGAGCAGTGTGTGTGTGTGTGTGTGTGTGTGAAAGGAATGAAAAAAAGGCCTGAAGCCATCGTGTCTTATCCAAGTTAAAGAAACTAAATCTGACCAAACCCGACTCCTGCACACACGGTGTCGGCACTCTCCCTGAAGGAAAAGAAATGTTCCCACCGATACGGAACGAGGGTACTCCCAGGTTGATGTTTCGATTTAGATCAGGGCGCTACCACGCCTGGTCCGAGTTTTCTAACCAATCAGATGGAGCCAGGAATGCCGATGTGTTGGCAGAAGGAAGAGGGACCGTTTTAATTGATGTTAACGATCCTGACAGTAAGATCGTAGTCTCACGGGAGCCAAGGGACCGAATTCCTGATTCCAAGCCAAGTCCGATGTGACAGATCCCGGACTGAGGGATGCCCTTTATTAGTATCTGTACTGTTTAATTGGGGGGGGGGGGGCTATAATTCCCGCTGATGACCGCGTTTCCTTCATCCTGGCAGAATAGAGCTCCGGGAGCTGCTGCATTCAGAAGTCACTCGTGCACGGCCTGGATTCTGTCACAAACTCACCCAGAGGCAAAATGGTGTTTCCTGTAATTACGCAATTTTCATAAGCAGGTCTGGAGGTCAACCATAGGAGGAAGTTTGGAAGACGGGTGTCTACTTATGGGGCCCGTAAAGTGGTGTGAGAAACGTGGAGGCCGTCCTTCCAGGCCACATCCTGCTCATGATCCGTCTGAATAGAGGAGCTCAGAGCCGTGGGACTGTGGAACGTTACGGAATCGTCTCCGGCTGGTAAACGCGGAGGCTCGACTGGCGTGCGTCCACGTCGTGATCCACGGAAGCGACGCTGCGGAGCTTCGGGGCTCCGAACTTTTGCTCCGCGTCCAACCCACGAGCGGAAGGTCAGAGCCAACCGTGCAATTAGCACGTGGAAGGGAGCGGGCAGACTTCCCACATGAGGACATCCATGCTGTCCCAAGCAAAGCTGCGATATGCGATATTCTGCTGCGACGCGCCGTCCTGAGCGGTCCTGGTTGGAGCAATAGGGGATAATCTCTGTTTACAAAGTGCTTTCGTTTGTTGCTTTTGGCTCTTCCCCTCGCCGCCGAGTCACTTAAACGTCGGTGGTTCAGGTCTGAATCTCATTCATGATTCTCTTAACGGACAGCTGCAGCGGTTACTGCTCCTCACGCATCCTCCACGTGGTCTTTTCTTTTCGCTCCGGCCTGCGCTGTCCGAGGACCTCGCCCTGGTCTTTGATCCCTTTATCCTGGAGGAGCTGCGCTTCCTGAGGGCTGCAGATGCGGCCCTGCGCTGCCACCGGGAATCAGGCCGAAAGGACGAGGAGTCCACACCCATTCCCGGGGAACCCAGTAACGATCTCTCTGTGGCGCCTAACGGGCAGACTGAAGTAGGGGCGTAGGGCGCCATGATGCTGTTAGGTCGTGAAGGATTAGGACGTGTTGATGGCCTCACAAAGCGCAGAGGTTGCAGTCGACTGCAGGCCACATTCCATCGCCGACGGTTCACGTCGGTTCACGTGCAGTTAAACTGACGGTTGTCTTTGGATTAGTTCATAAGAGTTGACATTTTTATTTCCCCACTTGAAATAACCTTCAAGTTTAAAAAAAAATGATTTCCTTGATGTTTTGTTTTAATATTTTTTATTTTACACCTTAGGTTGAGCCTCTTCTCAAACTAAGTATAGTTTAGCAGTTATTTTGGGAGGGTAAATTTTACTAATATTTTCGTAAAACGTGTTTATTTTTTCTTTTAGGGTTATGTTTTAAATAGAGAAATTGCAAATTAGTCTAAAAAAAAAACCCCAAAACAAATCAATGCAAAAAAAAAAATTTTGATTGTGAAAAAATGGAGATTGTGATTTTGTTATTTTAAAAAATTGCGATATATTTTTAGCATATTGCCCTAAAACAAAGTCAGAAGAGGAACCTGGAAATGTTGGAAAAAAAACAGAAGTATATTTATTCTAAATATTCATCTTTTTCTGAGAAAAAAAAAAAAAATGGCGCAGCAGTGCGCTGCTTTAATATCTGAGGACGGGGTCGGTCCTGGTTGTACTGGTACTGGCTGGGTCTGTGGTGCCACGACATGCCTGTGCAATGATGCGAGCGGACCTCGACCCCCCATCAGCCTTCCCGCTGGGTAACAAGATATAGGAGGAGGGCCGGGGTTGGCACAATTCTCTGCGTTTAATCGGATTACAAACGGACTGAACGGCCTCGCGGGGACGCGTCACCTGCGCCGCCGACGGCAGCCGCCGCCAAGAGGCTCGAGGGGCGCGTGTTCCTCGTCCGCAGCGAGGGTCGGGGAAGCGGCTGGAAATCAAACCCCCCGCCCGACTAACTCTGGCAAACCTGTAAGCTCGCGGCGCTGTTCTCTCACGTACCTTGGCATTCCAGTCTTTGTTAAGGTAATATATGCACGTGACGCACCGCCCGTCGCCATTTGGGTTGTCCACGTGGCGCACGTACCCCGTCCCGTTTCCAGGGTAACACGCCACCATTGCCTGAAACCAGACAGAAAAAAAAAGCGTTATTTGAGGCAGGAAATGCAAAGCACGTGCGCATAAAAGTGGAAAACTGGAGCGGCATCCAGTCGAGCAGGACCGCAAACCCTTCACATTGTTCTCGGTTCACCTGCACTGGGGGGGGGTTGCGGCAGCGTCGTCATAAACAACCCAGAGATACTGGGCCAAGCGTCAATTTCTGCATGCCCTGCCCTGTTGAGAGTTGCATGATACGCCTGGGTGTTGGAACTTGGCAGTGACATGCTGCGAGCTTCTCTAAACGTCTCCTTGTAAACAGTGAAAATGTGGTCATGGCTCAAAAAAAAAAAAAAAAAAGCAGCTCCGGAACACAAAGCGAGGCCTGTGATTCACACAGCGTGAGAGAGACCTGTGTGAATCACACCCGGGGTAGCGGATAGAATCGCTTACTCAAAAATGCATGTTAGGAACCTCGCACGAGAGACGGCTCTGAAGCCCTGAAAAAAATGGATCTTGCGAAATTTGCGCACGAGTTGAAGTGAGAAAGACGGGCGAATCTGTGCGTCTGAGGCCCCCCCCAGCCCAGAGCCTCTGACGTGGACGCCTGCGTCAGTCCGCATTGTGCTACAATCTCATGTGCGATGCAGGTTACCGCTGGAATTCACAATATCAGGGCCCACCGAGCTGACGGATTGAAGAAACTAACGTGGGGGGGGGTCTGCGAGTAAAGACTCTGGGGGCGGATTAACGTGGGTGAAGGGTGCCAACGTGACAAAAGGCTTCCTCTTGGTGGCGGGCATGCAGGGCTTATCTGTGCGCATGTCCGTCTGAGGGAGAGGAAGGAGGGAGGAAGAGAGAAAGAGAGGGAGAGGAAGGAAGAAGAAGAGAGAGGGAAAAGAAGAAACAGAGGGAGTAGATGAGGGGGGGGTAGAGAGAGAAGGAGGGGGGAGAGAGGGAAGGAAGGAGAGAGGGAGAGACAGAAGGGGAGCAGGCGTGTGGTTGAGGCTAGAGAGCAGCTCTGCTGTAAACTCTGACTCTTGGCCTTCATCCAGAGGGAGCAGTATTTTAATGGTTGTGCTACGTGCAGAGCGTGAGGAAGGTTGGCTGATCCTTGGCTATCTCACCCCCCTCCCCTCTCCTCCCCTCCCCCCCTCCGCTGCTTGGCTCATTCGGCGAGCCTGAAGATGGGTAAACCCTGTCAGTTAGGCCGGGTGGGTTCGGACGTGCGGGGGGGACGAGGTACCGCGGGAGGAGCAGGAATCCTCCCTGGTTCTCCCGGCGTGGTCACGTGACTGGATGAGGGTGGAAAATGGACGCGTTGGAAAGAAAGCGCAGCTGGAACGAGGCCTTATCTGCTGTTTGGCGAAAGACTGGAGGGTGGCCCTTGACCTAAGGCCCCCGTTAGGACTGCTCTACTGTACCCTCCAAAATAAGAGCATCAATAACCCTCAGCACCCTAGAGTGTTGATTTGACTTAATCAGTGGCTGTTAACTCCACAAGCATGCTGGTTGTTGAGGTGTATTTGACCACAACAGGGCGTGATGACTAAATATCCACTAATTAAAGCAATTTCACGGCGATGACTTTAAATGAAAGCTTATGATGAATCTGACCCCGATCTTCCCCTCACCCTGGTGCTATTAGTGTCCCCGGCCCCTGTGCCACGTGGACGGAGCCAAAGGGGAGAACCGCGAGGGGCGGACAGCGGGCCTGATGGCGTTGGAGTGGGGGGGGGGTGCTGCTCTGGGAAACGAGGCGATTTGGGCCCTGGCCCAGCACGGTCCGGGCGTTTTATCTGCCCTGCACTGGAGCTGTGTGCAGAGGAAATCCCTGTTTAAAGCGATGACCTAGTTTGTCCTCTTCTTCTTAGCTGTAGGCTGTGAACAATGGCGGGGATGTATATGGTGGCGCTGCGCTGCCATACACCCCACAGTGGAGGGAAAAAAACCCCAAAAAACGCAGCGGTCTCTGGTTCCGTTATGTAAATTCTGGTAGCTTTTAACTTTGGAAGGAAGAGCGAGTGGTAACAAACCGAACTGTGGGGTTTCACAGCTCAACCTGGTTTGGGGGAGTCCGTAACGCTGGTGTCTATACAGAAGGCGACTTCCTCCCGCCTATCGTGGGGGGGGTGAGCTCATGGGCGGGTCACTGGATCAGTTTGTGATACTGTCTTGTTGCCAGTGGAGGGAAAAAAAAAGAGCATGATTTCACATGATAATAGGAACCGCATAGAGACAGGGGTGCAGGTAAACGTGATGGTGGGCGCCGTGTTGCGTCGGGTTAATTGGATGCCATTTAAACCACTTAATAAAACGCGGGGACCTCAGCTCTCTGGCGACCAGCGGCCAGAAACAGAAGCCCTCTGTGCGGAGGCTCGGCCTGGAGCAGATCCAGGACCAGCTCGGTAAAAAAGAAGAAGTAAACACGCCTGGGAATGAGTTAAGATCACTCCTGTACTGTATCAACCCCCCCCAAAAAGAAAAGAAAGCTTTGGATTAAATTGATTTAGGGAGGAGCAACGGTCGAGATCGGACTAAAGCAAGTGTGAGCTGCATCACGATGGGCTGGGGGGGGTGACGAATGCCCCCCCTTGGTTATTTGCAGCGAGAGAATGAAACAATAAACAGGAAGGAGATGGCATGCAAGGTGCTGCTCAAAGGCGGAAGAAACGACCATCCTGCAGCCTATAGCACATACAGCCAGCCCCAGCCCTCAGACCCCCCCCCACCACACCACTTCCTCTGGAGTGCTGCAGCTATAGATTTTTAGGATTTGGGTCAATGGTCAACTTCCTTGTGAAGGCACGCGTTTCCCAGCCGCCCTCCGGCGCCACGAACACACAATAATACGTCTGAATTCTCCATTTAAGGGAGAACCAGAGACTTTAAACCAGAAGACGGGGCCACGGAGGACATCTTTAATCTCCACCTTTAGGACAGCTTGAGCTCAGCGCTACTGTTCGATCACTCATAAACAATCACAAACAATAGGCGCGTACGTGCCGCGCTTCCGTGCATTCATTAACCGAATATACAGCCCCTGTTTTGCAATTGAAAATAACACTTAAAGCGCTTCCGGGATGACTGAATGAGCAGCGACATCACAGCTCTCCTCAGATGCACCTCACCCCCCCCACCACCACCACCACCACCACCACCATCATCTGCAGAGCATCAATTCCCCGCTCGCCACGGCGTGGTGCGGTGGTCCAGCTGCGTAAAACGACCCCTGAGAACAGTAACGGGGTGATCCCCGGGCTGCGACCAAACACCTTCGTGCGTGCCCCCACCCCACAGATAATGCTCCAACGGTATCACTGAGCCTTCAACAAAAACATGCCCCGCTGCCCCCGAGTTCCCACAATGTTATCGCATGACTGGAGGAAGCGGGGAACAATGACATTTAATAACTATTTGGCCAAAATCACTCTCCCCTATCTTCCCCGCTGCAAATTCTGCGCGCATTGTTCGGGGCCCCTTTGAGCCATTGATACCAGCGGCCCTCTGTTTGTGCAAGTCATGCCGATCGTCACTGGTCCCAGTCCAGGAGCGCGTCTGCCAGGGCAGCGGGTGAGTGAGCGGACTCGGACGGGAGGGGGGCGCATCCGCCGCTTCTCGTGAAGGCGAGATGAAACCGAGGAGCTTTCCGATAAAACTGTTTTATGTTTACCGAGAAAAGCACAACTGGACAGGAGCAGAGGCCTAAAAATAACAGTGGATCCTTATCAGAGTTGGATGTGAGCAGATAAAAAGTAAATACCTGAAGCCTGCCCCCCCCCTCACTGCATCTCTAACTGATAAGAGCATGATCTACTTAAGCCCAAAGAAATATAGAAAAATGACCTTTTGGGACTTCTGGAGGACTATAAATGCACGTGGAAGATCGTACACTTTGATTTTCATGTGCAGGGAAGTGCCAGCTTCCAAAAAAGAACGTTGCCGTGACGACAGAATTCAATCCCGGGGAATGGCAGAGCACCGGCTGGGACGGAAACAGGCGCCAAAGACGCACTCGCTGGAGATATTTGATTTCAGCCACGGTGCGCGCCGTCCAGAGTCCGGTGCACTCAGCAACTGGTGCGTTTCCCCACCACCACCACCACCACCCCCCCCCACCACCACCACCACCACCACCACCACCCTGGGTCAGTCTCACACCAGCCTGTCACCCTGACAGGATCCATGTATATGGGGGGGGCGGGGGTCGCAGGTCACTCGCCACCCGCCTGCCTGCGTGCAGACACGTCGTTTAAGGTTTAAGAGGAGCGTGCAGAGGTTATAAATAACTCGTAATCACCTGGGAGAGGTTTACAAGCTGGAAAATAAAAAGATAAAAACCACATCTCCTCCCACATGCAGGTCTTCCTCATGACAAAGGAATGACTAAGCTATGGTGTTTTTGCACAGTCCCTCAAAAGGGAAACTACAATAATAGCAGCAGCACCACAAGGGCCTACGTCCAGGTACGGGACGTCCTCCGGGAGCCCACCCTGCCACATCTGGGTAAAAGTGGGGGCTTAAGGGGGGGGTGAAAGCAGTGACGCCCCGCCGTGGTCTAAAAACCACAACCCTGACGTCTTTTTCCCTGGAAGCGCTGCACTTTTTCACACCTTGCAGATATATATATATATATATATATACACACACGTGTTCACACATGTAGGTGAACTCATCTCTATGTTTATACGCCGATCCCATCCTTCGCCCCCCTCTGACGTCTCCTCTGCTCCGGCCTCACCTGGCCGCCCTCAGAGCTCCCGCACCTCTCTCGGCAGTTCCAGGAAACCTCACTCCGGATACAAAGTGCGGGATGTGCGAGGCTCGGCTCCCGGGCAGTCAAACAGTAACGCAACGATCTGGCGATAAAACCCGCGCGCCCACGCAGGGGCGCGTGCGTCAGCGTTCGCCGACCCCGGGGCGTGCTGCTGCTGCTGCTGCGGCGGCGGCAGCGGCAGCGACCTCAGGCCCGTCCACCGGGGCGCTCCGGGTCCTCCTCCAGGGTCGTCCCTGCCGCGGGTACTTACTTTCGTCCTTCCATTGATGGAGTAGTTTCCCAGTTTGCCGTTACAGTGTCTAATCAGGTCGTCCATCCGACCCATCAGGAAGCGGATCTTCTCGCAGCCGGCCTCCTTCCCTTCGATCCAGGTGATCTTATCACCTCGGATGTCTTTAGTCGAGTCCCCTTTTTGGCTGACTAGCTGTCCGTCCGAGAACCTGCCGGTGTTGTGCAGGGCCTTGACGTTCTCCAGGATGCTCTGCCCGACCTCGGCCCCGAGGAAGTTGTCCACCACGCAGATGCCGTGCTTGTTCATGCACGGGACGATGTACTCCGCCGCCAGCTTCTGGGGCGACGCGCTGCTCTGCCCGTTCGGCGTGGCCGTCTCGTCCTCCCCCGGCCTCTCCCCCACGCCCTCCGGGGCCGCTGGGAAGGCGCCGTCCGCCCTCACCTCGGGGGTGATCTTGGCCTCCTCCCCGGACCCCGGCTCGGACCCGGGCTCGGACCCGGACCCCGGCTCGGACCCGGGCTCGGGCTCGGGCTCCCGCCTGGGGAGCTGCGGCTTGTCCGCCTCCTTGCAGCGGAGCTTGTGCTTCTTCCAGTCCTGCTTCTGGTGCTCCTTGCTGCAGTAGAAGGAGCTCCGGCACCTGCCGCACTTGAGGAGGTTCTCCATTTTCCCGCAAAGTTCACAGTACTGTCGGTCTCTCTCCAGGTCGCCCCGCTTCTTCTCCATGTGTGTGTGTGCTGACGTCACCGCGGGAGCGCTGCGCCTTTAATTCCGACCCCTCACGCGCGCCCTGCTAACCGACAACTTCGGAGACGAGCCGCCGCCGCCGCGACGAAAGTGAGCCTCGATACCTCGCCCCGTCCCCGCTCCCATCTTCGTCCCCTCGAAACCCCCCACCCCGCGTCACTTCGACGACGCGGCGGGCCGGACGCTCGGTTTCGGGGCTTCGGGCGGCATTTCGGCGGGCTAGCTGTCGCTCCGGGGAAAGTGCATGGCGCCGCTCCGAGTGTGCTCGACCTCTCTCTGGCCACGCCCGCCGTGACGTCAGCGCCCGGGCTCCTCCCCCCCCGCCGCCGCCGTCGCCGCCGCCGTCGCGCTGCCTTCACGGCCCGTCGGACGCGGCGCTTGAGTGATTATAAACACACCCGAAACCATGGCGATGACGACGTGTGCGTGTGTGTGTGTGTGTGTGTGGGGGGGGGGTACCACGTGGAAGTTGTTAATCAATATCAGTGCGTGTTATCTTTGCGGGGCGGGGGGGGGACTTTGTAGTTCGTTTTTGATCAAATGCGAATCGACTGTGTCGTCTAGTTGCGCAACCGCGGTCGATTTCTGCAGCGTAAAGTGCCTTTAATTCGCCGGACTTCGCGCTGTTTTGCGCCGGAACTGTTTACTTTTTGCGCCCCCGGTGGGGGCACGACTTCGTAAACGCGTCGATATTCCTGAGAGCGCGCCCGTCGTATCTTAATGTCGCCTCGCTTCACGCATCCTCAATTCACGCCGCACGACGTGATAGTTTAAACAAAGGTTGTGTGATTGCAACAACACACGAGGGGACACACCGCCGACTACTTGGACGTGTCTTGAGCCGCGTACACAAATGCACCGTCACCGTCAACGTCATGTGTGTTTTGCCCTCATTCCAGGCTTGCGTGTATGGAATTCCTTTCACGCATCGAAAGAAAACGTCGCATAGAGACATTTGTTGACCGATTTGTGACCGATTTGTGCATTTCGGAACTCAAATCGACGCAAGTCTGACGACCCAAACCCCCATTGCGTCAACCTTCGGTTATTTCATATCCCTTTCCTTGAACAAAACACAGTGAAAAGTCCACTGCTCGCATGTAAACGCGGCCCGTCGCTGGTTATATAAATAACATCTGAAGCGGGTAGGAGTGACACACAGTGAGCCGTGTATTTGGCAAATCGCGATCTCAGTTTGGCACCAGTCTTATGGCACGTACTCGGTCCGCAGGAGTCCCTGAAGGAGGGGTTTCTGCAGAGGGTGAGCTATGTGTAATCTGATCAAGACAGGTTAGATGCAACTTACACTTTTAATAGCAACGAAATCAAAACAAAACCCAAAAAACATGCAGTTGTCCAATGACAGATGACCACGTTTGGATTGGGGCAGACATTACGGCGTTCCACACGCACGTTTTCAGCCTCACTAGTTCAGTTTGATTACAACGCCTTTACTACTTCTGACACCAGCGTGTCTCTAAATCGCTGCTGTCGCGTCTATTTGATACGTCCATGCACGCACGACACAAAACGCTTAATAAAAAAGTACATTCTAACCAAGCAAATAAAATAAACACACATTAAAATCACGTTAAATCACCCGTTCCTAAACCGAGGAACTTATAAAGCCTCTTAAAGTCTAAACAGACTTCGAGGAGAGCGAACGCCTCATCCGGGGTTTTACTACATTTCCCACAATGCAACTGCCCTCGTTTGCGGCTACGCGCGTGAACAGCGACCCGAAGAGTGCCTGTTAAAAACACCGTTTTTAAACATGCGCCGTAAATCCGCCTGATTTTCGCCGTTTTTACCCCCTCCATTCACCAGAGTTGTTTTTTTTCATGTGTAATCGGTGTCTGGCAGAATTACGTGTTTTATCCGCGTGCTTCGTAACGTTTTTGGTTGGCGACGCGAGGATCAGTAGCTAAACAATTCAAATCTATCAAAGGCCCGAAATATTTAGCTTCTCCCCCCTCAAAGTTGAGCAAAAACACAAGGCTGGAGCCATGAAAAAGCGAGGAGGTAAGTCCACTGTGGACCGCTATCAAATGGGTACGAAATAGTGGATCATTGCAGGTAGCTTTGAATGCCGTTCAGGAGATTAAACCACGAATTTAAATGATTCCTGCGGTTTCATGCTCCAATGTCATCGCTGTACATCTCGTATTATCACACCAATTCCACGGTTTGCATTGTATCTAAGTCAACTGTAATCTCTTTAAATCAATAACACGCCCATATAAAGCGCGTATGAGGGTAAACTTCGTAATCCAAACAATTTGCAGAATTTTAGATTATAACACCTCAAGTTTAATTGAGAAAAGCTTCAGTGATCTTCTGGTGTTAATGTGAATCGGCTGTTGTTTTGAGCCATTGATGCAAAGACTTGATTAGATGTTATTGTTGGGTTCATATTGTTGGGCATCATATTGAAGTTGCCTTTCATTCCGTGACCCTGAAGGAAAATCAAGGCCCTTTAGAATGTTCAAAATAATATGTATTGGTGTGTAACGTACATCTTCTGTCAGGAGAAGAAGGTCACCAGAGAAACGCTAATGTGGCGCAGGATCTCGAGGTGAGAGGTAATCCATCCTCGCCCATCGTCTCTGTTTTTAAAGGTAAGTACTTTGTCTTAATTGGGGACACTTACAGTCTTATTGCGTCCTAGTGCTGTACTCTTGAGAGACCTTGGCAACTCACGTCTCTCCTTTGTTGGTGCAGTGTTCCAGCAGGAGCTTGACACTAAACATGACAAATACGAGCGTCTCGTCAAGATCAGCCGAGACGTCACCATCGAGAGCAAGCGCACCATTTTTCTTCTACACCGAGTGACCAGGTACGCTGACGCGATACTGCTGTCCAAATATTTAATGGGAGCCATCACGGCTTAATAAAACAGTCTTCCGTTTGTTTACTTTTACTATTCTCTTATTCTATTATTATTTTATATTCGGGAGCACCGACTCTGGTGTCAATGTGAAACCTGTGAAATATCTAGTTTCCTCTTTGGAGGGGGTGAATGACTGTTAACAGATAATAGATTGTTGAAGCCCATGCAGTGATGCTGATATTGTAGTACAATAGGTGGCCCTAAAATAATAAACCTCTTGATAATCAGGAAATAAAAACCGCTCCAGTTAAAACTTCCATTTCGGTTTTCTCTGTATGTAAAAATAACCTTTTCCCCTCGTAGTTCACATCACACAGAGTCGCTCACCTTCTCGTTTTGCTCTCGTGTGTTTCTAAACTTGTAAAGTGTCCAAGATCCCGACGCCGTTCTGAATGAAGCGGACTCAAAACTGGAAGCCGTCAGGCAGAAGATCGGCCAAATAGCCAAGGAGCTGCGAGGAGAGGACATCTACCAGTTTCACAGAGCTTTCACTCCTGGTAAGAAAACGAGCCTCCTAGCTGACCCTGTAAAGCTTAATGTTTGTAATATTACAAACATTTATGAGTACATTTGAAAGCTATGCACACGTGCAGCGGCCTGACAGCAGCTCCAGGGTTATCTTTGGCTGCTTTCCTTCGTTTTATGTCCACTTTCATACGTTCTTTCCTGTTTTCCAATGATCTCAGTTGCTGCACGTTAGAATGTTTTGTCAGCCATTGTAAATGTGCTGATAGCGCGGGAGCACGACCTTGATGCAGGCGTGGATATGAGACACACCCTCTGATAAACTCATTAGTATCAGTGTCAGTTTTTGTCAACATAGCCAAAACATCTATGGGGTTTTTGGAGGAAAAAAAACATTACAGGCAGTGAGGGAGAGCTGTTATCTGCCATCCAGGGAAGTCATTTTTAGATTACGGTCACCGCTGCGTCCTCTGCGACGTGACCAGTGGCAGTTCTCACCAATTAGGGACTTCATATAGTTCCCCCCCCTCATTTTTTTTCTTTTAATCAACATTATTAGATTGAGACCGGGCCCACTGCACGGCCTCCCAAGATAATCTGTCCGGACTTGAAGTCTCCAGGCATGTGTAATGGGTCTGCTCTTTTTATATAAGGACCATTATAAGATATTGTGGGCTAAATGTGAACATAATTGCCGCTGATAACAGGCCAGAGTGGCTCTTTGATAAGCTGTTTTGCCTGACTCGGCTCGAGGCTCTGAGACGGCACAAACACGAGTAGCGCTGGGGCATTTCCCAGAATTCAGCTGGGCTGTCCAACGCCGGGCTTGGCCGGCCTGTACATCATCTGCTGGCATCCACTTCGTATTTATTTAGGTTTTAGATCCTTTCCGTTGATCAGACGTCCGCTTTTCCAGCCGGCGCTGCCAGATCTTTGATTTCCAGCTGTTTGGGTTTGACTCATTGTTAAACCATCACATCCAATCATATATATGTTTTTATTCTTTTTTTTTTTTTTCCCCTCACCTCGCAGTAAATACCTCAGGCCGATTCTGGCAGCAGACTCAGGAACTGAGCTCCGCCTGCCTTCCTCAGAGCCTGTGCTACCTTTCCTCGCTGTATCCTGTCCCAGTCAGATTGTGTTGTATTCCCCCAAAAACCACAACAGTGTCACAGCAGCGAGGTCACGGGCGCGGGTTATATCGGGCCTCGCTATATTTGGGCGATGGAACCAAGGCGTCGCCGGGTCTACCGCGGACCTCCACCTGTGAGGAACCTCCTGAGACGCGCGCGCCAACCTGTGAAAGTACACGCTCCTCTGAAATCCCGCCGACAGCGTTCCCCAGGTCGAGCGTCGGCGGCTCGAGGTTCGCACGCGCAGCTCGCCGGGATGCGGCTTCGCCGGTTAAACACAGCGAGCTAAAAATAGCAGAGGAGAGAGAGAGAGAGCGCCGCAGTGCAAAGAGACCACATGCATAATGCCAGCCGGGCACCCGGAGGCAGAAATGCGGCTGGATCCCGTCGATGTGCGTGTTTTGAAACCCTCGACTCCTCTCCCCGAAGACGAGGAACGGACCGACTCGCACCGTCGAGGCCTGACGGACGAGGGGGAGGCCACACGCCCCCGGTGTAGTTTTAGATGGACTCTTTCCTCCTGCTGGTCAGCGCCACGCAGATACGACCCCCCCCGCGCGCCCTTTTTGAAGTTCAAGTGTCGTTCCGAAAGTAAACTCCAGACACAAAGACCTTCCATCCTGTCATTATTGGACGGCTGTTTACACAGGGTCGGAAAACAAATGAGGAGCCCTCCTCGGCCCGCCACGTGATGGAGGCTGCTTTCGGAGCAGGAAGAAGGGTTTACGGGGAGCGTTATCTCCATCGCTGATCTGCCGCCCCTATTCCGCAGCAATATGTGACGCCGGCGGTCGCTAATCCGGCGCGGATTAGGCCGCAGGTGCGCGTCGTGACCGGGGGGGGTGGGGCGTTTGTTTTCCGCCGCAGGGATTCAGGAGTTCGTGGAGGCGGCGTCCTTCCTGCATTACATCCGCCACCGCAGCCTCATCAGCCTGGAGGAGATCAACGGCAGGCTGGTGTTCGTGGCGGAAGAGGGGCCGGAGCCCGAGGTCAGAGACACACACACACACACACACACACACACACACACACATCATCTGTGCAAAGGATTAAGATCTGGATCACAGCTGAATCACACAGGTGCTGACCTGAGCCGTGTGACCTCCAGGGCCCCGTTGAAGCGGGAGCCCTGACCTTCCAGGTGACCCCCTCCGACTACCTGCTGGGCGTGGCCGACCTGACGGGCGAGCTGATGCGGCTCTGCATCAGCAGCGTGGGCAACGGCGACATCGACACGCCCTTCCAGCTGAGCCAGTTCCTGCGGCAGATCCACGACGGCTTCTCCTACATCGGGAACACGGGGCCGTACGAGGTGTCCAAGAAGCTGCACACGCTGCGCCAGAGCCTGGGGAAGGTGGAGGACGCCTGCTACACCCTGCGCGTGCGCGGCTCGGAGATCCCCAAACACATGCTGGCCGACGTGTTCTCCAGCCGGACGGCGCTCATCGACCCCGAGGAGGGAGCGGCGTGAGCCCGGATTAGCCCTGACCTCCGACACGCGTGTGGATGAACAGATCCAGCCCCGGGGATGTCGTGAGTGTTGCTACTTCAAATGTCTTAATCCAGAAGTTCGAGATCTGCGGAGGGCAGTGTGGTCACTATGTTGTGTTAACATCATTTCTTTGTGGGTGGTTTTGTATTCTAACGTCACCTAAGTGCTTTTTTAAATCCCGGATTAAGAGGCTTTATCACGTTACACCTGTTTAACTTTTCCAGTCGCCAACAGATGATGAATACAGATGATTATTGATCAGAAATAGTCCATTATCTATCATCCCTGCAATCAATTTGCACTTTTGATACAAAGCTGTGATGCTGTTTGAAGGCCACGTTGGTCAGATCTCCTGGGTTAAAGGTTGAAGCGGTTTCCATGATAATCTCACTGTGCAGCCCGCCTCTGGGTCCCTGCTCCGCCTTCACTGTTTTGCATTTTCGCCCTGAAACTTCCGACGAGTCCACTGTGTTTGCACGCTTCAAAGGTTCTCCTGCCAAATAAATCACACTGTTCATGTGGCTTAAGCCTCTTTCTTCGTGTGTGTGTGTGTGTGTGTGTGCGCGTCCCTCAGGCCCATCACGCAGAGATTACCTCACGTCCAGCCCGCCGTCCCTGCAGAGGAGCACGTGGGCCACCTTTGCGCCTCGTACGTGCTGGTTGTCTGGTAGTTCTGCTGGCAGCGTTCACATCAACACCACCACATTAACTGGGATTAAGGCTAGTGCGCATCCCTGGCGTCTCACCCCCCCCCCCCCCTCACCCCCCCTCACCTGAGGGCGTCAATCATGCGCGGCAGAGGTGCGGATGTGGACGGTTCAACAATAACAGGACGGTTTTCCATCACAGTCACCACAGGACAGCAGCTGGGGCTGGATGTCTAATATAATATGAGCGTCTGTTGTTTCTCCTCCGCTCACAAGGAACTTTTAAAGGTCATTTTTAGGAAGGCGTTCGGGTGAGCGCCGCCTGGTGGCCAGGACGTGAAACACCAGCTTTCAGATGACAACTGTAGAGCTGCAGGACGCGGTCAAGACAACACTAAGAATAAGTTGGTGTTGTCTTAAGTAATAAGTTAAATTCATTTTATTAAATTATTTTATTTCAGTCAATAGGTTTTCTCAGTGGACATCGCTGACTGCATGTGCAGCAGAGGCAGGATGACGTCAGGACAGTTCACAACATTCGACCTAATGAACAGGAATTCGTTCTATTAAGCGGGTACCAAAGGAGCACCGATGCCTCTCACAACGGGGCTGCCCAGAGGCAGAGACGTGTGTTCGGAGGCGCAACCGTCTTGGGTTCTGTCAAATGTGAAAGGATCAATCCCAACTTCTTTTCGTGCCCACTTTGGAAGGGGGGGGTCAGAGATCGTGTCGAGCTGCGGGAGCGTGACTCCAAACGTGCGTGGAGGCTGACACCTAGCGGCGCGGGCCGGGAGACGCAGGCCGAGTCCTCCCCACGACAGCATCACCTCTGTCTGCGACCCCTCAACCCCCCGGTGGGAACACCGGCGACGACCGACGGCACTCCCAACTTAAACGCGTCCGTTCCTCTGACCCCCCCCACACACACACACACACACACACACACCACCACTGGAGTCTGAGCTTCTGATCCGCTCTCCATCACTGGGTCTATCAGAGCTGCATGAAAGCACCATTTGGAAGGAGGGTGAAAAGACCCTGCGCTATGTGGGCTCTCACCCCCCCCCCCCATGCGCACACACAAGGTCTCTTGTGTTCTTTTCTTTATTGGGATGGTGTGATGGCTGAGATGGGCTGAGGAAAAACAACAAAAAGTAACGCGTGGATCTTCTTTTAGTAACTAACCCGACATGTTATCCACTCCTAACGACCTTCTTACAGACGTTTACGCATTTCCGGCAGCGGCCCATAAATGAATCTGTGCCGGGGTGGTTTTATTGCGCAGGAAAAGCTGGTCGCTGTGTCCTCATCACGGCGAGGCGGGCTGAGCGATCCGGAGTCAAATTCCCGAACACGTAGGAGCTCCTCACGCAGCCTCCCCCGACACGACGACGCACGGCGACGCAGGCCGGAGCGCAGGCGGCGACGAGCGGATCCGCGGGATCGGCTAACCCCCCCCCCCCGCCACAGCACGACGGTGTCACCGGTCGCTCCTCGTCGGGGACGCCGTTTTCTTTTTCGCTCTCTGGTTTTCTGTTGCGCCAAAGGCGACGTGTCGTGACTTCTCCGGAGCGACTGTTCGGGCGCAACTGGAGCCAAAGCGGAACGGAGCACTTTTCTGAGTGGAGCTGGACAACAGGACCCGACGGGATGAGGGGAAAGTTGACGGGGAAGTACGTGTGAAGGAAAAGAAGCTCTGGCTTTTTTTTTTTTTTTTTTTTTTTAAAAAAGCCGGGTTGAGTCCGAAGAGAGGGAGCATAAAAATATGCGCGGCTCCACTTTTCCTCAGCGGAAATGAGATCAGTTCTGTTGTTGGCTGACCCCGCTGCTTCTCAAACACGGTCCATGTTTGAACTGCATGGAAAACCGGAATCCGGCTCCGTTTGACCCAAGAACGGCCCTCAACAACAACAAGAAGAGATGTTTGCCGGGCTGATGGGGATCGAATGTCACAGCAGCTCCGTGCGTCACCGCCGCGAAGCCGCGGAAGGTAAAAGCGCTTTGTCCCCCCCGTACTGTCCCCCCCCCCAACAGCTTCCCGTGCTTTGGGAGAGTTTGGCTTGTTTTGAATGCTCGGATCTGCGGGGATCGTAGGGTCGTAACTGGAGCGTGTGTGTATGTGTGTGTGTGTGTGTGTGTGTGTGTGTGTGGGGGGGGGTCGGGGTCGTTCGGGGGTCCTGGAACATCACCTGCAGGCTGTGTGCGCGCTCAGGGAGGTGTGACTGGAGGAAGAGGAGGGTGTCCCCGCTCCCATCACACTCCCTGCGGTCCAGGCGCCAGCACCTGTGTGTGTGTGTGTGTGTGGTGTGTGTGTGTGTGTGTGTGTGTGTGTGTGTCACTCTCACAGCCACACTCCTGGCTGTCCCTGTAAGGGTTTGGTCCAGGAATGTGGAGGGCTGTGCTTGGATCTGGGTGAAGTAGTACCCCAGGGTGAGATCTGTGGATCCAGGTGGAACTCAAATGTGCATCATGTAACTATGTTGTCCAATTCATGCTGGACCTTCTGACGCTAGCAGATGTCTGGTTGCTCCTCGACGCCTCGCGGCTGCGCAGACACGCGGCTCCGAGCAGGAATCTGTCATTTTCACTTCCCTCTTTCACTTTGCTGAGCTTGATCACAAGTCCTGTTGCACATCTGCTGAGAGGTGCTGCTTCTCACAAGGCTGCTGATATGCAGATCTGCCAACGTGTGTGTGTGATTGTGTGTGTGTGTGTGTGTGTGTGTGTGTGTGTGTGTGTGTGTGTGCTCCTCAAACGTCTGTGTGTTTTATGAGATCCTCCACATTCCTCTGTGCTCCGGCCAAAGTGTTTCCAGCAGCCAATGGGACAGCGTGTTTAAACTAGGAGCTCTGAGGAGGGCCTCTTTAATCTCCAAAGGTAAATAATCTATGCCCCCCCCCCACACACACACACACCAGAGCTTCTCCAACATCAGCAACAAGTTTCACCGATGAATCACTCCAGGTTCCCCTTCCTGGAATTCCTGGAGAAGTATTTCGGTGGAAAGAGTGCGGCAGGAAGCAACCAGTGACACATGACTGATGGCCTCAATGAGATGTCATCCTCCTCTCACACACACACACACACACACACACACACAATAGGCCTGCAGGCACTTCCTTCCCTCTTACTGAGCGGCCCATCAACAAACTGAAGCGCTCCAGGAGAAGGTGATCTCCCGGGGGGGACACAGCTCAGACCCCCCCCGACAGACGGCCTGAGCCCCCTGTAAGCGTTGGGTTTCGCCGGGTCGGCTGTGGAACGGCGGCCACGTCTGTGAGGAAACCGCTAATGGGGGCCGGGTGTAACCGGAGCCTTGCGCGGGGGGGTCCCTCCTGAAGCCCGTCCTCCCTGAAGTGCCGGCGGGACGCTGTCGTCATCGCCGGAAGTCAGGCGGGACCTCGACCTCATGGCGGTTTGGTCCAGACGCTAAACGAGGCCATTAAGCGTCTTCGGTGTCCGATGGCCGCTCCGCTGCCTTGCTGGGCTCCTTGTTCGGAGCGTGGGCTTCGGATGAATGCCGTCCCTGTTTCCAACACTGGCTCCGCTTTTGTGTGTGTGTGTGTGTGTGTGTGTGTGTGTGGGAAGACAAAAATTGAGAGAGAGGGAGCAGCACAGCTGTCCACAAAGGGGCCGTTGACCCCCCCCCCCCACCGTCGCCCCCGTCTCTGAGCTCCATGTGACGTGCACGTTAATGGTGCGGAGCGAGCAGGTGCCGCTCCGAACGCTGGGAACATCTTCCCAGAACATCTTCGACCCTTCCCCTTCCCTCTCCGACCTTACTGACACGAGCTGCACGTCCCCCTTCCCCGTTTCCTGTTTCCTCCTCCGTGAGTAAGTCTGTTGGACCGTGTCGCCCCCCCATCTTCCCCTGATTCCAGAATTCCAGCCGTTCCCGGTGGCTGCTGGAGGGAGTAAAATGTAAAGGGATTATAAACCTGCCTCGTTCACCTTGAACTTGGCTTCAAAATTCTGGAGGGCTCAAACGGGACTTTGGTGTTTGGAGACAGCTGCAGCAGAACTCTGCAGCTGTTCCAGCTGTTTTTGCCCAAGATGCCATAACGCCCCCCCATCTCCGTTAACGGGAGCTCTTCCTCCTCCGGTTAATCCCTGAGGTGGCCCTTTATCTCCCTCCCGAGCACGCTGTCCAGATTAATGGCTAATCTCTGCATCGACAGGTGGCCGAGCGTCAGGGACAGCTGGCGGCTGCGCTCGGAAGAGGCTCCACAGAAGGCCCGGCTCCATGAGGGGGGGGGCGGAGGAGGAGGACGAGGAGGAGGAGGGGGAGGGGGGACGGACGGTTGGGAACGGGAAAGAAGCGCTTGACGTCAGCGAGGTGAGGATGAGGCCGGCGCACGCCGCTAAACCGCCCGGGGTGACTCAGCGGGCGCCGGACGGCCCCCCCCTCCCGGGCACCCCCCCTTCCCCCGCCACCGCCCAGGCCTTCAGCTCCAGCTTCAGCTTCATCCAACAGTCCCTCCACGTGTCCCGGGGGCCGGAACCGCCACGCCGTTACTCCGAGTCCAAGCCCCCGCCCCCCGCCGCCGACGGCGAGGACCCCCCCCCGCTGGGCGGTACGCTTTGGCAGAGGTGCCCGTGGGAGGGGAGGGGGGTCCCGCCCGAGCCTCCCGACGGCGACCCCGCCGACGTGGAGGTGACCTCCTCTGTGTCCGTGGACTCGGACAACGCCTCCGCCTCCTCCGTGACCTCCGGCTACGACAGCGCCACCCCGCCCTCCGAACAGGGGGGGGCCAGCCTGGCCAGGAAGTACGAGGGGGCGCTGCAGGACTGCCTCCAGAACAACCGTGCCTACACCAAGGTGGGCACCGCCGTAGAGCGGGCTCGGGGGGGCGGGGGGCGAGGGCCACGGGGGGAGGGCCGAGCTGGTCTCACCCCGAGACGTCGCTGGCTTGGTTTGAGGAAGCTGTGGTGCGTTTAAAGAGCGTGGGCCTTCGGGCCGCTCTAAACTGTGGCGTGGCTTCCTCTCAGATCGAGTCCATGATGTTGAAGCTGCAGAGGCTCCAGCAGAAGGCCGTCCTGGACGACGACTACGACGCAGGTGAGCTTTAGTCACCGTTACCTGAGTGCATAGTAACGTCCTCGAGGGGGGTTCAGTCTGAAGGGCCGAATCCGAACGCCCCGGCACCCCGGCCGCATTACGCAACACGCCACGTCTGTGGACCCTGTGAAACCTAAAGCGGGCCAATGTTTGACTAGAGAGCGCCGCCCCAGCAGAGGTAAACAAGCGTCGCTGTCGCGTCCTCCCTGATAACCTGGATGGAAAGAAAAGCAGCTGGTCCTCTGTCCAGAAGAAAGCCCCTCCACTCACAGGTGGAGGGGGGGTGTTCATGTTTGTTAAGGTCCTCACCTGCACTCATCTGATCTGCCCTTATTCATGCTTGTGGTGACACAACGCAGCTCCTGCAGATTCTTTTTAACATGAGTAATCGGTTATTTAGTGCAGTGTGTGTGTGTGTGTGTGTGTGTGTGTGTGGGGGGGCTGGACTGGACTGATGTGAAGTGATATGTACATATTTTAGAAAGAAAACCTCAAACATTTATTTAGTGTTCAGGTATTATTCAATTTACTCAAAACAAAAAAAGGATTGCA
This sequence comes from Lagocephalus sceleratus, assembly GCA_911728415.1. Taxonomy (NCBI): domain Eukaryota; kingdom Metazoa; phylum Chordata; class Actinopteri; order Tetraodontiformes; family Tetraodontidae; genus Lagocephalus; species Lagocephalus sceleratus. The sequence continues at coordinate 1,682,964 of CAJVRN010000040.1, forward strand.
ATTGATTTGGGGTGGATGGGATTGGGTGCGGTGAGGGGCTTACAATGTTCTTATGTCATCAAAGGAGGGGGGGGGCTTGAGAAAAAAAAAAGTTTGGGAGCCGCTGCCGTAGTGGTTTCTGGAAATAATTATTTTTCTCTGATATCTTTGTGATTGAAACTGCTGAAAAATGCAGTCCTATCGCGTTAATCTGTGTGTGTGTGTGTGTGTGTGTGTGTGTGTGTGTGTGTGTGTGTGTGTGTGTGTGTGTGTGTGTGTGTGTGTGTGTGTGTGTGTGTGTGTGTGTGTGTGTGTGTGTGTGTGTGTGTCCTAGCCGAGCGCTTTGGGAAGAAGCTGGAGGAGCTGAGCGGGGAGCGGGGCGCCCTGGAGCTGGGCCTGCCCTCCACCCAGCCCAGCGTGGCCCTGTTCCTGCAGCGGCTCGGACAGGCGGTGCGCAGCGCCCTCCAGCGGTCGGACTGCGGCCACTGCAGGTCAGCGCGTTTAAAACGAATTAAACAATGGAACAATGCTGGGATGGACACGTAACATGTTCGTTAAAGAAGCTCACATTAATGACAGCTACTGCCAATCACGTTGTTATTTATGTCAATTTACACCCCCTGCGTCCACACCCTCATATTATGGGTTGTTTAATTAGACAATGGATGTAATTATCTGTTGAAATGCACAACACCGCTCTTTTGGAGATCAGACGGCAGCTGTTGTAGATTGAATGTTAAATCAGTGTATCATCTTCATGAAATGAGACTATTTTAGTTGCAGACAGGGTGTCTAAGCCTGCTCAAACAGGAAGGGCGCTGAAAGGCCGACATCTGTTTCCGGTCTCAATGTTCCCTTTTTTGTGTCAGAATATAGAATAGGGCGTGGGCTTTCTACAATAGAAGCATCACGGAGTCTAGCTGATTCCGATGAGGTGAATGTCGGGAAGGTTCACAGTGAAAAGGTGCGACTGGTTTCGCAGGGACGGTGTGGATGCAGCGGAGCAGAGGGACGCGCTGCCCGGCCCGCTGCAGCGGAGGGACAAGCTGATTCAGGAGAGAAGCCTGGTGGAGGTAAAGGACGACGACCGCCGTCGTCCGTCGGCGGAGGCTCATCGAGGACCCGTTGTCCTCCGCAGGACGAGATCGCCGAGCTGCAGCGGAGGCTGGCGGGGCTGACGGAGCGCAGCCGGCGTCTGGAGCAGCAGATCCAGAGGGAGGAGCATCAGGCGGAGGCCGAGGAGCTGGAGAGCTCGCTGCTGCGGAGCTGCACCGCCGACCAGCTGCGCACCATGAGCCAGACCTTGGAGGAGCTGGTCAGCTCCGAGAGTCGCAGGCAGATCTCCGTCTTGCCCCCGGCCTCCAGGCTCAGGTCTGCAGCATGTCGACTCACAACACCCTCTTAAACCTGTAGATCCTCATCTTGTTTGAGTCTGGCACACAAGTTCTGATTGGCTCCTTGCAGTCACCCCCGTCTGCTGTATAAATAGGCTTTAGATGTGGAGGGAATGAGCTGTGGTATTCTCTGGTGCAGCAGCCCCTGCACCAGAGAATCGTGTCATTTTAAAGTGAGAAGATGTGGAAACGTATGCGAAAAAAACCGTCTCCCTACCCCGGGGACTCTTCTGTCAGCAACAATTTCTCACCTGCAAAATTAGTAATGAGTATTTCTTTCCTCGGTCTCCGTGTGTTGTTTGGCCGAATGTACGCGAAATATTCCAGATGTGCTGAATGCGCACGGCATCACAGATGGTTTTAGACCTTTTTCGAGGCGCACGAGTTCATTTCTGTGCAGTCTGCAACTAAAAGAGGAGGAGATCATCACAGTGCACAAACCACAGCAGCTGTTTAGTCTAAAATTGTTCAGCACAAATAATCTTCCTCCAGCAAGGGAGGACGTATAACCCTAATGCATAGCACAAATATTTGCTATCTATTACTTTGACTTGAAGAAAAATTGTTTAAGTACATGAAAGACAGTTTTCAGGACTCTTGATGCCCTAAACAACCTGATTCGGTGCCATAATACAATGATTCATATAACATACTACAGCTGAAGTCCAGTATGCTCGGGTGATAGTTAACTATTCTTTCCGTGGCTCTTTTCATCAATCAATCTTTATTTATATAGCGTCTTTTACAATCAAAAATAGTTTCAAGGCGCTTTCCAGAATCCCAGGGCCTAACCCCAGACAAGCAACAGTGGCAAGGAAAAACTCCCCTTTAACAGGAAGAAACCTTGAGCAGGACCAGGCTCATGTAGGGGGACCCTCCTGATGATGGACGGATGGGTAGAGAGAGGAGGAGAGGAGAGAACAGGTAGAGGAGAGAACAGGTAGAGGAGAGAACAGGTAGAGGATAGAACAGGTAGAGGATAGAACAGGTAGGAGGGGAGAGGAGAAGAGGGGAGAGGAGAAGAGGGGAGAGGAGAGGCACAGAGCATAGAAGTACACACAGTTGTTGAATAAGCAGCCGGTTGAGTGGGTCAGCGGGGTCGGAGGTCATTATGTCCTCATTTATTTCTCATAAAATATCTCATAAAAATGTCTTCCTCACTCGTCCTGCAGCACACGTCACCTCCACTCGGTGGCGCTAGAAAGCAACTAATTCCTCGTGGCCGTCGACCAGTCCCCGTTTTTCCGTCGCACGTTGTCTTGTTCCTCAACGAGCTCGCTTGGAAGCGGATGCGTCAGCGCGGATGCTCCGCTCCGCTGAGCCTCTGCCCCCCGGCATCACTCACCCTCTGGCAAACAAAGCGTTTGATTAAATCAGCGCGGGCGTCTCATCTCGCCGTAACGCGAGCGCGCCATCGTCCCGGCCTGGTAAACGCCTCTGATGAGCGCGCTGGAAGAGCCGCGCTCGGTTTACTGGCGTCGTTCACCCTCCGCTGCTGTGAGATTAGGTGGTCTAACCCCACCGTTTTAGATGAAGCCGAACAACCACAGCTACCTTTGGCTTCCCTCAATCCCCCCGCCTTTGTTCCCAATCCTCACACATGTTGATCCCTATCCCCCCCCAGCGATCACTGTGCGCCGTGTGCTGCGGGAGCTCTTTACCGCCACACCTAAATTGCCTCTTGCCTCCTGGTGGGTGGCGTGACCCCGGCGGCGCTGGCCTTTGCTCTGGAACGCGCGTCTGATTGAAATTGCGACCCTGAGATCGGATGCGCGTCCTGGAGCTGCCCCCCCCCCCCCTTATAAGATCCTTTTCCTTACAAGGTTTTCCTGCGGGTAGGGGTCCCAGCTGCATCCCCGGAAGCAGCAGCGACGTTGTTTTATGTCCCAGCCGACCTGGAAGGGGACAGTCAGGAGTTGGGATGGGGAACGGCGGTGGGAGGCCTCAGCGCGCTCTCAAACACGTCCCTCTTGTCTCCCCGTCTTTTGCAGGCTCCAGGAGCAGGAGCAGGCTCTGAATCTTTCCATCAAGGAAGCCACGGCTAAAGTAAGTCTGAGCTGATCCCGCTTGAGTGCGTTAAAGGTGACCCCCCCACCCCAGGGAAGAGGCGCACAAACCCTCGTCCTGGTCTGCTGGGCTCTGGAATTCCCTGCTGCTTCACAGACTGGCACTTCTTCCTGTTCCTGTTCTTCTCTCCGCCTGTACGGGCGCCGCTGCAAACGGGGAATAAGAAGTTAAAGGGCTGAGCAAGGGGAGCGCACCGCGGGGGGGGGGTGAAGGGAAGGGGGGGCCCAGGGGGGCCAAGGAGCCGTCTCCTCTGCTCCCACCCGTCTTCTACGCACCCAGCGACAAATGCTCAGCTGACGCCAGCGAGAGACATTTGTTGCGCAACCGTGCGCATTGTCAATCAAAACGTGCGTTTTTGTGTCACAAATCTTGTGGGAAACATCTGATTATCTCAAAAAGCCCCCCCCCCCCACCTCCCCTCCCTCCCCCTTTCCAGACGAGGTGAAATAGAATTACAGCCTGATTTATGCGTACCAAAAGAGCTCCCCAGAGGTGCCTCGCCTCAGAAACACCAGACCGTCTGACAAGCCTTTCACACTGTTGCACGACGCTGTGTGAGAACCCCCCCCACCACCGTCACCACCATCACCCCCCCCTCCAGTGCATCCCGGGGATTGCATCCGGCTGTAACCCGAGGTGAATACGTTTGAAAGAACAGAGGTTTAAAGGGCACAGCGGGGGCCCGATGGGGGCCAGACAGGCTGTATCTGAAGCCATCAAGCCCCCCCTCAACCCCCCCCCCCCAACAGGTTTGTGACATTCAGGTCCTCTTTTCTCGCTGACATTCTAAAGGCATCTCTTCCGCAGCTTTCACATTTCTCCTGTCTCCGCGCGCGCAGGCCGCCGCGCTCTTTCTTTCTAAAGGTTACTTGTCGGCGGTGACGCGCCTGCCGCCGCCGCCGCCGCCGCGTGGGAGAGGGCGAGGACGGATCTGCGCGGTCCTGAAAGAATGAGTGTCAAAAAGAAAATGAAAGCGGAATTAGAAACGAGCGGTGCATCCTGTGGGACGCGCGAAGGCTTTCTCATCGCGCTTCCGCCGACGGTATCGGCTCTGTTTTGTTGTTTTTTTTTCTGGGGGGCGTCTCCGCTGCAGAAATAGTCCCCGTTAGCACGGCGACGTCGTTTCAGCACGATGGACCCAACGCACGACAGCTGGAAAAAAAGAAAAAGGCCTGTTTTTATTTATATTTTATATTTCAATTTTTGGCTCAAAAATACAAAAACGAAGAACCGCTGGGCTGAAGGTGATTTTAACGTTTAATTAGGCGGGTTCACGCGAAACGATGGGTCGATCCGGACCGGGAGCCGGTAATGGGCCCGATAAATGTCAGCTTGGTGGTTTGTGGTTAGATCAGGTGTCACAGCGATCACAGCGTTGGCACGTCAACGGGATCAGGACAAAAGAGCCCCCGTCCACCCGGACGTGACCACAACCGTGACAACACCAAGACGAGCGCAACAACGCGCTCCGTTCACCGCTCGCGAGTTAAACATAGGAGAGAAGTAGGAAGCGCTGCGCTGGTTTCCTGGGGGGGGGCGGGGCTACTGAGCACTCTCTGACCAATCAGTGTCTGCCCTTGGTTGCGTCATCCTTCAGTACCTGGGCTGCCCCGACAGAGTAGGTACCAAAAACACACCGGGGACCAGGTACTTCCTCAGGTGAAATGCGGCATTAGTAACCCCCCCTCTTTCCTCGACCCCCCCGCCTCTTTTATTGCGTCTGTTCCTCAGGTGGTCATGAGTCAGCGGCTGGGCAGCAGCCTGAGGAGGAAGGTCAGCGAGACTGAGACGCAGCTTTTGGCGTTGCACGAAGCCAAGCTGGCAGCCATCTCAGGTGAGGCCCCGTTCACCCCCCGACCCCCCCCAGTCTGACACCCACGACCACTCCCCCGCCCCCACCCCGGCCCGCAGGTAACGACTTCGGCAGCGCCAAGGAGCTGAAGGCGGAGATGAAGGCGGTGTACCAGGAGCGCGACCGGCTGGAGGCCCTGGCCAAGAGGCTGCACAGCCTGAGCTCGGGGGGGGGCCAGGAGCTGGTCCGCATGAAGGAGCAGCGGCAGGAGCTGAGGGCGGAGCTGGAGCGGAAGGAGGCGCGCCACGGTGAGCGGCCCAGCCCGAGAGGGGGGGTGGGGGGGCTGCCTGAGGACCGCTGCAACCCTCACCTCGAAATGCGTGCGCGCACGCCGCATGCTGTTATCACCCTGGTAACAAGACGGCGGTTACCTGGCAACCGGCATGAGTTTTTCACAAAGTTGGTTGTTCGCGTTTGAATTGCGGGCCGTGCCGGAGCGAGCCTGCACGCCGCCGCGGCTCTAGCCACGATTAAGATCGCGCCGATGCGATCTGTGCGCGTGCAGCGGGCGAATTTAAAGTTCCGTCGATTACCCGGAGTCGTGTTTAACATTTGAGCGCGGAGATCGCACTCTGAAGCTTTAAAGAACGGAATGGGATCAATGCAGCCTTCTCTGAAAGAGGCCCCCCCCCCCCCCCCCCCTCCCCGAGGCTCTGAAAGGGGCTTTTAAATATCAAGTCTAACATGAAACATGGAAGCTCTTTCAACAAGGAGCCCCTCTTGGTGCTGGGGGGGGCATCAATGGACGGTGGCTCCACTGCCAAATGAAAAAGAAGTGATCTGCTGTCAGCGGGGAATTGGCTTCAAATGAGACACCAGCGGGATTGGCAGTTGTTAAGAGGGGGGGGTCGGGGGCGGGGGGGGCTGCAGATTGTGTGAAGTAGCCAATTACCTCTGAGGGCATAGACGACGCATCCGAGCTCAAGTGCTTTCCACACGCTGGAGATCTGAGCGCTGTGGGTGGTGGTGGTGGGGGGGGGTCCATCTCTGTGCAGGACGGGGGGGGGCGGACGAGAGGTCGGTTCTGGCAGCGGCGGAGAGGCAAAGAATGGCTTTCGGCCGCCGCTCTGACTCGAACATCAGTCAAAGGTAGATTTCTGAGGGAAAGGTCACTCCAGTTCCCGAGAGGCTGAGGCAGGAGCGGGGGAGTTGGTGGGGTGGTGTGTGTGTGCTGGTGGTGGGGGGGGGCTGAGCAGGTGATCATCGATCGGGGGATCTTGCTGTCGGCCAACCTCCCGTTACTGCTACCGTCCAGGCTCCAACACAACAGTGGAAGCAGCGTCGTCAGGGCTGACCTATTGTGGAGCGCAGCCCGCCGGTGTCGCCACCAGGGGGCAGCCTTTCATTGTCGCAGCCAGGCTGGGTCAAAGCACGCGGACGCTTTCCCTCCTTAAAACCTCAATGGTTCCATGTGATGATGGATCCTGGAAGATGCCCGTAGCTGCATCAACCGATGGTTTAAAGTATTCAGCCAACGACGCCTGCTCCTCACCCGTGAGCCTCGAGAACTCGCCTGCCTCGTTCCTGGACGTCGCCGAACAGTCGGGAAATCGGGGAAGGGGCCCAGTGCGGAAGGAAGCCAGGTGAGCAGCACGTCACAGGAAGAGTTAATGAGCGGTTTCGGCGGCTCGCTCCAACAGCCCAGCGGGCGCCCGCGTGTAGCTGAGACCGGGCGAGGGGCTCATTAAACTGTCATCCTCGTCGGTAATGAGGGGGCCGACGCCTGCGAGCTGGGAACTGATAGTCCATAAACAGCGCATTACCCTTCCTTTATCTGGGGGGGTAAAAATTACAGGCTACTTAAACGCCAAGACGGCCATTCTTGTGGATTTTGGCATATGTTGATGATGCTCATGTCATCCTGTAACAACCCCCCCCCCCCCACCGCCACCACCACTGCTATCCACAGTGGCAGGAGCTTTAAGGGGCTATTTACCCCATCTGACAACGTGTGCGTCTGCACAGATTCAGCTTGTTGAGCATCTGGATGGAAGGGGGGGGGGTTGGGGGGTTGGGGGGGCGGCAGTCGCTATTGGCGACCGTTTCTGATGAACGCCAAAGCCATTGTGGCTGGATTCCCCGTTGAGAGTGTAATTCTGTCCCCAAGGGAGATCTGAAGTGAGACTAAACTCCCCCAATAAATAATTGAAGTGGGGGAAATTACCCCCCCCCCCTTCCCAAACATAGAAGCGGCGTCAGCGTGCGGTCTCCTTGATTTCGCCTCTGCTGTCGCTCGTCTGTGTGTTCTTAATTTCGTCATCCGCGTCTCCGTGGGAACGCGTTTAAGTAACGTCTGCGTTTCCCGTTCTCGGTGACGCCTCGGCGAGGGCGGGCCCCGTCTGCCTCGAGGCAAAGGGCGGGCCCCCTTAACGGCGCGGATGCTAAAGGCCGTGCGGCGGATGGTTTATTCATGACTCTTCCAGGCTGGGAACGTGACAGGACGTGCGACAGCTCTCCTCCGGAATGACTGAGGGCTGCGGCGGGGAAGCGGTCCCTGAAAGATGCTTCCTGGTTGTTTCCAGCCCCGGCGATATTCCTTATCCTTACGAGCGCTTCCCCCGCCCAGCGCCAGCGTTCACAGGATGGGTGCTAAATCAAAAGACGTCTGAGGCTCCTGGGTCAGACTTCAGGATCCCGGAGGTTCTCTTGAACCAGACTTCCAACAATAAATTTCCCAGATTTCCCTGAAATGATTTGGAAGAGCTCAGACGACATTAGTTTGGTTCCCAGAGAGGAAGTAACCCACCTGCAGAGCTGCTGGTGCCCCCCCCCTTTGTGAAGTCATTGTGTTCGGCTGTCTCAGCTCAAGCATCCGCTCTGCTTGTGCTCTCTCTTATGCTCCGTGATCCCGTAGCCTTAAAGCATCCTGAGTTATTGCGTGTCTGTCTGAAGCACCCCCCCTCTAAACGGGGGGGGTCTTTTACATATGCTGACTGTGTGTTTGTGTTACCTGCCGCGCTCCTGGCTTCACCGCATTAATCTCATCTGCCCGCCATCGTCTCGACGGCGAAGACGTGCAGTGATGCGCACGGGGACGAGGGTGAATGATCGCGCCCCCCCCCCCATCCTCGTCTACTGGGAACGCCGCAGCATCATTGGAGAAAGAAGGGAAGCAGCAGTTAGCCTTCACTGCCTCTGTATCGTCCCCAGGTTTAACAAGCCTTAACCTACTTTGTCCTCTTGCACATGCACGTGCTCTTTAACCCCCCCAGCCCCCCCCCACATGTATTATTCAGACCTGACCTCTCCGCATGCGCCAGTGAAAGTTTGTAACCCGGTCTTCTGTCGGGTGGGATTGGATCTCATGGCGGCTGGAAGGACGGGAGGAGAGATCTGATCTCTCGTCTTTTCAGAAGTGTACGCGCTACCGCTCACCGATTATTGACAGAGCAGTGAGCGATTGTGTGTGTGTGTGTGTGTGTGTGTGTGTGTGTGTGTGTGTGTGTTCTTATACATGCTACGTATTGAGTAGTTCTACTATCAAAGTGAGGACAGTTTGAGGGCCTGGACCTGGTTTTAAGGATGGGGTCGGAGCTGTGTTGAGGGTTCGGTGAGGGTCACGGTTAGTTGCGATGGTTAGGGTCAGGGGCTAGGGAATAAATATCTAAAGAGGTCCTCACAAGGATAGAAATCCAAGCGTGTGTGTCAGAGACAGAGTCTCAGATGTTCTTTCCTCTCCCTGCCAGATCCCAGCTTTTCCTATCTCCCAAAATAATCAAAGCAATCCAGGGTGATTTGGAACGAGCATTTCGTTTTCTTTTTTAGTCAACATGAAAACTTCCTGGCTTTAGAAACTTAATGTTCAAACGTACCTCCACCCTTAATCCCGTGTAATACCACTTCACACCAGGGTCATCTTAAATGAAACCCACCAGTCAGAAGTCACCAAAGGTTGTTCCTCCCCACCAGAGTGGAGGTCCCTGAGACCACGGCCCCGCGCTTGGCGCACAGAGACGAGAGTGGTGTCAATATTCCCGTTATGTTCTCAGCCAGACGCGTGGAGCGGCTCAGCGGACAGTCGATCGGGGCTGCGCGCGAGAATCACAACTGTCTGCAAATGTTTATTTAGATCTAATCCCCCCATTCTCCTCCGATAGGAGCCCTCGCGCATGTTGTAACAGCTGCACGAGCCTGTGTAAATCCACGGAGCCCATTGGCCGTTGGGCAGCACACACGTTTAACTGGGCAGAGTTCTGTGTGTGTGTGTGTGTGTGTGTGTGTGTGTGTGTTCTCGTGTAGTTGCTACCTACTGAGCACCAAAATGTGAATTTTACTATCAAAATTAGGACATTTTTGGGAAGTGAGGACATTGTGAAGGTCAAGACTTGGGTTTAGGTTAGTTTAGACATATAAAAGTCCTCAGAAAGACAGAAGTAAAAGTGTGTGTGTGTGTGTGTGTGTGTGTGTGTGTGTGTGTGTGTGTGTGTACAGTATATATAGGACACTTTGCCTCGTATGAAGCTCAGAGCTCGGTGGCTGCAGGGGGCACATCCTCATGTTTCATACATGAGCTCATTAACGCATCTCGGTTTGTCCCCCCCCCAATCCACCCCCCGCCCCCCTTCTCCAACCTGATGAGCACTCAGCCACCCTCCTAGGGCGCCAATCACCGAAGGGCGCGGGAAGCTCCGCGCTCCTCGCCGACCGGCTCGGCGAGCGCTCGGTGGTGATATTGCTTCTTTACCCTCAGGCGATCTCGCGGTTTTCGCCCCTTCCCTCCCCATGTGGAGCGGAGGACGAACAGACGTCAGAAGCATTCGTGGCGGAGGGAGATGGACGCCGGCGTTATTAAGCAGTGATTTGTTGCTTGGATACCAGGCTGATAAGAGTGTAATTATCTCTGTCTGTCTGCAGAAAGCCTTCTGAGGGAGAACACCACCAGGTACATGAAGCTCCTGGAGGACAGGCTGCACAGGTAACACCCTTCCCTCCTTCACGTGCAAACACATCAGCCTCCGCGGAGGGCTTCTTCCCACCTCGGCGCCGCCTCATCGCGCCCTCGCACCTCTCCTGCGTCGAGGCCGGTGTCCGACGGGCTCTCTTCATCGCCTCCCCCTCCCGTCTCTCGTCCCTCCTTCCCACCTTCTCACGTCCCATTTCCGCCCGTCCTCCTCTCCCAGTTAAAGTGTCGCGAACGGAACACCTGAGCCCCGGCGCCCCCCCCGGTCAACCGCGGGCCCCGCGGACCTGTGAAAAGGGGGTGTCGCCGAAGCTGAAGCCCGGACATGGCGTCTTTTGAGGAGGGTCCGGCCTCCCAGGCTCACTTCTCCCTCTCTAGCACTGTTGTTTGCCTGATCTGTGTCCGGGTGGGAGTTTGTTTGAGTTCCAAGGGAAGGGGAGGGTGTTACCTGGGAGGTCGCTGCCCATGGGGGGGGGTAAAATGGTAAAATAAAAGCGCAAAGGTTTAACTACCTGCGATGGCTGACTGAAATGGACCACGGAAAAAACATTCACACTGACTTTATTTTGGTGAAGGTTAAATTTAAGATGGCAAAAAAAAACAATTTTTGCTAAATTTTTGAACAAAACCTTGACAAACAAGCAGAATAATCTTGGCTTTCTTGCGAATTCTAATTCTAAATTAGATTATTTCAGGATTATTCAGGTGAAACGTGTTGCGCTGCCACCATCGTGTGTGTGTGTGTGTGTGGGGGGGGTCACGTTATAGGACACATCCCCTTCATCGTAGCTCCTCAAAATGAATCGTCCCGCACTTCCTGGTTCACATCGATTTGTATCAGAACCAGCGCTGGTCCAGAAGGAGCGGCGGTAGCCTTTATCACCACCCGCCTGGCACAGTGACACACATTTGTTTTTCCTGAAATAGGAAGCCATCTCCACCCATAAATCAGAGGCAGGCACATACACACACACACACACACACACACACACACACACACACACACGCACACCCATCGCACCCTATGAATTATTATCTGTCGTCTCTAATGTACATGACTGTTGATGGAGTGCAGACGGCGATGAGAGGTGAGGGGAAGTGGGGTGGGGGGGAGGGGCGATTAGCGCTGGTGAGATGTCTGGTCTCCGTGGAGACGGACGGTGTCGAAAAAACCAATTATCTCTTCCTTGTTAAAGACTGGAACAGGATGTTAGAGCAGCACAGACGCTGAAATCTGTCACAAGCACAAAAACAACATTTCAGATGGTACGACACCTGGGGGGGGGGTGACTGGGGGGGGGGTCCTTTCTGTATTCTTAGATGGGAATATAGAATATAGAATAGAATGGGAATATAGAATAGCTGACAATAAGCCTCCGGATTGGGACTAAACTCCAGGGAAAGAAAAAATAATGATGAAACTGGGAAAAGTGTGCTCGACTGGAGTCCTTGTTGGGGGGGGGCAGGTGAGAAACCGTCCACCCCATTTCGAGGCGTGTCTTTGAGCCGCCCTCTATTACACCTCATCTGGGCGTGCCCGCCGTCTTGGATCTCTCCTCGGCCAGCGTGTCTGGGCCGCTGCTCCTTTTCCGGGCGCTTATATTTATAACCCTTCGCTGCCTGCGCACACGCAGAAGCCTGGAGCGGGAAGAGCCCCCCCCCCCAAGTCAGTCAGCGGCCCTTCCGCGGGGGCCGCGAGATGGTACAGGCGCAGTGCTGTGACTGCCTGTCTGCTATTACCGGGCCATCAGCACACCCACACACCCGCACACCCACCTCAGACGGTGGGTCGAGGGGCCGCCACCAATTAACACCCCCCCCAGAGTTTGTGGGGGCATCGCTGGGATCGTCGGGCGGGACTGCTCGGCGACGCTGGATGGCACTGTTGGCGAAAGCTCGGGCGGATGAGGTCGGCTGTGCTTTTGAAGATTCTGATTGTGCACGAAGGATGATTTATGAGTGTGTGTGTGTGTGTGTGTGTGTGTGTGTGTGTGTGTGTGTGTGTGTGTGTGTGTCTGTCTGTGTCTGTGTCTGTGTCTGTGTGTGTGTCAGAGTAAGAGACAAATAACCAGAGCGAGGAGCACATCATGGCAGAATTCAGAGGCTCTATTGTGTGTGTGCCAGACAAAGGTTAGAGGACAGCCGAGAGGCAGACGTCAGAGGCTGGCTGGCTTTTCAGACAGGAGATGGACTGGAAAACAAGCGCTTTTAATTTGGGAGGAGGTGGAGGTGTGTGTGTTTGTGTGTGTGTGTGTGTGGAGTGGGGTAATCATTGGTTAAAAAAAAAAAAGAATAAAGGCGACAAAGGAGATTGTTGTCTGGGTGTTTACAGATGATTCCGGCGAGACTCCGGCATTCATTCCCTAAAAATATAATTTGGAGGCAAATTTGTCATTTAAAGGTCACAGGAATAACACGAGGACCAAATAGGAGTGTTTTAAAGGTCGGGGGGGGGGGGTCTAGCCGAGCATTTTCATGCCCAGCCAATGAGAGACCTTTATCGGGGGAGGCCAAAACAGCTCCTACCAACTGTTAGTGCTTTCACTAATACAGATAACCTATCCGCTGTTGCCATGGCGACCCCACGGAGCATGCAGATGCGGGGACAAGGGGACCCCCCCCCCACTCACATCCTGTACTGTATTATTACTGGCAATGTAGGGAGATGTGGAAATCCACCTGAAAGGCTTTACGCACAGAAGTGTCAGTCCACACACACACATACACACACACACACACACACACAAACACGGTGGTGCCCCCCGACCTCCCCAAACTTCAGGCCGCCATCAATTACGCTGGGTGTGTTAACACGGCGGACATGTCTCTTCACCTGCCGCCGTCCCAAATTCACACGCTCGCAGATTTAATCAAGATAAATCCGACACCACAGCTCCACTGAAGCTGAACAGCCCCCCCCCCATCCCCCCCCGCCCCCACAACAGGTTAATTATCGTCCATTAAACGGCTGCAGCCCTGCGCTGACGCGACGCGTCATTAAATGCGCGAAAATGTACAAACGGGATATTATTGGCCGCGTTCACGCCAGGATTAAATCGTCCGGGAAATGAGTAGATGCGCTCGAGCGGCCGTGTCTCCGGGTGTTCTCCGCACAAATCGGGGATATTTGCGCCGACCAACGTCCTCTTTGCAACATCTTGCTCGTCCAGTTTTGCGCCATCACTAATTTAAAGGGGCATTCGTTACTTATTAACCAGCGCAGATGAGACGTGTGCTGGGCGCGGATGGATGTGGGTGAACAGGACGAGTGTGGAGCTGAGTCACCTCATTAGCGGCTCTCACGTGGAGCTGAACCTGGAACACGAGGAGTTTATTTACCGCGCAAACAAAATCGTCCCCTTTGTTGGATGCACTTTCCAAGGGCGCTCCACAAAAGGTTTGGAGAACCGCGCGCCGTCTCTGAGAGGACCTTGCGTCTCCGAACGAGCGCGGGAACCTTGCGCGCGATAGAGAGCGGAGCTCAGGGAAACACTCTTAAGAGGTGCTCGACTGGACGGCCGAGGCTGCTCTGAACGCAAACTTGAAATTCTGCTCTGGTCTGTGACGCGTTTCGCTGAGGGTGGGGTTGTGTGTGTGTGTGTGTGTGTGTGTGTGTGGGGGGGGTGTCCACGTCTAGCCCTGAGCGTCCGTTGTTTGTCGTTCCAGCTGCGCCTGTCCGGGCCTGGAGCGCATCTGGGAGGCCGACCTGGAGGCGTGTCACCTGTTCCTGCGGGGCCTCCAGTTGCGGACCCCCAGCTGCGGCGGCGCGGACGCGGAGGACCCCCCCCCCGCCAAAGGTTACCGTCTGCCAGAGCCGCCCCCTGAAGAGGAGGAGGACTGCGCCATGCTGACCGCGCTGGGGGGCCGCTGGTGCCCCGAGGCCAACTTGCAGAACTCAGAGTTCACCAAGGTACGGCGAATACGCCCAACGACAGCGCTCACGAAAAGACGACGTCACACACACGCACACGCGCGCAGCGTTTCACACCCGCTTTGCTGTTGCTGACTCAAACCCTCAGAGGGGAGGGGGGGCTCAGTTGTCACATTAAACACATCATCATGTCTATGAAGGTCCCCACAAAGATAGCAGTACAAGTGTGTGTGTGCGTGTGTGTGTGTGTGTGTGTGTGTGAATGTGTGTGTGAGTGTGTGCGTGCTCTACACCGTGAGTTGAGGTCTACCTCCTCAGGGCAGAATTGGCTCCACCCACACTGAATGAAGGCACGACAGCCCAAATAATAATAATAATAATAATAATAGTAATGATAATGATAATAATGATGGTGATGATGGTGATGATGATGGTGATGATGGTGATGGTGATGATGGTGACATTCTAAATCAGCTGTGTTCTTCCGTGGCTCCGTGTGGTGCTGAGCCCCAGTGTAGATGTAGCAGCTGTAGATGAAGTGAACCAGTAAGTGACCTGATGATTTGATGTGCTGCTGATTTCCTCTCATCATTTTCCACACCCGTCCATTTGTCTCTCCCTGTGATATTAAGCCCATACTGCCCCGACGCCCCCCCCCCCCACCCCCCGCCGAGTTATACAAACTGCACGTTTCTATTTCTGCTCTTTTCTCTCTCTTCTTCTCCCTCCTGAAGCTCGGCCCCTCCTAACATTTCTTCGAGAACAAAGAGGTGAGCTGCCTAACCGTTCCTTTCCCGTCTTCGCCTCGCGGACTGTACACGTTACACGCGTCGGTAAAAACGATTCCATGTACGTGTGGATGACCACGGAGGGTCATCTGGACCCGTCAGAGCGGGGTGTGTGTGTGTGGGGGGGGGCAGGCCAAAGGCTGCGGTACAGACCCCGGCTCTAAAAATAGTAATTAAAACTTTGCTGATCCTTAGTTGTCCTCAGTCTGATTATGTGCTTACCCTAAAGCCACAAACAATATGTTACATCAATAGGTACAGTAATTACCCCCCCCGGGGGATGATTGCACAATTACGCACTTTGAATGCTAACAAAGGAAATGTGCGGTACAGATGTGCGAGTTAATCTCATTTCTCCTGTCAGTTTTGTTGATGAATAATTGCAGCCTCTCCTCGTTACGATCGCACACATGCAGTACGCGGCAAACATAATTGCATTTTCAATAATTCATGAGCGAGTATGCAAAATATGCGTCTCAACAACCACCCCCCCTGCTTTTTTTTTTTTTTCTGTTGCAGAAACTGGAGGAGTTTTTGTTCGGGATGGAGGAGCACCACGCCGAGGTTGGTCCACGCTCGCTGAATGTTGTCGCTGCAATCGGGGGTGGAGGGGGGGGGGGCATGTGTCGGGCTCGCTGGGGCGTGGATGAATCAATCGGTTAACCTTCACTTAAATGTGACCTCCGCCGAGGCCGCTCTGGCCGCCTGATCGATGCTCCTAGCCCCTGGATCGCCCTCTAGTGGCCGGGCGCTGCAACTGCTCCTTTCCTCTCTGCTGATGGACGTGATTCTTGTTCAGCTCAGTCGTGGTGCAGCACCGCAGAGGCGCTGGATGCAACGGCTTACGGAGTCTCTGACCTCTTTCTCCTTTCCGTAATGACTCTAAGTAAATGATTTCCACTTAGCTGCTGCCAAGTTGCTTCCCCGCTCCCACAATGGAGATTGATTGGTGCGTGCGCGCGTTTGTGTGCACGCGTGTGCGTGCGCTTACTGGTCTCTCTTCCAATCTTTACTAATTGTTCTTTTATCCTCTCGTGGTCCTTGCATCACCCTCTTCACAGTGACCCACATCACCGAAGAAGAATGGAGACATTATTAGGTTGACATTTTTAATCAAATTCGGTAATATTGCCTTCGACACTGGAGGCAATTATGGGAATTGCGCTCTTTATTGCGGCCACACCGGTGCTGCATTATCACGCGCTGCCGAGTCAAACTACGAAAAACAATTTGGGCCCGAGAATGTTCAGACATTAGGCACGTACGGAACGTCGTATACCTAATGTCATTCCTCCAGCAGTCGCGGGTTTAGAAACAAATTTCCCGGCTTCATTCCGGGCAGAAGCGGTTGTTTGAAGGGAACGCCGGTGCGTCGTAACCCCTGCTCAGCCCGGCGTGTGGAGCAGCGCCGCAGAACGTAACCAATTACCCGCTGCACCGCGCTCACTGCGCTTACACGGACCGTCGGCGGCGTTTCCGCCGCACGTGCGGCATCGAAATCGACACAATTTCATCGTGCTGTCGAAGCCAGGCGGAACCCCCCCGAGCGGCCTTTGAGCGGCTCTAACAGGGTTCTTCTGTAAAGGAGGTGTGTTGAACTGAGCCGCCACCCCCCCCCCTCCCGAAAGGCTGACTGGAGGTATAGAATCAATCAGCTCCACAAACACGAGGCCTTTATCTCCACAAACAAGCAGCTCAGCAGATCTATAAGCTGAAGGTCTCCGCGTCCACGAGGGGGGGTTGTTTGCTGCTGACTCTCTGCGTAAGTGCCCCACACCCAGAGTTTGTGCCGCAGGCTGTTCTGGCTTTAGCTCTTAATTCCTTAATCGCACCTTGAATGCGGCGTGGCGCCGGGGGCCCGCCGCTCTCGGCGCGCTTCTTTCGGGCCCTTCGCGTCATCTGCAGACGGAGACGCTATTTCGAGACGGAGACGGGGGACGTGACTTTCAAGTGATTGCTCTGACACCTCCGAGCTGCGGGGAGTTGATATTTTCTACCTGCAGCCATGAGTCAGAGTTTTCGGCGCGGTTTGACAGGTCTGAGCGCGTGCGCGCGTCTGTTTGTTTGCGGCGCGCCCGCGCGCCCTGACACTTGTGTTCTCCGTGCCCGATAAGAGGAAACTAGGACGTGGCAAAGGGGGCTGTTCTAATTATGTCCGGCTCCCTGAATCATCTGAACCCTCTGCCTCCTCACACGAGCCGCACGTGGACACGCGCAGCGTGACCTTGGCGTTCTGTGGAAGAGATCCGAGGGGTCGTTTTTGTTGCTTTTTAAACTTCAAGTGATTGATGAGCTCCAACTAGCGGCGCTAACATGAACACATGCCTCAGCATGAACCAGCCAAACCACGAGCAGAGAGCTGATTAAAATTTAATCACAGGTCACTCAGTTACGTCCATCTTGACCCTTATTTTGTTAAAAATGTAAAAAAAAGTTAAAAATATGTCAAAAAAAACAACATGCAGTTCCACAGTTGGCCAGAACACAAATCTATTTTCATGTGCTTTTTAAATAATATAGATTTTTAGCCCAGTACAAAAAGCTATTTTGATATCCTTCATTTGTTACCACATCCAGGACAAATTAGGGTAATTAAAAGAAAAAAAAAAAACATTACACAAGTATTCAGAAACAGTGAAACCCCCCCTGGGTTGAGGCTGATTTGAAATTCTGGAAACATTCCTCAGAGGTTTTGGGCCTAAATTCCTTCTCACCACCGTAAATGTGCACAATTAGGATAAAACACACCGCTACGTTTATGTATGTAGGCCACGAGTAATTAAAGAACAATGGGAATATTTTAGTTTGACTCTGATGTTTGTTGTTTTTGGACTAAATCACAAATAAAGTGTTTGACCTTTATTTTTATTACTTTATTATTTTATTACCTTTATTATTGAGCTGGTCAAGAGGTCAAAGGTCACAAGATGACCTCTGGTAAAAACTGGCAGTTAAAAAAAACACACACAACTGTTGCATCGTTGTGGTTTGTTTTCAGTCCCAGTCCCATCCTGTGTTTCCTTACCTTCCCAGGATGCTTTCGATGAGGCCGAGGCGGCGGAGCTGACGGAGCGCTGCGAGCTGATCGGCGACAGGCTGATGACGCTGGAGGACGAGCTGCAGGCGGCCGTGTTGGACCAGGACCAGGCCCTCACCCATATCCTTCAAAAGCCCAACCCGAGAGACCCGCACGCGACCTGTGTGTGTGCGTGTGTGTGCGTGTGTGTGCGTGTGTGTGTGTGTGTGTGTGCGTCATCCTCTCAGAACCCACCCCCCCGGCTGACTGATGCTCTGCGACTTTACCTTCCAGAGAGAAATCGGGAAAATCAACCTGTTTTCTCTCTGACATTATGAGTCCATCCTTGGAGGGAATCGGAGACAAACTGGCGGGTCGGAGGATTTTTCTTGACGGGCCGACGTGCCGGCCGGAAAATGAAATGGTAAAAGCCGGCGCGGGGTTATTAGAGGTCCTGGATGTGTCTGCCAGTCACCACGGGCTGAGATTAAACCCAGACGACAAGGGCAGACAGAGGAATGTGGCTGTAATGAGAGCGCCCCTGTCATATATTAACGTCCATCCCCCCCCCGACCCCCCATCCACCTGCTGCTATCCGGCTCTGAGGAAATTACAATATGATAATGACTGGAATGAAAGAGTTGGATCTGATCACAGGTCACAATACATCATTTTATGTGCTAATTAGGAAGCTGATTGGAAATAGATTAGTGTGCTTTTCTCCGCGCCGCTCTGCCAACACGCCGGCGAATTAAGACGGCTCTAAGTCGCGGGAATTTCCGCGAGACGTGCGCGCCCCCCCCCGCCTCCCCCACCCGCCTCGTCGTCGGGGGTCAGTCCTCGTGCCGCGGGTGCAGCTCCGCCCCTCCCCTCTCCCCGTGTGTCTCCGCCCCCCTCCCGGGGCCCGTCGGCGGGCGCTCGAGGACCACCGGAGGAGCGGGACAGCTCTGCATCCGACCGCCGCGTTGCCATAGTGATGGCAAGTTCAACCACCCCCCCCCCTCACCCCCCACGTAATTGAATGCCCAGTCCCGGCGGAAGAAGGCGGACGCCCGACCGGAACGCTTTATCAGAGTGGGGTGGCAGGTCGGGGCGCCCCCCCCCCCCCACCCCCCCGGGAGGGGCTTCGATATGATTCCTTTGGGGCGGCGGGAGAATATTCCCGTGCAGAATTCATGAGGAGCTCTTTAAGGGGCGGTTAATTATGAATGAGGACAATCTGCGTCTGCTCAGACCGTGAAAGCGGGCGCCGTCGGAAGACCTCCCTTTGATTCGGCACTTTAGCCGGACAGCCGCGCGATTAATCTGAGCCTCTAAACAGGTTAAACATCTCTCTCACACACACACACACACAAACACACACACACTCACCGATGCCTCAATCCCATTTCGGGAGAGCGGTCGTGAATAATTTAGCAGACCGGTCTGTTTGCTCGAACCCCCTCCATGAGCACGATGAGGTCATGAATGGTGATGTGTGTGTGTGTGTGGGTGTGTGTGTGTGTGTGTGTAGGTGTGTGTGTGTGTGTGTGAGTGGGGGGGGGGTGTTTGGGTATGACTTAATGGTTTGAGACGGGAGATTGATGGCTTCATCGGGTCCGTGCGTCAGGTTTGGCCTGATTTCTCTCCGCTGGAGTGCGTCTCATGTTTGGCTCCTTAACCCCCCCCCAGCACGATCTTTGGAGAAGGAAGTTCAGGAAGTCAAAGCCACTTTACAGACCATGCTCGCCCAGCTCAGAGGGGAGGAAGAGGAGGAAGAGGAGGAGCTACGGGGCGACGACCTCGTGGAGAACGGGACTGAGGAGGAGGTGGACGAAGAGGAGGAGGAGGAGGAGGAGGAGGAGGAGGAGGACCAGTACTTCAGTGACAGCTGGGACATCTGAGAGGGACAAGCGGTCACTTCACTGTAAATCCTGGCTCGGGGGGCCTCGAACCCGCCTCTGCGCTCCTGCTGAAGGGGCCCACGGCAGCCTCGGGCCGCCCGCCCGCCGAACAAACTCATAAATGAAGGTTTCTCCTCAAAGAAATCCGGATTTAAAGCACATTTCTGTTGAAGGTCCTCGAATCAACGCGTCTTTGGTCCCTGAGCCAAAGTCCTGATCAATATTTCTTATTTAAGAGTTTTGTATCCTTGCACCAGCGATGATCAATAAGGTGTTTTGACCATCAATCATAAGAAAATCACTGCCCTTTCACCTGTTTTCTAAACCAGCACGTGCCCTCTGACCACTGCAGCCTCTCACTAGGGGGCAGCAGAGCCCCCCCAACCCTTTCATGTCCGTGGCACAAGTAAAAGAGCATATCACTTACAACATCTGCTCTGGGTATTCCAATCTATGGACCCCCCCCCCACCACCGCCAACCCCCTGCATGTGAAACTGATCCAGTCGCACATCGCTCCATCAAGTGGGAAGAGGATCCGAACATCTGTCGGACCCACGTGGGCCGACTCTTGTGGTGCTACAAATGTAACCTTTACATTTCTCTGTGTGTTTTTGTACCGTTTGTCGGCCACTAATGACTGCGCTTGAGTGTTGTTATCTTTATTTTTTTATTTTCCCGACGGTTCTTGTTCCCGCTGGGAATGTCTCCGCTTCCCTTTCCATTTCCTGCGCAGCTCAAACTTCATGTATGTGATATTTATTGTTCGCCGCGCCAATTACAGCGTGCACCGTCCGGCCTTATCGCGCCTCCCGCTGCCTCCTTCTGCTGTCGAGCTACACCCGACTCTCATTCTCCCTAATCGGAGACGTGAGGGCACGCAGCCAGGGAAGGTGGGGGTCGAGGTGTGTGTGCGTGTGTGTGTGTGTGGGGGGGGGTGTCAGCGGGGAGCTATCAATACGGTAATAAAGGTCCTCTAGTGAGGTCTGAAGGGGATACACGGGCTTCTATTGTTATCTTGTCTGTGCAGCAGCGGTGGAGCTAATTGGGAGTGGGGGGGGGGTAAGGGGGGGGCTGGGGAAAGGGGACCACGGCGCTTTCTCTCGCTGTTTATTTATTTATTTATATTCCGCAGGCAGCTGAAGGGAATCAGGAGCCTGCCCCTGCCTACAGGTAGCACGGTGCTCAATATCCAATATCCTCTGTCCGCATGCCCCCCCCAGCACTGGGTGGCCCGCCAGAAGCCAAATTCCTTTGGCCACTGTGATTCCTGCTTTTGGAACGTCGGCCCCTCTCGTTTCAACACATCCCTGAAGGTGAATTCACAACACCTACAGTTGGGGGGGGGGGGCAAATGGTTCCATTCAAATGAAACGGGTGCTTAAAACACACGTTAAACGAGCGATATTTTCCAGCTGGCCGCTTCGATTTATGGGAAACGCTTCACGATTGAGTATGAATTCATGAAATAACTGTCTGCCTCAGTGATTCTGTGCTCCGATGTTCAAACTCACCACTCAGCTGGAGGTTTGCCCCCCCACTGTCACTGGTGTTCCAGAATATGGAGTTTTATATCGGCTTCAGAATTATCGGACATTTTACATGTTTTGATTGCAAGTCTCTCCAGCTGAACGCCAAAATAAAAGTCAGCACAAGCACGAAAATGCTCCAGTAATGCCCCCCCCCCAGTGGCTGGTTCTGCTGGGATGGTTCTGGTAAACAGGAAGTGATTAAAAGTGAGGAGAACCAGCAGGTTGATAAGAGGAGATATTGAGTCAGAACTCATCTCACTACTGCGGGCTGCTGATAAATCGTCCTGTCTTGAACGCATACCCGGGGTTCGGTATCGCTTCATAATTAAAGTCAGCCAGATCAGGGCGCAGATTTTGCTCAGAGGGAAGATTTAAACCACACTAAACCGTGGTTTTTTTTTTTCACAATTATTTGCCCGTGTTGTGTTAAGATCAAATTGGATCGCGGGCTTTAAGGGAAGAAGCAGCCACGCTTCAAACGCGCTCGCGTTTAAACCCGACATTAAATCCAACGAGATCGGGCACAAAGTGCACATTTTGAGTGCAATAAAGGGGAATGAAACAAAGCTCCTCCAACATGCTGGGGGGGGTTGTTCGTGCTCTGGGGGACGTGCACTCACATGAACTCTGCAGCGTGTGTTTAAAGCGCGCACGGCTCCATCTCTCCTTCAATGGACGCTGCGTCAACGGAGGCGCGCCGAAGACGTATACGACGATATTTCTGAGTCACGTCGCAAAACTTCTTCTTTCCCCTCTAACGAGCTCTGGGGGGAAAAAAAGGTTTCCTCCTCCTCAAAAAAAAAAAAACACCACAGCATAGAAACGAGATCAAATAAAAAAACGGAGGGGGGGCAACTCTGCGTGACGCGCCGTCGAATCACTTTAAGAAGATTTACAGAAATCAACATTACTTTGTGAGCCAACTCTGTCAAAACCTCAAAGGCCGATTGTGACGGAAGCGAGAGATCTCAGAACAAAGATGCTTTCAGAACAGAGAAAAACTGACGCTCGCTTCCATGTCTGAGCCGGAAAAACACACTGTTCGGCATTCCTCCCGGGATCTCCTCTATTTAGATGTATGGCGGAGCGACGGGTTCACCTTGAAACGTCCCCGGGGACCGGGATGTCGGAGGAGAGCCGGAACGGATCATGGCGGCGCTGCCATTTTTCTCTTTTACGCACAAGAAGAGGCAGGTAGCGCGCCAGCGGGAGACGGGATCGATGGTCCTGATGGATGGAGCTGGCTGGGGAAGGGGGGGGGGGGGCTCCTGTTAGCAGAGGGGGCTTCTGGGGCTTCGGTCGAGCTGCCAGTCTGGTCTAATGAGACTTGGAGGAGGTTCTGTCCCGGGGGGGGGTGTTTCTCTGCGGCTGTCAGTCTGTCTAGACCGGAGAGGAAGACGGGAGGCTCTAACGACGCGGAGAGCAGGAGGCACCTGTTGGGGGTCGGGGGGGGGGGGGGGGTTAATGGCTGCAGCGGCAGAGCCTCTCGGAGACTGTCACTGCGGGCCGACGCGTCTTGGCTCCCGGTCCAGGCTGGAGCAGCTGAGAGTAGATTCACTTTGATGTCAAATGTTATTTGAGGCTTCTGTGATGGAAACAAATCCGAGTTTAACGTTATTATCTCGTCCCCGTGTGGTCTCCAAGTGATTTTCTGTTATCAGCAGCTGCTCGTTATTTGCATGTCTATATGAGTTACCATGGTAATTATGTATTCTAGGTGTTTTGTGGACAGAGGTCCGCAGCCCCGCCTGCACCTCCGTCTGGTGAAATTCAGTGGAAACATTACCTCATATTACACTACACCAGCAGCAAGAACATGCTGAATCATCGAGTGTGTGTGTGTGTGTGTGTGTGTGGAGAGAGAGAGAGACATTTAAATTAAAAAATAAACGCATACAGAATTCTATTTCCCATTTTCCTACAGTCATCTCAGCTCTTCCTCTTGCGTCATGACCTTTAGGGGTCACACTCAGACTGCCCCCCCCCACCAACCGAGAGACTCTAAGCTCCACAAATTCACTTCCAGCGTTGCAGCAGGCAGCGGCTGACGTAAGAAAACTCCAGGGGAGACGTGACAAAGTGACCTCGAAGCAGAGTCGGACGGACGCGGCCGACCACGGACGCATGTTAATAAGCCACGCCCCCCCCCAAAGGAGAGGCGGGATGTTTTGCTGTTTGTTCGCTCTGCCCTTGAAGCCACAACGCCTTCGCCGATAACTTTTCAGGCTGGGGCCAGTGATGTGAAAGCAGCACAGAGGCAAAGGCTCTGGCTCCACTGGTGGCGAGACGAGTGATAATCCTGACGTCCTACTGGACTGATGCTGCACAGTAGGTCAAATCACATCCAGCGGCCATGGGAATTATTCAGACGGCACACATGCACCTGGATTTAGACATATGCAGCTTCCTGCATACATGCTATGGTACTAAGCAGCTTAGCGATGTTTATCTGCAGAAATAATCCACAAGCAATAAAGGCCCATTAGCATCTAGTTCAGAAGGATTAAAGCCAGGCTTTGTGTAATTCCACAAACATACAATGTAATAATTATTGTATAAACAAAAATATTTGGAGGAGGAAATGTTCATTTTAATGAAGCCTGGATGAGATGTTTTCTTCCTTTTAAACAGCCAATATTCTACATTTAATCTACACTTTCCTTGCAATACGCCCCGATAGATGGGAACTAATATGCATTAAGTGCATTATGCACCGAGCAGACGGGTTAACATGCAACAGTTCACATGCAAGTCTCATGCAAGAGTTCACAAACACAAGGTTAAACTGGGGTTAATTCAGATTAAGATGAGCTGGCATGCCCTGTAGGTGCGTGTGTATGTATGTATATATATATATATATATATATATATTGGATGTAATCCACGAATAACAGTAAACATTGAGTGCCACTCCAGTGAATTAATATTTGACGTGCGCATCTCTGGTTGCTTTAAGCGCATCAGTAGTACTCGGCCTCGCAGCCACTTGTACAGCTGTGAAAGTCACTGACGCAAGCTAATATATGGAGACAATTAACTGCAGGGGGAGCGGACTCGTGATTAGATTCGTCTTGATTAAATTAAATAAATAAACCTGGTTTAAAGGCTTAAAATGCTCCTCTGATTTATTCTGTCTGAGCTGTTGCTCAGACTCAAACCACGACTCAGTCTTTGCATCCCGAAGGGGTGAAATGACTTTGTAATTAATGTCAAACGAAGCCCAAACCAGTGGAGAAAACTGTTTTTCTTTACGCAGAACCTCTTCACAAGTACAAACATCAGAGACAGTTTGATAGGTCCGGCCCAAGACACACTCATAATGTGCACACTGATGTGTTCCTGATGTCGTGCTGTCCTGTAGCAGCAAGATGGCTCGTCTAGGTTACAGCCCTCTGGATAATTCAGCCCAGATGTAGAGAGTAATCCTAAACATTTGTGGCCGTGTGAAATGAAAATAATGCATCCAGCGACCAGTGAACCTGTTGTTGTCACTGAGGTCAAATAAGCTGTATTGTGTGTTTGTCAGGTCAAATGAGTCGCTCTTCATTTTGGAATTTTTGCAGTAATAGAATCAGAGGGTCAAAAAAGTTGGTTGGCTTCTTTGAAATAGCAAACAATGCCGTGTTTGTTTGACCCGCTTCTTTGATTACCTGTGGTCCAATTACGTTTTGAGCATAATCATTAAATAATTAATCCCAAAATAAAAACAATTTGAAATTGAAAACAGGATTTGCATCAAAAGGCCAGAATTGAACCCTAATCCTGAATATATTCAAAAAATCAATTTGCTTTGACCAGGAAGTTGAATAAGTTTGGATTTTAGAGTTGAGGTTGGGTTAGGGTTACCATTAGTCGTGGGGTTGATGTTAGGATTGTGTCGATACATCAGTGTATTTCTAAAAACAACAACACACTAAACTTAACCAGGAGGAAGCCAGAGAGAACCTGCCCAGGGGGGCCTTCCTACAGTAGGATGTAGGCCTTCCTACTGTGAGGCAGCAACACTAATCACTGCACCACCAGAGAATTATTTTTTCAATTTCTGATACAATGACCAGAAGTAATCAAAGAAAGAGAGTGTCATTCGTTATTACATTCGTGTTTTTGCCGGTGTTTGTCTGTCTGTCTGTCTGTCTGTCTGTCTGTCTGTCTGTCAGCAACATAACTCCAAAAGTTATGGACCGATTTTGATGAAATTTTCAGGATTTGTTGGAAATGTGAAAAGGAAGAACTGATTTCATTTTGGGGGTGATCCAGAAGAAATCCTGGATTCTGGATCACTTTGAAATTTTCGTTAACGTTGTGGTAAATGGGGCCAAAAATTTGTTTCTCAATATCTCGGTTAATTATTGATCAAACCCCATGAGATCTGACTCAAGGATGGACAATGGGATCCTCTATCACATTCCAAAAGCTGATCCGGATCTGATCCAGAAGACGGATTTTATCGCAATTTATATAAACTTGGCGGAGGTCTACGCTCTCCGAGTGCTTTCTAGTTTCAAATAAGTCAACCAGCACTGTTGACCATCCAACGCCATTACCATAATGCTGCAATTATTCATGCATTCCAAAATGAAGCGCAACTCATTTGACCCAACTTACAGGCTGAGTCTCGTCTCACCGCAGGTATACATCCTCCCCTGCAGAATAACGATGTCTCTTTTATTCACCCCTTCTTCCTCATCTTCTATTCTCAGTGGCATTACTGTCCTTGGCCTGTTGTTCATCATCTGCGGGTTGCGTTAGTGTTTACTTATAAAAGGATGAAGTGGTTGAAGACGGCAGCTGCTCCTGACACGCTTTAATGTTGTCGCATGACGCGGGCTTTAACCTCTGCCACTGCCGCGGGTCACCGACATGAAATTCAATTTGCTCACTAACTGTGAGTCTGCTGCTTTTGACCACAAATAGATCCCCACCTGTCGCAGATGAGACGGTTTCTTGGGAGATCAGCGGGAGCTCTGCGGTGACCCGAAGGTGACCGAGTCGGCTGAGGAGTTAAGGTCAGCTTAGCGATCTCTCCGGACCTCACATTAGTGTCGTAGGCTCCAGGTCACTGAGGCCAGCACAATCATAAAAACAGAGGGTTTAATTTACTGTTGCCTACACTGAGGATGCTTTAGTCCAATCATTTACTTTAATGGCACATATCCAATACAAAGCCTACTACTAACAAGAGCGGATTAAAGCATCTATTTAGTAATAAAACAGTGATTGGAACTATACTAAATAGACCCTTCTACTTCAATCTTTGCGGGGACCCTCGTAGGCATAAAGTATTACCCAGTCCCAAATCTTATCAAAGTTAACCCCCTGACCCTAAACCTAACCTAAACCCAATTCTAACTTCAACCTTTAAACCAGGTTTTGACCCTCAAACAGTCCGTTGAAGTTGTGAGGACTGGCCAGCATGTCCTTACTCCCCACAAATGTCTTCACTTTGTAGAATGAGTAATTTGGTACTCAGTATGCAGCAAGTACAACACACACGCGTGTGCACGCACACAGGATCTTGTTAATGTCAAACAGAGGCCGGCGCCTGTCTACCTCTGGACCTTCTGTCCCTTACGCGTCCTTCTGCTTATCCCTGCATCTGCGCTGGTGCGGCCGCTCTAACCGCCGCTCCGCTCCCCTCTCTACCCCCCCACCTCTGCCAGGGGGTCCCAGCAGCGGCGGGTCGCCATCTGCCTGCAGAACACACTCCACCGGGGCTTTTACCTGTCTCCGAGCAGACTGCGGGACAGGTGAGGAGGCTGGCGCAAAAAGGAGCGGCGGGACAGAACCGGAGAAAAAGAGAAACCCCGCTGGTGGGCGGGGAGGATGTGAACATCGTTTGGCTTCTTCTTAAACTGGTCCCCTGGTTCCAAACGTGCACCTGTGTGCTGGTTTTGACTAAAACAATCGGGGGGGGCGCCAAGGGCTCGCCGTGAGCCTGGGTCAATAACGCCGTGGTGATCACTCATATCATCTCTCGGTGGCCTACTCCTCTCCGTTCATGCATAAATGCATTACATTTGGAATGGGAAAATTACATTTTGGTAGCCAAGGCCTGCGCTTTAAGATAAAATTTGATAAGATGGCTTTCTACCTAAAACGTGCCCCGCTGCCGCAGCGTCGCCAGAAATAGTCCCGTCATCTCCTCCCATCCATCAGTGATGCGGTCGGCCGCCCCGCTATAAGCAATTACTGCTCCAATTGGGTTTAATGACGCCGAGAGAGAGGCGGGCCTGCGGCTCGGGGAGCAGCTCCGCGCTATTTAAAGCTCCTTTGACACGCCGCCTCACGTCTGCTCCGCCAGAGCAGCGGCACCACTTTGACCCTGACTCGGGCGCTCCTGCCCCCCCATCGCGGCCCGCCTCGGACCCAGCATCCGCGGCGCCGGGTCAGAGGAGGCAGATTCGCCTCCTCTTCCTCTCGGGCTGATCGGTTGTCAGGCCCTGTCAGAATTCCAGCCACCTGATCGTTCTCTGCGTCGGGGACGCTCTTCATCCGTCCCCGTCCGCCCCGGCTCGCCGGCCGCGGCGCTGCGCGACAGCTTCGGCGCGCGGATCTGATTGATATCTCCGTTGGCACGTCCCGTTGAGAGATAAGTGAAGTGACTGACGGCTCGCCTCGGCGTTCGCCACATCGGACCGCTACCGGAGCGCGTCACGCCACTTCCTCTTCGCGCGGGCGGCGGCCATAATTGCCGTGAATGCACCCTTAACTGCGCTTGTGGGTTTGTAATTGCACTCCGTGGAGGATGTGGGAACAGTCGCAGCAACGTGCTTATTAAGTTGTTGGGGTGATTCCTCCTTGTGTCACTCTCGCTTTTCAGGACAGGGGAAAGGAGACACACTCATAAAGAAAACAGGTCCTCAGATTGCGTAATCAGGGACAGTATGCAAGATTTATTCGCTTCTACAGGCTCTAAATGAAAGCTATTCTAAATAATAGTTTATCTTTAAACAACTATCTAACAACTATCAACCCGACTATATGGGTGTGAAGCTATCATAAGTCCTAACGCTGCTGATTATAATGATATTTTCAGTGAAAGAAATAATCTAATTTTTTTTTAGTTCTCTCGAAACTCCTCGTGACATTAAAGTAAACGCTGCTTTGACTTGCAAATGTATATCACTGCCCTCCCCTCATGTGATATAATATAAAAAGATGGGTGTTGTGACAAGAGACTTTAATGTAATTCTTAATTCATTTGCAACTGCGTGATTATACCTTGCTCAAGGGCAGCCACGCCTTCCATCTTTAGCCCAACATGGGGATTGAACCAGGAGGGGCCCTACCAGCTGATCTACCACCAGCCCCGGATGCACATACCCGTAGCTACAATACCCTTGACTGGTGTCCATGGAAACAACACAAATATTTAATAAGGCTGTGCAAATAACAAACTCCTATAGAGACCTGGAGTCATTTACATTCTTCCTCCCTTTGGATGTGACAGCTCAGCTGTGATAGATCCTTTAAATATCTGTGATTCGCTCTCAGGATGAGGAACAACAGAGTGTGTGTTGTGTGTGTTGTGGATATTATTAACGAAGCTGGACTGTAGGAACTATTTTTTTTCCCGTTCCATTTCAACCACAAGCATCCATGAGCAGATTTACCCAGATGCACTGAGGGGCATCATTTGTCTTTTCACACTTACAAACAATGCACATGGGTGCGTACACACACAAACAAAAACCCATACACACACAAACACACACAAACACCTGCGTGCTTCTATCTTTGTGAGGACCTTCATAGATATAATTCATTCCCAGCTCCTTACCCCTAACCATCCATGCATCCCTCTCCTACCGCTTGTTCCTCCACTGAGGGTCGCGGGGGGACTGGAGCCTATCCCAAAGCAATGGGCGGAGGCAGGGTACACCCTGGACTGGTCGCCAGCCAATCGCAGGGCCCCTTACCCCTAACCATCCTACCTAACCCTGACCCTGACATATCCTAGACCCAATTCTAACCTCAACCTTAAACCAGGCTTTTGAAGTTGTGAGGACCAGCCGAAACATCCCGAAAATGTCCTCACATTGATAGTAGAGTGTAGATATTTGGTAGTCAGGATGTAGCAAGTAAGAATACAAACTCCAGCAACCCAGTATCTTTTATCCCAGTCGCGCTTGCGCTCTTGATTGATGCAACCAGTTCGGGAGTGCAGCCACGGAAGACCTCCACCACCGCTTGGCGACGGGGGCGGATCAAAGAAGCGGACGGAAAAGTGACTGTTTACAAATGTCAGGCTGGTCCTTCTGCACTTGTAAAAGATAACATTACGGAGCTTCGACTCCGGAACTGGAAGATAATGGAGGGTGACTTTTACAAATGTGAAGAGGTGGCCTTTTCAGAAGACGTTTCATCATGGCCGGCCAGGGCTGCACTGATTGCAGAAGCTGCCAGTACATGCTACAGGGATTCTTTTTTTTACCATCTGAAGGCCACATGGCACCGCCAGTAATCAATCCACATTTACATAGAGGAGAAATATGTAAGGTGATGAGTCCCAACAGTCGGTGCTGCTGGAGGCGGTAAACCAGTTTACCAGTAGAGAACTTGTGAACTGACCTGAAGGCGCTGTGGGAGGACCGTTGATGTTGAACCTTAGTCAGGTGGTTCTCCGAACAGAATCCAGGCCAGGCCTGACTCCTCACCCCTCCTGATGGATCCCGTTTGTCTCAGTGACGACTTGAAGAATTCGGAGATGACTTTCTGCCTGGAGGAGAGTGATGAAAAGAGAACAAAGCTCAATTTAAATGAGTTCAACTCACCTCCAGTGATTTATTCATTCTTGTGTAACCCTCCTGGCTCAGAGGGGAGAAGGTGACCCATCGTGTATTTCCTGTCGTCAGTCTTCTCCAGGAGCACCTGATGGTTCCCAGTCTTCTCTGAGTACGATTCCAGATTTACACCGATGTCTTCCGTGGATTCCACGGCAATAACCCTCATGGCTATTGTAACTCCTTGTGCTGCAGACAGCAACTATGCACTGACCCCTCCGCCTGCAGCCCCCCCGGACAGATGAAACGTACCTCCACCTCAGAGGAAAAAACAGGCCTTCCCTTTCAGCAGAGGCTCACAATCGCATACAAGAGGGCTGTTTTGAGTCATTTTGAGTGACTCATTCTTACCCTGTGGGAGTCGGCCATCATGGTGAGTGCGCGGCATAAAATTCAAGGAATTGCGATTCGATTTGTGGCATCACAGACAGGAGGCTTCTGTCGCCTTGGTGGTTCATGGCTTCCTTTCCACCCTTCCTCGCCTCTCCTCTCCTCTTCTTCTTCTCTTGTTCTCCTCTTCTTCCCTCCTCTCCAATCCTCTCCTTTCCTCTCCAACTGGTATCACCGACCCCATAGTTGTGCACTGACTGACCTCTGACCCTCTCAGCTCCAGCTTTGATTGCTCATTATAATTCATAGATTTGCATGTTGAAGTAAGTACTTCATGTATGTGTCTACCCCCCCCCTTACCCAGACAACCATCAGCAGGAGGGGTCCCCCCATATGAGCCTGGGTCTGCTCAAGGGTTCTTCCTGTTTTCCTCGCATGTGGTGCTTGTTGGGGGTCTGGCCCTGGGTTTCTGTAAAAGCACCTAGAGACATTTTTTGAGTGTAACAGATGCTGAATAAATAATTGATATAAAAACAAGAAAAAAATGTAACAGATGGAAAAAAAATAAGATTCACGCGATCGATGCCGAAGCCGACTTCCCTCCGTCTGCGTCTCGTCGGACGGTTGGGGAGACGGGTCCCGAGGCAGACGCTGTACTCGGTGTGATCTGTTAACACTGCAGAAGGTCAGAGCACCACTGGTGGCAGTGGCAACATGTGTGCATTGTTGCCCAACACTCCCTGGGGCAGGTTCACATGAGCAGCCCAGTCTCAGTGATATATGGGCTGTCCCGCTTCTGCTGACAACCATATTTGCACCACAGCGAAATATATCTACCCCCACGTGGGGGGGGGGGTTATTGTTTTGTTTTTTCCCCATTAATGAGAATCTGA
Source organism: Lagocephalus sceleratus (assembly GCA_911728415.1). Taxonomy (NCBI): domain Eukaryota; kingdom Metazoa; phylum Chordata; class Actinopteri; order Tetraodontiformes; family Tetraodontidae; genus Lagocephalus; species Lagocephalus sceleratus. The sequence continues at coordinate 1,714,250 of CAJVRN010000040.1, forward strand.
ATTTAAAGCTGATCCATTTAAAAGCAAGTGTTGTTCTGCTGTTGCGGCGCAAAATTCTCCAAATTCCAAGAAAGGGAGGCAGTAATCCACCGCCGCACTGGTGACCAAGAGACGTTTTGACAGTAAAAGAAAAATGAAATCGGCAGCTTAAATGAGCCAGCAAATGTCAAGTCTTTTCCAGATGGGCAGAAGATGCCAGCAGATGGTCTCTTTATGTCTGGCACGTGGCTGCGGCGTCCTCCCTTTCCTCGGCGCCGCCGCAAAAATGTCGCCTGTAACAACCGGGCGTCGACGGTTCGGAGTCGGGGCCCCGACATTTTACGGTCCAAACGTGAAACCGAAAGCAACAAGAAAAGAGAGCGCGGGAGAGAAAGGCTCCGATGATGCGGAAAGGCAGCTTCTTTTTGCAGTTTTCACTTTCTAAAACGTGGTGACATTTCCAACACAGAGAGGGGGGAGTGGAAAAGAGCTGCTGCAGCAGATTACTGGCTGCCACAAACACTCTCTGCTCATTAAAGGACAATCACACACACACACACACACGCGCACACGCACACACTGCATACTCTTTATCATCCAGATAGTGAATGTCCTTTGTTTTTTAAAATCCGTATTCACACTACGGTACGTACAAATGAGCTGATCACTGGATGTAACTTCAGCTCCTCAGGTTCTCGTTTTCATTGTCTCCTTGTGTGTTGGTTTTTTTTCCAGGATTTTCCTCCCTCGGTCCCCAAAAACATGCGCACTGGGTTGATTGGAGACTCTAAATTGCCTCTAGGTGTGTGTGTGTGTGTGTGTGTGTGTGGGTGAGTGTCCTGTGAGGGACTGGTTACCAGTGACTGCTAGGATAAACTCCAGCACCCCAGACAGAAGCAATTGAGGCCAGATGTGAGGTGGGGGGGGTGGGTGAAATTTTTATTTTTCCGGATCTCTTTTCCCAACATGGATAGATCCCTGGATGTATCATCCATATGTAGGTGAAGACAAGTGCAATTAAGAGGAAAACCAGCTGACAGTGCATCCTCCTGCCCTGTTGGGGGGGGGTGCTTTGGTTTGGGGGAGCAGCTTTGTTTCTGGCTGACGGGCCGTGATGGAGAGAAGCAGATGGAGGATTAAAGCTGGCCTAATTGCCTCTGGCCTGTTATCACACCCCATCTGCTGAAGAGGGATCCTTGAGGCTTTCCTGGTGGTCTTCAGGAGTAACCAGTGTTCTCTGGCGTTCCCGCTGGACAAACGTGACGGATGCGGATGCTCTGACCACCACCTCCAGCCCCCCCCATCTTGATTTGGAGATGCACACAAAGTCAATGAGGCACTTTTTTTAAAAAAAGTAAGGTGCTGTCGTCTGAAATGCTGAATTTCCTCATGTGGAAATATTCTTTTCATCTGTCTCCTGTTTGTGTTGGCTGGCTGGATTGTTGAAATGACACATTGGGAGTAAAAGCAGACCCCCCCCTCCACCCCCCACTGCTTCCACTGTCAGAACGCATCAGCATGTTAAGTTGCTGTTGCTGATAGCGCTCAAGCTTCAGCCGCACATGACTTGCATTTCTTTTTTGGTCCCATTCCCTTTTTTGACTCTTGGAGGAAGTATTAGACATCTCGGGCCCAAGTTGGATGATGAGATTGAAATTGCTCTTGAACCCGCGGGGTACATCGAAAACAAACAACCGGTCTGAAAGGATGGAGCCCGGGAGGGACAAAAACTCAGCCCGATTGGTGTTTAAAAAATTTCCTCCATTATTCACGTCTCATTGACATTAATATCTCCTCAGATTTGAATGTCAAACTCAAAAGAACCTGCCTCTTTAGAGTCTCCGAATTCATCAAATGGAGGCTTTGGTTTGTTCAGGACTGCGATGGGGCTGGAGGAACTCTTGGAGGGATGAGCACAGTCTGGGTTATTTCAGGGACGGCAGCAGCACCTGAGCCGTGGACACTAGTTCAGCTCGGAGCCTTCACGTGTGCTTGAATGTGACAGTGACACTTTCATCAGTAAAACCCCATCTGGTGAGCAAATCTGAGCTGCTCCTCCTCCCTAAGCCTTTTGGGCCTTCATTCTGATGTCCCCTCCTCTGACTCTGTGTGTGTGTGTGTCTGTGTGTGTGTCTGTGTGATCATATCAGGAAAAACTATTATCAAAAACCCCCTCATGGAAACATATGGCGTTCCAGTTTTGCCACAGATACCTGCGGCTCCTCTCCCGTATGGTGACCTGCCTCAGGGCGGAACAGTTGCAGCACCGATGTCTCGAGCGGTCGCCGCGGGCGCCAGATTTAGGGGTGATTAGCGGTGCCATAAGACTGTGTGATGTTCTGCCCCATGGACATACAGGTCTCCTGGTGGAAAATGGCCCCCGGAGGGGGGAAGGGTTAGAGCGCATTTCATCCACGAGGAAGGTGACCGGGACCAGAGCGGGCAGATTTGCACTCCTAATCGAAGCATAAAAGCGGTTTAAAGGCGGCGATTGGCGTGAATTGAAGAGGCAATCAACGGCGACAGGTTGGTCTTCTGGTTCTCCAGCTCCAACCGTCCTGCTCTTAGGGGGTCATGAGCTCATAGACCGAGGCACAATGGAGCTCTTCAGTAAAGGCCACAGCATGAAGAAGCAGTCGGGTGTGGATGATGACAGACGAGGAGAGGGAGAGCGGAAGAGTGGAGCTAAAAGCATCCCTCTGCAGCCCATTCGAAGCCCTGGAGTCCTCCGTCTGCTGCATTTTCACAGGAGACGACACTCTGACAAAACTGTACAGGAACAACGAGACACAGACTGACCTACATACAAGAAGCATTACCACAGAAACCAAACGTTATTATCCTCGCAGAGGGCGAGTTTTAATCAATTTTTTGTGAAGAAAATGAGCTCTGGTCCTCGCCACACTGATTGCATTTAAGTGCTCTGAATGACAGAAGCGAACGCTCGGTGGAGAAGCGCTGAAACAAAATGTCAGCTCCGAAAATGAAGTTTATCTCTCAGACAGTCTGCCCATGCGGGCCTCTGAGGAGATCAGCAGCCCCCATCCTGCGTCCTTTCACAGCCCAGTTAATCTGGATCTATTAATAGTGGGGGAACAATTAAAACGCAGCAGCTGTTCAATCAAAAAAAAAAAAAGAAGGAAATGTATTGGAATACAATACAGCAGAGGAGAGGAAGGCAGCATGATGTCCTCGAAAGCAACATCTTCATCATGTCTCACTGCTGCTGCAGCGACAGTGCCCAGTGCAATACTAAAACTCTACACTATTCTATTCTAAAGACAACGGCAGCCAAATTATGTTCCAGAGAAAGTGGAGACTTAACTAATGACAGTAGATTCAAGAGCCATGCAGGGTTAGATCCGGGTCCGACTGATGGGATTAGACCTGATCTAACTTGATCTAGACTCGGTCGAACCCATCACACCCCCGTGGTGACGAGGTCACAAACACTGACTGCCCCAACCCTGACCTTATCCAGCTTTATGTTGACTTTAATTCATTAAGGCGCTGGGCTACATACATTAAACCTCCTGGTGTGGTCATAATCATGATGGGGACAGGAAGTGACTTCACCGTCAATGTTATACAAAAATGTATCTCTCTCTCTCTCCCTCTCTCTCTCAGAAATTAACTATTCTGACCATCTTGATAAAATCAATATAAAACAAAGAGACCAAAATGCAAAAATGAACCATTAAGCAGGAAAAACTCTGATTTGGTTATTTTCCAAGGCAGGGGCAATCAAATCCAGTCCTGGCGGACTGTAGCCGGGTTTTTATCCTACCAGTCAGAAAAACCACTTCCACCTGGAAGGAAGGCTCATCTACCTGGTAGGACAGAAAACCCGGTGGGATCATGAACTAGGTTTGGGTGCCCTGTTAAGGAATCCATTCACCACGAACGCCCAATGTTACCTATTTGTATGACTTGATCTTTAATATAAAGAGTTTGTCCTCTGGGTCGATTGTTTAACCCCCATAATTTCCCTCTAAATGGAAATAAGGTTTTCTGGGGACACGAAAGGATCCAGCCTTTAACCCTGTCGAGGCCCAATAAGCGACTCATATTTACTGCTGTAGCGAACCTACACCCACGTGTAAACACCCCCTCTGCCCTCTTGACATTCAACTAATTAGGCGTCATTTGGGTCACTGAAATGTCGAAGGCTGATGGTGTCGCTACCAGTGCGAGACGCTCGTCAGTATGGTTCCTGCAACCCAGCATAACGGAGCGGGGTCGGTGACGGCGCCGCGGCTGAGAGACGGCCTCGCCGGGGCGGAGGCGCCGAGACCCAGATGAGGTTTGACATGTTGACACCATCCCGCTAATCTCCGCACGTCGGCACCATCAAAGTAGAACGTCCAAGGTTATTCTCACACAAGCGCGCCTGACATGGGCTAAAGGCTACGGTTTAACTCAGGCGCTCCTCACCGTGACATGTCGCGTTAGGAAAATAAGATGAAAAGGATCTGTCAGGCACCCCCAGGATTAATAAAGCGCCGTACAGACGTATAAAACTGCTTTCCACGCACGTTTCCACTGTGACAAACTAGCCTTGGATCTGTGCACGCTGACATTTGATGCGGGGATCAATGCGGCTTTCTTTGGGAAAATTAGATCTTCGCTACCCCCCCCTCCCAGAGGATATTAATCAATAGCCATTTTAAAAATCCAAAGGCTTTTATTGTGGCAACTATCAGTACGGTCAGCTGGGGATTACTGGACAGACATTTCAACCTTACTTAAGCTTGTTTGAGTGAAGCTTTAATTACTTTTATTTTGGTAGTGCAAGTCTGAATTGGCGTCACTTGTCTTCGCAGCCCTGGTGAGTCAAACTGGGAGCGCTGGGCACAGTGGAGCATTATTGGACACCAGAAGGGGTCACTGTCACCACGACTGTACTGTTCCGGGAACCAGAACTGGATCCCAGTGATGAAGAGTGTCTGCAAATGATCTGAGCGGAGCGCCGTGCGCTTTTCCAAAGCATTTCCATGATGATTTTCAATCTCCCTCTTCGTTCTCTGACATCTTGCTCTCTCTCTCTCTCTCTCTCATACACACACACACACACACACACACACACACACACACACACACACACACACACTTTGTTTGTTGAGGCCAAAAGCACCCACTCCCCCATATTCCAATCATTTCTCTTTGAATTGCTCTGCACTTGGCTGCACCTGCGCCACCGTCCCCTCTCCTTACCTCCACCTGGGGGGAAGGTGAGTGATGAGGTTTGGGCAGAGAAGAGGGCTCTGATTTGTATTAATTTGCAGGCGTTCTCGGGGGAGGGAGCGAGCGAGGGAGCGAGATGCCGCCTCCACCCCTCCCCTCCCCTCCCCTCGGCTTCACCTCCGCCGTTGCGAATGCGCCAGCTACGCGGAAACAGGAAGCGTCCAATCAATCCAGCTCTCCCCACAGGCTCGTCCAATCAGCCGCCGTCCTGACACACAAATTAATCACTCCGCCCTCTCCTAAAAAGTGACGGCACCAGGGTTTCACAGAGCGCGTGTGTGGAAAGGCACATTGATGAAACTAAAGGTCCTGTTCACTCACACACACAGGCACACACACACACAGAGCCCTGTACTTCTATCTTTGTGAGGACCTTCATAGACATAATGTCTTACCCAGCCCCTCCCCCTGACCATCCTACCTAACCCCTTGACCCTGACCCATCCTAAACCCAGTTCTGACCTCAACCTTAAACCAGGTCTGTGGTCAGTGGAGGACCAGCTGAAATGTCCTCACCTTTACTGTAGAATGTGGATTTTCATAGCATGTACAAGAACACACACACACACACACACACACACAGACAGACATACAGGGGGTCATCAATACCTGTTGATGGAAACAGAGAGAGGCGGGGGGGGGTGTCCTCATTTGAGAGTAAAATGTAGATTTTGTACTCAGTATGTAGCAACCCCTCCACCCACCCACACACACACACACACACACACACATCTATATGTTACTCCAACATGTGTCGTTCTGTTAAAGAGTGAAGGTCATCAAGCTCGGGAATAACTTATATGCTAATTGCGTCGCCCTGCAGGCACCAGAGAGTGTTTAATGGGCCGACGGAGGCTGCTTCACGTCTCCTCTTCATCATCAGCACACTCCACCGACACTCCTCGCTCCGCATCAGGACGCTGACCTGCTCCAAAGCTTCCCAATGCCCTGGGTGAGGGGGAGGGGGAGGGGGAGGAGGAGGAGAAGTGTGTGTGGGGGGTCCTGGCAGTCATCTTTGTCCTGCAACACCAGCTCAGGTTGACGGAGGCGCGAAGCTGTTTGCTCTCAACGTACCTCCGTCGCCAGGGGCAACGGGCCTGATGACATCAGCTCTGGATGCAGATGAAAGCCTGATGAACTGGGGCTGCTGAATCCGTCACCGTCAGGGGATTAGACGCCTGACAGGAGGATCCAGTTACACCTTCCTAGAACCAACGTGGAGGTGGGTCCGGGCGGAGACGTGCCGGTGCGACCTACATACGGAAAGGGCTTTGTGGGCCGTGCCCGCTTTAGGTTGACAGGGGGAAGCGCGTTCGCTGCTCAACGAAAGCCTGATTACACCTGGAGTCCTCGTGTGGGCGGACAGAAGCCGTCCTGACACGCAGGCGCCGCCAGCGGATGCCTTGCTTCATTGCTGCATTAGGAAATATGGATTTCTGAAGGCATATCTGGAGAGGATCCACCTGATTCACCCTGGATGGTGCACAGATCTGTCCTCCAGGACCCAAGCCAGGTCAGAAATATTAGGATTTGAAGGGAAACGGATCAGAAAAAGAAGGTTCTTTGAGGCTTACCTCATGCTTGTGTGAGTTGTTTTAGCCTTCGTTAAACCTTTAAGGTGATTTGCCCGTCACTGACTCTTGTATTTCAACACTTTTCCCACTTTTTCTGCATAATTTTGGCCCCGGATTTTGTCTGAACTGATGCAAAACCCCAAACTGGAGCCAGTCGATAACCCCCCAGCGTATTGTTGCTCTTGAGTATCCTAATGGATCACAGCAGAGCAGACGTGCGTTAGTCAGTCAAACCTGTTTCCCAGTGCAAAGGCGGGACGGTCAGCACACGCATGAACATCCATGTGAAGGTCAGTGACCTTCTACGGTTCAACATTCGAACCTTCCTGACCTAAATGTGATGCGACATAAAGGTGAGCGCGCCGTACCTGTGGGCGAGCGCTGCCATTTTTGTCACGTAATCGGAACGTGACTGATTCTTTGCAGAATTCCAAACATTTCCAGATAGCTACGGATTCCGTGAATGCGCCATCGTTCTGCGTGCAGGGCTGACATAACCAGACGTTCATCTCTTGCAGACCCCCCCCCTCCGTGTGACTGGTTAGCAGATGTTATTTTCTTAGATTGGGAGCCATCTGGGTTGGTGGGAGCCACCAGGCTTCAGCTCGCTCTGGAACAACATGAGTCAAAGCCTTTGCTGTTGCAGGAACATTTGTCCGTCATCACAAGCTTGAGACTTTCCCCATCGCTGTGTTTATGTGCAAACACCAGACCCCCCCCACACCCCCCCACACACACACACACACACACACACACACACACACACCCCTCAGTGGTGGTAAAGAAGAATAGAGGAAGACAAAACCTCACCTGAAGCACCAGTCAGATTTTTATGTGCAGGGTCTTTGAGGACTGTGACAGGGGTCGGCCATCAGCCGTGTCTCTGGGAAGTACCACCCTCCTCCTCCTCCTCCTCCTCTTCCTCCTCCTCCTCCTCCTCCTCCTCCTCCTCCTGTCTGGTTCATATCTGCTGAGATTAAAAACTGTTTGGATTCAATCCGACTCTGGCCTTGGTTGTTTTAAGGGAACACTCAGGTCTTGTTTGGAGGGAATAGTAACCATAAGGAAGACATCCACTGAAATTGACTAAAACAACAACAACAACAATAATAATAATAATAATCCCATTTACATCCATTTAAAAGCCCCAGCTACACATTAAAACTCTGCATTTTGCTGTATCAATGTTGGTTTTTTACTTTTTTGCATTCAATTCAACATTTTTTAAACAGTGTTACAGTTAGGGTTTTCTCCTTATTTACAGAGCTAGGACCCCAAACAAGCAGCAGTGGTACAACCCCCCCCCTTTTAACAGGGAGAAGCCTTGAGCAGGACCAGGCTCATGTTGCTGTACCATCATTCAATTTGTGAGGCAAAGCGTTGTCCAACCCATCAGGGGTCAAATTCTGGTTTGAATTCCTGTCATTCCGATACTCCCAAACTAAAATATAAATAAATCCAAGATCCATCGCTGTAAATTATCCAGTTATCCAAAGAGTGATATGTCGGGAATGCCAGGAATGGATCCAAGGACAAAGAGGAGGAGCGAGGGGCAATGAGGCTCAGGTGGAGCAACGGTGGTGGAGAGAAGAAAATACTAAAGCAAGAGATAATAAACACAAACAGGGCTGGATTTATGGCAGAAATGAGGCGAGAGGGGGGTGGAAGGCTGCCGTGTCCTCACGAGTTTTGCATCTTTCAGGTCTACTAATGGGAAAACGGGGTGAAGAAGGCGGCGCTGCCATTGCGCTGAGCGCAGGGATGAGGTGTCTCGTTGCTCCTGCAGACAAAGAAGGAGACGGCGGCAGCAGGAGCGGACGCTCCGATGGTTTCGGCGGCGCGGGAAGACCCGATATAGGTTTCCATCGCCTCCGCCTCCGAGGCAGGAAAAAGCGGAGCCGCGCCCCCCCCCAGAGGGATCACACATCCAGGGAAATGGTCAGAGCTAGAGGGCAGCTTCTGGAGTACAGGCCGTCTGTGCCTCTGAGATGATACCAGAGGTGACCTTCTGACCCCCCCCGGAGGGGAGAGGGCAGGAGCTGGGACCCTCCAAGTAGATGGGAAAGCTGCATCCTCAGCAGGAGAGCGCTGTTTTACACTATCAGACGACAGCTAGGGGTTAATGTTGAGGGGATAGAGAAGACAAAGAAGACACAATGGTAGCAGCTGATCGATGAACGAGGGTGCAACAAGTGTGTTCACGCTCCACCGGAGCAGCGACGCTGGAGCGCAGGCCCAAGCAAACAGATCGCGCTGCAGCGTCAATAAACCGGCATAAATTAAATCGGGATTATCCAGGCAAGAGACGCTCATATTTTAGTGAAGCCTTTGGACAAACGCCCAAAAAAACCGAGCAATCACTCCCACACCCACCGCTCAGAAGTGACGTTAAGCCCGCGGAGGAATTCGCTAATGGGCCGGCGTGGAGGAGGTCGGGCCGAGGCCGACGTAACGCCGGGGAAGTTCAGAGAACGCTCGGAGCCGCGTTTAATCAGGGGCCGGCGGTCGCGCACGGACAACGAGCGTTTCATTAGGCACCGCCGAGCCGAGGCTTTTCAAACGGAAGGAGAAGGGCCGGGCGTCCAGGCAACGCGCGGAGAGCCAGCGGGGAAAGAAAACAAACCAGAGCCCCGGGTTAAAAGATGGAGGGGATTAGAGCCGGGATGCAGCAGGCGCGGGTTCTTCATCCAACAAAGGAATCAGAAAAATGTGCATTCCTGGACGGCTGCATCCCCGCCGCTGGTGACCCCTTCACCCTCTCATCTCGGCTCTGGAAAATAAAATAAGAACGAAAGAAAGAGAAAATGGCCCGAGGAGGCTTCCCATCGCATCGAGGAATGGTATGTGCGTGCCAGGCTCTATCGATTCGTATGCCCCCGCTAGCTGCTTAAACGGAGGAAGACGGAGGCAGCGCGGCGCAGTCTGGCTACACGGCGCATTTCACGCGTCGGTTGCCACGGCAACCCAGCATCAGCTGCGCCCCCGGAGGATGGCAATAAGCCCCCATATCGAGGGAAAGAGTTCATTTTGGCGGTGGGAGAGATAGACAAAGGGAGACCTTTCCATCCTAACACACTAAGAAAAGAAAAGAAAAAAACCCAAACAGCAGAAAAAAAAAACAAAAAAAACCCCTTCGCGCCGCTTTAATCCCCACTGCTGACAGCTCTCTCTCTCTCATGTTCAAGTCCAACTAAAACAAGCAGCAACAGTCTGGATCAGGAGATTATTTGCCTCTCGGTGTGTTTACCCTCGACGAGAGCTGCCATTCACACCTTTCAATTGCTATTCATCCCCGCTATCGCTCGCATCTCCCCCACACAATGCGCCGCCATTGTGCGCTGAATTAGAGCCATTGTGCGCGCAAACCTTCAGCCGCCCTTATCGTGATCTCCCATCACTTTGCTTTTATGCGCGCACAGAAATTCATTTCAGCTCTTTTATTAGAGCGCGGGCGCGCATTAGCATTACCTGTCCCTTTGTTGGTTTGATGCCACCGCATGGTCTAAGTGAGCGGACAGGGAGCGGGCGAGCGTCTCCAGACGAAGCGCTCCGTCAGGGCTTAACGACGGTTCTGGTCCTCCTGAGATCTTGTTTCTGGGAGTTGTCCATGCAGCGAGGACGCCAGATGGCGGTTCTGTGCGTCCTGTCCGCGGCACGTTTGGAGTGTGGAGTTTGGCAGGTACCCCCCACCCCCACCACCACGCCCACCACCACCACCACCACCACCACCATCACAGCAGCTCCATCTTTATTGGTGTCTTCTGGAGCGCCGGCAGATGTTTCAGTTAGAAAGTCAAGCATGGGGGAGGGGGGGGTTTAACTCAGACAGATTATTTCTCATGTTTACAAGTCCCAGACACAACACAGGTGGAGCCCCCATTCATTTACCCATTCATTCATTCATTTATTCATTCATTTATTCATCACTGCGTCTGCGTCACAAGCAAATGCGCAGCGGTGGAGACGGCGGAGAACATCAGGCCTCTTCCGTTTTGTTTTTCTTTCTTGCCTTTAAACGCCATTAAAGCCACATTTGAGACTTCGTGGTGCTGGCGTTTCCAGTCGTGCTGGAAAATAAACCCCCTAAAAATCAGCTGGATCCGGAAATCCGAGCTGTGAACACGAGCGGAATGATGAAGAATCAACGTGGCGCTCTTAATAAAGCTGCGAAAGACGCCGAGGGAGGTTTCAGTGGACGGTAATGCTGTCGATTCTAACCACATGGAGCTTAGCATCGCTTTCCATTAACAGCGACACTGATACTGCGTCTGCAAATGGTTTCTGTTTAAAAAAAAAAAGCGAATATTGGAAAGGAATTGTGAGGGAGGAAGCGTTATAAACCGGTTTAGATAATCACTAATGCACCAGAAGAGACACGAAGAGCTCGTAGTTGTTTGGCAAAGACTCATCCCAGCGTTCCGAAAATACGAAACTAATCAGAAATGTTCATTAACTCGACTTGGAGCGCTAATTTTGGCTCCCGTGAGTCAGCCTCCCTGTGACTCCAACAGGCCGCAGCCTTGTTTGCCTTGTGGGTGGCGTAATAGAAACCCGACCTCCCTCTTTGCAGATGTTGTGGTTTGAGCTCCTCCAGCTGCTCACACACACACATACACACACACACACACACACACACGCACACGGAGGCTGCCACAGGGCATGAGCTCGCTTTCCGTTTCCTTCACTTTTGTCTCTCAGGGTGAATTTAAGTTGTCACACCGTGTGCGGAGTGAGGCCGGTGATTAGAGACTGCAGCTCGGAACGCACAATTACAGGAACCGCAAGCTGGGGAGAAGCAGGTGCCGCTTCCACACACACCGTAGATCATGAGCGGTGGGTTTCCCCCCCCCTCCCCCTACCTGAGCCGTCTTCTACACTTTGGGAGCGCGGGGAGCGAGACAAGGAACAAAGCTTCCGTCTCCGCCCTCACACCTGCCTCCCTCGGTCACTTCCCTGCTGAACATCGAGACGGAAACGCTCACAGAGCCTCAAACATCACCAACCACGGAGCTCACAGATCCTTCAACAAAAAAAGGAGCATTTTGCTCAGTTTTTGCTCTGTCAGCTGCTGGAATCCTCCCCCACCTAAAACATCTCTACCTTCAATATTTTAGAAACAAACATGCTCTGATCCGTAGAATGAAAGCTCCTACCCTCGGGTGAAAACAAGCAAACGGCTCCTGGAGACCCCAGGCTGTTGTTGTGTACACACGAGGGGGGAGAGAGTCAGACACACGTAAAGATGGATCGTATTTCTCCGTTTCCTCTTGGTGGGAAAAGGAAAAGTCGGACTATCTGGTCACAAGTGCTGCCTCGGTCGGCGTGCCCAATGTTCAAAGGGCCTCCTGAATAACGCCGTTATTACTATTTCAAAGCGAATTAACCCACCATGAAACTTTAAATGAGTTCAGTCTTGAGTTTTCGAGGCGAATCATTAAAATATGCAGCGGCGCTGAGCAGCAGCAGGTAGGCAGGCCGCCGGGACGGCGGGGAGGCTCGCGTCGGGTTTGGGAAATTGCCCCCCCCCGCTGTCCGAAATGTCAGGAGCTTTACTGTCAAGCACGGATCAAATGGATCAAATGGAGGCTCCGGTATGAAAAGCACAGATCTGCTGAAGGGAGGAGGGGGGGGACGACGACTCAAAGCTAGTGTGACCGCAACCTGCCACCATCGGGGGGGTGGGGGTGGGGGTGGGGTGTGGAGGGGGGCAGTAAATTAATAATATGCGAATGCACCACTGGGGACTGAGAATATTCTGAGATCAAAGGGCTTTCATGTGACGCAAAAGAACGAGGAGAAGAACTAGTGTGTGAATTCTGTCGAAGTTAAAAAGGGAACGGTCGCACCAACCCGGAGAGACTCACGTGGCGGGGTGGGGGGGTGGGGGGGGTCAGCGGCGCCGTGGAGCCCGGCGTGAAAAGCGCATTTTCCCATTTGACCTTGGAACGTCCTCTCCCGACAGCAGATCGATCCCATCTCCTGTTAAGCTTTTATGGCCGATGATGAGTCAGTGGGGGCTGTTTGTTATACGCCACCGCGCCCCCCCCCGCTCTCACACCTCCCGTTCGCCCTCCGGACATCGATATTCCCATGACCCTCCGCAGCAACCCCACTCAGTGGAGGAGCGCCTTTGAATAATCAATACCTCAAAAAAAAAGCAAAGTGTGGGGGGGGGGGCTCGAGCCTCCTAACCCCCACCTGCCCGGGGCCTTGAACGCCTCTTCACAGCCGGAGACGCCCGCGCCGGGAGACGCCGATCGAGAATCGATCGCTGCACCGGCCCGTCGCTGCGAGGACAAAAGACAAGGACGTCTTGTCCAACCACGACGGCTCATCTGTTTGTCCCTGTCCCTTCATCTCATTCGGACCTCGGACCCCCCCACCCGGACGCGGAGGCTCGGCTCCTCTCCTCCGGGGGGCCCGTCCGGACCAGAGGGGCCAGATATTTTTCTATTCTGATGTTTGTCGAGGGCGAGCGGCCCAGAAAGCGTGGCTCTTTGGGTAGATCCGGCTAAGATGGGGGTCACCTGTGACTCGATTGACAGTGATGGCCCAGTGGGACCAGATTGGGAGGGGTGGGGGGGGTTAATGCGCTCTGTCTGTCTGCCTTCTCTCCTTTCTTGTTGTGTCGCATGTGAGATGCAGCGGAGCGAGACGGAATTTCAGGAAGCTTGCCGCGGAGAGATGAAGTGCATGTGTAAGCAATCCAGGTGGGAGAGCTAATCCAGACAGAGGGAGAGAGAGGGAGAGAGAGGGAGGGGGGGAGAGAGGGGGAGGGGGAGGGAGAGAGGGGGAGGCTGATTCAGAAAGAGAGACAGAGAGAGGGGGGGGCAAAGTAGAAAGAGAGAGTGAGGGAGAGTCCATTGACCCCTCAATTCTTAAACTCTGAAGAGGCTGTTAGGTTTTTATGACATCACTCAGGAAATAATTCCCGATAATGTTCCAGATTTTCTGTTTTAAAAAAAGCAAACGTGGAAGATGAATTATTTACATCCAATCTGGGCCAGATGAATCTGACATTTGACGCTGCAGGCCCTGACCCCCCCTCCACCCAACGGCCCTTCTCCGGGTAACGTGATCCCGGTCGGGGGTGGTGAGACCGGCAGGGGAGCATCTGCTGCGGGGCTGTGGGGGCGGGGGGGCTCCGCGCCCCGGGACGGGCGGCGTCCTCGTCCTGCCTCTGCTGACGCGGGCGGATATGAAAGAGCGGTGGATCGTGACGCTCCACCGTCTGGTGAGGGCCCGGTCCTCGGCTCTGGTGCGGCCACGCGTCAGCGTGTCCTGAAGGGAGAAGGAAAACGCGTGGCAGCTCGCGCCGTGCTGGGAATCTGTCGGTCCTCCGGAGGGGGGGGTTGTTTGGTGTCCCTCCTTGGTGGTTCAGAATTCCTGTTCGCGTCACCGTGAAAGTCCTCCAACTGAAAGGGCCGACAGGTCCATCTGCTGGGACCACACACACACACACACACACACACACACACACACACACACACACACACACACAAATGTACACATACCCTTATACTTCTATCTTAGTGAGGACCTTCATAGACATAATGTCTTACCCAGCCCCTTCCCCTGACCCTCCTACCTAACCCCCTGACCCTGACCCATCCTAAACCTGACCTCAACCTTAAACCAGGTCTGAACCCTCAAACATGAGGACCAGCCAAGATGTCCTTACTCCCCAAAAAATGTCCTCGCTTTGATAGTAGAAGATTTTGGTACTCAGTATGTAGCACGTACAAGAACACACACATCCCTGTACTACTATATTTGTGAGGACCTTCATAGACATAATATACTCCCTCAAACGGTCCATTGAAGTTGAACAGAAGAGCCAGAATGTCCTCACTCCTCTAAAATGTCCTCACTTTGATAGTAGAATGAGGATTTTGGTATGTAGCAAGTACACACACACACACACACACACACACACACATCATTATATTTTGAGGACCTTCATAGAAATAAAGTATCACCCCCTGACCATCCTAAACCTGACCTCAACCTTAAACCAGGTCTGAACCTCAAACATCTGGTGAGGACCAGCTGAAATGTCCTCACTCCCCAAAAAATGTCCAAGTACAAGAACACACACACACACACACACATAGATTAAGTCGAGGCCTCTGAAGCCGGGGCTGAGCCTTCTCTCAAGACAATAGAAGAAGAACACCATCAGACCTGAAACATCACCTCCCTCTCCTCATCTGACCCTCGGTAGCAGCACGCCGCCGCCTCAGTTTTCGCTTGCGTTTGCTGGTGATTTCGACGAATCAGCGCTGTCCACTTGTCTTACTGGTACCTAAAAATCCAAACTGGTGCCAAGAATCTTCCCCAGCGCAAATCTGGAAAGACCAAAAAAAAAAAAAGAGGAGCAGACTTGAGGCGAGCGGAGTGGAGGGTGAAGCGGGGCGAAACGCTCGTCGTGTTGTCAAGTGGCATTTGTGGGATCATAACAGGAAGAGACATTGTTCTCCTCCGTCAGTGGGAAACTGTGGAATGCATGGAAAAACTGAAAAAGGAAGAGAGCCTCGCAGACATACGAGCCGAAGAGGGCTGGGGGGGGGGTCAAAGGAAAATCAGTTCCCTCGTTGGTACGCGGTCGTTTTCTTTTCAAGGCTGATGGATGGATGCACGTTAAAGTTTGTCCTCCCGTCCCTCGGTGGAAACACCTCTGACAGACCTCCATTCGACACACACACACACACGCACACACACACACACACACACACACCTGGAGTGAAACATCCGGAAGGTTCTTGTCCTGATGGTGATCGCTGCGGTGGCAGCCCAGAACATCTGAGCCGCGCTGCAGCATCAGGAGCTTCCCGCTCCTCTTCGGGAGAAACAAACAGGGAATTCCATTATTTCTGACGGAGTCCGGAGCGCTCACGCGAAGGTGCCTTCTGGATGCTTCTGCGCGTCGCTGGCCGCCACGGGCGTGTTGCTACGACAGCGGTGACGGCACGACCTATTTAGGCAACGGGGATCTATTTCCTTCCATAAACACGTCGTCTGTCCTCTCGCAGAGATGAAACAGGGAGCCGGAGCCGGCTGTGGCTCCCCCAAAGGGCTCAGACACCGGACAAGCCGCTCCGTCCTCCGCAGGCCGCGTAGCCGGGCCGCGGGTCTATCCAGGACGCCGTGAGCAGGTTTAATTGGTTTCGCGTCCACCTCCGAAAAAGCTCACGATTCATTATTCAGCGCGTCCTTTGAGGGCCCGCAGCGGAACCAACATCTGTCATTTATTCAAAGTGCGCGCAGCCTCACCGGGGATGGAGTCCCAAACACATTATGGGCTCATGTTTCCATCCCACCGGCCTGGCACAGCCCGTGTTTACACAACAGAGGAGGGAACAATCTCAAAGAAAAGGTCTCCTTGCGTTTTTCATTTCAGCGGATGTGTGGTCCAAGATTGGTTCCGTGTTTTTCAAAAACATCTGACAAGATTCTAAACCACAGCCGGTTTGAGCTCGAAACAGGAAGGACAATGAATCCATCATCCATCCATCCATCATCCAACCATCTCTTCACCACTGAAACGTATTATTTCCCCGCAATTTAAAAAAAAAACAAGAAAACGTTTGCCGCATCTGCGCTGAAGTAAACTGGAAAGAAAAAAACTTTCCTTTCCTCCAAACTTTCCCTGCAAAAAGGTTTTCAGATGATCAGGAATTCTTGGGAGAAGGCGCGCTGAGGAGAGCTGCCGGGCAACAGCGGCGCTCCGCGCTTCCGTTTGCCCTCCGTGTTTAAGCCGGCCTGTGCAAACTCGGTAGCTTCATTCATTTGAGCTAAACTCTGGAAACGGAGCGACGGGCAGGGAGGCTCCTTCCATCCTCTCCACCGATTATCAGCCCCGTTTGAAGACTTTTCCCACAACTTTGAGGTGGAAATGCAAAACTACGCGGATTACCAGGAATCGTTACCCAGGTAAATAAATCCAAGGAAACGTTGGGTGGAAAAAGGGGTTTTTCCCCCCCTCTACACACACAAAGGAATATATTTTTACAATCATGTTTATTTAAAAAAAACAAGAAAAAATTGAACCAAAACAAATAAAGCGACCATCATCCCACCGGGGATGTGACAGTTCACGGAGAGAGAGACAGTTTTAAAAGCATACAAATCAGCAAACTGTAATCTAGCAGCATACAAATGTCGGGATCTCCAAAATCATCATTAATATCTTTAAATATATATGTTTTGTTGTTTTTGTTTTTTTTTGCCCTGGCAAGCTACACACTTTACAACATACACAGAGCTTTATCTCTGTAGTGCAGGAAAGAAAAAAAAACAGACAAACTTACCCTTAATAAAATAAACAACTTTAGGTTAAATAAGCTTAAATAATAGTGTTAAATACAAGACACTTCTGTGGCAGATATGTACAGAAATAAACACATTTGGCATTGTAAGTGTGGGTCACTGGCGCTCGCTCTAATGCTCTAGTAACCACTGCATAAGACCACGTTTAGCTGTGATAAACTACACACACGCGCGCACACATGCACGCACACATCTATCAGTGAGCCACAGACAAGGCATGTGTTCATAAAAGAGAGTTAAACGCAAAAACGATCCATTTACAAACAAAGAGTTTTAGGCACAGTCTCTTCCTGTTTCATAAATACACGTCGAGTAGAACTGCTTCTCCACAGGAACGCTTCACGTTTTTGTGCTCACCTTTTTGAGTAATTGGGACACAGTTTCGTAACTACCACTTTGTTATTGCTAGGACGACGTGACAGTGAACGGGTGAACTACCGACGCGCGCGCGCACGTGCGTGTGTGTGTGTATGGGGGAGGGGGGTGGAGCACCGTTAACACACCTAAACTACCGCCAGGTTCGCCCTGCGCTACACCGACGAGGAAATTGGATTTTCAAAATAAAAGGCGAGAAGGGAAACAATGTCGACCTTTTGCGACTTTGGAAAATCTGGAAAACAAACCAAGAAAAAAAAAAAAAGGGTGTCAGTTGAGCTACATTCATCCCCTGCTCCTGTCCACTCCTCAAGACCTCTGCGTGGATCCCTCTTGGTGCAAGCTTCTGGTAAAAGTACCACTTCATTCTATCCAGTACATTCTTCCCATCCCGGACACCCCCCCAATCCGCCCCCCACTCCGGGCTCTCCTGTATGACGCAGGACAGCTGAGTATACAGTACTGAAGGAACGCGTGTAGGTAGGTTCTGTTGACTACAGTAAATGAGCTTTACATTCCACTACTGAAAGAAGATCTGCGGGCTCAGACGAGGCTCCTCTGGTGGGGAGAATGGGGGGGGGGTTGCCTGTTTCAATTTGCCTCTGCTGCTGCAGACGAGGTTTCTCAAGAGTCTCTTTATCCAGGATGGAGAAACCATCAGAACCAGCCGAGGGCCCAGAATGGAGCCCTGTGTCTGAGCAGGAGTCTTTTCAGAGCAGTTCTGGGGTGATGACACAGATGATCTGGGAGTCAAGAGGAGGCATTGTTTGTATTTTTTCTGTTTTTTTTTTAAGATCCCTCTTAGGGCTTCTTGTCCATGGTGTGAAAGAACCACTCTGTGAACTTCCTGAGCTGGGCCGCAGCCGTCTGGCTCTCCTCCTGCAGGCGCATGTTGTCCTGCCTCAGGTGTTGAACCTCCTCCTGCAGCATGGCCTTATCCTCTTTCTCCTGAACACACAGACGCACACGCATTCAACACCGGAGCGCGAGGTAAAAATAAATGCAGGCGAAGGCCCTGATAAAAGCCCTCGTGCTTACAAAACATCCTCTTTTCTCAGCTCTGTGTAAATAGGAGCATTAAGATGCTTTACTGCTGCTCTGATAAAAGCACACTTCCTGCCTCAGCTCTGAGTGGTTGCAGGGGAATATGCTGCTCTGGAACAATCAAAAAAAGAAAAAAAAGAAAAAGAAAAGAGGAAGCAGGATATTAAATTTAGCCGGACCCGGGTCCACTCGGGTGCGCGGTCGAGGAAGCCGCGCTGCGACCGTGTTGTGGGGTCTGCGGCGGCGGGTTACCTTTCTGAGGTCGTGCTGCAGCTGCTTCAGGATCAGCTCCAGTTGGTTGACTTTGCCGGTGAGCGTGGACGGGGGGCCGCTGCGGGGCGATGCAGGAGAGCAGATTAAAACACCCATGTTCACAATGCACGCTTATAAGGGGGCCGCACTTTCGACTTTTACAGCCTCTGGGACCTGAAATCAATCAGGATTTGTTCCTCCAAAGTTGGAAGAAGCCCCCAGGAGACAGTAGGAATAACCCTCCGCCGTCGTAGATGTACACACAGTAGCGCTGTAACTGCTTGCCGTTATGCTGCTGTGCAACTATTTTACCTTTTTCTCTCACTTTGTGGTTTCACACATCATTGCTCTTAAATGAGCCTCTTCCACACCATCTTCTGGTGTGGAAAAACCCCACAGCCCCACAAAAGCGAGCCTGCCTAATGGCCATAATTGGAAAAATCAATGTTTTCCCACCACCCCCACCCCCCGTTCTCTTGTTACGGAAATGTGGTGTTTTTCGCGTTTGTCTCTTACTCCGCTTCCAGCGCCGCGCCCTCGGCCTCCGCCACCCGTCTGCTCAGCTCTCTGGAGATGTGCAGCGCCTCGGCCCGCTGCATGTCCGTCATGGTGCAGAAAGAAGCCACGCGCTGGTCTGGGGGACAGAACGGGCGACAGCGACGGGTTACAAGTCGGACTATTGGCACAGAGGACAGGAAACGCCGGAGCTCAGCGGCCTACCAGCATGCAGGCTTTCTGGGCGGGGCAGAGCCGCTCATTCATGGTTGGTATGAATGAGCGGCTCTTGTTAAGGTGCTGCGGGAAAGCGGGCGCAGACAGCGCTATCGTACTGGGAGATCTATACACAGACGATCAGGAACAAGGTGGTAAACAAAGCATTTCTAGATTGCCGCAGATAAAGTCAGTCCCCGGAGGGGGGTTACTCCGGCGCCCTCGCCCCTCTGAGCTTCCTCTGACAGCTGCTGACTCATAATGGGCTCGGTCCCAGTGAGACTCCAGTAATGCTTGTTTTACCATATCGAGCCCTTAAGCCTGCTCCCTTAAGCCCCACGGAGAACCCAAAGTTGGCGCGTCGCACGCGGGGACTGCCGAGTTTTTGGAGGAGTAGGGCTCTTTTTTGCTTCAGAAGCCCCCGCTCCGCTCATTCTTCAGCTCTCAGCCTGAGAGCAACGATACGGGGGGATCTGCATATTCATAGAGAAGATTAAGGAAACGCCTCTATTAATTTGGCCCCAAGAACGAAAGCTAATCCACAGTGAGACAAAAGCTGAGTGGGGCTGGAGCTGCTTCTTCAGAGCACACCGTCATTTGCATATGAATGGGCAGTTTCTTCATATTCCACGGATGCTTGACAAAGTTTCAAACTTAAGCACCGACGGGGCTGAGCGCGACTCTTCACCTCCTGGAGTTACAGCTCTGTGCATGTTGCGCAATCGCAATTTTTTTCATTGAGGAGATTTGAGACGAGCTCCTGGATTTTCTCTTTTTTTTTTTTTTTTTAGTCATGTTATGTCTGCAAAACCCTTGAGGGATACAATATACAGCGAGGGAGTTGATAAAAGCGATGATAAAAGCTTCATATAGCCCATCTGCCAGTGCAGACTTCCACATCATAAAAGGGTCTGTCAGGACGCTACCAAGACCATGAATGCTGTACATCTCTGGCAACCTTTTTTTCTTCTGGCTCTAACAAGAGCTGGTTAAACATACATGGCAGAGCAGCAGCCTGCAGCCACTCTCCGCTGTGCTCCAGTTTACCCAGAGCTTTTCTGGGCCAGCGAGACTGTCGTGACAACGTCCTTCTTGCTGCCAGTCAGACTCTGCATCATTCCCACTCACTCTGCCTTCCTTAAATGACGCCGCGGGCTGCGTAGTAGCGAACGTATCAAAGAAGGGAGCTCTCCAGAAGGACTCATTAATTATGACAAAATGAACGGTCACATGCCACGCTGCCTGCCGCATGTACACCAAGGTCAAACGGAGTGCGAGTGGAGCGACCTCGCGGTGCGTTGGGGGGGGGTTTGAGTGATAAATGAGGAATGCGCCGAGTCAGCAACAGAGTGAGGAGAAGGGATGGCGTCAGGCGTGAGCTTTTATGAGGAGTGGAGATGCAACTCGAATCCCTTTGTGACTGGGTGACTTCAGATACGACCGGCGTCCTCGCAGATTAAACAGCGTTCCTCTTAACTCACTATCTAGACAGCCCACTTCAGATATGGCGCTTCTGCCCCGCTCCCGTCATCGTTTTCCACTGGACCGGAATCCAACTTTGTGGGCAAAGAGCCAAGGAATGACCTGAAATGACCCCCCCAAGCTACCGAGCCAAGAGATTTGTGATAAAATGTCCCGCCGCGAGAAGGCAATGGGTTAAAAGCTCCGTCTCTCGGCTCGAGCGCGACGACTCATTTTTCAATACTTGATGGGAATCATAATTGAGCTAGGAGCAAAGGTGCAAAAAGGTGGGAGAGTTCCCATAAATCACATCCCAAAGCACGGAAGAGACACCAGAGGGGACGTAAACGCAAAGCACACACACAATCCTGCACATGCAACCTAACGCGTGCAGCTTAAGGACATACAAACACACACCCACACACACACCAGGCAGCAAAAAAGTAGTAGTGGTAGCAGGAGGAGGAGGAGGAGGAGGAGGGGTTACAGTAGGTGCCAGCAGCTTCAGCCAGGCTGGTTACCTTCGAAGGCCCGTGCTGCATCGACCAGGTGAGACCAGTCCAGGCCTGAGGCAGTGTCTGGGAGGGGCATGAGCCCCGGGTCGCTGAATTTGGACTTGTCCGCCAAGGAACCGTCAGAGAACCAAAACTCACCTGCAGAGACAGGCAGGCACTCTGATCAGTGTGGAGGCCCGGGGTTAGCCTCTGAGCCATTTATGAGCGCCAGAGCAGACCAAAAGGGGAGGGGGGCGTACCGAGGGGATCGTGGAGTTTTTAAACTATTCCTGGCTTTATATTAATTCAGAAAACAGTCTTGTCCACCCAAGTAGCTCCAATCTTTCACCTCCGGTAAGTTTGCAGCTTTAACTTTACGAACCAGCTTTTCCGCGTAATTACACATTCTGAAGTGCGGTCTGGGGGGGGCGATAAAAGACTTGTCTCGGTAAACGTCTTCATGTTTCAGTCAGTGGTTCCTTCCCCTCCTCCGTCACTCCCGCCCTCCCTGTCAGCCCACAGAGACAGGGGGGGGACACGCCCTAGACAAGCTCCTGTCTTGAGAGGACGGACCCTTTCAGCAAGGGAAAGACGTTGAAACCCTTCTGAATGCCTCGCAAAACCCATCAGGGCGACAGCCAGGGAGGCGCGCTTCCTCCCAAAGAGCCGTCTTCTACCTAACAGCAGCAGTCAAGAGACAGATGAGGAGCGGTATGGAAATGAGACAGGGGGGCCAGAGAGGCGAGACAGGCGGGGGTGTATTAATGAATGAAACCCAACACATGACAGACAGAGTGACGCTCCTGATGGGAAAATAAGTCGGTTTGCATCACGAGGACCCGCGGTGGCATGCCAGATCGCACCTCCACCTCGCTGATGCATATTCAATAGATGGCGGGGCGAATGGCGAACGCTCGCCAGCGCCGACAGGTGTTGGTTTAATGCAGGCAGAGTGGTGGGCCGCTCCCAAGTCGCAGACCCAGTCCAATTAGTCGACTATATTGAGTAGCCTTGTTGGAGTGTGCTAATGTTATTGGCGGGACACAAGTGGCTCTTCAGAACGAGTATCTACATCCTGACTGGTGCCAGAGAAGAGGAATGATAATCCAAGAGCATCATGGAGAGAAGGCTGTCTCGGGGCCTCAGAGGTATTTTCACAAGAGATCCGCTCTCTCTGAAAGTTGTTGTTTGACTTCTAAAGGCCCGTTTATGCTCAAGATACGCACAAAAACGTGTATGTCCGGCTCAAAACGACGTTACCGTCATGCTTCCATGCGTCATTTGTGTCGGCATGGATGTTGAGCGATACATCCACCAGGGGGCAGTCTAGAGCCTGTTACCATTAACTTGCATAAAAGAAGGTAACAGAGGCAAATTTGTCAGGGGCCATTAAATACATTGCGACAATATTTAACGATGAGCGTCACTTCCGATACTTCAGGATGTTCGCTCGGACAATTGATAACTTACTTCGCTGGGAGCGTCCCCCCCAAACATCTGCCTGGAGCTATGTATTGAGTAGCAATAACACTGCCCCCCGTTGGTATGCAGTGGTACTGCGCCGTTTGGTTGTAATTTGTTAGCTTTATTGAAAGGTGCAGAAATACAGACGAAATGTACGCAGAGTACGGGCAAAAGGCTCCGCCCATGTCCGTGTCTGTAGTCAACGTTGAGCATAGATGGGCCTTTACTCTGGTGAGGACGTCAGGGTGCTTCAGTGGGGAAGCATGGCTGGATTTGCCTCCGTCGTCCGCGGTTACAGACGTTCCGATCTCTACTTACTGCGCAGGTTGGACGCCCCCTGGTTGTGGATCATGCGGGGCGGCAGCGTGCTGTGGTATGGCGGAGTGCTGCTGAACAGGATGTCGTTGGGCATGGCCTGGTCCAGCATGGAACTGCGCGAGCTGGCGTAGGATGAACACTTGCGGTTGCTGCACACGCTTTCGTCCGACAGCGTCCGGTACAAGGAGCGCCTCGGCGACAGGCTGTCCATCGCTGACATCTGAGGAAGGACAAGAATTTGTCATTCGCAGTCACAACCAAAAGGAATTACAGGGTCGGGTTTTACATGGGCGGGCAGCTGGGTGTGTGCGGGGTGGGGGTGGGAGGGGGCGGTCATCAGGAATCAATTACAGTTTTTGCTCTGCAGATGGATCGAGAGCAGCTGGAGCGCATGTGAGAAGAACTGGAAGAGAAGATGGGGTTTGCGGAGGTGGCGAGCGAGGTCTCTGCTGAGAACCGGGAGCGACCGTGCTGAGTGTAGGCGCTACTGGAAAATCTGACTGGTTTTCTTTAACTGTTAAAACAACAATTAGACCGCCAGTTTGTTCAAAATGTCAAAGAAGTGTGTTTAATTTAGCAGCATCTAGTGACAATACCAGTTCTCAACACCCCCTCTTTTCACATACTAAACAGATTTATCTGCAACTGCATTTATTTAGATTCACGATGAGTAATTTCAGCAATAAACAATCGCCTAAAACTCACATTAATCACCATTTGACCATCGAGTTATGGTAAACATGGACACAGAATATTCAAGCATGCAGGGAGGCGATCCCCATCAATGTCATGTGGATGTTCTACTATTAAAGAAAAACACAACGGGTGTGCTCTGCATGTATAAAGCCTGTATTTACAGTCAATTAAAGAAAAAAAACGCACAAATTAGTCTATAAAATGCAGTACAACCCAGTTTCCTTGTACGCTTGTTTATAACCCAGACAAACGACCCCCTCACTGGAGCGCAGCGAAGCAGAGGATATAATAATAACATAAATGTATTTGCGGCTTCGTGGGTTCTCTCTAGAATTGTAAAATAATACCCCAAAGCCAACCGAAGGCAACGCCGAGGTAAACGGCAGCATTAGCAGCCATTATCAAAGGCCGTGCGTGGTGGCGGAGGCAGTGGCGGTGTCGGGGACGTGGAGAGGAACTTACAGGCGCTACAGAGATGCTCAGATTTCACGACCGGTTGCCAGAACTTTGACAGCGAATCTCCCATTTAAACACGCAAAGCCACAAAGAGCCACCCCATCCATCATTATCTGTTTATAGCTTGGGCAAATATCGCAGGAGGGCCGTCAAAATTAGCCGCAAGTGACGTGAAGCGCAGCGGCCGGCCAAGTGGGGCTTTCGGTTTTGCTGGGTTCAACCACAGAATGATAGCCAAAAGTCGACGCCCAGCCAATCGACGGTTCAAAGACGATTTCCTCAACCCTCAGCAGGAGAGAGAGCTGTATGGTCACCACTTCCGAAGACTGTACCGGAGTGTTTATATCATCAAGGTTATTGCCCCTTGTTCCAACCCATTCCTGCAAGATCAGATCCCATAAGGTTCTTGACATTAAACTGGATTTGTTCCTCTCTCACATAAAACAGAAATAGTGCAGACTTGCAGCTCCAATAAATGGAGCCATGGTAGATTAACCACTTGTTTTTGTTCAGCGTCTATTTGTGTCATTTGCAGCATCAAACCAGGTACCCCCACATATCCTGGCACCAGTTCACTCATCTTTATTTATACAGCGTCTGGCACAATCAAAATTGTCTCTAGGAGCTTTACAGAAACCAGACGCCTAAAAAGCAACAGTGGCCCCTTTATCAGGAAGAAACCTTGAGCAGGACCAGGCTCATATGGGGGACCCTCCTGCTGATGGTGAGCTGGGTAAAACCACCAGTTAACTAACTGTGCATGTTGAGCAGAATGAACTTAATAACCAAACCTGCAGGGTTTCTATATTTATTTGTCTGGCAAAGGTTTACAAAAATGGCCGAGTCCTTTTATTGTTCTTATCGGTCCAAGCAGGAGTGATTTATCCAGCTCCATTTTTCCTGATTACTCTTACCCCCGGTGCCCACGCCAAACAAAGACCAGCAGCAGAGTCCTCTGACGTGCCACATGGGAGGATGTGTTGGACAACCACCTATTTAGAGGCTTTGTTCTTTCCCACAGGAGGTTGAAAAGAGGGACGTTGTGTGAGAATAAGCTGAGGAGGGCCTTTCCTTTACGTCATCCTCACAATGGCGTGCCCGTCTCCGGTGAGGTGACGGCGGAAAAAGCTCTGCACACCTGCTCACCCACACAATGGCACCAGGTAACCTAAACTCTAATTGCAGGCAGCGTAAACTGACGCTTCCAAAAACGACTCATCAGCCGAGGCCCTGTAACCGGACCCTTCTCTTGGGTCTCCTCTTCCAGATGGACCCCCCAACCCAACCCTGCAGTACATAACTAAGCCACACTGAAGAACAGATAAGCCCCGCTGTCCCTCTTAGGCATTTGTCGATGTATAGGAAGTACCCATGGCACAATGCCAACAACATTAAACTGATGTTTATAGGTGAAAACGCAGCTCAGGCTTAATAATTCTATTTTTAGTTGGTCAATTTTCAGACCTCCACCACCACCACCACCAGGCGGTGGGGTTCATACATCATTCCACAGCCTACCTCATCCAACTGGGCCATGACCCTATGGTTTCACTCAAACTCGCCAAGAAAAAAATCTGGAAGTGAATCTGTGCCTGGTGTGATTCTGGCATCTCCATGGTTTCAAAGGTTACAGAGGAGAGGCAATGAAATCCATGCGGGAGCAGGCATGCCCGAGCCAGAGGACCTGCCCGTCATCCGTAGGGATGAACTTGATCTATTTATTACATTTGAGCGGCTTCCAAAAATAACCAGTTTGCCTGTCTCCAGGGTCTGATCCTGGTATATAATGGCTGGGGGGGGGTAAACTGGTGCAGGGGTGGGGGGGGTGCAGATCCAATTAACAGAGTCTGTGGGCCACCAGAACATCAAACGCTGATGCACTCGCAGCATCTCCTTGCCTTTAATCCATCAGATCTAGTCTGAGCAAACCCCGGCGTCCAATCTAAATTGAATTAACCAGACGCCGCGTGACCGACGGGCTCTCGTGTCGGTAAACACAAACCCCGTCAGCTGTGCTGCTCAGCAGCTGCCGGGGCGGCAGATGCTTGGCCCATTTTCACGCGTGCCGCCGCTCACCTTCTGAGCTCTGTCTCCCGCGGGGTCGTCGTCGGGCAGCATCATTTTAAGATATTCTTCTTTCGAGAGCCTCTGCAGCGATTTCCCGTCCCGCTCCTCGGCCTGGAGTCGGCAGGCGGCGTCCTGCACGTATAGCTGCCTGTGGAAAACACAGAGGCACGCCGTTCGTCAGGAAAAGGCGCTCATGCGGTCTGCGATTGCGCGCCCTGGGTTGTGGCAGCCGGGGTCAGCGTACAGTCAGCTTCACGCAGAGCGCTCAACAATCGCCGCGTCCCTGCTTCTCGTTGAACAGGCCAATCTTACCTGGACCGTCTCTCTATTGGAACCAATAACGGATTGGGAACAACAAAGTAAACCAGTCTGAGAGGTAAAGAAAAGAGGAAGGAGGGAAAGGAAAGAGGACTTCAGAGACACTATCAGAGACAAGTGGAGACCAGGGAGTCTGGGGGATGTGTTTGGACAACAAAAGGACACACAAGCTACATGTTTCCTTTTGGTTTCCGCGGTCTCCCCCCGTTGAAGTGGTTTCAGGGGTTTTTACATACGAGGGTGCTGAAATTTGAGAGGGCGTGCAGGGGAGGGAGGACGTGACTGACCTTGCTGTAAAGAAGCTGCGCTGCTGTGAGACTTCGGCCTCAGCCTGTGAGCACGAAACACTGAGCAGTGTTGACAGCGCATTAGATGGCTGTGTGTGTGTGTGTGTGTGTGTGGGGGGGGTACGATGCCCTACGCTACGAGACACCGGGGCGAGCCTGGCTGCAGCCGTTACCTAGAGACGCTGATGCTGAGATTTGCCCCGCTTTAAGGTTCCTGGGCATGGCAACCAATACGAGCGTTCCAATCATGCTGAGAAACTGGCAAATGCGTTCTAACCCTTGACATGTTCCCAAGATCTGAGCATAACTGAAGCCGCATTTGTTCCAGTGAATATCCGCCAAATGTCCAAAATCTCTGGTGGAGACGACCCAATCAGGGAAGGTTGGAATTCTTCATTTGTTTCTTTGTGGCACTCATTTGTGGATGCCCGTGTCTTCATCTCTTTAAAGAGTAACTAAACCCCTCGGTTTTGGCGCTGCGAAATAAACCAAAAACGATTGTGGGCGGGGCTCCTGGTGCAGTTAAGGCACGCCCAACCACTCCCCCACCACCACTACACTTGCACGTGTGAAAACACATGCAAAAGGAAAAAAAATTAAACCAGCTGAGTGGCATATCCAAAACACGCCAGCTGCGTCTTCAGTTTGCGTCACGGGAACCAAGTTTTTGCGGGAGCTAGTTTTTGTAGGAGGAGCAAGCTAACAGCGGTGGTTCAAGACGACAGCTGCCTTAAGACAGCCAATACTGCTATTACATTTGATTGTAATATCAGAGTTCCAACCCATAGAAAGCCGTCATTCTGAGATATTTACAACAAAATAGGCCAAATTCAAATACTTTGTCTGAAATCAAGCGATGGATCAATGAACAATGCGTCATACCCAAACATTATCATCATCATCATCATCATCATCATAAAAAAAAGTATTTCTGGGGTTACCTTTGACTCTCTACTTTTTCTAAACAATGTGTGTGTATGGGAATTTCATTACAAGTGATGCATATCAGGTGGGAAGCAGCAGTGTAAACATGATTGCAATAGAAATAGCAAGGGGGTGGGGTGTGTGCAGACGGGAGTGTGACAGTCAACGGCGTAGAGCAGCGGGATTCTGTTGGAGAAGCAGCAGAAATGTCACAGGCACTGATGCTCAGCAGGCTACCCACCACCAGTCTGTGACACAACGCTGCTCTGGAGCTGCAGCTATAGGGGTGGGGGGAGGTGAGTGGGGTGTCGGTCTCAGGCAAAGGGGTCAGGGGTGCGTGTGGTGGTGGGGGGTGGGGTAACAGGCTGGGTTAAACTGGGACCACAGGGTTGACTTTGACTCAGTACCTTGAGCGCTCGTATAGCATCGAGAGAAGGAACGCTAACAAGTTCTCCGCTCCTCTGGAACGCCAAGCAGTGTCGGGAGAGAAACACCCCCGGGGTTAGGAGGATCGGTACAGACCCGGCGTTACGCACAGCAGAAAACGGAAAAGAAGAAACGAGGGAAAAGAACAGTCATTACGTTAGAACAGCACGGTGGGAGATATTAGCCCATTCATCACGGAGCGGTGGAAGATAAAGTGAACGCGCAGGAAGATCTAAACAAACAATGGGGACAATAACTGATTTACAGAGCTTTTTTCATAAGCTGGCATGGGAAGACTTCAGAATATGTAATAACTAATGTAGCTCTTAAGTGGAAAATCTCAGCCTAAATGGAATTACAAGGAAGGTGCAGGTGTGTGTTTTCTAGTGCAGACCGTAGAGTCTGCCATCAGGAATACGTTCTTTTCTTTTAAATAACAGCGAGTCCAGCAAGCCGATTACCAGACAGATGCGAGAGAAATCCGAGGCGATCTCGGCTCGCCACCTGCCTCTCTGTCTCTGTCCTTGGGACTTGCGTCGCTCTGAGCCGAAACGCTGTCTCGCTACAAAAAAAGGGGAGATGCCGACGTCGGCAGAGTCCGAGTCGGGTGGTCCCCGGGGACCGGTCTTCACCGGGCCGATCAATAACAACAAGTGAAATGTGCCAACTGTATTATGTCTGTGGCTTCATTGAGCTTATTTATTTTGCGGCTGTCGCTTTCAATCAAGGCCGGTTTCTGCACAAGCCGCCTGCAAATGAGCGGAGCGAGCATCGGAATGGGTTTGGCTGGAAAATAACCCCGCTTTGTGGGGAAAAACAACAATGGGGCGGTACACAATTGATGCCTCGTAGCCTTTACGTGATGGAACTCTGCTGTACTTTTGGTTTTTAATCCCCTTTTTGTTCATCCATCTAGAAATCACGCTGTCTACACACTCACCCACACTCTGAAATGTTGGGAGGTCCCTCATCATCACCATCAGTTGTCTTCATGCCCACTGGGAGTTTACAAGCAGGCTGTGTGCGTGTCTGTCCACAGGCCTCTGAGCTGGGCCCTGCTTCGGGCTCTGGGTCTGCCTCTGGTTCTGGTTCTGGGTCTGGCCCTGAGCTACCGGTCTGGGGAATGGTGTACACCTTGGAGGAGTCAGTGGACAGACAGTATCTGGCGCCGCGGGCCAGCGGACTGCCAGAGTGGTGCGAGCCACTGATCAGCAGAACGACAGAAAACAAAACAAAAGAACAACAAAAAATAAAGCACAACTGAAATATGACAAGAATGAATACATGTGAAAGCAGATAAATAAAGCATAAAAAAGCAGCAATGGGAATAATGATAGACGAGGAGCGCTCCTTTCCGCTGCCGGCTCCGACAGTGTGACATCATCTCCTCAGAGTCATGCAAATTCAGCGCTAACCTACATCGGAAGACGACTCATCCAGTCTTTCAAGTGCACCGTCCTTTTGAACTGTGCCCTTTCACTATTCACTTAAATATCAACTGACAAACCACATCAAGAGTTGCGTGCACTTAAAGCACAAGCAAGCACGTTTCCCCTTCACCGCCAGAAGGAGCGTCCTTTCTTTGAAACCCACGTTGGTGACTTTTCAAATCCAGTTCTCGGAGCGCTTCGGAAAAAATTTGCAGTTGATTGTCAAAATCCCGTTTTGTTCATATAAAAAATAAAAGTATTTTTCAGACACGTGAACCTGCTTCAGGCAGTGGTTTATTCCCTATTATTATCTATAAAGCCTCCACCGGCTTTGTTAGAACTCACCATTGTTCAGGTGTTTTTTTATTTTTTTATTTTTTATGCTTCAAAACTTTGAGCAATTGCACAACTTTCTCTTGGCAACCGAGGGAGATGTCGCAGGCGGCCTTCGCCGGGTTTCCATATTCATGACCATCTGTGCCACACCCTGCGAAGTGAGTTCCCGCTGCTTCGCTGTTGGCTCGGCCAGCGCTCTGGTGTCAAAGACCATAACGTTGAAGACGGGACGCAATGAGATAGTCAAGGTGATGACACGGGCCCCCCTCCCCGTATCTGAACGATATCCCGGCGCGGACGGCTTTGACATCGAGCGGTCAGTGATATGAACAGATTGTGAAGGCGTAATCGTCTACGGCACTATAATAATAAAAAAAAAACTTCTCAGCCTTTCTGACACGTCTGTGAGTGGCTGCAGGGCGAAGCGCCTATGATACCTACCCTCCCCCGCCAGATGGGTCCCAGTCTGGCAGGGGAGGACTTGCAGGAGAGTGCGATCGAGCTCCCCGGGTACCCTCAAGAGCTCCAGCTCCCCGAGCACAGCTGGATGAGTCAGGATGTGGGTCAGGCGTCAGGGAGCACGGCTGGGTGAAAAGGTCAGCTCAACATCTAGCTGTCACTCCTTTAACGCCACCATTCGCTCAGATGTAACGGAACAGATCCCGCCCGAGGAGGCGGTCGCCGCGCGTGCGCGTGGGAACTACGGCCCAGGTCCGCCGTCGCCTCAAAGGGCGTGATTTCCCTCAGTCGGCAAAAATCGGTGACTCAGTGAGCCGGACTAACGCCGGAGCAGCGCTGACTATTTGTTCAGAAGCGAATCCGCGAGTGAAAAGGAACAACGGCTCTAACGACTGTGACTGATCCCAGTCCCACGCACGCAGAAAACCACGGCGCGATGACTTCTAACGCTGCTGCTTGTTGTGATTTGCCTCCACTCAGGTTGTTCCTTTTTTGGGAATCACGAGCGCTTGTAGCAACGACATCTTTGATCGTCGCGCCGCGAGTCTTGTCTTCCTGCCGCCTTTGAACGTAGAAGTTTCGCAGGCCTGTTATTTCTGTAAACAACGCCAACGCGGTATCGCTGCGCCGTACCTCGAATGGGATGAGATCTCGCTCAGATCGCCGATGCTTCCCTCCGTCATTTGGCTGGATAAAATGGGAGAGGCGTAGCCCTGAGGGAGGTACAGTTTCCCGTGATCCTCCTCGGACGCTCCATCCTCGTGGTGCCCCGATGCCCAAGGGTGTCCTTGCTCCCCCGCCCTGCCTTGCATCAACACCCGGACCCCGGGGGCCATGCAGGGATTAGTGTCAATGCCGCTGTCGGTTGATGCTCCTTTGATGTAAGTGAGGCCCAGCATCTCCGGATCCATCAGGTCCCCGGAGCCAAAGTGCTTATCGTCGCTGTTGCTCGAGGCGTTGCTTGACAGAGTGTTGCTGCTCGAGTGGCTCGAGTTTTTGTCACCAGTCTGGTCGGAAAAGGGAGAGATTATCGGGGTGAACGAGGGAGAACCGCGGCAAATCAGATGAGGTCAAACAGCGGGAGGTCATAATTCTGCTCTAATAGAACTGGAGCAGGGACGCAGGGGGCTGCATCCATGTGTCAACTCAGCAGGGGGCTGATTTGTTTTCATGAAGCCTTCAAATGCGAAAGATTTTAAATTTGCAAATGCCAGATAAAGGTGAATGTCGGGGTGTAATTTGGGAACGAAACACAGAAACACAAATGAAGTCCATAACAATGTGGAGTTGCTGAAGTGATTAAAAAAAAGTCTTTTTTTCTGCATTATCGAGGAGATTGCCAAGGGACTGCTTAATGTTTTTTCCTTAATTGTCTTTGTTAATGCAGCAGAGTCGGAAAGATGTTGCTAACTGTGCATATCAGCCTCCAGCTTTATGAGAAAATAAAATAGAGATGGCGCCCAGATAAGCAAAGGAGGGAAAGAAAGCATTTATTCAACCTCAGAGAGAAAAATCTGTCATATAAAAGTGCCAAATGAGTAGAATTGGTGATGGAATCAGACGGCTGGCACTGTGCTAATGAAGTGAAAGTGTAAAGTGAGGCCGGGGTGGGGGGTCTTGGGGTAGGGAGGCCTGGTTGGGCCAAAACAATGGGAGCTTGACCTCACCCACAGTGACATGAGGAAAGCAGATCTGACGGCATGGAATTGGGTTTTAACTCCAAACACGGCACATGGGGTTCTTTACACCTCCACTGAACGTGTGTGTGTGTGGGGGGGGGGGGCAGATGGATGCTCGGAGAGGCAGGAGATGAATATTGGTGTCGGAGAAAACAAGCTTTCCGACTAACCCTCCCCAAAACAACACAATCATCTGGGGACGAGGCCACAACTGGTGACAGTCGGAGGACAATTCTTATTGTGATGTGACACAAAGAGGGTAAATCAAACATTAAATAAGAAATAAATGTATTCTCTGAGTCTTACTGATTTGAAAAGTTTTAGTATGAACTCTGGGTTCAGGACTTACCCTGGACAGTTTGTTGGGCGAGTCCTTTCCTCCTTCTCTTTGCTTCAGAGGGTTCAGGATCTTGGTAGAGGGGATGTGCCATTTGGCTTCTATCGGCCAAAGGGGTGAAATAAAATCAGTCGTCCCTTATTACGACAGAAACGTACGTTTTTTTAGACTCCGGCCGACTCACCTGCAGACCTGGTCCTCTCCAGAGTGGGCTCCCTCTCTCTGTGAAGCTCCCCATCTCCCCCTTGGATGTCCCCTGTCCGCTCGTGGAGGATCGGCGAGGGACACCTTGAGAAGGACGAGGGGAAGTGGCCTTTAAATCACTTTATAGTCGTAAAACGCCGCCGTTCTAATCAGAGGGATTCGCCTCGGACACACAGTGATGAAGTCAAGACCGTTAAAGGTCGAGTCACTGGAGCTGATAACGAAATGAAGAATCTGACACACGAGAGCCCCCCCCTTTCATCTGCCCCAGCATGCAGAGCATTGTCTCGCTGCTGCTTTTATCGGCGCTGCTCTTTATTAAAACTAGAGGAGCTAATAAAGGTCACGGACGGCGTACAGAGGCCGCGCTGTCTGGCGGCCCCTAAATGGAGATCAATCAGCCAGCCGCTGCGTCGGCCACCACGGGCTGCACCGATCGCTGGGTTCACCCCCCCTGAGAACTGGGGTGGGAGATCAGCACGGGAGTCCAGTTCTGTAACTGCCCACAGGCTGATCCCCCCCCACCACCACCACCACCACCAGCACCACCACCACCTGGGGTTTTTCCTCCACGTTTTCAAAACTGGGCCTCTGCCGCTCGTAAAACAAGGAGTGAGAGGAAAGAGCTACAATCAGGATGACAGAGACATCTCTGTGGAGGTGTCTTTCTCCTGCCGTCTCCAGAATGTCAATTCTTCTGCGATTACTTGGACCAGACCATTTCATTTTAAAAAGCCTTTCTCCAAAATAACAGTATACTTTCCTAAATTGCCACTTCAATCACAGCGGCATATAGTGAAGGACAAGACAGCATACTGTATAATCATTTCCTATTATATTAAAGTGCTTCTGCTTTTTTCCTTTATGAAAAATGGCCTAAGCAGAAGAAGGAATGAAGATGATGAAAGTGCATGTTACAACAGCATGTTTAATCTGAAATAATGAAAGCCCTGTGCTGGGTTTCAAGAAAGTGAACTCACAATTGGCATTTCAGTGAGAGAAAAATCCAGAAAGTCTGTCGCTTTTAAGCCAGCAAGGCTGTGTTCCACCATTCAAGACATAATTTGAGGCTTTTGTTAGATCACTTTTAGCAAAAAAGAGAGGAAAAAAAAAGTCCTACGTGTGATTCATGTGGGGAGAAAAATGGCTGTCATTTTGCAGAAAAAGCCACGGGGAACGGCGCTGCAACTGATTGGAGCTGCATTCACGACTGAAAGTTCACTTATTTCCAGAGGTCATTTGATAAACGGTTAACGTTGCGGCGGCTCTGTACCCGTCATAGCCCGGCTGCTGGGACCAGCCGCCGCTGCCGCAGGGCCCTGGGTCGCTGGAGGAGGACTGGTTGCTGGGGGAGCTCCGGTAGTGCTGGTCCCCTTTGTTACACAGTGTGACCTGCGGGTTCTCCATGTCCTGCATCATCCTGCAGACATGGAGGCTCGGGTTCAGACAAAGACTCCAAACAGCTGTTTAACGCAGAAATACATTGGCAATGGTAATCAGTGCAGCGAACATGCATGTGAGCGGGACACCGACACGGGGGGAGTTATTTTCATGATTAACGCCGTTAAACCGCGCTGAGCTCGGGATTAGCTTCTGTATTTTGGCCACATCTATCCAGTCACACACTGTGTGGCTGGTCTGCAGGCTGGGCTCGGCGTCACGAGGTTCCTTCGCTTGCTTTTGCCTGCTCAGGAAAAATGTGCGGACTACACTCTGGGGAGAAAAATAAACACAGGAATCGAGTTATGTCTGCAGCCCGGAGGCCTTCCTTTTAACCAGCACGCCAAAGTAGGTTAGCTGACCGGACGGAAATAAGACGGCCAGGATGTCTTTCCCATTAAGTCCTGAGAAATCCTCTGCGCTCCTCTGATAATACTGATATGCTTAAAGAATGAACAGTGTATTTGCGCTTGGACCTGAATCAAGTTTGATGTCTCCTGCATGAAGGAATGTTCTACAGACGGATCGGAGCTGGGAAGTCAGAGTCTGTGAGTCACCCGTTTCAACAATCGTCATATCGGCGATCGTTCGGAGGCTGGGGATTGGCCTGCTTCCTCCCACTTCTGCTTCGTCATCGGGTTCCAGTCAATGTGTTGGCGCACGTCGGCGGCCACCCTGCTCCACTTCCCCCCGGGCTGAAGTGCTCGCCTCCCCAGCCTCGGCTAAGCACTTATGCGTGACCCTGGAGCAGCAGCTGCTGCGTTTTCATCTCCTCCTCTTCCTCGATTCACATAACAGTGTAAAGTTCTGAGGGAGACGACTCTTTCTGTCTGTGCAACCGAGGGGGGGGCTGCACAGATTAGCGGCGGGCTCAGTTGGGTACAGAATCCATGTCGGATGTCATATTTCACAGAGTGGAGTCTCGGGCCGGGGTGGACGAGACGAAACTTTATCTCATTTAGGGACATGTGTCCTATACATTCTTCATATCGTGTCATCTGACGGCCCAGCTCCAGCCGCCATGCCTAACTTTACTACTACTCCGATGTGCACTTTACACTTTAACTGCTTCGGCCGTAAATCCCTCTCTAAAAGCCACTTCACGACGCCGTCTAAAGGCGCCCTTTTGTTCCTCACCGCCAGTGCTTCTTAATTCGGTGAAAACCAAACAGTGTCCAGGTGTTAGTGTGCCCCGCATTTTAAAGAAAAACTTGTTTTTTTGTTTTATTTTTCTCAGAGCAGAAGTCCCTCTGCTGCCTGCGCTGAACAATGGGAGCAGCTGAGCAACTGTTTGCTTCTTTGATTCGCCCCTGGAATGTCTTAATCTGCACCACCGAGGAGCTTCGATATTAAAGGCGGTGCAGGACTATCGCGTCGGTGCCGAACGGCTGAAATCAGAGACTGGACCAAAGAAAGGCGGGGGCATCCCGTGATCGATATTAAAAGGTCGTGGAATTGAAAACCAAGTCAGGGTTTAAGGATTTAGTGAGTGTTGCACCTAAAAAAAAGGTCACATGACAGACGGGGCTGCCCAATATCTAATATAAAAATGTGTTAAATGGAGAGAGGGCCTTTGTTTCTACAATACACGCCTGTTGTATTACTCTCCCTCCCTCCCTCCCACTCACCATCCACTCCTTCCACCCCCTCATCTACTCGCACTCCCTCCAGGGTGCCACATATTGTGGACCGTGGAGGAGTGCTCTCTTTGTTTCATCAGTAATTGGATGAGATGAGCCGAGGCTGTGTCAGTGTCTCCATCACCTCCTCCTCAGCAGGGTGCAGGAAGAGGGAGGAAAAAGGTAGGATGGGAGAAAAGAGCGCTCCCACCGCCGGGGCCTCTGATTAGGCTGAGAAGGTGGCCATTATCCCAGTACAGTCGGTACAGGAAACACCAGAGGGGGTCGGCGTGACACACTGGAAAGGTTATCGCTGCTGCGGGGGTTTCATTAAAATGAACAAATCACTGCTTTACATGGCTGAATAGAGATGTCCAAAAGAGGACAGGAGCAGAGCCCCAACGCGGCCTTATCGGCAGGGCGGGAAAAAAAAAAGGGATGAAAGCGGGCCGATTCATTGGTGCTGTAATGCTGAATTTGTATGCATGCAAATGTGCGCGCACAATAACAGCGCCGAAAAGTGGGGACGGCAGACTTCAATCGCTTCATCTCAAAGGATTGGATCTTTGGAGCATTATTACGTTTGATTGCGGACGTTTTGCTCCGCCGATTTTTCTGAAAATCCTTGGCTAGAAAGTCAAAATATGTCCTAACGGCATCGGCAGCTTTGTTCCCAGTTTGGATTTCATATCACGCCATGATGATGCTGCCAGCTTTGGCTGTTTCACCTGAACAGGGTTCACTTGGGAGTGTAGTTACGGGCTTGTTTGAGTCCCAGCATATAGGAGCCCGTTAGTCTGACAGATCGTTTTAGTGTTTGGTCTTGTTTCTGCATTACAGCCTCACCACCGAAGGTCAGGGGGTGTTCTTACTCCAGGGCAGGAGCGCCGCAACGTACCTGGAACCATCTGGCAGCTTCCTATCAAAGGATGTGCTCCGCGGAATGGCTGCCTGGTGCTGCTGGAGGATCTGCTGACACTGCAGGCGATCGGGGCCCTGCGTGGGCGAGCCTCGGGACAGCGCCACCCCGGCGGTGGCGGGCACCCGGTGCCACGTGGTGTTTCTCCTGAAGGGCGTCTTGTATTCGCAGGGCGTACCCTCGCTGTCGACCTTGTACTCGACCATGGGGATGCGGTAGAGTTCGGAACAGCCCCTGAGAGGCAGAGAGAGCAGACTGATCAGGAATTATTATTCCTTTTTTTTAAAATTTATGGATCCTTAAAAGCTCAAGAGTATAAAACAAATCTGCTTAATCCCCAACATCCCATCCAAATGGAAAATAATTCAAGATTCTGTCAGATCTGCTGCATATATCTACATGATTGAAATCCTACACATTAATTTTGAGGGCCAATTACCAAAGATATCACATTCAGATAAATGTCTGTGGATCTACTTAAATGTGGAAGAGATTTCTGATTCATCAGGGGATTCAAAGTTGTACCCCCCAGCTTACATGCCCCGCGACACTTTGAAAACACCGAAAAACAGTTTGACTTTATTAATAGAGATGAAAACCTCAGCTCACCACTGCATCAGATATGGGCCTCCCCAGTGGAAGTCGGCACAGGACCCCCCCCGTCTCCATCCCATTACTGCTAACAACAGTGAGGATCTCTGGGACGGACAAGGCCTGTGATGCCATTTCATGCAACATTAATCTCTGGGTCCGAGCAGAGCCACTATGTATATGTATGCGGACGTAAGCATCTCAAGCATGACCCTAATGATTACGCAGAAATCCGCACACGCTCCGCCTTGACCATAAATGCACGGGAGCCTGGAGAGGATGCGCTGGCTGATTGCAAAGTCTGTGGCGGAGGGCTCCAGTAATCCCTCTCAGAGGCCGTTTCCATCAAACTGGGCCATGGGTGGATGGGCTGTTTACAGCTCGTCTCCCAGTACAGCTGTGGGTGTTATGAGTCGTAACTACGGGATCATCCTCTCGTCCTTCCTCCACCGCCGTGTCGCTGTCTCTCACATATGGTCAGTGTCATCGACAAGCTGGCCTCGTTCGCTCGGAAGGACCGCCCATGGCGCGGTCTGCAATCCTGCAATATTTATTTACAGCATACATAAAACATGCTTCGCCAGCCCGACACAGATGAGCGTTACGACTCCGACTTCATCATTCCCTCACGACTTTGGCCGCATCACTGGAGGTCCTTCAGCCGCTGTTTCCAGAACAAAGAACACAAGGACGCTAACAAGACTTAAATCCCCCAGAGTGCAGGTCAATTGTTTTTTAACAACACTACTATCTGACTCATTACCTTAATTAAGCCTGCGTGTGCGCGGCCATGAAAGGTTGCCACACATCGCTGCTCGGTGAAAAGGCTAAACCGCTGCGAACAGCCCGTTGGCCATTAAAGGTCTTGCTTTTCTCTCTGATTTTTGCGCCACAATCACCTAAAACAAAGGTGATTTAGGTCAACCCCCCCAAACCTCTGATACTCAGCCTGCATCGCTAGCTGAGAGTAGAAAATCCCCTGGCATGTGGGCTTGATGTATGTGGAATGTGTCTCCTGTTTGTAACACATAAGGAGATTCAGCCCGAGTGTGTAAATCACAGACAGAGAGAGAAAGAGAGAGAGGGAGAAGAGAGAGAGAGAGAGAGCGGGAGTTGGAGTTGGAGGTGAAGGAGAGGCTGTCAGGCACCCGACAGCTGGGGAGGAGGAACCCCAAACCTGGCAGGAACTGAAAAACCCATCATAGGAGCACAGATAAACAAGAAAGGTCAGCTGCAAACTCTGTTAGAGGGATTCACCTGGCAACGCGCTCAAACCTCAAATAAAGTCCCTCACGTAAAGCAAGGAAATGTGCGGCCGCTGGAGAACGGGGGTTCCTTCAGCTTCTGGCTCTTAATGAATCACAAAGGATGGGAGTGACAACAGGACCTTAGACCTCATTCTGGGCGCTGTCACTCCAGACATGCCTGCAACTAAGGAACATGTTAATCCATTCCCACAGTCTGAATCCCTGTCACAGCCAAGAGCCACAGAGGTCGTGACCCCCAACAGCCCACTGTGGACCATTGTCAGGGGGCTCATTAAGGCCAACGGGGTTTATAACAATCTGAGAGAATAACAAAAAACAACAAAAGTAGCTCTCTTCGTTAAAAGGGGAAAGACTGTGTCCAGCGGACCTGAAGGTGTCGGGATGCAGCGCGGGGCCCGAGAGTTTCGGAGCGCTGCTGCTTTTTTCATAAGGTGTCGGCATGGGAAGTGAGAAATCCAGATTAACTCAGGTCCAGAGGAAAATCCGTGATGACAAGTCGGATGACACTTCAAAAGAAAAGGTCAAATGCGGCCATCTGAATGTCACAGGCGATGCGTGTTATCAGCAAGGGGTTAATGCGACGTGAAAGCGCTCAAACTTTGGGCGATCCATTTTGTTTCAACCACAACGCGGTGCCGCTCGGGGACCGAACCGCGAGGCCGACGACTCCGACAACGGCGGTTCTTCTGGAGGCTCTCAGCCTCCGACTGCGATGGTTCGGATGACACCGACCCTCGTGTTTACATCTGTGATGACCGTATACCAAAACACACAATCACAGACATATTCTGCACGCTGTATTCCCGTTTCAAGTACCTAATCCGGTTCATCTTTTCCTCATTAGACGGATCCAAGGCTAACATGCTGAACTTGTTTAAGGCTTCTCAGAGTGATGATGGAAAAGCCTCTGGTATTGTGCACGGCTAAAACCACATCCTTCCTCCACTGTAAATAAATCCATTACAAGGTAAGGCTAATATTAGAGGCACATCTCCACTGGCTGAGTGGCGTAAAAGCATTCAGGGCCTGAACAGTTTTAGGAGGTTTGCTGCTCGACAGTGGTACAAATGTTGATTTATTACACTCAAAAAAACCCATAAAATCATAGGATCCAATCAATCTTGTGGTTTCGCAATAAAAAGACATTAACTAAAACATGTCTTGACAATTTAAAAAAGAAAATAGGACACTCTCACCCCAGAGCTTGACATGTGCTTATGAAAACATTTCTTCTTGTCATGGTAGCGGTATGGAGCCAGAGCACATTGTCTTGAGGTCATGAGACTCTTGTCCATTGTTGTTAGACTAACCCCCATCTCTCTGGGCACAGGGGACTGACTGAGGCCTCCGGTCCCCTGCTGAATTCCTTTCCTTTGAGATAGCAGCGGAGAAAGTGGAGCACTTATTGTGGACTGCAACACTTTGCAACTCAAAGACACAGACCCCGCAACAAGAGTTGCAGGCCCTTGAGATTCTTCCCCTGACCTCTCACCTCTGGATTTGTGGGAGTCTGGTGAGAAAATCCTCAGACCCCGAGAGGGTGTCTTTTGGTTCTCATGGGATGATGAAAAGATCATTTAGTACCACAATTAAATCCCTCCCTACTGTAACGCAACAATCTGATTTCATAAGCTTACGCTACCTTGCCTGTGCTGAAGGACGTGTTTTTTTCCCCCAGGTAATAGCAGACGTCTGTATTCGACTGTAATTAAATTTGGAAAAACACGATCTTTGACACAGATGACGGTAAGAGGATTGGACGTTTTAGCTGGAATGGCAGCAGCGCCGAGTTCACAGATGAGGAGCGCCAGTCCACCATCTGGGGGGAGCAAATATGCCAGACCTCTGCTGCCAGATCAAAATGCAGTCGTGCGCGCGCACGTGCGCGTGAGCGGTCAGACATGCACCTTTTATGTGGTCTATGCCACACAGCTGTGGAAGATCATATTCGTGAAGGACCTTCAGCAGCGCTGCTATTTTTAGAATGTCCTGAAATAAACCCCATAAAGCGGCGAGACACATTTGTTTATCCATACACGGACATGCAAATTCGCTGCATGCTGAGAATTCTCACACGGGCGTTTGTCCCTCAACTCCTAATCATAATTACGCGGAAAAAAAACAAAAAAAACAACCCACAACCGAGTGAGGTCAGGAAAACTCCAAACTGTCAGAGAATCATTACGTGAGCCGAGCCATTACTCAAAAGGCTTCGCTCATTATCGTTAGTGAGGAATGCTGACTGCTCAGAACTGTTTGACTCCACAGCAAAGGAGTCGCATCGATATGGAGAGAGCCTCCTCTCCCGAGGGATCGCTGGAAGACAAAAGAAGCCACGCGTGTACTCATGTAAGCATTTTCTTTATGCTAATCATCCGACAACAGAAAACGCTTTTTCCTCGTTCCTCAAAGCAGCTGTGGTAAATTAGTCCGACCTTTGCTCTGATGTTTGACTATCTGTTTTCCAGGAGCCGTTGCTTTTCTCTCCCACGACTCCCCCCAATAATAAACAGCACTTGACGGGGCGGGTGGTTACCTCCTGGGGGTGCCGTCCTCGTGAGGCTGGATCACGACCACCTTGACGCTGACCGACGTGCGCAGCAGGTCGATCATCTGCTCGTGGGTGAGCGTGGC
The DNA here is from genome assembly GCA_911728415.1 of Lagocephalus sceleratus. Classification (NCBI taxonomy): domain Eukaryota; kingdom Metazoa; phylum Chordata; class Actinopteri; order Tetraodontiformes; family Tetraodontidae; genus Lagocephalus; species Lagocephalus sceleratus. The sequence continues at coordinate 1,755,585 of CAJVRN010000040.1, forward strand.
CACAACCACCTTGCAGATCTCCACCAGCCGGCTGCCCTGCCTCAGCCCCGCCTTCCAGGCGAAGCCGAAGGGCTCCACGTCGGCCACGATCCCCTCGAAGTTGACGTGGAAGCCGAGCTGGCCGAGGCTGTTGCGGCGCAGGGTCATCTCCGACGTCTCGCAGCCCCTGGTGGTGATCTGAGAAGCAGGAACAGGTCGTATGCATTACCCCTCCACCACATCAATGCACAGAAGGATGATGAAGTGGAAGTAAAAAAATAAATTAAAAAAAAAAATGTCCTTGTGTGTTCTGTGTGTTCTGGTTTGTTTTGAAAAACCAGCATGCACTTGAAAGAGCCTTTCAAAATGGGGAGTAATCAGATCATCGCCAAGCAAACAGCTTTTTGCATCAACATTGCTCAGAGGAAAATCGCACGCACACCTCAGCGAGACTGTTTGGGTGTTTTTAAATGAGCTGGGGAGTTGTTCAAAGACCCACTTCTTAATTTAAAACGCATGCACGTCCACACACACACACGCTCTTTCAACAGATCATTCCTGTTCCATCAAATACGGAGCATCAAACCCACAACCGTGGACCCGCTTTGTTTGCATACCGAGCGGAAGTTTCGAGCCAGAGATTTAGGATTTTCACCAGCGGATGCTGTTTAGACTGCTACTGGCCTTCCAACTGGATTCTGGGACCAGGCTCAAAGTTGCATGCAAATTAGGTTGCTCACTTTGCTCGGCCGGGGCCTTACGTAAGCCTCTGCATGGAAGCAGATGAGGTTCAAATGAGGGTCAGACAAACGGCCCTCATCAGCATCGAGCGACGGCCTGACCCACCGAGGTGCAAACGTGCAGCTGCGGGCTCACCGCATCGTCTCGAATGACAAAATGACCGAGCCGAGGCTACTTTAATGAAGATACAGATTAGACCAGAACTGTCCTGTAAAAAGAAAAAACCACGACCTAAAAAAGAAAAAAAAAAAAAGCCATGCTGCAGCCAATGGACTTTAATCACCCATCCGATTAGTCTCGGTTCAGTTGTGGGTGACCGCTTCCATTGGCATCAGAGTGACAGCTGGCTTCAGGGACACATTAACTCAGACTTTGGCCTGTCAACACTTCACCAGATTCTCACACTGGCAGAAATCCTACCCTGCTGTGCGTGAGTGGACTACAACAACCATTATGGACCTCATGATGAGACAAACTCAAACCTTTATTAGCCGAGGCAAGGACTTGAACTGTTCACCGGTTTAGTTAGGCTGTCGGTTTAGTAACATGCGGACAAAAGAGCACAAGAGCTTCGAAACATTACTCAAAGTACACCCAGGGGACAAGTCTGGATTTATTGAACATAGAGAAAAACACTGACTGCATACCAGAGACCATTAATCAAACTGAGAGCTAAATAATACCAATAACTTTGAAATACCAATAACCGAGATCCTCTTCTCTATACATGTGTCCAGATTCTCCGGGAAATGTTCCAGATGCGTAATGACGAAAATAAAAGGGACATTCTTACACGATATGAAATACGCCTGCGTGTATGTGTGCTCTCCCACATTGCGACAGACCCTAAAGGTCGGACACGTTGAACCTACGAAAGTACAGCTCTGTCTGGAGGACAGAGATATCGCGCACTGGCCTCAAATTTGTTGACAAGTTGGCATTGATTGTGAGTGAGAGGTCTGACACTTGTAAGCAGCTTTGACACGGAGGACGCCGTCTGCTGTGGCACATTTCACAGACGCGAAAAAGCCCTTGTCATCACACTGGTCTTCAAAAAACTGAAGCACAGATTGGTGACTGAAGACAGCGTCCAATTCTTTACACTCTGTATTCAGTATTTAAGTTTTCAAGACTCTGGTTTTCTCAGATTTGCTGTTTCATGGCTGGATTTGGATTTTTAGATAACATCAGAACAAAATAAGTGATATCAAAACCTTAAATTGGACAAAAACTAACCTATTCATTCATCTGATAACTGCTGATTTCAACATATACACAAACAAAGTCAAACTTAAGAGACTGCTGTTTGAACTGAAGGTCACAGAGGTCCAAATGACTCATCACCTGAAGTCCAACAGAGAATAGCAGGATGCCGCTACAGAGCTTTCATTTACGCAACAACGACGGCGCTGCTGTGGTGGGCAAACTTCGCCCTGGTTCGCATTACATCACAGATCTGGCAGTCAGTAAATCCTCCCAGTGAAACACGACTCAAGTCATCCTCTGGGATTTTACAGACACCTTTGGGACAAACTATGCCATAAAATGTGGGCTGTTCCACAGCCTGCGTGACACACTTCTACTTATCTTGATCCGTCACTACACTATACATCCTCTGAAAATCCTGAGGATGAAGAGACAGTAAAGCTGAAATGATAGGAGCTTACAGGGTGAGCAAGTGATGTCCTTCCTCTAATTCCAATGCTAATATATCCTGCAGTGTCCTTACTTAGGAAGAGCCAGGAAGATGGTGAGTGACACTTATTTCCTTTCGGGATTAATTATGCTAATTTTATTTCACAATCTTGTGGATTTTGAAGGGCCACACACTTGAACTATGGGTTTAAAGGATCGAGTGAGAAAATGTTTTTAGAGATATTTGCATCACAATAGTTCTTAATGAGACATTGTGATTCAAGACTGTTAAAAATGAAGGTGCAAATGTTGCAACCTTTCGAAATAATCCAGTTTCAAACGAAGCCATGACTGGAATTACCAATGCAAAAATTCATGAAGAGGACATGTACTGTAATTCTGCCACAAAAAGTTGCTCCATTTGTTCCCCGATAATTGTAGAAGTGGAAAAACCTACAATATCTTTGTAGCCGTGGGCTGAAAGCCTTTCAAATTTCAGGTTCGCTCACCATAAAGGTAGAGCTAAAACAGCTGTGCATACCATCATTTATAGCACTGTATACAAATCAAGTTTCCAAAGACTCTAATAGGTGAAATTTGATCGATGGTTACGGAACATCGCTGTTTACTGTTGTCAAATGGCATGCGAATAGTGTGGGCTGAACATTTGGATAAACACTGATGATGTTGCCAAAGGGACCCTAATGTTATTTCAAGTAAACACAAGCTCATCTGACGAGGAAAAGAAAGCATATGCAACAATACAAACCATCAGATACCTGATTGTGGTATTTCAACCTTTTTTATTTAACCACAGCCAGTAGACCAAAAAAAAAAAAAAAAAAAAAAATCACTCAACATGACTGGAGCAGAAAGTAGCACAGGTTGCCTGAGAACCTCCAAGAGTGAGTGAAAACCACTTGCCCTGTATGGACAGCTCTCTGTAGGAGTGAAGTCAACTGAGGCCAAATGTCCTCTATTCTTAGTGCACCAGACCCAAAAAACTTTGTCTGTGTTTCCTCGTCTCCCCTCCAAAACTGGGTTGCTGTCCTGTTTAAAGCTTGTGCAACTGGCACCAGAAACCAGCCGAATAAACAATGGTCCGCAATCACATCACCGGTAATCCTTCGCTCCATTAAATTAATTGTATGTCACAGGAGTGGCTTCAGCTTATTTTTTGAGGGGAGGAGACATTTTTTTAACAGTTTATCCTGATTAAAAATTGAGGCATCCGTGTCTGTCTGACCTAAAGGTTTTGACTGTACACCTCTGCTGATTCTGTGTGATGAGCCAAAGAAAGCTATCAACGGGAGGTCCATAATCCTCTCTGGACTGTGCTGACTTCACTTTGCAGTTTCACATTCAAGTGACCCTCTTGTCTCTGTGCAGCCCAAACAAGCCCAGACAGACAGAGGAGGGGTGCGTGTGTGTGTGTGTGTGTGTGTGTGTGCGTGTGCCAGGTTAATTCTGTAAGCCAGAAACGCACAGCGGTGAGGAAAACGCTAGAAAAACTCATGGGGAAAACAGAAATAGTTGATGTGCCAGACATAGATTAAACAAGCCATGAGTTTTTGTGACATAATGATGAAAATAAAATAACAAGCACTGTGGTAAGTGGTAAAGCTACAATGGCAAAACCAATATTTTGAGAATGTTTCACCACAGACAGACCACAGTTTCCCAAAGTGAAATGCCTTGGCGCTCCATTTAAAGCAAATGTAGCTCTTCCCCTCTGAAAGCTTGGCTGTCATAATAAACTCTGGACTACTATAGAAATAACTTATAGGTTTTAAAGGCAGGGTAGACGGCTGAACTCCTTTTTGTATCATTATCAGACAATAAGGCTAAAAATACTACAAAGAGGTCTGGGGAGTACAATGAGGCTGCAATCACTGCTCTGCAGGCCTGCTGCATCCACCTCTTCCATGTAGTAATGACCAGCAGGGCCTGGAGCAAATCAAATACTTGGGTGTTGTTTCATGATAAAGCTAAAGAATGATGTCGTCCCAGCAAAGTTAACAAAAGAGGAGGTCACTGCAAAAGCCTTCTGTAGAGATTAGACGCAGCATCGGGCGAAGTTGAAGGAAAGCGCTCCTGATTTTTCACCAAAAGAACAGCACCTCTCGCTCTGAATCACAGCTTGAAATGCACACTTGAAGGCTCATGATGGAATGGGAAAAAAAAAAAAAAGGCTCGCGTGAGTCACTCTTACCTCCAGCCTCTGCACGATCTCCCTGATGTCCTCGCCGCAGTTGTCGTGGGCTGACAGCATGACGCACTCCCCGCGCTCGTAGAAGATCTTGATGCTCATAATCCCTGAGGTCCATCCGATGACGTCGCGGCAGGAGCAGTTGAAGACCACGTTCTTTGACTCCTCCTCGATCAGCACGATGAACTCGTTGGAAATGCCGAGCAAACAGTCCACGTCCAGCGACTGGCTGAAGTCCCGGGTGCTGACGCTCCAGGTGACGGCCCCGACGCTGAAGAGGTGCGCGTCCTTCCTCGGCTTCACCTTCTCCTTCTTCTTGGCCCCGAGGTTGATGAAGCTGAACTTGACGGCGTTGTCGATGGTGGTCGTGCTGACAAAGTTCTCGGCCAGGTCCTTCAGGTACTCCTGTCGCGTGCGCGTCGCCATCGCTCGGAACTTTTCCGACTTGTGCGCTGCGTTTTCCCCATTAATCACCTTGGCGAGCAGGAAGTCCCTGAAAACCGCCGACTTTGGGAAAGTTACAGACTTGGGAATGGGCGGCCCGAACGGAGGCACGTCTTTAGATCTGGACACGGCCACGCTGCAAATGGGGAGGGAAAGCAAGAATCAGAAAAAGTACAGACACTCAAGAGAACCGATGGGAAGACATTGGAAATTAAAAACTTCCAGCGGGAGAAGAAGCAGAGGTGCTCAGGCTAATCTGAGTCTGTTCAACATAATCTATGTTATTACCCAGAGCCACCTTGTCTTCAGGAACACACTCAGGAGTCGTACGGCAAGTCATAATTTCAAGGTGTCTCTAAAGATAATAACTGTATCATCAGTGGGTAGATCAAAAGGGAGAAGCGATTCCTCCGAATTACTACGAACACATGACAGGAAGCACCAAAAGCACTCAGCGCTCTATTATTACTCTTTCAAATAAAGTGCTTTCATAAGTTAACATAAAGACCTTCATGCGAAAGCACTTCAGAAGATAAATAACCGCTCAATTATTCTGATATTAGTCCGTTTCCTTCTGTCCTTGAAAACACTTGGAGCGCTGGTTTGGAGAGCCTCGGTGCAGGTCACTGTGTTTACCTGTAGCACACGTTGTCGGTGCAGGGGTTGTGGACTTTGACGATGACGAACACGTGTTGAAAATGGGAGCGGATGTTTTTGGGAGTAAATGGGAGGGCCCCTGGTTCCTGGAACACTATGGTGACGATGTCGTTGCCGATGTGCCGCTTCCGCAGCAGCTGTAAGAAGACAGGGGAGTGGGTGGGAGAGAGAGCGAGAGAGAGAGAGACGAGGATGAAAGTAGAGAAAAGTCTGATCTTCGGGGGGCATTTTCTATGGCTCGAAGTCAAAGAAACTCCCAAAACATTTCAATGTCAAGTGAAAAAATAAAAAATAAATAAAACTACATCTGCCGTCTGTTCCAGCAGCACAACCACATTTACAAGGCTGTAAAAACAATTTTCCCTCCCACTACAGCTTAAGCTGCTTTTCAAGTGAAGGAGACGTACTTCTCCTACAGTCAATTTACACTGTTTGTATAGTTGGATTGTGCAGACGGTTAACCTCTTTCTCTGGTTGCCATACAGTTGTCGGGAAGGTTCAGTAGCAGCTGGAAACGAGCAGGATTATAAGGTGCAGGGGTTAAATGGGAAAGGATGAAGGGATGGGTGGAGAAGGCTCTGCTGGGGCCTGCTGACAGATTACCCCCAAGGATTAAAAAGCGAACTGTCCCTCCAGAATTGAAGAAGGAAAGGAGGAAAAAAGGAAGAACCCTCGGACAGATCCTGCCAATCACTTGATTCGGAGGAGTGCGATAGGCCACGACTCGGCTTCTGGAGACTATTTACCTTCTGTCCCCGCCATTACCTCGGCAGAAGTACCTATAATCTGAGTTATCAACTTAATTTCACTTGTTAGCACAGGCGGAAACAAAGAGCAGTCTAACAATATGCCATTTCTGGCCCCCGGGGACACACTGATTAAAATCCTGCTGTGGGGTACGGTTGCCATGGCAACGCTCATGCCTTCTACCAAGTGTGGTAACATGAACCTCTGGGGGAGATCAGAAGATGGGAGTGAAGCTTCTCAGGGACGCGATCACATCGTGTTAGACACAACTGGAGCGCAAATTCATGCGGCGGCCTGTCAGTGGCTGACCTGCTGTCTGTTGTTGGGCGTGTACGGGAGCATGGTGGACACGTGGAACATCAGCTCGTAGTCCTTGTAGGTGGTGTAGAGCGAGTGCGTGCCAGTGGAGTCCGCTGGAACACAAGAGAGGGCAGGGGGGGTCATTCAAGGTCTCCGATTGTGTAACGAAAGGTCATTATATCAGATAAACCTGCTGATGTAACAGGATGGAAGCAGGGGAACAAAAAAAAGAAAAAAAAACACCATTTTGGCATTGACATTAGCGGGATTAGCACGGTGAATGCTTTCAGCGCAGGGGTGTGTTTTCATCTTACTCTTGTTATCCAGCTGAGCTCTGTACTTGGTGAAGCCTTTGAGGCGCACCCTCTGGCCTAGCAGATCCAAGAACTCCTCCAGCGCCGGACCGGCGCTCTCGTTGTTATACATCTCCTCCTCTGTGCTCTGCCCGGCCTTGCAGTAAAGTACGCCCACCTTGTGCTGGAAGCTTAGCTGAAACAAAGAAAACACACACACACACACGGACTCAGCGCGTTGTCTCACACATCGTTTACATTATGCAGTCAGAGCTGGCCAGTGCCGACTTTCCGTCACGCTGGTGCAACATGAAGACCTTCAGGAGCCTCTAAGGAGGGAATCGAAATCCCCCTGGGCGGAGCCAGATTGTGAACTCAGAATTCAGAGATTAGAGCCGATAGAGCAACGATTTTTCTCCTCCAGCCCCGTATGAACGCTCTTCATCCAGTCACTGGGAGGTGAATAGTGCCTTCATAAATATAAATGTCTTATTCACAAAGAGGAACATTCGCAGACACACGGACACAGCAGCCAAATCTCACAGATATTCACTAAAAGCATTACTAATACTCAAAAGTGACAGGTCTGATAGGAGCCTTTTTCATCAAGAGGCAGGGAGGAATAAAACATCCAGAGCGATTCTTCTGGCACCCTGAGAAAGAAAGCCCTCTCTCCGACAGCATGAATCTTTCATGACTTATAGCTCTCAGTGTTGGCCAAGAAAGAGGCGGAAAAATGATGGAATATAATGGAAAAAAATAAAATCCCGGTTTGGCACCTGTTGCGGTCATGGCTGAGGACCGTGTCATCTCGGCACGAGGAGAAGGCGTCCGCGCGGCGAGATGAAACAGTCCCCGCAGATGGGGAAGTCGGCGAACGAGCTGTAAACCGAAAGAAATTGGAATTGTCTTTTGCCTCCGTTGGGTTATCATCCCTCCTCGAGCCGACGCCGTCGCCATAATGGCTTCCTCCGCGAGGACGCTCGGTCTGCGGCGGCGGGAAGCTAATGTACCATCAAGCACCGGCGGAAAAGGCCTGGACGCGGTTGTCTGTTTTTATCTCCCGTTAGATGGGCTCACTTAACCTCTAGCCATTCTTCTTAACACTGACCAATGGCCAGGGAGAAGACCGTTCACAATTACACCCATGGACGCAGGGCTGGACGGGTCGCCTGATGGAGGTCATCTTTTTTTGGTGTTTGCTTTTCTCGGAACGAGATGATCACGAGGCAGGGCAGGTCTGCGATTAGCCGAAATATTCTCTCGCAATATGTATATATCATAATTGGTGTATACGCGCGGGTGTGTTTGGCTGCGATGCTTTTAAACGTCACCTTCTCGTTTTCTGAGGAAAAAAAGTCGCAAAGAAGAGAAGATAATGAGTGCAGAGAAAAATGAGGACAGCGTTTTCCTCCGAGGGCTCTGAGACGCACCTGAGGGATACAGCAGAGTGCCTGCGCGCGCGCGCGCGCACACACACACACACACACACACACATCTGTGTGCACTGCTCTGTCTCAGTGCAAAAATACTGGATCCTGCACACAATCCTGGCTGAACACATTTATGGTATTCGCAGGAGGCGGAATTCTACAGCGGTGACATCACGGGGGGAGGGGGGGTTCTGGTCATAACACAAATATCACTCAACTTTCAATGTCATGGTGGGTGAATTGATTATGGGCGGCCACACAATAACAGCCCCAGTCAGTGGTAGATTACTTTCCTGAACTTGTGGAACCAATCAGGCTCGGGCTTGAATTGAGTTATTGCTACGGGCATTGTGGGAGATTTTACAGTCCTGAACAGCTTTTTTTCTCATCATTGATTGGTTAGACAATGCTGTAGAAAATTGACTGGAGGTGTATTGATTGTCATCATTTTGAACATTACGATGCAAATCACTACAACTAAAAACAGATCCCGAGCTACTCTTGTCCAGCGTCACGTCAAAAGTATTTCCTTTGTTTGATCTGCCTGTATCACATATTTACTTTTATTTTAGCACATGAACCTGAAATTAGATCAGCTCTAAAACTAATAATGTGAATGTATTAAATGATCATTCTGTGGTTATCTTCACATCTCAACCTGGATCAGCTGTCTAAGGTTTTAACAGCCCCATCTGCACACACTCTAAACCTGCACTCTAATCTAAAAGACATTCACATATGCCCTCTTTCTTCTCACATTACTGCCCCGTCTGCAGCCCCGTTCAGAGGATTTTCTCTCCTGCAGAACTGATCATGAGGATATTATGAAGGCAGCCTAGCTCAAGGACACTCCCACCCACCAGGTTTCCCCCCCACTGCAGAAAGAAGGCTTTTCACACGCACGCAGACGCTCGGGTTCAGAAAAAAACAGACGACTAATAGCTCTCCAATGGCGCGCGCACGCAACAAAAAAAGCTTTATACACACTGCAGAGCAAAAATGTGCACTCAAACAAACAGAAATGGACCTGGCAGACCACAGCCAGCTGCCTTTTTGTGCCAATATTAGCCCCCTTATATAAACACACCCGAGGGGCAGGGAAAGCGGGAGACTTCTGGGGTACCCACCTTGCATATCTGCACAGCAAGCATATCATTAATGATTAAAAGAGAGCAAAGTAAATAATTATGTTCAAACGTGCCACTCAGAAGTTACTTTGAACAACTTTAAAACCCACCGGGCGAGGATTCCACTCCTCTGACAGTAGGTTCTTACTGCTGTGCTTAATTTTTTTTTTCTCACTCTCAACGTGTCTATTTCATCTTATATCAAAGTCTGCTCCGGCAGACAGCCTTTCACCTAAAACACATGGAAAATTTATGAAAGATGAAAAGAAAAACCTCTTAACAGCTCCTTGAGGTCTGACAGGAAGAATTTCCTGGAGCGCTTAATAACAAAGTTCCACAATGATAATTTGATTTGCAAAGTCTGTAATAATACTGAGTGGGTTGAACTTGCTTTAGCGAAAGTATTACATCATTCTCGTTTATGTGCGCAACAGCCCTAATCTGCAAAAGCTGACAACTTTCTATGGTAAGAGAGTTTCTGTTGTCAGCTGGAAGGATGGGCTCCTGCTAATGAGTGTAATTGGACTAATAACTGTAAGATAAGACATCACCCCACGCCCCTTCTAATTCTGTAGTTACATTAATTCAGAATGTAAAAGCCCAAAAGAAAAACACAATGAATCCATCTCTGACACCTTCAAACACTATCACTAATAGCCATTATATTGAAAGTGGGATAACGCAGGGTGACATGCCCCGCTATCAAGGCAGAATAACAAATCACCCCCTCTCTGATAAGAATATTGTACAAAAAAGACGAGCCGATAGCAGAGTTCATCTCCGCTGCCATCGTCACATATTCTTTTCTGAAGTTACCCGAGCACAGTCCACTGGAAACGGGACACCCGGAGCTACTCACCCCCTGCTCATCCAGCTTGAGGAGCTGCTCTGGGACCTTCGGGGAGCTGATGGCCAGCCTCAGACACTGGATATTCAGTTCGGGGATGACATATTCCAGCACCTCTTTCAGCGGAAGGCCGCGTGCCGTCCCGTGCCGAGCTGTGGATGGAATGGCATCCTCCAGGATTGCTCCACGGAGCGTGGTGAGCTTAGGGAGAGGACAGACAAGTCTGGGTGTCTGGAGTTGGTTGCACAAGTTGTACTCAACATGTTATACACCATTCACCTTCTTTTCCTCCAAACTTCTGGATATGAAAAACATGTTTGAATGCTTAATTAGTGAGTTTTAGGATTTTTAAGGGTCTGTTTGCACCTATTCAATAACCTCCACTTTGTCCTCTATTTCAACACAGACGTGTTTTCAGTCGTCGTTTACGTTTCTGCGTCTGCAGCCTCAATCAGCAGCTGGGCAAAAAAAAAAAAAAAAGGCTCTCTTAAAGGCTATCTTACTCGATATACTCTGAAGGATGAGGTGGAGCTGAGGAGGCTAAACGATAGCTGTGCATGCAAATAGATGCTCCCACACTCGGGGGTGGTGGTGGTGGGGGGGGGGGGGTTGCTGCTGCGTGCCACTTGCAACTCTACCATGACCCAGATATATTGTTTTATCAGGGGAGGGCTGCTTTAAACCAAAAATGGCGCTGGATATTAGTGACATTTTCCTCCCTCACACATCTGTTGCACCTGAATAATTCAGCCGATGAGATCACCGCCAATCAAAGCGCGCCCCTGCTCTGCCTCTCGGTTCTTGTACTCATTAGCTTTGTCTGTACACATTCGTACATTTGAGTAGAAGTGTAAGCGAGCCGGGCTCGCACTGGCTGATGCCACATCGGGGCTCGCTTGACTGGCCAACCGAGTCGCAACTGGCACTAAACAACCGGGCGCAGGAGGGTGCTGGGAGCAGATTCGGTGCATTCCAGTACTCTTGTGCCGCTCGAATAAGCCCAGAGCCGAGCGACTGGAACACGTCTTGTTGAAGCGAATGTATGAGGGGGGCAAAATGGGAAATAACCCTTAAAAGCATGTTCTGGCTTACACTTGACGGTGGCAAAGAAATCACGCAGCTTTCTCCTGCCAAGCATTCATAACGGTCTCATGGCGACCCAGGGGGGTTGAGGCGCAGGGCAGGAGGACGTGCGTGCGGGCGGGTCGCAGTTACCTGGCTGGTTCTGAAGGTGACCCGGTAGCTGAACTGCATCCCGTCCTTCTCCTTCCCGTCGTCGAGCCTCTCCCTGCGGATGCTGACCGCCACAGGACCCAGATTCTCATCAAACCCAAAATAGTTCTGATGCTCTGGGGGTCAAGCGAGAAAGATCGGAATTTAAAACACAAGCAACACATTAAGCGCCCGAAGTTGCTGTCAACGGCGCTGACCCGAGAAACCGACTAAGGTGTGAAGCCGGCTATTCCTGACACAAATGTACCACATTAGGGATTTGTATCACTGTTTACATATTTCTCAAAGCATTCCTGCTCCTTTGATGAGTTGTGTAAATATTCTGTGGATTATCGCCGGCCAGGTTGTGAGAATGATTACAGAGGGCACAGTAGGGCTCTGAAACGGATGCACTCGGGATTAGAAGCTGGCCTGTAGGGACTGTGCTGAGAAATAATAAGAGGCGAAAAATAAATATGAATACAGCCCTGGAAATTTGCACTGCTGTAACCCACCGCTGACCCAGATACTTCACACGGCATCTAGAAACAAATTCGGAGCAAAGTATTGCAACAGACACATACACGGTTTCATCCACGGTTCGGTTTCAGGATCTGACTGAAAGAACCTCCGTCTTTCTGGCTTCTTGTCTAACTTTATTATCATTATGGCGTAAGGATTTCAAGTGATTCGACAGCGCAATGGTGAATATACGGGGACAGACAATGCGCTGCTTTCATGAGGGTTCGAAACCCGCAGGAATGTTTTTCCATCGTATGCACCTTACACCAGCAGGATGTCCCCTCAGGGCCGGCAAGAGTATTTTTATCCCTCAGTGGAACACAAGTAGAACATTCAGTGACATTAATGGGACTGCCGATTTATGGCCTCAACTTATTGAGCATTTCATGAAAAAAAAAAAAAAGGAAGAGATAGTTCTAATGTGAAATAACCACCAGAATATACACATGACATAACATAACCTCCTCTTCAGGGTTTATTGTATTATTAATGTGGAGGTACATATATAGCACTCTATGAGGTGCCAGTGTTTAGAGATTCTAACAGAAGTCAGAAAATACAACTTATAGATAAGATTTGCATGAAATGTTATAAGATGTATTTTTTTCAAGTGGAGGGATAACAACCTCTTTAGTCCAAATGCAAATTAATGTTTAGCACTATAGATGTAGATATATACACACCAAATGCTAAGAGACTATTTTGAAGAAAACGTCATGTCACAACAATTGCATTATGAGAATTTGGTCTGTAGGTTTATGTGCGTCTGTTGAGGATTTATAATAAAGACAGTTTTATACACGATAAGAAGGGCCCCGAGCAAACGCTCCCTAATCCGGGCTAAAGCCACGACGCGGCACACAACAAAAGAAAAATAAAATCCTCAGCGAGGGCTTCATGAGATTTCTGCTGGAGATTAGATGGCGTGTTCGTGCCACCAAAAGCGTTGTCCATGAATGCGCTGATTCTTGCCACTGCTATACATTGGGGCACAGTGCTTACTGATGTGAATAATAAATTAACTGAATGCAGGCACTGTGGGGTTAACTGTGGGGTTAACTGTGAATGCACGACTCACCAGCGACAGTCGACTAAGGGGAAATACATGAGGCGTTACAGTAGGTCAAATGGTTATAGGAAGGCTACCGGGCATCTGAGTGTTCCCGACAGTACAGGGAAGAGAGCCTCAGATCTAAGATTTCCTCTGACCCATCAACTAATGACTGACTGTATAGAAATGAAGGAATGACTTTCAGAATGTCTTCTTTTCCACAAAGCCACACTTCACACTTGAGGATAATCTGCACTTCTTGCCTTTGTGGCCCCCAAACTGTTGCTCTATTAGGCAGAAACCAGATGTGCCTCAATACACACCCGCATGACTACGGCTGCATCTAAAATATGGTCAAAAGATAAAAAACACATTTGTTGCTGCGTCCAGATTGATGGATGAATTGCAAAACTTTCACGGTGACTTATGAGCGTTATGTCCCGTGAAATCAGTTTTATTTTCAGCTGCTTTGCTGATTCACACTTGACAAAAAAAGGAGGAGCTCAGGAACGGCCTTATTTTCAGTGCAGCAAAGGGGAAGAATTTCTTAGTTAAACAGTCCAAGTGTCATGTGGACGTTTAAGAAGCTACCTAATTTAGACAGGTTTGAAGTTATTGTTAGCACTTACTTTGCTTTCTATTGTATATGTATCATTGTCTACACACACACAGTATGAAACCTTCAGTTTGAAGGTCTTTAGGCCTGTAAATGTAACTGGTATCCATTAGGGCAGCCTGGGGAGAGACACTCCTGTTGCAAACAAGTGCTTTAGGCGATCGATAGGATCAATGTTCAGCTCAGGTTGATAAAAGCCTGAACTAAAGTGGTGACACGCGGTCATATTTGTAGGAGGGCGAGCATAAGAATGTGTCTTTTACGTATGACTGTGTGTTTGTGGTGAAATGCAAGTGATGACAGCCTTGTCTCTGCGATAAAACACCTCAGAAAAGAGGCGTAAGGGCTATGTCTGCAGACCGTGAAGAAGAAATCTTCTGTGAAAGCTGTAACATCAAAACGAACCTGACAGCAACATGGGCATTTCAATTATACATTGTCCTGCACTGCCACAAAAAGAGGTTAAATAGATAATACAACTACTGCTGTTGTGAGCCTTTGGTGAGGCAACCTTTCTGAGTAAATAATTATCAGAACAAAAGTATGTTCAGACATGGTGTAAGTGGAGCCGTATCTGTAATGATACCATTAGCCTTGACTGCAATAGATGCACCTCGGTGGGAGGACATTTTTAAAACAATATTTTTTCCATTTCGGGTCAGGCTCGTCAGGGGTGAAGCAGCTGCTTTTGGGGGGGCTTTTATGGAAACACAATCTGCTGAGAGCAGCCAGCAGCGATGCACAGACAGTGGGAAAAACAGACATGCATAATGCACCGATGTGTCGAGGTCACGCTGGTAATTCCAGCATCGGTCACATAGGTGTTTTAATGAGGGGACCCCGGACCCTGGCATAGTTTGGCTGACCCAATATGTGTGGAGGGATGGGGGGGGGGGGGTGTCCCCTCACACCACTGCCACCCCCACGGCCAACAGCTGCAGCACACCCTCTCGCTCACCTCTCTTGTCTCAAATGACTAATCACAGCCTCTCCGCAGGGTTCAAGGCAATCTCACGGAGAGGACATGACCGCTCCTCTCCAAAGGAAGCAAAACACACACCCTTGCTCCCAACACAAACCTCTTATTGTTCTAGTCCTCATTTCATCTGGTCCTACAAAAATAATGGTGCTGTCAAGATGCTTGACCTTATATGTGTAGGCTGTTTCATTTGGAACTTGTGCAACCCTGTAGAGTCTTTAGAGGAAATTGATTTGCTGTAAAATGTAAATCCCCCTGCGTCAACATCTAACCTCTGTAAATACAACACAAACGCTAAGTAAATATTTCTTACCTCTTCCGTAGAAGTACTTGTGGTAGTAGTATGCACCGAGGTCAATGTGCTCAATGATGTAGCGCTTGACCTTCTCCCTGTGGATAGGTTGGTTTTCTCGAGGTACCTCCAGCACTGAGACTCCTGCGTTGGTGCAGTGGGAACTCAAAGAGGATTCAAAAGAGCAGCTCTCTGAGATACCACTGTAGTTGGAACTGTTGGCTCTGGAGAGTGATATCCTCCTCTCGCCTTCTCCACCGATCTCATTGCGAAAATGCGGACAGTTCAGCACCAAGGTGTTGCTTTTCCCGTCCCCCTCATCAACATCCAGGTTTTCCTTTGGGTTCAGGTCCTCCCTACTGCCTAGTGGGGATTCAAACATGGGAGCACTTCCACTGCTACACCCTCCTCCTCCATCAGTCCCTAATCCAGGTGTGGCCCCTGCCCCTGCTACACCTCCAGGCCCTCCACCAGCTCCAGGTCCTATGCCTGCCGAGGCAGCCGAAGCCCCGGTAGTGGTGTTTTTCCTCTGGCTCAAATTGGCTCTGTTTGCTACCGCCTCGCTGATGCTGAAGAGGACACTCTGGACATCGTAGTGTGCAAAACATTTCTGGAAGCTAAGGGGCCGTCTGTCATCTTCTATCGATAGCCTCAAAGCATCACTGTCACTCTTTATGGTCCTTAGTTTTCGAAAGAGGGACGTTTCAGACGACTCTGATTTGAGGCGCCTCATGAAAGACTTGTCCCGCTCACGACTGTAAATGAGAGAGGCGTCTACATAATCAAAGCCAGGAATGTGGACTATCTCGCCCCGGGCGATCTGCGCAGCTGTCTGCAGGCTGGGTGAGAGAGAGGCATCGCACCGCAACAATTCAGGGAAACCAGGAGGCGGCATACTGCGGTGGTCAAGGGTATCTACCCGGTAGCCTCTCAGCATGGTGAAAAAGCCTTCCCCAGTTAGGCCTTGACGGTCTATGGAGGACGTGCTGCCATACTCGCGGTGCAGTGAGGCTCCAGTGTTTGGATTGACAGCGTGCTGGTCCAACACGTCCTCAGAGTCAATGTCACTGATGGTAACGTCGCTGTTACTGCGCTGTCGAATCGGGTGCAGACCCTTCAGTGGGGAGTGGCTGAGAAGGTCACTCAGCGTGTATTTGTCAGAGTAGTCCACCTCGACGCAGACTTGCTCGCCTTTCTCCAGTATCTCCATGGCGTGGTCCTGTTGGCCGTTCTGAAAAACCGGTATCACGCTCTGGTAGTTTGGGGAAGGTCGGCCGTCCCAGCCGTCTTTTCTCGGAGGCCACTCGGTCACCCTCGCCCTTACGCCCATTTTAGGCATGGCTGGAGTCCCGTTGGTTTTCCCTGTGCCTTCGGCCTTCCCCTGCATGTTGGAGGCTGGTGGCCCCATGTTGCCATTAAGGGCTTTGAGTTTCCTGCTAAAGAGGTCCTCTGACTGCATGGCTCTGGGGTATTCCTCTGGGCCTCCCACAATTCCCACAAGGTTTGATTTGTTATCCGTCACTGGGCTCAAAATACTCATATCCCGCCGGCAGACTCCTTGAAGAACGGACTCTCAGGACCCTTCTTCATTACGTCACGCGATTTGCTCTGCGGCCAGAGTAGGAGGGGCCTTTTTCTTTTTTTTCCCCCTAAGTCAACAAAACAGCCGTCTTCATAACTCGCAGGAGGCGGCTGGCAGGGCGAGCGACACACAGCTTTTGGATGTCAAGGGCAAGTGTCTGAAGAGCAACGACGCACAGCAGAGCGGATTTTCCTCACAGCGTGCCGTCAGTGTAGAATGACAGCTGGAACTGGAGCTGTGGCACAAAAAAACAAAAACACAGAAGAAACTGTTAACACACAGTAAGTGGGTTAGGAAGGCTGTAAGTGAGACATATAGCAGTAATTATTTCATAAGCCAGAGCAACCAAGTCCCTCAAAATAACCCCAGAACTCATAACATTCTGTATTAAGCTATTAAAAAGATACATTATTACTAACAGTTTAATTTATTTAGAAAACTGGCTAAATGAGTATCATTAGTGTGAGCATTTTAAAGGAGTTAGTGCAATCCAGCACACCTTTGTATGTGCTTCCAGGCAACAGATGGTGTTGATGCAAATCACAGCAACGCAAGAGAGATCAGCTGACTGTCTACACCGCCAATGCCCCGTCTAACCGATCACACGTCTCCAAAAGTGTAAATTAGACAGATGTGTTGATTCTGCACATTGGAAACCAAAAAAGGAGGGATTACAACACCCAAGTGAGATAAGTTAATAACAAAAGGCAGCAGACAAAAGGGTTGTTTGTTGAAACAAACCTAAACAGGACAAAAAGGTCCTGTTTAGGTTTGTTTCAGGTTTACAACTGCGATTTTTAAAATAAGATGCTCTCTACCCTCTTGCTAACATCAGACACAGAAGATGAAACATAACCAGTAAATAATCCTGTAAATCAATCACATGTGCGCTATGAGTTGATGACAGCCTCCCCCTCTAGAGAACCTCAAAGAGGAAGCGATGACTTCCTGGAAAACACAGAGATGTTGCCCTTTTTAGAGACGAGAGCTCCTACTTTGAACTACCCTCCCTTCCCATTCTTCAGAGATGGTGGTCCGCCTTCATTTTCCTACTGCAGCGATCCAGTCGCACTATCAAACGCAATTAAATAAACAAAATAAATTCGCACATGACTGAAGGAATACCAACAACTCTCATGTGCTCTGCCTCAGTGAGGGTGGAAAGCTGTAAACCTGATTAATAAGTTAAGACCAGAGTCCAAAGTCTTTCGTTCAACTCTGCTTGTTGTCTTTTAACGTGATAATATCTGTTACCAAGCGACTGTTTATATTTCTCTGCCATTTACGGAGAGGCAAAAGGACAGACTATTTTGGGATGGAAAATGTGGGCCATATCAAGATTAGCCACAAGCCAGCGAAGACCAGATATGCTCAAGTCAGAATGGCTGCAATAATAATGTAGTTCTGCCTGAGCCAAATGCAGGTTAATGCATTCATGACCTAAATGCGGAACAAAGGACTGATGGTGCTGCACTCTTGGGGACGTCACTCTGGTGTTGCGGGTCGGTCGGGCCCTGGACACCTTTACAAACACAAACACCCAACTGGTGTCACTGTAAACAACAGGCTTCAAGTTGGTGGCAAACCAACACCACCTTGTCATTTTAATGCATAATGTAACTGCAGATGCTGCTCCGGGAAATCTGTTTTGTCGTTACAGACGGCAAATGATGAATAATGAAAGAAGATCCATCCCACAGTGTTGTAAACAATTCTGCTGTTTCACTGCTAATATAAACACGTTGTGTCTAAAGCCACGCTAATGGATGTTGATGGAATTATTTCGTTTTTGACTTCTTGTTCCTTCATTTTTTCCAGTTAACTGAGCTGAGTTAACTGAACCTATTGGCTCTTCATTAGCACTGTAAGTTTACAAGATAAAGAGAAAAAAAAAGCCTTTCTTTTACTGCAATACTTTAAGAGCGGTGACGTTTTTTTTTTTTTCCCTAACCACTAAATTTCCAGAGAACTCATAATAAAACAGAATTTATAACACAACAGTTGGGCTGCAGTAATGATAGTTTACTGGTTTCTATACCATCATGAGCGGAGGAATAAACATCTGCTTCAGTCAGAAACACTAATAACTCCTTTACTGAAAAGAATTACTGAGGGAATAGGTGAATTTCTATATTAATGTAGACATCAAAGGCTTAAATTAAATATAGAATATCAATAAAACCTGATTACATGGCTCACAAAGTTTGTTTGTAACACATGACAGGATGCAAAGGTAAATAGCAAACTGCTGACTGACTCTCACATGTCACACAAAGCCATTAAAGCAAGACGAAGAAATGCGCCACCTGCATAAACAACTGCAACAATAGAGACACTCCAACAGAAGCTTTAACGGGAGACTTAGAAGAGGGAGAACAAAGAAACCGCCATAAAATAATCTGTATACACAACACTTCAACAGCAGGAGGGACGGATTCGGTGTCGGCTACCAGAAGCCAGAGGTGAAACAGTTCCAAGTCAGCCTGTGAAATAATCAGCTTCTGGGTGAAAAGGTGCACTTAATTTATTCTTTTTAATGTTTTAAGGGAAAATAAGTATTTTCTCTTTTGAACAAAGCACTTGGCTCCTCCGTGTGCTTTAGGAACGTCGGGTGGTAACGCGCCAGACCCGATTTCCTGAACGAGCAGATAACACAATTTACACATTTCACACTCTCTCCTCCCCGTATGCAACTAATTCGATGAAACGAGTCGCAAAACGAGAACGCGGCAGCAGAAAACCGAGGCGCCGGAGACTTTCTGTTCAGCCTCCCCGTTCGCCTGTGCCTTCGGAGTCAGGAAAGGGTGAGCTGGCCTTCGTTTCACAGAGGACAGGACAGGATAAAGCAGTGCACATGGTGGTCTGTGTTTCTTTCCCCCCATCCTATTAGCTCCTTTCCTGGTGACAGTGATTAATGAACTCCGCGGTGTCATTACACAGCCATCCCTCTGCACCCCCATCCAATAGAGAGTGCTGCAAGCTACTTGGTCAGCAGAATGTTTCTCCAGTGTGACCTGAAGGAGGCTGTTTTGTGTCCTTTCCTTTGTGGGAGGCAGCAGATGGAGGGGGCGGTCTGACTTCCTAACAGCCCTTTATTACCGGAGTAATGCATCGCAATTACGGCTGTTTAAGACACAAGTCCCGCTGAACCGGCGATGAAAAAGGAGCGATGGGAGAAAAAGACAGGCCTAATTACAGTAATGAACTCATTTTCTGATGTTTGATAGTGTGTCTTTCATTTAGAGAGCGAGAGAGCCATCAGCGCTTGCTGGTCTTAAAATAATCCTGACTTTGTGACCTGATTAAAGCCCCGGCAGATGCTTATACACCGTGAAGGAAGACGCTCTCTCCTTTGTCCTGAGATTAACAGCCAAGGCGGCGAACGTGACTTCTGGAGAAGCCAAAGCTGCACGCAATAATATCTATTTTAGAAACTATGAATGCAATGCTCAACCATAATCAGACAGCAGGGCTCAACGGAAGACCACTCTAGCCAGGGATCGATTTAGCGCCGACTTTGATGCGACTAATTAGATTCAGATTTTGTTCTGCAAAACAGCTATAATGGCAACGTAGACATTTCAGGACCAGCTGAACGGATGGGTCGGAAGCTCTGCACATGCAGGCCATCCGATAACACGATAAACACGATAATGACCCGGTAGACTGACAAACAAACTGGTTTCTTCCGACGTGTTTGAGTTTCACTTTGTCTGAGTTGGCTCCTAGGCACTTTAAAAAGACTGGGACAACAGCCCAGGGGCAACGTCTAGTGTTGTTTTTCCCCACATTGTCATGTGAAGTTTCCTGCACCACAAAGAGTATACACAAAAGGACGATGTGGGAGAGACTGCTCTCTCATAGCCAACGGCAGAAGGGGAACAATATCACATCCTGGCTCTGCGCAACGTCGATCCAGCCCTGGAGGGCGTGTCGCAGGTACAGCACGGAGGAGTGTGACATCATAACTGCGGCACAAGGAAAGGCTTCTCCTTGGATCGTGCCACACAGCACTTTCACAAGGTTCATTAAAACCTAATCCCAAGTGCCACAGGAGCCAAACTGTGAGGTGGACTGAGGACAATCTGTAGAAAGTAGGCTTGGGAATGTGTGTAGTGTTGTAAAGCAGTGACGATTCTGTTGACCAATCGATGGACTGCTGTGAGCCCGCCACCAGTTCTTCTCGACCCGACAGAAGGGTGGCAGAAAGTAGAACAGTCTGAATTGGTTATGTTGTTACTCTTAACGTGGACAGATGGTTGCGTGGATGTCATCCATCTTTATTTCATGTCAATGCTCTACACTGTTGGTCAGTGTGCATTAGTACTGCTTCCTCTTCGGCCTCAGAGGGAGTTTTCATCTACCACTGTGCCTCCTGAATGTTTATCCAGATGTTGAGGTGCACCAGACACACACAAAGTGGGCTATGGATGGGGGAATATTTCTCTTTTGGGTTTTTGCTTGTTCTAATGCAGTTCTCTAAATGACTGAATTTGTTCCTCAGCTACTTTAGTGAACATAAAAAAGGAGAGATTTATGGAAATTCACTTAAAAACGTAGGATGAGCAACTAAAGTGCAGTGCATATATTAGCACTGCAGTCATTTGGTCCATATTTGTGCACATCATTATTAAGATTATTCCACTGAGAGCTGACAGCACTCCAGGAAATTAGGCACATACTGTACGCTCAGACCAGAACCATGTCATAAGCTTCTTATAATACTCTGGAGAAGCATGCCAGATAATTTGCATGAATGGTCTAGACATAAGGTTACTTATATGTTAAATTTGCAAAGCCTAACCTGCAAGTCAATTTTGTTTTCAAAGGAAAATATCAAGATTTGCATATATTTAACCATCCCAGACAAAGTCATATGCTCTCACATAATATAACCCAGACTTTCTAATTTCACATTCCTCTGTAATGTGGATTCCTTGACATTGTCCAGCCTTAGTGCACCGCGGGTCAGAGTCAGACGTGTTTATGTAGCCGTGACCGAGCTCTGAGGCCGACCCGAGCCCTGCACTTAACGCGCACCTGCGATTATAGACGATTATCTTTAATAAACCCTGGTGTAATTGCACAACATTAAGAGTCTCTTGTTCTTGAGAAGCAGGAAATAGTAGCTGCCCCCATCCCCCAAGACAACGCAAGCCCCAAAAGTGTGACGGAGTCATCCTCTCCTCCTGCTGCCAAATTAGGGTGTGGCGTAGGTTAGAGGCCAAGATCATTACATCAAATTTTCCATCTCCTGGTCTTCATCATGTATGGAGTCAGGCAGCGGTGTGAAGCTCACGCACTAGTCCATTTGTGGACATTCACACCCTCGGTTGTTTTTTATTTCTAGTTACCTGCCTGCCACTGCTTCAGCCAAACGTCAGGATGTGTCAACCTGTGTCCATTATTAACCCGGAGGAAGTATGAAATTGAAGCAGAAAGCTAACAAACCTGAAGGCACCTAGATTACGCTCTGCTGCTCTTTATTTGATTCCTCAATAAACTCGCAGTCAAAGCAATGAGTCACATTCCGTTTCACATCACCGTCACATACAATCAAATTTGTGCTGCTCTGTTAGTATTTCACCCTCCAAAAGATTGATCTAAAACTCATCGTGGAGGCTCAGATTCTCAATTCTGTTGTGAGCAGCTACTCAGAGCTACCAAGTGTGAAGAAGGGGGGGGTCTGTGCAAATGCTTTGTGGAGAACTGGTAATAAATTTATCCATCCTTGCATCTAAAAAGGAATGCAGTGTGTGTCTAGGACATCATCAAGTCTGACAGAAACATTTCTGTTTCTGCTTCACTGGACTGGTTCTTTGTGTACTTGGTTAAATGAAGAATAGTGAATAAAAAAAGGGATGTGAAAGTGGAGGAGTGGAAAGAGAAAAAGGAATGGGACCTTTGCCAAATCCACTCAAAATGATTTACACAATTAAACCATGCATGCCATTAAAAGGCAATGGTATCCATGAGAGTTCAAGACTGGGGCCTGGGAAAAACTGGTGTACTGTCCACGCCAAGTGTCCCAGAACCCGACAGAACACTGTCCATGAGACCCGGAGCCCATCTCTGCTTCTGCCAACAAAGGTCATGGAAGTAGGGGAGCGGAGAAAACCAAATCAACCCATTCAGCCCGCTCCTCTTTCATCTGCCGCACCCACAATTCAACCTCACAACAGGGAGGAATCTCCCACCAGCTGACACTCAAATTAGCACCGATGCTAAAGCCCTGCCATTAATGGCCGAGCCCACTCTTTCCTGCACAAGGCGATAACTCATTCTATCTGGGCCTGTAAGGACCCAATCATCTAACCCCACCCTCTCTCCCATTGTGGTCACACCACCAGCCAAACACCCCCATGTGCCAATACTGCCTGCAGGGAGTAATGCTGAGATTTTAATGGCTAGTGTGAATTAAGGGTCACACCCTCAGTGGGAGGTAAGGAAACCAGTGAAATGAGTTCCAGCCGGTTGCTTTATCGCATCTGAAGTGTGAAAAGTAGCACAAATCCATATTAAGTGTAGTTGTACCTTTGATAATGATAAATCAAAGCTGCTCATATGGACGTAGGTTAAGAGATTGGGAAAAGATATTCTGAATGTGGGATAACCACCATTAACAGTAAAAAGAGCTGAATTGCTTTGCTGGATCCATTTTCTCCTTTTAGTGTTGGGCTGTGTTGGCCACTAACAAGTTCTCAACTCTCCATTCCTCACATCTGGGTCATTTTTCTCTGACTATAAAGCCGTAACTGAACAACACAGTTGCTATTTTTTGCTCTCTGTCACCGAGGACATGCTTCATAATAACAGATATTATAAGCCTTTCATCAAACCCAATTCAATTTGTGCATTTTCAATTGAAAACCAGTTAGGAAGAGAGTTGTTTAAAATGTTGCCCTCTGCCTATACACCACTAAAACTGAGCCACTCAAGGAGATGCGGATAAAATATAGAAAACCACACATACTAATCTCACACAAACCAGACCAAGGGACAAATGAGTGCATCTAAATATATTAGTCTGTTTGCGAGAAGCAGAAATCTGTTTTTTTTTTTTTTTTTTTGACTGAGCGGAAGGTAATTACAGCCTGTTTGTTTGTGTCTCATCGCGGAGATTCATGTTGACCCAAAGACAGAGGAACAATCAGGAGGACAGATAACAAAGAGGGTCAGACAGGATGGAGTAAACATATGTAAACCCTCAATGTCTCATCTGCCTCAAGCCGGGCCCGGGCCTCCCAATGCACTCTGGGAAATGCCCGGTCAATACCCCAGGTGCATGGACTGATGGAGAACAGAGCCTCGATCGAGAACAAACTGCAATGTTTCCAGGCAAGCAACTACTGCCCTTCACTCCACTTCACTTTTGAAGTATGCTTTGACTTTTTGATATATGTACATGTACGTAAATCTCACGTCCTTTCAGATGTTTCATTTCTAGATTTAGATGACAGGATGGGAAATTCTGTAAAAAGTTGCTCACTTGCAAAAAAAAAAAAAAAATAAGACTTCCCCAAATGGTTTCCACAGATACAGGACAGACACCATCTGGAATGAAAGGAGGACTGTGGAGATATACAGCTCCGTGCTGGGCTGCTCCGTCTGATATCTGCCCCTGCGGTTACAGAGCTAACCCGAGGTCACCGGCCTCCAAGATTCATCTCACCACACCTCATCTGTCAACAGTTGTGCTCGCGCAAGTAAAATTAAACAAAAGATAGCCGTTTGCTTTGCCATGGACTTTGTGTTTTGGACTCTTGTCTGGTTTTGCAGGCGTTTTCTTATCAGAGAGTCGTGGAGGTTGCTTACCTGGACGTATCTCTGCTTTCATACAAGAGTACAACCCCCGAGTGGAGCAGTAGTTTCCTGCAGAATGTTTAAACACAAAGGTCCCCTCTGTCTAAGAGCCTATTGTGCTCAGTTCAGGGAATACCATTTACCCAAACTGCAAACACTAATCTAAATTTGTTAATATCTAACATATGCTGATTTAGAACCTGTTTATAGAAGCCAGTGAACTAGAAATCTTATTACAGACGCAAGCATCTGTAATTTTAACTTCTCCGGAAACCTAAATGATGGCCTTTCAGTGTAACCCAACCTCAATGTTCTACACTTCAGTGGCAAATAATGTGCAAGGATGACAACTGTCAGTGTTACACATCGGAAAAGAAGCAAAATGGAGCAGCAGGTTATTTTGACTGGGTAAATTCTAGATGGTCTGAGCTCTGTAATGGTATAAGGTTATGTTGGGAATTACAAGAAAATTCTGAAGTGAACAAACCCACATATAAAACATCACTTGTCTCCTGGCAACTCTGAAGATGGGAGTCTCCCAAACTGATGTCCCGCCAACTGGCTATTCGCCCAGCGCCTGCCAGGCAGCACACTGCCATTGTCCTTTACTTCAGGGTGGTTGGAGAAAGAAAATAGTCAAAACAACAGATTTTCGATGTGGATATAGACGGAACAACAGACACGCTGGTAAACAGAGACCCACAATGTACTTGTCAGCCTGGTTAAAAATAACAGAGCCCCTGTTCCAATGCAAAATTCATAAAGACTGTCTGGAGGAAAACTGATAAAAGGATGATGTGTTTGACCACGACTGCTGTTTACTTGATTTGGACACCAAAGTACTGGAGGGCTTTAGGTGAAACTTGGTTGGAGGACTGGGAAATGGGCAAAATGCATAAAATATTGCACTGAGCTTGTAAAAAGGGGCTATATTTATATTTAGAGACACTGTTATCGGAGGCATCTACATGTAAAGACACTGATACACAGTAGAATGCAATGTTGGTACAACATTAATAACCCTGTTCTAGATACCACTCACGGGGCCTATAGAGGGTTCACTGATTTAGGCTCCTGTACGTTCCCAACAGACGGAGATCGTGTTTGTTCTTGGCAGCTCCAGTGGAACCCCACAAACAGAGATCACTGTGCTGTGGCCCTTTTCCAAAAGGGACCATCTGTCGGCCTGTATTGGGCCTCAGCACACCAGCTTTGCAGCCTTGGTGAGACAGAAAGAACCATGCAGGGTTGATGTGACGCAGCAGGTCTCCAGCAGAAACCAGCACCTACATACAAATCCCCATCTTTTCCCATTGTTTCCCAGCCATTCACTGCCCCCCTTCCTTCCACATTAATAATACGTCAGCTGTGAGATTGCTCCAGTAAGGTATGGCTTTTAAAAAAAGTTTACAAAAGTGTGTGGAAATTACACACAATACACAAATAAAGTATTTGTCAATACAGCCACATTAACAGGAGTCTAAAAATGGAGGCCTTTTTTTCTTTGTTTTGGGTTTAAACCTGACCACATTTTGCTCACACAAACCCAATTTAAAGACGATGATTTGTGTTCTGAGCGGAGCAGCTGGAAGCCCTCGCCTACTCTTGCAGGATAAAGTTTACTCAACCGACTTGAACAGAGCTAGAATAAAGACAAACACACAGATGAATCACTCCTTTGTTCGCTTTGCGAGAACTTTCTGTGCCGTGTCAGAGACACACGGTCACAAAATTAATCACTTTTCAGACACGACAAGAAAAGAGTTGACGCGTTTTACTCCTCATTAAAACCCCCGGCTTAATAAACATGGCCTTTTCATCCTATCCGACTGTTTCATGACAAACAACGTGGATCAGACCTGCTGACTGCTTACCTGATTAAGAGAATCCCTTTTCATCAGTGCCATAAATCCAGAGAGAAAGGGACACAAAGCCTGGTGAACCACTGTGGTAATGAGCTCACTGTGGAAATGCTATCCAAGTGCATTAAATCCATCAGCCACTTGTTGCGAGAAAGCCGCCACGCTCCTCAATAGGAGCCCTCGAAAACAAACAAATCTCCGCTCGGAGCTTTAATCCAAAAACTTGATTTGGGAGAAAACCGTGGAAAGTGGGAGAATGGGAAGTAGGACAGAGTAAAGTAAGGACAAGTCTGGCAGCCATCGGGTAGTCATTTTAGTGAAATGCATACAGCTGTCCCTTAATGCTCGCAGACCCCCCCCTCCCCTGACAAAGCCCTTAGGAGAATGAATGAGTCTTCAGGATTAGCATATGTAAGGGAAAGTAGGTGGCTGCCCTGAGTGGGTGGGTGGGTGGGTGAGGAGGGACTGCATGTTGTCAGTGGTTTGGGAGGAGGGTGGTGAACCATGACATTTAGAACTCTGGCTGACAGGAAGGACAAGGGAAAAGAAAATGGCGGTGGTGGGAGTGTGTGTGTTTGTGTGTGTGTGTGTGTGTGTGGTGGTGGTGGTGGGGGGGTTGTTCCTGGGGAAAGATGCCCAGGTCAAGCCTGTGACCTTCCAATTTTCTGCCAACGACTGACATTTAGAGCAGGCAAAAAAGCGGAGGATACCACTTGGACCGCCACCTGTCTGCTGTATGAACTGCAGTTTAGTACAGCGCCCCCTCCGAGCGTCAGGACCCAAGAGCACCTTATACATGCCCAGATCGTCGACCCTGCGCTTTCAACAGCAGAGGTACTCGCGGGCCACGCGACCATGTGCAGATCTGGAGGAACCTTCAACAGGGGATGGTCGACTGAAGGGGGGGGGTCCTGAAATGGGAATCCTGCAAATGCATAAAAGGAAAGTCTGGAGGATCTCCGCAGGACGCTTTGCTGCGGCCTGCAGCTGCAGGCTGGAGGACCAGCTCACACTGAGCCACAATGAACTAGCACAACAAAGCCCAGCCGAGTGCTTTAAGGCGCGACTTCATTGTTCAAGTCGCGCTTTGCGAACAAACTGACCACTTGCCCTCGTGACAGACAACTCTTTTGTAGAAAATCTCCCTTGACAGTGGGATTATCTGGGAATCTGAGACATTTGAACAAACAGTAGTGGAACAGAACCAAACACATAACATTCAAAGGTTTCATACACGTGGATATGATAATTAGAAGACAAATATTGTTCCCAGAACAATATTTTGGCAGAAGTTGAGCATATACTCCATAATTTGGTACAACTGGTTATAACTGGTTAGACAGGATGTAGCTACAGCAGCAAAATGCTTCTTAAAAACAGAAGGTATATGTTATACAACATTCTTTTATCAGCACCTGTTGGCTGGCAGCAGTATCGGTCAATAATAACTACCCGCATATGTTGAGCTTTTAATTAAAAAAGACCGAAGGCAAACATCAGGCAGTGTCAGCTGTAATTGGACTGTTGCTGTGTTGTCGGCGGTTTTTCGAGGTGTTTTCTTAGCTCCGTCATGAACTCGTGAAATCGCTGCGCTACACTTATGACCGAGTGAGTTTTTGCGGTTAAAGTTTCTCAGAGGCTCCAATGTTGGTGTGGACTTAAAAAAAAAAAAAAGCTTTCTCAGGAAACATTTAACTGATGTGTTAAATGTAATGTTGTGGAGCTCTGTGATAGCCAGCTTTCCAAAAATTACCACTATGAAAGCCAGCTATGTCTGAGTAAGTCAACATGTCTTACCCTAAAGGCAAAATACAGAGCAACTCTGAGGTAATGAAGTTTGATAACACATGCCTCCTCTCCAATTTAACTTTCACAGAGCTTGGAATTAGATGAAAATCCACAGAGCAGTGTCATTCTAACCACTTCCTGATGACTGACTCGTTCCATCTCTGTCTGATTGGATGAAGAGGGGGGGGACATGTTAATGGCAGGAAATGACAGGCTTTAATTGAGCCGAGTGAACGGTGTTGAGAGGACAGGACGGCGCGCCGCAATCTGCTTTGATCTAGCCTCAGCAGGCAGGTTCTGGGCTTTAATCTGGGTGGAGTGGGGGGGGAGCAAAGAGTTTTATTTGAAGAGTGAGAAGCCCCAGGAGGTAACACTTAAGAGTTGTCACTGCATCCCAGCAGACCGACCATTCCCAAGCTTGCACACGTGTGCTGCAGGTCCTGTGGAGAAATAAACAATCCCACAATGGCTGCTCGTTTGCACATGCATGGGCCAGACTGATGACTAATTTAAATACCACAGGCAGCCATTACACAAATATAGATACACGTGCAAAGTGATGACATGGGAACACCCTTTGTATCTAACCTTTCAAAGGTAGAATTTTCCCTTCTTACAAGAAGAGAAATATCCAAGTGGGAAGCTTTTAAAGTGGATTTTGTTGTATTTTGGGAACTGCAGGTATTGCATTTATTCAAAGCAAAATAACCGACAGAGGATTTGCGTGAAGTGTTATACATTATTTGCAAAACTATGTGTGTTTGCAAATATAGAACATGAACAATTTTGTAATTTTGGTAGACGTTGCTAAAAACGTGACTATTCCAGACACTGACCTACATGTTAGTTCATAATAACTTGTATCCAGCAAACCTGCCGGCACTCCTGCATTTGGGTAGAGTTTAAGTATGAAAACAAAATGCTAATGAAACCACTAATATGCATGGATGGGAAGAATTACCTGAAGCAACTGTATATTCATCAGTGCAAACATAAGGGGATTTTCATTAAGATATAATTGAGTTAATTTTGCAACCATGGCAACAGAGCCGATTCCATCTGATGTCATATGTATACCCTAAAATGAGACGCGTGGGCAGTAATTATAGCATATGTTTGCAAACTACAATCTAATAACTGACTTGTGGATTGTTGACAGACAGTCTGCTGAGCAGCAACAGCTAACCAGAGCAACATAGCTGCGCTCTCACTACAACTCGTGCAATAATCTCATAATCTCATTTTTACTGGGCAACTTATTCTCTCTTGAAAACAATCATGACTCATTTCACCAACAAACGAGGGCGAGAGCCAAACCCAGAGTGCCGGTGCGGATGTTTTTGGTTCCAAGTGTACGTGGTTTGCACATGAAACATTGTCTTCTGCTCGCTTCAACCTTCCTTTAATATTCCATGAGCGAAGGGCACTTGCATCTGCCTCGATTGTGCTCTCGTCCATAAGGGGACGACGGTAGCCAGGCATGCGGTGCATTCGCCATCTAGTATTTTTAGTCCTGCTGATAACGGCACGCTGTGGTAATCCCAGGTTCTCCATAGTTGAGCAGACTGGGCGAGAAGCTGTGTGAAGGGAGGGCCTGCAGAGAAGAAGGGAGGAAGAGCAGCTGGAGGGTGGCATGCAGGCGCAGCATCTTTGTAACAAATGTCATTCCTCCCATCTCCGCCCCCACCTACTCGCTCGCCTCTCCACCTTCTCAAAACAAGTTGTTTTTTTTTTGTGTGTGTCTCAAATTAATCAGAGAGCAAAACACAACCCGCCATAATAATCTACTGCTGGGGGGGGCGGGGGGCGAAAGACACGTGGGTAGTGGGCATGCAAGGTGAGGGGGTGGAGAGCAAACAGTGGCATTGCATCCCTCCATGTTGTTGCCAGGCAACTTTTTTTTTTTTTTTTTCCCCCTGCGTACGTCAGCCATGACTGACAGTAGAACACCCTTCAGAACAAAGAGGCAGAGGAGGAAGGCGAGCGGAGCGATGAGTGGCGGTTTGGAGTGCACAGGGACACAAACACAAAGCAAACATTATGGCACGGAGGAACAGAAACACACATCTGAACCAAAAAACGTAAGAAAAGTGTGATCTGAGCGGAGCAGGTGGGGGCCTTCTCAAAGGTACATTCAGATTTTTTTTTTTTTTTTGGTAAAATGTTCACATGTCTGAGGTAAGGGAGAGGCAATATCACAGTTATGATCCAAAGCAGTCATCATTTATCAGTCCAATGATTTCCAGAGCAACTGTTCATGATTAATGATGCAACTGTATAACTTGGCACATATGTTGGATGGATTCCGGAGAAAATCTCTTTTTTTTTTAAAAAAACCATGCAATAATAATTTAAACCTTTGTATATCACAGAATAAATATAGAGATTAAATGTTGTCAAATTATCCAACAATGTCTCATGAAGTGATTCCGCCTACACAGGGCTTTTCAACATTCAGAAAAAACAAATACCAAAACAAAAACCTTTTTTCATACCAGATGTAGTATTCTATGACTTATAATGCTATTGTACCACTAAGTTTCTTTTCAAAGAAATTATTCTTTTTTTCCACGCTCTTCCACTATTAAATTGGACCTGGAAGTATGATTAACATCCACGGGGGCAGGGCTGCCAGCTCTAAAAATGCAGACTGTATTTTGGCAAAAGCTGGAACAGCCACTTCCAGTTTAGCACTTTTTATGTGCAGCACAAGAAGACACGCTCCATCCATAGGACCATAATGAAGGTTTTCGAGGCTCACGAGAGCTAAAATTAGCAGGCAAATAATAATCTCTGGCCGCAGAGCTGCTTTTCATTGGAGGTTCTGGCACGGGCGAGAGTGCTGGATGCCAGATGAAAGGTGCTGCTTGATGCAGAGTGAGCAGGCTGTCGGAGTTGAGGGAAGTTGACAATGGAAAGCTTGTTGTTAACATCGCGTTTCCAGTGATTTTTAGCTCAACGCGTCGGAAAAGCAGATGGCTAGAGAAGACGGAGGTGAACTCTCACTGGTATTTTACCAACCTGCTGGTTTAACAAATGTGTGATAGTGACTTCGGTGTCTCTTGCATAGGAGGAACACAGTTCCCAACAGGAACTGCCTTTTTGGGAATTCAGCTGGCTATCAGCTGCTCCAAGATGAACTGCTACTGGTGTCAGGTGGAGGTGGACATATCTTTACACATTAACAGATGATTCCAGTGTCAGCCTCCATGAGACAATCACATGAATGGATGGAACAGAGACTTAAATATACTCAACAGTCAGAAGCATATACTGTAGTTAAGACTGAGTTTTCCTTTGGGATGACGTAACTCCTAATGGCGGTGTGACTATAAGCAGAGGAACAGCCATATGGGAAAGTAGTTTCTCAAGAGATCTCCCCAGGTGGCTTGTTCCTATAAATGTGCAAAAGCAGCTTATGCCATTTAGGATCTTGCTACAAACAACAATAATAACAGCAATAAGTAAAGACCATCTGGCCAGTGTGTTGCTCCGTGGCTACTTTCTGCTTGAATTAATAATGATCTCCACAGAGAACGGTCAGATGATGCGAAAACTCTCCTTATTCTCCGCAGGTGATTTTCAGAGCCGAGAGAGACAGAGAGAGAGAGACGCAGACTTCCTGATAATATCGGCTTCCCCGATTTGCCCTTCAGCTGACATTCGACTTTCAAAAGCTCTTCCTCCACAAGTGGCATCAGAAACAGTTGTTCCCAGGAAAGGCCACCAACACGAGACAAGTCCTGCTGACGGAAGGGAGGCCTGTGGACCAGGTGTCAACCAGAATGCAAATATGCATGCAAATCCAACGTTGTGACAATTCAGATAAAAGAACGAAGCTGGTCAGGCTGCTAACAGCAGCGAAACTTGTTTTTACGTCTTTAACTCAGAATTGTCTTTATTCTTTAAATGACGACCTTAACAAAGTGGATAATACTCTATACGTAAATACATGTAACGATTTGATTCTATGTTGCCTGATGAAGTAACATTAAAACTGTTTAAAGCCGCAATGTCCAGGGTTTATGAAATCGTTATGGGAATGTGCTTAAGTACTGTCAACAGGCCTGTAAAAAGGCTGCTGGTGGAAGGAGAGCGGACAGAGGGAGGCAACTGGAAAAGGTCCCAGTTATTTCCATTCCCTCAGTCCGTTTATGGAAACGCTTTTGGAGCAAGGTTCAGTTCTCATGGAGGAGGAAAAGATTCAGGAAGTGAGAGTAAGAGAGAGGATATTAACGGAAGCAGAGACAGAGGGAAAAGTTTGCAAAAGGGCTGTTTTTATCCATTTTCCCTTCGAAAAGAACCTGCTCCCTGCGTGTCCTTCACTGCGTGGCTCTCCCTATGGCATGCTGCACAAAAGCCTCCATTTATCTATCCCGAGCATCTAGTTTTATTGAGAAAGAAAAAAAAAAAGGACCTGAAAGGCAGGCAACCATAGCATGTGCCAGAGTGACATGGCTTTTCCCTTGTTAACACTTCAGCCGTGCTGGGTGCTCTCAGCACAATCACCCCAGTGAGGGATTACTTCTGCCGACCAATGAGAGAGAGAAAAAAAAAAAACAAAAAGAAGGGGGAATAGTACATCTGGTCTATGTATTTGCATTTCTTTGGTCGATTCACAATGCACCACTTGACTCGATGGAAAGCGAACATTCTCACTCAGGCGTGAGAAACCCACCCCATCAATGAGGCCTTTTTCCACCCTTTGCTTCTCTTTAGCCGCAGTAACAGCATATCAGAGGGAGCAGCTTGCACAAAACACAAACTGTCAACTTGAAGGCAGACGGGGCCAGTTTATTCACCATTCCCCTTCATTGCTTTCTATTTACTCGGCGCTCTCGCGCGCAGAAAGGGGGACCGAGTTGCAATTTTAGGACATCGCAATGTGCTCCATTCAGCAATCTGCAGCTCTAATTGCAGACCGAGTGGAATTTTCGACATCTTTTGCATTGAGACGCAACAGCTGCAGCTGGCATGGCATGCGGTGGGCGTGTTTAAAGGGAGGGGGGGTGTGGTGGCTAAAAGGGTGTCAGAGAATAACCTCCCGCTAAGAGCCACCCACACACACACACACCTATACCTCTATACTTGCAGCCGCTTGTTCCGTGCGAACAAGCACGCCACCATGCACGGGGGAGGGCGTTACCGTTTGCGACGCGGGGAAGCGCGGGCGGAAACGCGGCCCTCTCGGATTCTGCGGCCTACCTCCACTCATCGGCGCATCCTTGATCTGGGTGATTTAGAGAGGGGCCAGCTGCGCGCGGCCCATTCCACCGGCCAGACTGCAGCTAAACACAGCAACCATGCACACGCGCATGCAGACAGTTGCATAAACTGTCTAGAGGGAGAATAAACAATTGCCCCCCCTCGGACACCTTCCCACCCCACATACGTCCACCCCCTGGATGGACTCTTTCCTGTGCGTGACCTTTGGAAGATATCGCCGCCAGAGTTCTGATGCTGTTGTGATGGGGTTATGGAGGGTGTTGACAGAGGGTGCAGGGGTGTTCAAAAAGCCCCCCCCCTCCGCCACCACCCCCTCCCTGACAGTCACAGAGAGATATGGGGGAAATGACCTGGCTGCTCATCCGCATCCGCTGTCATAAATATTTATGCGCTTGTGATTGACATAGAGAATGACGCTTTACATATAAACTCAGACAGAGATCAGACACAAACCAGGGATTCTGCTCAGGGCGGGGTCGCCCCCCCCCTCGATCACAGAGCTGGACAGATTCTACAACAGACTATTAAATAAAAGTGGATTTCTGTATTTCTCGCCCCTTATCTCTAAAGTGCAGCTGTCTCCGACGACGGCAGCATTTAGAGAACGTGCTAAGTGCTGGCAGATGTACAACACTATAAACCCGGGGTGGGGGGAGGCGGGGGGGGCTGACGTGAGTGGATGAAAAGCAAAGTTCTGCTTTAATTGTCAGAGATTGCCTGCGCGGTCCCGGCCGCAGCTTTCGCCCGGTTCTGTAATACCGGATCTACGGAATTCTCCCCGAGAAAGCAGAGCGCTGCAACGGGAAATCAATAACAAGCAGCCTTCCAGAAAGGGACCCCCCCCTGAGGGGAAGGGGGGGCCGGAATCTTATCAGAGCGAGCCTCAAGGCACAGTGTGTGTCCTTTTCCAACATCCGCGGTGAGAAAAATGTTTGCAAACCAATCACACAAGACAAAAGAGGACCAAAAAAAAAAAAAAAAAGGAACAAGGTGACAAAACAATGCGGTCAATAAATCCAACGCAGCAGTTTATAATAACCAGGAGACAGATGACGCCTCCTCGGGGGCAGCGCACCAGATTTCTGTGGAAATGAGACTAAATGACAGGAAACAACCCGGTGCCAACTTCTTCCTTTTTTTTTTTTTTTTTAATTTTTTTCTCCTTCAAGAGGAAGTCAAATGTCACCACCCGTGAGAGCAGGTCCGATGGATGGTTGTGTTTACGTGATTGTCAGCTAATCCGATTACCGCCGCTCCTCCGCCTTAACCTGATTTAACCGGAGACATGTAAATGAGGAGCTGTTAATTGGGGTAGACGACTGGGGACAATCTGGTTAACTCGCCGCAATTTACAGCAGGTCTGCTGGGGCGAGTGCGTCCGAAAGCCCGGTCGGACCTTTGACCTCTGCGTCCCACGTAAATGCTGGGGGGGGGGGGGTTAAGACGGATGGGCCCGCTGTAGTTACACAGCTGTTCCTTGGAGGCGGACACGCAACACCTGGTTGTTTTCACAGCGGTCGCGTGTTCGCTCGCTGCGTTTGGGCCCGGGCCCACGCAGCTCAGCTCCAGACCCGGCGCGGCCTCGCGGCCCTGTTTACATTTCAGAGCGCTCCAGTAAACACCGCCTGGGGAGGAAAAGCGACGAACGGGGACGCGCCGTAGCTGTGGGGCGCTGGGAGAGCTCTTCTCGAGGAGGGATCTCACAGGGGTCCCGGCAAAGTGTCTGTGACAAATTTTCCCGATCGTGTTACGCAACAACACCCCCCCCCCCGCTTCCTCTTCTTTTTTCTTCTTCTTTTAAGGCCATAAAGTCAATATAAGCTCTGGAGCCCACGTCACCACATCCCCTGTGGCGTTGGAGCTTTCAGTGCCCTTCAGAAGAGGAGGAGGAGGAGGGGGGTGGGGGTGGGGGTGATCTCCAGCACACTGACAGACAGCGTGATTACAGGCGCGATGAAAATCAAGAAAAGGAATCGGGCCGCCGTCACTCGGGATCATTGTCCTCCGTCGGCGGCCTTTACAAATCGCACCAAAGCGCGGCCGGTCGCAGTGACGCCGCGGCGGACGCGGGGAAGGGAATAACGTATTTAAAAGAAACCAAGATGGAAGATAGTGGTCCGGCATTGAATTAGCTCCGCTCGGCTGGGCTGGAGCTCCTCATCCCACCGCTGCTCCCACTGCAGCCCCGAGTAAGAGAGGCCAGTCTGGTTCAACTGCTCTCAGCTCCAGACTTCCCTTCCACTTTGTGTAAAAAGGGTTTTCCACACACACCAGTAACCAGCATCTCAGGCTTGTCGAAAAGAGGCAGAGACTGTGACCACGCCGCTGACAGCGAGTTACAGGGATGGACCGGGGGCGAACGTCGTGTGCCGGCATTTTTGTGCTTCACTAAGTGGACACAAAGACTACGCAGACAAGAGCCTGGTTAATGGTCTGCATAAATCTGAAGCACAATATGACCTCAATTAAACAGGAGGGGAATGCTCCCGTTTCCCGTTTTAACGTGGACGTGTTTGAGCGAGGCTTGGCTGTTTGGAATTAAGAGATCATTCAAGAAGATCGCCCTCACGTGCAAATCAATAAATAAATAATTAAATAAACAAAGGACACCAAATAACGATCTGATAAATAAAATACAGGAACAAAAACTACAACCCTCCATCGGCGCATGTTAAGAAACAGATTTCCCCGGCTCGACCAGACTTCCTATTTTTTCTCTCTCTCCCTCTCTCATGTCAGAAAACTGGCAACATGAAAGCAACCAACACAAAACAGACACTGGCCCACAGTCGATAAAGGGCCGTTTAGGAGAGAGTTCCTTCATGTGGAAGCTGCTACCAATGAAGCTGGCACCAAGCAAGCTGGCATTCAAAGAGCCGTACGCAAGTAATGCCGATTTCTTTATGGAGCTGTGTCTTTTATCTATTTAATTCTGTTATTTAAGTCCCGTTTTTCACTTCTTTTCCCTCCGGTTGAATGTTACGCTGATATAAATCGACAGAGAGCTTTTGCATTGCTGTCGGTGTAGTTTTTTTTTCCCCGTTGCCTTTGCGCATCAGGTCAACAAGTACGACTTCTGACATCACGTCAAGCTCGGACGCCAAGCCCCGCTCCCATACGGAGCATACGGAAACACGCGGGCGCACGGCGAAGGAAAGCCTCAATGTCAAATCAGATTTGGGACCATAGTGCCTCCGTTGGGGCACGTGACGGCCAAAATGGGACCGTGCTGCTCGGGACCGCGATCACGATCGCGAAAGAGCGCTGCTAGTGTACACACAGATGTGGAGATTGCGTCGATCACATGGAATTGAGCTGAAGCTGTTTCATTGAGGTGTGTGTGTGTGTGTGTGGAGGTACTCATGCATTTACTACTTACTACTGTTTCCAAAGAAACATTCACCATTACTGTGTAGTGGACGGGGTTCTGGGCTCAATTTAGGGCTCAGCTGTGGGTTGATTGGAGAGCATACATTTTCGTTTGATATTAGCAAATTGTGTGTGTGTGTGTGTGTGTGTGTGTGTGTGTGTGTATGTGTGTACTGAAGCAATTACAGTGATCATTTAAATTCAATTCAGCCTGGACGTACCTTGCTGCCCAATAACAAGTGCCAATACTGCAGTACAGTTGTGAGGAATCCAGCTCCAGCACGCGCGCGCGCACACACACACACACACACGTAAAAGCACTTTATGGTGCATCTGTCACAGCTCTGCTCCATTTGATTTGATAATTACAATCAACCTCTATCAGGAACGCGTTACCGTACTTTTACGCTCTAAAACAACTCATCCGATGGCAATTTGCTCCTTATCTAGGGTCAATTTGACATCGAAGGGCAAAGATGTGAGTCACGCACTGACTGACAGAGAAATGTGGAATTCATACTAATGAGCTGTCCCGCTATCAGAACAAACTGCTCGCTGGTTTTGTAGGTTTCCACAAATTAGGTGGACAGAACGGACTGGTTTAGGCTTTACTTTTAATTTCTCTTATATCTACAGACAGTGATGGTATGCGTCCTGGACCCGGCTTGACCACTTGCATCCAGTCATATCTGCCTATTCAGACAGAGCCTTTCTTTTTTCGCTACAGTAGGAAGGAGGAATGCATACCAGCACTAAACCAAATCCCTTCTTATCTCCTATTGGAGGTTGAAAGGGACCACAGAGGTCAGCTGTCCCAATTGTCTGGGTCCGCTGGGAGGCACGCAGACCCAGTTAACCCCGTGGGTCACGACTGGTCCTTGGACTCACTGGCAATCGGGTTAATGACTGTCCAGCTCTCTCTCCATTGTGGTCTGGCGACAGAACCAGAGACAAAACATGCAGGGAGGGTCAGCAACATTCACCGGCCTTTTCCACATCATTCCTGATACGGACACTAATGAGTCCCCGAGGGAACAGGAGGTGCGGACATAATTCTTCTTGACGCGACACTTTTTTTTTTTTTTTTTTTTTGTATATACTTCACTATCGCGCATCTATTATGCATGCGCGCGGTGTATCCGCGAGTGACACTGTTAAACGATTGTCCCGGCGAAACAAAGAGTGATCCTGTGACATTTGTCGCGCAAGGATAATAAAACAATTGAAGGTCCTCATCAGGAACAAAGGATCCCTTAATGGGCCGGATGTCCCACACCTACGCTGTGGTTGGATGAACGCATTACGTCCCTTCACGAGGCCTAATCCTCAAACGCGAGCGTCTACATCACAATCTTTGTCGCTCTTGCGCATCTGCGAGCACACTGAAAGGACGGTCACGTGACAGCGAACCCTCTTTCACGCGCGCAAGGTGACCCACATTTCAGCGGTGTCTGAAGACCAGGGACATTATCCAGCGGATTAATGATCGCCATTCAGAATGGAAAACCATTTTTCAGCTACACGCGCGCTCGAGGACATTTATAAATCACTGTGACGCAGTAAATAACGCGTACAGTGCTTTATGTCTGGACGCTGTCCAAATGATCACACATAGGGTCAAACGATCATTGGAAAAAAAGCACAGGGCCAAATCCGGCCGCGTATATATCTGTTATTTGATTAGATGTCCTCATAGTCTGCAGTATTGGATTTATAATGCTACAACAAAGACCAAAAAAAACATATTGTCCATAACCCATGGCTACTGTCAACAAAGCACGCGAGCTTTTTCAGTAATTCGTCCGTCTGTACAAGAGCCATCAGTGGTGGCAGGTTCAGTCAGTTCAGGACTGAACCCCCCCCCCGTGGGTGCTCTGGGGGCCCCACCTCCTCCTGCTCACACCAGCAGTGGTGCGATCAGCGTTTGACTTCTGTCACCGTGCCATCTGCACTGTCCAGCAGCCTCCCCTGCAGCTACGACACTGGCTTTCACTCACACGGCTGACTGAGGGACGGGCGGGAAACCACACACACACACACACACACACACACACACACACACACACACACACACACACAAAAGAAGCAAAGAGTAGAGCAGATAGGGGGTGGTGGAAAAAAAAAGTTTCCTTTCAGCCTTAAATCTCAAATTTTGTTGTCGCTTAGAAGAAAAAAAACGACATCTCGACAGTTAAAAGATGTCGTTTCTCGACTTTGTCGGTAGCGAAGTAAACAAACAACGTGCTAAAAAATGAACAAAAGAAATCAATAACCCATCGTGTTATCAAGTTATCATTTGGCAGTCGGAGCAGGAGAGCTTCAAGCCCTTGTGAAGACTTTGTGAATTGAAACTGTGCGAGACACAAAAAAACAACCAAAAAAACAACACAAAAAAGTAAATAAATCCCCTTCAAAACAGGCAAAAACTCCGGCGCTGTCACACGAATAGACAGGGGAAGCTCCATGTTCCCGTTCCCACCGGCGTCCTTTAGAAACGGTCGCTCGATCTCACTTGTGCTGCGAACGTGCTGCTGCGCGGGCCCCAGACGCCCCCCCGTCTGACAGACGTCTGCAGCTGAGCGCGCTGTTAAAACACACCCACTTAATGTTATTACACAGCTTACACACGAGAAGTCATCTAATGTTCGCCGCGGACAGAAATGATGAATGGACCGACCAGACCTCAGCGCCGCTGACCACGGAGCAGTTTGAGGGCCAAACCCCCCCCGCCTTCGGAGAATAATGTGAAAAGTTTATTATTCACGCTCGCAGCTTCCCCCGCTCGAGTTTCGGCTCTCGCATGTCTGACATCTGTACACACGCGGTGAACGCCATTCATTCCCGCTTCCATCAGAACGAGACCCCGGTTGGAACATCAGCTCGATTCATCAAACAAAAAAAGACAAGAAAAGCATTAACTCAGTGACGGCATCTGTGCGTTCCCCCGGTGGTGATGAGTGGGCCTAAATCCTCGATTCCAGACTGCTATCAAAACAAAGCCCATCAAATAAAGATGGCGAGAAAAATCTGGCTCTCACAACAGGAGCGGGCAGCATGTGATCTCCTGTCTGCTGGTTGGTTGGGTCTGAGGTGACAGGATTGTTGGGAGAGGGGCCTATTGTGCCCCAGACAGCCAGTCAGCACAGGCCACCGGGTTTCCTGATCCGCACTGCGGACTGTGGGGTCCGCGGGGGGGTTAGGGGGGTGTGGCATGGTTCGGCATGCTCCCGTGATTAAAAGCAAGGTGACCCGGCTTACCCCGGCGACGCAGACCCTCGCCGGAGGCTGCTGAGGCCGCGCACTGACCAGCAGGCACGCCGGTAGCAAAGCGGCGTGGGAACTGAGGCGAAGACGGGGTGGGGGGGGGGCACAAAGCGGCGTGACAACAAGGCTGTTAAGTAATCACCTGAACACACAGAAAAGCCCCAAACCGCCCCAGCCGAGCCGCCTCGGCGTCACGGGCGATCTCTTCTGGTTCACGGGCGCGACGCGTCAGCTGTCAGCTCAAGCCCGCCGGCCCCCGCGCCCGCCGGCCCGGAAGACACCCCGACCAGCTCCGCCACGACAACAACTGGATGGAGCCCACAGGCGCGTCGCCGGGGAGGCCCGCGCCTCCGCCGGTCCCGACAGACGCCGCGACTGTTCGGCCGAGCGCACAAAAGTGCACCGAACTTTATTTTGAAAGGCGTATCTTATCGGGCTGAGTTACCCATTGTCAGGTCCAGCCATGCAGCGCCGAGGAACCGGTTGGGGAGGATCGCTCGTTCGAGGGAAGGCCCCTTTGCGTGTTCCGTTGATGAGCGGGGGGCGGGGGGGGGGGTTCAGACGAAGGCTGAAAGATTTTTCTCGTGGCTGTGCCCGTCGTGGCTGAACAGATCAACATCAAGGGGAAGAGCGCGGCGAAGGTGCAGTCTGACTTTGAGGGTACAAACGAGGACAACCTTGGCAGATAATTAATAATTAAAACACGACTACAAGCAGCCTAAACCCAACTCTTTCGTTTTTCTGCGTACGATAACAACAAATTATTTACACGCCGACGGGGATGCTTCCACGTCGACCCGTCTCTGTTCGCGAGGGTCGAGCCCGTGGGAGCTAAACATTATGGCTGTTGAGGAAAATGGGTGATTTGTCACAGCTGACCAACAGCCCAAAGTTTTTTTTGGGTGTTTTTCCCTCCCCCAATCACTCCCGCGCACACTTTGTTCAGCTGAGGAAGAAAGAAAGAAAGAAAAAGAAGCTCGCCGAACATCTCAAGCCCAGCGAGCAATAACCGCGTTTTATAGATTGTAAAGCACTTGAAGCGCACAAACGCTCACGCTCGGTCTGCTCCGACGGGAGGAGCGAGGCCGAGGGGAGGGTAGACCCCGCAGAACTGAGAAAACAAACAATGGGATATTACATTGGCCCCGCTGTTGTGTCTGCAGCAGAGGAACGGGCTCAGTGCTCGCGCATTTATTAGGAAGTTAGATAGCGCTCCGGATAAACTTCCTACAGGAAGAAAGCAAAGGACATGCTGCTGGGAGACAAACAACACTTTGCTGCTCGGCTCGTCCGTGGGGTGTATCCAGGCGGCTGAGCCTCGGGTGGACGACAGGAGCAGCGAAGTGCCGGTGCGAGGCGCGGAGGACATTTGTGGTGGCTCCAAACAACTCTCATCTGGAGGAAACGCTCCTTTGTCTCCCCGCGCAAGCTGCAGAAAGTAAACACATGGCGCAGGACGCAAGGCCGGCCCTGCGATGTGCGCCTTTCTCTGACCACCAGGCGGGAAGGACGCACGACGGAGAGAGAGACGCTCGCATCAACAACTGGACCATCAGCCGCACCGACGTGCACCGCGGGGACGCGGCGTCTTTACCGCCCCCCACCGACGGCGCGGCGGCACTGAGCGGCTCCATTCAAAACACAAACAAACAAACAAACAAACAAACAAAGAGAGAGAGAGAGAGAGAACGCGCCGGTGCTTCACCGCGAACCCGCACCCGAAGCACCCATGGGTGCGCACAGGCGCGTGACGTCAGCGGGTGACAACGAACAATAACAGCGGTGGGATGAAAGGACGGAGGTCCGAGCGCATCTCACGGGGGGGCTCAGGCGCGTGCAGGTAAACAAACAAACAAACAAACAAACAAACAAACAAACAAAGAAAGGCAGCCGCAGCGGAGCTGCAAGCTCCGGCGCGGGTCCGCTCCAACTTTCCCGGTGATCGTGACTTTGACCACTTTGCGCCGCTCCTCTCCCCCAAACTCGCCCTCTCCGCCGCGGCTCCACTTTCCCCACTCGGTCCGCCCCCAACGACCCGAACCGGGCCGGGCCGGGCCGGCGGGCCGGGCCGGGCCGGGCCGCAGCGCCCCCCTCCTACCTGTGTCCCTCCGCCGCGTCGGCGCCGTCTCGTCCGTCTTTGAAGCCAGAGCCTCGCGCCGCTCCGAGCCTCACATCTCCGTGTCAGACTCGGGACTGACGTCACTCCGCCAGCACCCGCGGCACGCGCCGGGGAGACACGCAGGCCCCGCCCACGCGGCGCCGGTCCGAGCGCGAGCTCCGCCCCGGCCCCGCGCGCTCCCGTAAAGCGGGTTAAATTATCGTAAACGTTCGAGAGCCGTCCTCGCGGGGGTGCGTCAAAACATCTGGACGGACCGTCGCGCGCTCACATCAAAGGCAGATCAAGGCGTCCTTTGTGTCATCGACGGGAGCGGGTCTGAGGACAGCCGGCCCAGCAGTGGCACCATCTGGTCGAAGGAGGGAAGAATCTCCCCAAATCTGACAAAAAAAACAACAAAAACAACAAAAACAAACAAACAAAAAAACACAACAAGAGCCTCAAAACTGTTTTACGTCCACACAAAGCCCGAGTTCTCGGAGCACTCGAGGAGATTTCGCTTCGTAATGCAGGGTTCCTTTCCCCTCTCCCTTCTTTATCCTCAGTTTTGTTTAGTTGCATCGAGTCCAACCTGACGTTCGCTCCCCTTTGCTACTCCTCACTGTTCAGAACTGATGTTCTCACCTTTTCGTTTGATTAGTTGTTTGATTACGT
Organism: Lagocephalus sceleratus; assembly: GCA_911728415.1. Classification (NCBI taxonomy): domain Eukaryota; kingdom Metazoa; phylum Chordata; class Actinopteri; order Tetraodontiformes; family Tetraodontidae; genus Lagocephalus; species Lagocephalus sceleratus. The sequence continues at coordinate 1,798,333 of CAJVRN010000040.1, forward strand.
GACTAAATGTTATGTTACGTACAAATGTTTTTCTAAAATGAGTTTCCCGTACTTTGCAATTATAGATTTGTTGCAAACGTAAAGATTATTACAAATAAATGTTTTATTATGTAATATAATAATAACAACAACAGCAAGAATAATAATATTGTTGTTGTTGCTATTACTATATTATCCTCATTATCATTATTAAATATATACATATATATCACAAACAAACAACTGAGCACATTAATAGTTTGTTTTCTTGTTAAAGAAGAAAAAAGATTTCAACATTGAAGCTGAACTACTCTGAGATCCCGGATGTGACGTAGATTGTCCGCGACAGCCGGCTGTTTCCATGGTAGCCGGAGAAGCCAGTAATGTAGCCTAGCCAGCCAGCTAAAGCTCAGTATTTAAGTTAGTTGTTGCCCCAACCACAGTCGGCACAATGTGTGAACACGAGAACATCGGCAGTCGAGAGACGCTGTTTTCCCTGGAGATCTTCGTCCAAAGCGTCCGGATCGAGAGGGAGCTGGACCTCTCGGACCATCTGGCGGTGGCGCTGCGGCTGCTGGACTTCCCCGCCCTGCTGGTCCCCCAGCCCCGAACAAGCGGCGCCCTCGGCGGGGCCGAGCGCGCCTTCAACCGGGGCAAGTGCTGCTTCTTCAGCGCCACCGTGGACTCGCTCCACAGCCGGCTGTCCAACGCGCCCCTGCGCGTCCTGGTGCTGGACGGGGACGGGGACGTCCCCAGGCTGGTCGGCGAGTCCCTCGTCCCCCTGGCGGGGGTGGCCGGCAGGGTACGGGCGGACGTGGCCCGCCGGGGCCTCGGTTCCCCGTCGGCCCACGGAGAACGGGGTCGTTTCGGCGTCCGCAGCCTCGCCGGGGACACGATCGGGCACGTCCGCCTGAGCTACAGGGCTCTGAGTCTGGGGGTCGGGGGGGCTCGGGAGGGCAGGGACGCAGCGGAGGTCAGGTCTGCTCGACCCCCGACCCCAGAAGGCGGAGGCGACCGCTCGCTCCCCGCAAGTGGCGACCGCCCAGCCCAGGAGGACCCGGAGGACGGCGCTTGGACTCCCGTTCGGGCGGGGAACGGCAAAAGCCCCGGCCTCCGAGAAGAAACCGAAACCAGCCCGGAAGAGGATCCGACGGTGTTTCGCCCGCCTCATCTCTTCTTCTGCAACACTCGGGAAGAAGCTCGGGAAAAGAGGCGGGAGGCCCAGGGTCTGGGCTCGGGGTCGCTCGCGTTCGTTGCTGCCGACTGGGACGAGGAGGACGAGGAGGAGGAGGAGGGGAGGAGGAGACCGTTGCCGAGGGAGACGCGAGGGACCCGGGCGCGGCGGTGAAACCCGAGGAAAGCCCGATACGGAACCAGCAGACCCAGACGAGCGGGCCGGGCCCGACCCCGCTGGGGGAGGCCCTGCGGGGGCTGCCGCTGCTGAGCGCGCTGCTCCTGGAGCTGTCGCAGCTCGACCGCCCCCCCACCGACCTGCCGCCGCCGCCGCCGTCGCCGTCGCCCGCGCGCCCGGACGAACAGCGGAGGGCGCCGGCCGAGGCAGGACCGCGGGCCGGTTCCCTCTCCTGGCCTCCGCGTCCTCCGAGGACCCGGTCCGGACCAGGTGGGGCTGGGAAAGGCGAGAACAAGCGGGGACGGGCGCCGTCCGGGAAGAGGAGCTCCGGGACGAGTCCCAGGAAGACGGCGGCGTACGGGGAAAACCGAGCTTTTCACCTAAGGCTGGAGAAGGTCTCCCGTCTCAAGGAAAGACGTCGGGAATGCTCGGGGCTTCCAAGGGGGAGAGAACGGAGGGGCGCGGAGGGGAGAACGGCGAAGCCAGCGAGGACACCGGCGGCGGAGCGGGGCGGAGGCCTCGACGGCTCCATCGAGACGGCGATGCAGCGCCTCGCTCTGAGGGAGGCGGTCACGGCGAAGCGGAGGAAGACCTGGGAGAAGCACCACGGGTCGGGGATTCCGGGCAAACCCGGGTCCGACGGGGACTCGGCGGTCGTCCGCGGGGCCTGGGGAGGAGCGAAAGGCGATCCCCGCCCGACTCTGGGGGGCGCGGCGGAATTCGGTCGAGCCGCCCCGGCTCCGCCTTTCCGGAGTCGAGCGGGGAAGAGGAGGAGGAGGCGGAGTACAGCGATGACTTCAACAGCCTTCATCCCAGCGACGGCCCGTCTCCGGACCGCGGGAGCAGGACCCCCGGGCCCCCGACCTCTGTCGCTCCGGCTCCGGTTCGGAGCGGTCGGGGGCCGACGCCGCCGCCCTCCCCGCTCCCATCAAATCCGCCGGCTCCCCTCGGCGCTCCCTCAGCTCGACCTACGTCATCCGGCCTCGGACCACCACCTCGGCCCTGAGCTTCTCCTCGGACGACGCGGGGGCGGACGGGTCGCCGTCGCCGCCCGCCGGGACGGGCTCCGGGAAACGGGGGGCGGGAACGAGCTCCGACTCCGGCAGCTTCGCGTCGTCGGGGGGTCGAAGCGGCAACGACGACGACGTCCCGGTTCGGGGGATTTCCGCAGGATCTCGGTCGTCCCTGGAGCCCGAGGAGGTAGAGGAGGTCGGGGACGACCTGGGAACGCTGGACTTTAGGAAGGAATATCGAAACATATCCGATTTATTAGCCAGCAACCTGCCGGGGTACACCATATAGAGCTGGTTACCCTGAATAAAGACGGTGAACGTGTGTCCCGGTGTGATTGTTGTCCGTGCTGCCGTCGCTGCGTCCGCGCCCGCTGGACCTCGGACGAACTTTAGTATAAAAACCTCCTACGGTCCCTCGACGCATCATTAAATCAACACTCTGAGCGCATCACCTCCATCACAGAAGGCAGCAGCTTGTTTCCAGAGGACTGGTCACAGGGCCCCTCACCTGGTTTTAAATGTCGATGTAACGTTATTTTTATATATAATTTTTTTTTTTCTCGCATCTCCACTGCGCACGCGCCGGACCCACGTGTCCGGAAGTGCTGCTGCAGGTTGTGGAGCTGAAATGTTCAAACACGTGTTTCTGAGCGGACCTCCAGGTAGATCGACACACACACACACACACACACACACACACACGCACACACGCTCGCTCTGCTGTCGATCAGGGCTTAAAACCATGTTCATTCACCCGCGTCATGCTGACCGTGAACAGGCTCCAGTTTGTTTGTTTGTCTGCCCCGGTAAAAAAAAAAAAAAAAAGCTGCGATTTATTGTTTAACACTGACGTTTTAGACAATACAAGATATTTACGTTTAGAAATGAACAGCTTTACATTAAAGTCTATTAAATGCATGAACCAGTCTGTCACTGACAAAGTAGTTCCTACTAATTTAGAAAACATAAACAAATGTTTATCAAAAAATGAAATAATTACATTTATAAGATGTCAAATAGAGTTTTGATGGACGTGTGTGTGAAGTTGGGTAAAGTTATGACGCTCTGAACGAACACTTAAATGGAGAGCGTTTAAACTGCTCCAGTGATGAGGATCCAGCTGCTGGAGTTCAGCTCCGCGTGGTCATTTGTTGTTTTGTTTACAGGTGTGGGGAAAACCACCCTGGTCCAAAAGGCCTGTGAAGGCCTGGCGTCATCTGGAGTGGGACTTGAGGGGTTTTACACCGAGGAGGTCAGGGAGGGGGGGCGCAGGGTCGGCTTTGATGTGGTCACAGTGGGAGGGAACCGGGGACGCTTGTCCAGAATCGGGTAACGCCAACGCCGGCCTGTTCTAGCCCGACCTCACTCTCTCTCGCTCTCTCTCTCTCTCACTCACTCACTCACGCACTCTCTCCCTCCCTCTGCGTCTCCCCTACCCACCTTTTACTGATTTTGTTTTGATTTACTGGGACGTTTCCAGTTCAGCTGACGGCAGACGGGAGCACACGGTAGGACAGTACGTGGTCGACCTGCCTTCGTTTGAAAACCTGGCTCTGCCCCTTTTCACCAATGTAAGACAGCTGCACTCGTTTTTTAAACACAGATCACAGCAAGCAACACACACACACACACACACACACACACACTTCTCAGCAGCTCACAAATCATCAAACCTTTGATTGTCTCTGAATTGACAGAATAATTGGAAGCCTGCAAATGCATAAATTCTTCAGTGGCATCTTTAGTGCTGGTGGTGCCGTCTGGCTGTCACTGACCGTGATTAATCCGACATGTAAAGTGAGCTGGGGCTAACGTGTGCGTGTGTGTGTGTGCGTGAGTGTGTACGCACTGTAAAGCGGGGGTGCTTTGACTTTCATGTTGCACCTCAAACTAAATCGAGGCCGGGCTTTCATTGCGTGCATCGACACGGCGACGTGCGTTACACGCAAATCGTCCGAGACCCCCCCCCACACACACACACACACGTGAAACGCTGTGTCAAAGATAAAACCGGCTTTATTGATGCCCTGCACTTTTAAAACGATCAGACAAGGCATCTTTAAAGGGATTGCTGCTTCTCTCTCTCTCTCACCCTCACCCTCTCTCTCTCTCACCCACCCTCTCTCTCCCCCCTCCAGGTGGGCCCAGCCAGCGGGGGCGGCAGGAAGGTGTTTGTGATCGACGAAATTGGCAAAATGGAGCTCTTCAGCCGGCCGTTTGTCAGATCGGTGAGACAGACTTTGGAGAACTCTCCCTTCACCGTCCTGGGCACCATCCCAGCGCCCAAGGGCAAGCCCCTGGGCCTGGTGGAGGAGGTCCGGAGCCGGGCAGATGTCAAGGTTTTCATCGTGAGTACAAATATGAACACGCTCCTTTAGGGTGGGGGGGTGGATATTAGGGTCAGGTTACGTCTCCCAGTAGATACAGGCCAGTGTTTGTGCTGCGTCTACTTATTCTTAGTGGGACAGAAGTGCTCTGCCCTGCTATATCCTTCTCCTGTGGCGGGATTAATTCTAAATCACGCGTGACTGATTCAACAACAAAGGGTGCTCTCAAATGTCAGAATGATTTCTCACGGAAGGGTCAGCTACGGGGATTGTCATGCAAAAAGCGCTACGCAGCGTCGCATCACAAGCAAGGTTGTGAAACATTACCAAAGGTTTCGGTCAACACATCAGTAAGCGAAGGTCTGAGAAAGCAGATCGGAGATTATGCGATTTGCCACTTGTCTTTCCATAAGCGCGCTGCGTTTCACGAGGCTTATCTTAATGATCCAGGACAAGACATTTGTTTATCCATCCCTGTTATCCATCTCTGTTATCCATCCCTGTTATCCATGACTCCGCAGCCCTGAACCCGTGATGACGTTTTGGTGCAACTCTGTTCCCATTCAGGTGTCCAAGGAAAACAGGAACGCTCTCCTTCCAGAGATTTTAGCTGCACTGCGCGACTGCCTGGAACGATGAGCGCCATCCAGAGGGCCGCAGCTCCACACACAAGGGGGTAAAGCCGTGCCGTTCGTTTGTGCTGACGGGTTACTTTTTTTTTTTTTTTTTTTTTTTTGTGCTTCTGCAGCACACGCAGACATGCAACGACTGTTAAGTGGAGCCACGCACGCTCCATAACAAGGTTAAGGCCCAACAGGACACTCCAACCCGCTTATCAGTTAGTGTGCCACATACATGTATTTATGTACACTATTCATTTTTGTGTTCTCGTGCGGTCTTAAAATGGATTTCATGCTGAATAATTGATTGGGAGATTTTGTGTATATACGCCCTGTGCTCTCACAGACAAAGATTATCCCCCTTTTTTTTTTTTTTTTTTCAAACATCTGATTCTCTCAAAATTCTCTTAAAATTCAGTAATCTGAGAGACCCTTGGGGAATATTCAAACAGGCCAGGCTATAAAAATTCACCCACAACGGTATATTCTTCTACACCTCGGCCAAAAAGAAAGTAGAATGCGTGTTTATTCATTTATGTTTCTGCGTGGCTGTCTCGACCAAAGGATGCGCTCATTGTAAACCGATCAATATTTAACAGTGCCCTATCCGATTCTTTCATGGTTTATTCATCAACCTGTCGGTACAGAAACATTGTTAAATAAAAGTTTTCTTTGCCCCCCCCGTACAAGCAGATTGATCTTTTTCCTCTTCCCTAACTGCAGATACTAATGTTTTTGAATGTGAGCGGGCTTGGCAACGTGCGAAGGGGGTTTATTTATTGTCCATTTGTTTCACTAAAAGTAATACCAAAGCTGAAACGTCTCTTTTGTTGTGGTCGTCGTCGGTTTCAAACCACTTTTTAAAATGGCGATGAGGTTTTATTTCCCCGTTCTTGACATTTTACAGACAATTGAAATCCTAATCCCGAAAATAGCTGGAAGCCACACCACAAACAAACATATCACTTTAATTTATGGGATTTTTTTAAGCCCATCTGGAGAGATAATGGATTTTCTATTATGGTTCTATTGTCTTACATTTAAGGGTAAATAATGGGATGCAGGATTTTTGAGGATTTGGAAGACATGATGGATTTATGCCCATGCTCAACGTTAAGGAAAGATACTTGTGGCTGTGCAGGAGGGGAAGACATGCTGTCATATGTGGAGTAAACAGCTGGAGGTTAATCCACCGCTTCAATACTCGCACCTCTCTCATTTTCCTTTACACACCAACCGTGTACTCGGGGGAGACGAGAGCGAACGAGGTTCAGTTTGGAGTTGGTGTCATGACCTTTGGCTCCCTGCTGGGTGGGGAGGGTCTAAAGAGGAGCTCAAAGCTCAAAAACATGCGCCTCAGCACGGAAGCGTCCCTCGGTCGTTTCAAAGTGAAATCCACGGAGAGCTCTTTCGGCTTGTGCGGTCGTTCCGCGAGCGGTGGGATCCGTCTGCTTGGCTGCGGCGAGAGCTGCCAGCTGCGATCTGCGTCAGACGCGCTGCTGCGCCGGCATCTGCTCCGAGGACGTGCGCCCGCGCCGGGCTGGCTGCCGCGCCCTCGCCGGCGAGGCCGGGCGAGACGGCAGCCAAGAGGAGCCGATGAAGGGGAGCGTCTCCTCCTCGGAAGGTGGTCCTTGGGCAGACGGATTACGCAACAGAGAGGAAGAACACGGCGCTTTTCGCAGTAAAAGAGTGTGTGTGGACGCAGGTTAAGTGTTGTGATGTCATCAATGACCATACGTGACGTTGTGGGTGTATCATTTACAGCAGTGGCCCCGAGGGTCTACACCTGCAGAGACATCAAAGCAATCAAAGAGGTTGCTGTATGCAGGGCCGTCCCTGACCTAAATGGGGCCCTAAGCAAGATTTTAGTCCCGCCCCCCCCGACCTGTATATTGGTACAACATCACAGTATTATGAAATTCCATTGAAATTGTTTATTGGTATGAACAAAATAACCTTGAAAGGCCTGTGTGTGTGCCACCTTCTTTTTTTCCCCCCTCTTGCGCGCTCCGGAGTCATCTTGTCTTTTGGACGCCATCGCCTCTTCACCTGCACCAGCGATTGGTCAGATCGATTGCTGTCAGTCTTCATTATGGCGGCCCGCGTGGAGATGCTCCTGCACCTCACTGGCAGCTGCTACCACTGACGTTCGTCCCCTGGCGCCAAGCGGGGATCCCTTAAGGATCCTGGGGGCCTACGCAGTCTGCGGGTCCTGCGTTTGGGCTGGAGCGGCTAGCGCTGTATGAATACTCATTCTTTAACGAGGAGAAAGCTCAACAGCTAAAATTAGTACATAGAAGTCGTAAGTACAACGGCGCTCATAAGTAAATACAGTTCAAACTAAAAGTGAAGCGTGTGAGATTTACTGACCCCTAATGGAGAGAATGTGCATTACATGATCTGAACACCTGGACCTGTGGGGGGTGTCCAGGATATTCACAGATGAGCTTGTGAAATGATTTATATCAGAAATATTGGATATAATAAGGTCGTACGGTTGTTTAATTCCTGAAAGTTGACCCGTTTTTATATCTTTTGTCCACCTGCGCGGCCTCATTGTCTTTAGGTCTGGATCGTTCAGACGTACTCGGATCGCGGTTGATGATGATGATGATGCTTCGTGAAAACTGCGGCTTTGTCCAGAAACGCCCATTGTGTTGCCGCGACGATGGGGCTGGCGTGAATGAATCTAAAGGGAATTAAGTCGTACGGCAGAGCTGCATTTGCATCGTCTCTGGGGGACAGATGTCTCCGATAGGCTGCAGCCGCGTGTCCGGAGAAGGACAGAGGATGCCAAGAAGGTGAACAAAAGGGAGGTGGTGATGGTGGTGGGGGGGGTCAAGTCCAGTTATTGCACTTTGTGCTACCAGCCCAAGAGGCACAGCGACAGCTACAGAGGGCAGTCGCACTATGACGGGTATAGTTTCCCAGAACCGCCCCCCCCAGTCGAATGCCAAACGCAGCTGATGAAAATCTGACATATTGCTCCGAGACCACGGGGGAGATGCACAATATTCTTTAGCCTTTCTGGTGCTGGACCTTAAAGCGTCGGCTTATTTCCCCCGATGCTCGTAAGATTTATCAGAAGACGCGGAGCTAAAGCTCATCATTGTCTGTGTTTTCTCAACACCCCCCCCTCCCCTCCCCTCCCCCGTAGGGCCCTTCAGAGACATAATTGGTCCATATTCTGATTGCGCTAATGGACCCAGAGGTCAGGACAGGTGGACGGTCGCTGTCAGGCGGGGCGCGATCGAAGACGGTGCAAATGAAGCCATTTGATCCAGCCCCCCCCCCCCGACCACAGCTCCACTCTTTCCTGGTGATGTTTCAACCATCCTGCCCATTACATCATCTCCACGGGCACCCTGGGGCGGCTGGAGGCACACGGTGTTGGGTTTCAAAGCCTTTAACGTGCCCCCCCCCCCTCCTGTGAAACCCACCTTTTGAATGCGGAGTCAGAGCTCAAAGAAGCGCAGGGCTGCATAAGAAGATAGGGAATCCTTTCATGACCTTCCAGGTTGTTTTCATCGAGAAAAAGAAGAAAAACATCATTTTGGAAGTTGATAATTGAATTCTGAACAGGCAAGGGCATCCGCCCCCCCGCCTACGCGTGGAGCGCTGCCTCCGTTCTCGTGGTGTAATGGTACATTTTAATTGCACCACTGTGAGATAAAAAAACGCAGGGCTAATTTGGAGAGTGTCCAGAGTCGGCTGCTCAAGTTGATTTATGGTTATTCCTCGGCTGACCGGTCCCACGATCTTATCCGTCTCTGCAGCTGTAGAAACGAACCCTCCCTCAGCACTCGTGTTTTTCTTTTTAAATGAAAAACTTCTTTTTTTTTTTTTTTTTTTTTAAATGTACTTTCAAAACACACCTTTGGCTCTTCTTGAACAATCAGTTGATTTTCAGTTCATATTCTCTCCATACTGCTTTTAAAAAAACACTTAATGGAGTTGTTGTTTTTACATCCGTGCTGAGTAATCCTTAAACCCTGCTCCCAAAGGCCCAGGGACCCTTTTCCCACCAACAGCGGCCTCGGGACATCCATCTCCTGTTCCACCACCTTGATGGTTCCCTGCGGTCTCCGCAGCCCCTGAATGATTGCGGTAACCCCTGAGTCACTCCTCTCCCTCGGCTGCACGACCAAATCTGGACTTCAGGAGGGAGACGTGGCGCTGGCTGTTATTAGCGGTTGAGACAAGGAGGAGGAGGGGGGGGGGGGTCAGGAACCGAGGCACGGAGGAGCGCGTTATGCGGTGAAACCACCGACACTGGAGGACGATTGGGAAATGGGACCAACCCCCCCCCCCACCAGTGAAAGGCTTGAAAGGAGCTGTAACGGAAGCAGTAAGAGCCGTCAGCGGGCCACACGGAGGTCAGAGGGCACGGAGAGGACACAAAGATCGGAGGCCGCGGTGATCAATCCTGCCTCCCTCCAGGCTGTGGAGGATGTGGCTGTCATTCCAAACGAGATGGAAAACACACGGCTATCTTTAGTCTGGGGGGGGAAACCCCCTGACTGTTTCAAGGATGTTCATATCAGGAAAACAGATGCCACATGTGCAGCTTTGTGTGTTTTCCCATCACACTGTGTTGGAGTGTTTCAGGATTTAGATAGATTATAGATTACAGCACTGGCGCGTGGACACGTGTCCGAGGCGAATGCGGTACACAACTAGGAAAAGCCACTGCACAAGGTGATAACGATTCCTGCAGAACACTTTTTGGGATTTGGAATTTTCCTAACTGAATGCAGAGATTTATGAGCTGTTGCTTACAAAATGTGGTGGAGTGTATCTGATGAGGCAGGTTCTCAGGACCCGCACTTCCAGATCTAAAGGAACAGGATGAATCTATGAATCTCCCTTCATTTTAAATGGCCTTACCTCCACCAGATGATGATGATAATAATAATAATAGTAATAATAATAGTAATAATAATAACAATCTACATTTACGCATTCAAGTTCCGTTTCTAGCCCCCCCCCCGGCTCCCTGTTCTCTTCTCTGACCTGTCAACTCCTTTTAAAATGAAATAATCCACAAATCCAACATGATTTGTTTAATTGGTCAAAGATGATTTGTGCTGCTAATGATATTTGACTTGTAGTTTGTTTTTTTTTTAGCGTTGCCTGCCCTTTGACCAGTTATTCACTACTAGAATTACTGACCGTGCTTTTACTTTTTTTTTGTAAATGTTAAACTATTGTGAATTTGATCCGTGCAGCCTCAGGAGCAGAAGTCCTCAGGGAGGGGCTCCTGATTGTTGTCTGGTGTTGCTGAACCCCTCCTTGCATGGTATTAGTGGATATTCCAAAGAGCCTTATTTGCTGCCTTTTATGCATACAGCTCATTAATGGAGCTATAATGCCTGCAGAGATCAGTTCTGTGGCTCATCACTGTACACGCAGTGTTAATCATGGACCTAGTGTTTCAGTCGTGCATTTGAATTGCGGCAGATTTTTTTAAATGCAAAAATAAGGCTAATGATATGTAGTTGCCCTGTGTCTGGCCTTTAATCTCGATCTATTCTCTTAATCCCTTTCAGTCTTCAAAGCCATAGAAGATGACACAAAATCATAAATAAGACATCCTAAAATTCATTAATCAGAGCCAAAGCAGCAGGTCGTTTATAAATGTTTTATTATAATTAGCCTCTGCTACAAGTATTGTGTAAAAAGTGTTAATACCAGATTGGTGCAGTATCAAACTGCTTATTCTCCGAGAAAACCTTTGTGATGCAACACACACGCACGCACACACACACACACATGCACACACACACTGCACATGTGGAGCCAGGTAATGGAAAGAGTTAATGATGCTGCTAATAGCTGAGTCAAAACGAGATCATTGCACGTAAGACTGGGTTTACTTTTTGTCTGTTTCCCCGGTAACACGGCGAAAAAAAAAAAAAAAAAAAAGACTGGTGAAATAAGATGGGTGGAAAACGTGTTTTCCTTCAACTGCGCACGCTCACACACTCTCCCCTGATCAGAAACATTCGAGTGACTCCGAATGAGGGCCGCGGTGTTATATAAGACACATCAAAACGAGAAGCACGTTCATAAATACAGTCAGTAGTCGTGTTTTTTTTTTGCGTTCCAATATGCGCACCGCACATCTGAAACTTTATATTCAGAGGTCTCGTTTCCCGAAGAACTTTTTGAAGACGGATTTATTGCGGGGTCGCGGCAGGCTCGTGTAGCTCCTCAGAGCAGACTCCTGGCAGGGGTCCTGCTGCCATCCAGCTGAGGCCAGCAGCGGGGGGTCGGAGCTTCTGCTTCCTGCCGGACCGTCTGATGACTTGTCTCCAACCACGAGAGTCACGCAGTAGTTGGAGCCTCTTTCCAGGCCTCGCCCTGCTGATGCACGGGAAGCAGGTTTGATCTTCTGGAAAGTCGCTGGAATTGGAAACGGTGAGGGATAAACATCTGCCGGTGATTCAGGGCAGAAGCATTTTATGTCACTGTGGTTAACAAACGAATCAGCGGAACCTGATGTGAAGGAGTGCGAGCGATGCTTTTTGCCGAGCCACTCAAGGCCGCTGGATGCTGGGAAATCGGGGGAGGGGGAGGTGTTGCATGGTCCAAACAGCCTGTGACTCATCCTTTGGTTTAACGCATCACCATCGTCGTCATCTACAGAAGGACAAAGCAGAGATGATAAACAGAAGAACAGAACCACGGTAAACAGCGCTTGAAGTTCCTGCCCGTGAGTAAGAAAACACCGCCCCCTCTCGGCCACGGCGAGAGCTGCAACAGCTGCTCGCTGTTTTCCTTGGTTCTTGCAGCACTAATCTGGGTAATCTAAAACCCTCCAAAGCTCAATAACTGACAGTGGCCTCTGGGGTTAAAAAAAAAAAAGGCCAAGCAACCTTAGTTTGAACTGACTGCTGGGAAAACAAAGGAAACAAAAAACAATCCTGTTTAATCAATAGTAAGCACATCAGACTACATCCTCTTCCCACCAGTGGCTCAGTGGGGATATACAGTAGCCGACAATGGAGGGATCACTGCGTGACCGAGTGTCAGCGAGGGGCTCCCAGGGCAAATATAGCTTTTGCTTACACGTCAGATCAGAAGGTCTTACCACAGCAGCCTCCGTCTGAGGCCGAGACAGCCGACTGCTCATCCACACGCTTCAGATGACCCTGGGGGACGTGAGTGAACTCTCTGTTGAGGACGACGAGATCCTTTGGATGCGCAGAGCCAGCCTGTTTGCACTCAGGGAGCGTGGAGCCGGGGTCAGCTTGATGGGAGCAGTGGCATTTAGCACGGCCGTGGCAAGCGGAGCAGAGAGAGGGTCTTCTGTTTTGGGGGGGGTTCAATGTTATTCCGAGCGCTCTTCGGGGCTAAGAAAGAGGAAAGCAGCGCTTACGTACAAAGAAGCAGGATAGTCCTGGTCTGCTGGTGCGCCCGGCGACGCGGGCTCGCTGTGTCCTGTTGAGGAGAGAGAGCGACATTGAGCGCGGACCCAGAGCGGACGTTCTGGAGCGCCCACGTCCGGGTAACCCACCCGCGTTGGCCTGGACTTTCATGATCCATTTCTTCATCGAAAAGCGCGATGGGGCGCTGAGCAGATATTCAGAGCCGTCGCGGAGGCTGCAGGCAGGTGGGGGGGGGGGAGAAGGAAGGGCAGGTGACCCGACGTGCCAGGAACTCCGAAATGTGTCGTGTTCACGATCCCTGTCCAGTCTTACCGCAGTCTGAAGCAGTTGGGTCTTTTGGTGTAGTCTGGTGCAGGGGAACACTCAGCTCCTATCAGGTTCAGAGGCAGGCCCCCTGCAGAGTTCTACAGCACAGGTTGATTATAAACGACTTCATACTGACTGGATTAATCTGCTGTGTGTGTGTGTGTGTGTTGTGCCGACCCGCAGTGTGTCTTTTCTGTCCTCGTAGAAGGCCAAGGTGTGTCTGTACAGGATGGCATGGTAGGAGTTCCATCCTCTGGAGGCTGCCTGTGGAGAGGAGATAAGAGCACGAGCTGCTGACTGGGGAACTGAGCACTTCCAGGCTTTCACACCACACGGAACGCTCCTCACTTTCTTCCCTCCCGGCTGCAGCTTCTGCTTTCTCTCCAGCGTTCCCTCCATGGACTGGGGCTCGGGCTGCCCGCTCTGAGTGGGATTAGAGTAACGGGAACATTCAGATAAAGACAAAAGCCCCTTCTCTGTGGCTAACCACAACAGCCGTGTTTATCGCAGACACACGGGCTGCTCGCTGCTGTACTCACTAAAGCGACAGGGCGCCCCCCCGTGGCCGACGGACCTTCCTGCTTCTCCAAGTTGATCGGGTTTCCGGCGGCTGCTCTGGGACAGTCACCGTCCAAACTCATGTGGACTGAGAGGACACTTATTGACTCCTCCTGTTTAAAAAAAAAAAAAAAAAAAAAGGTTGACATCGGGGATGAGGAAACGGAAGCCAACGTGCTGCCTTTAAGTTGAATACTTTGTAGATCTATGATATAAGTACCCTAACACATGGAAAGGTTCAAGTGTGACTGCAGCCAAAAGATAGGAAACACACATAAACATGTTTTTGATCATTTGAGCGGGGTGATTTAGTTGAGGTTCGAGCGGATCAAAGTCTGATCTCACCTTGGAGTAATTCACGCGCTCAACTACTTCCTCCCCCACCCCGGCCAGCTCTGCGTCCTCCCTGTCCTCCTCCTCCTCCTCCTCCTCCTCCTCCTCTCTGTAGTGATAAACGTATCTCTGATGGTCGCCCACATCGGGCAGCTTCACCGGATCGGACGCCGTCTCATTGGCCGTCACCGGGGCCTTGCTGGTGGGCTCCCTGTGGGGGAAGGCGGCCCACGACCTCCTCTCCCCCAGGCTCGCGGGCGGCTGCTGACCTTTGGAGTTGTGCTCCCTGTCATAACCCAGCAAGCTCTGAACGTGGGGGGGGAACTTGAACTCGGCCACGAGGAGGTTGGGTGCCGAGGCGGTGGACTGGTTCCTGTAGAGCACGGCGGGCGCCTGAGGCGACGGCGAGAGGGGAGAGGGTTCTCTGGCCTGGTCCGGGGGTCCGGGCTCGCCCTGGCCGGGCTGGTACATGATGTCGGAGCAGACGCTCCGTCTGTAGTTGGAGGTGTGGTTCCAGATGTCCTCCAGCTCTTCTTCCTCCTCCTCAAACTGCTGGCGGTCCAGGTGGACGGGATCCGCGTCGGGCTCGGCCGAGTCCACGGAGGCGCGCGAGGCCCTCAGGCCGTCCCTCTTCTTGGCGCAGTTGACCTCCAGCGACACGAGCCGCCCCACCACCCCCTTGGGCTGCTGCGGGGCTTCCGGAGCGTCGGGGCAGAGCTTCAAACTGCTGCAGGCGGAGATCCCGGAGTCCGCCGAATCCTGGCGGACGTTGACGCTCACCGTAGACTTCAGGTTCACGACCACGTGGGAGGCCTGGCTCTGGCACTCGTGCCCGCTCCGGGGTCTCGCGCCTCTGTGGTACCGATGCCCGTTGAGGTCTCGAATTAGCGTGTGGACGCTGGGGCACTTGTGTTTGTGTTCCGCCGCGCTTTGGTTCACGTAAATAGGCTGTTCGCAACATTGACGTCTGTCGCCCGCTCTCGATTTAGCCCCGGCGGACGTCTTGTCCCACTCCTCCTCTGCGTCTCCGTCCGGGCCGGAGTGTGTTTTGGACAGATCGCTACGGTAGACGGCGAGCTCCCCGCCGTCGTCCAGGGGTTGAGAGGGCGCCGGCGGGGAGCGCCCGCTCGCGTCAGGCGGATCCCTCGCCGCGGCGGCGCCGGGGGAGCCGCTAAGAGGCGCGGCGGCGGGAGCGGGCCTGGCCTGTTTGAAAGAGCTCAGAGCCGTGTGTCTCTGAGACAGGGGGTCCGGGTCGGTCCCGCCCACTGTTTTGGACTCTGGCGGGGCAATGGTGATGATGTCTTGAATGCTGGGGATGAGAGTCATGTCCTTAGGCAGGTCGAAGCTCAACACTGAGCCCAAAGAGAGAAACCTGCAGTGGCTCCTCACCTGATTGGTGGAAGACAAGGTGGTGGCCTCTGACACGGCATAGGGAGTAATACTGTACTCTCCTGAGCAGTCTTTATCAATGTCTGTCAGCAGGGGGTTCTTCATGTAGGCCATTGCTTCTACTCCGCCTCCACCCTTCGCCGAACCCTTCCTCCGTCCGCCTTCCTTCAGCGGCCACGTGTGCGTGTCATAGGCGACCGCCTCGCCGGCGGAGCGCGGCGCCCCCTCCGCCTGCTCCTCCACCCCCATGATTTTCTGAATGGTGTGTCGGCGAGCGTCGCGCTTCCTCTTCCTCTTCTTGCCCATCCTCTTGAGGCTGCTGAAGATGGAGCCGCCGCCGCCGCTCCCCGCCGCGGGGTGGAAGGTCACGTTGGGCGCCTGCGGCCCCGGGCCCGAGGGGGGGCGGCGAGGTGGTGGAAGACACAAAGAAGGCGGGGGAGCCCGGGGACGACGCGTGGCTTTTCTGGCGAGGCAGCGTGATGCTCTCGTAAACGGGGCCCACGGACAAGTTGTTGTCCTTGACGTGCAAGTAGGTGCTCACCTAGAAGAGGAGAGAACATCAGACACGCATAAATTCACCCTGGGAGGATGGACGGAGCCCTGAAAACTGAAAACAACTGTTTATGAGAATGAAAATAAGGCCCCGTTTACACAACAACCTTTTCAGGTGAAAACGCAAAACGACATGAAACTGTGCTCCAGGGGCGTGCACACAGGCAACTGAGCTCGCACGAGTAGTCACAGACCATATGTAGGTGTGGACGAAGACTCAGCAGAGGGAACATAACAACAATAAGGGTTGGTGCGTGGCTGGTTCATTACCGCCGCCTACTGGCCCAGGATGTGTACTACACCACGTGTCATAAACAAATGTAGCACATTTTGGAGTCTCCAGGTGCATGGAGATGGTTTTCCGTACATTGTCACCCATGCGGGGGAACAGTTTCATTGCGGGTTCGGAAAACGTTGTCGTGTAAACGGGGCCCAAGAAAGCAAAACTGTCAGGGAAGACGAGCGTCAGGCAGAAAAGGGTAGGAAAAATGTCTAACGTTACAAGCAACTAAAATGAAAAAAATAAATCAGGGAAAGTTTCACACAGCAATCCAAACACACAAGATAGAAACGGTAAAAAAAAAAAAAAACAAGGGTCGTGGACACCTCTCCACGTTTGCACAAGCAAATTGAAATCACGTGTGGCTTCACATGCCGTCATGTGCAGCAGTAAAGGTCTGACCCTTCACCCCTGCCACCGATCTCTTGTTTCGGGGGCGGTCCTCGACCGTAAATCACAGCGCGCCGCCTTAAACTCTGCCTGCTTTTGGCAACGGTGCCGCTTTCCTGCTGGGAGCCATTGTGGAGCACAGGTTTCACAGGAAGTCGGGGGGGGGGTAGGTCGCTGAACTACAGCGCAGAGACCCAAACACCAGCAGGCTGACGTCACCCTCACAGAGGAACGACATGTGGCGATGAGAGAGCTCATCATCAGACCGCTGTCTCCGCCTTCAAGGTTTAAATCCAGTTCAGCACCAAAAGAGAAAAAAAAGAGGCTTGGAAAAAAACCACTAGGAGAAAGGCTCGTTTGAGATTTCCCTCTGGAAATTTAACCAATTACTGGAGTTTATATAAGGTGAGCTGGAGTGCAGAGTGACAGATAACTGTGAAGACCAACTCCAAGAACGCAGGTTTTCCTTCGGAGCATCAGTCTTGCTGAGAACGTTTGTCATTATTAAGCTTGGAATGTTTCTCAGGTGCATAACTCAGGCACCAAGATGGAGCAGGAGTGTAAATATTACAGTCCTCGTTTCCTCTTCTCTTCTGTCTCCGGGGGAGGCCGGCAGCAGGGAAGCTGATCCTATCTGCCGTGGGTTAGTAGACCAGACCCACCCGCCGCCCGCCCCCGACACAATTGCACACAACATGCGTCTCCGGCGCGCTCCGAAAAATGCAGCATGCGTTTCCATTTTTTCACACAACGCGTTTTTACCTCGCTTGCACTCTGACGATAAATTTTTTTCTTTCGCATTAAACTACCCAAAGTATTTTCCAAAAGCCCCTGGCATCGCCTCCAAAAGTTTTTATAGGCAGGAGACTGAGGCACAGCGTGCTGAGGGAGAAAAAGAAAGGGTGGGGTGGGGTGGAGGGGGTGGGGTGGAGAAAACATGAAGGCCCGAGGACAGGGAGAACGGGTGCGGGTCGCGTGGCGCGACGGTGTTTGGAGGGGGGGGCGAGGAGATGGGCGGGGCTCACCCTGTGGACGGGCTCGGGCTCGGCCTCCTCCGCCGGCTCTCCGGCCTGAGGCTGGTCGAGCACCTGAACCAGGCTGTCCCCCGCGCTGCTCAAGTTCAGGATGAGGTTGACCGTCCCCCCCAGCGCCGGGCTGCCGGCCTCCCTGACCACCGTGACGGAAGGGTTCGCCGTCTTGCAGCTCTGCGGCCCGATGCACTTCATCACCTCGTACCCGTCCTCTGGCGGCTTCGCCTTCGACGGCGGGTACGGCGGCCAGCTGCCCGCTGCTGCGCTTGACTGGTCCTCGTCCGGGGGGGGGGCCAACGGCTGCTGGGACGAGTAAGCCTCGGCGTCAGGAGCCGAAGCCTGAGCAGGGAGCACAGACAAGAACCTCAACCAAGACTGACAGCTGACTAATCGCTGTCTTGATCCTTTAACTACAGGGGTGTCCACACTCTTCTACAAAGGTCCGCGTGGCTGCAGGTTTTCGTTCCAACCCAGCAGCACACCAGACTGGACTCATTTATTCAACTCATTTGAGTCTTCAGACAGCTGATTGGTCAAACTGGATGTGTTGGACTGGTTGGAACAAAAACCTGAAGCCCACACCGGCCCTTTGTGGAACAGTTTGGAGACCTGTGCTTTAACTTATAATACAGAATTCTCAAATCAGGAGGTGGTAGCTCAGTATGTCCCTGGCTCAACATTCCCAGCTCGGTCCTCATGTTGGACAAGACATCCAAAGTGTGCTGGTAGCAGGGGAGGTGCTGGTGCACCACCAAGGTACCCTCAAGCATGGCGCCAACCCTCCCAAATGTCCTATGACTCATCCAGGGATATACCCTGACCCCAAACATACAACATGCATATATGCATAATTCACTTGTACTGACTGTAAATATACCTAAAAGTAAAGTTGGTTGCTGAATATTGGATGATGATTTTGTTTTCTCGTCCACTGTGGGGTCACAGTGGGTGCTAGAGCCCATAGCGGCTGCATTTCAGTGAAGCCAGGTAGGACCCTTTGTGAGCATTCAGGGGGCTTGTTACTTTGAGGGTACCTCTGTGAAGTGCTGTGAAGGTGAAGCAACTCAACTTCTTGGCTTCAACCAAGAAACTTCTGCTTCTCAGCTTCCCCCCCCCCCGGACTGAGCTACCACATATCAACAGACGATAATAGCTGTTATGTAATAGTATTTATGCAACCGTCACTTCACTCTCAATTAAGAGTGTGGGTGTGCTAGTGTCTGGATAATTTTATCATAGCTTGTGTTGCATCAAGAAAGTATTTTTAGAGCCTTGAGGTCAAATAAAAAAGAAAAGATCTGAATGTAATGTGAGTTAAACTGAAAAACCAAAGGTGAAAAGGTTCACCTCTAAATTGTGGAAATGTGGGGATGTATGTGATCAGTACTTTGAGATGAGATGATGAGGAGGAGGAGGTTTACCTCAGTGACTGGGCACATGGTGGAATAAATGTTGTCTTGTGAAGACTCCTCTCGGCTCTTCTTGTGAAGCCACTGTTGTTTCTGAGCCCTCCAGTGCACAGTGATCCACCCGAGCATGCTCCTCAGCTCCTCCATGCGCTCTCTCACCTTCAGGACGAACTTCACGATTGGTACAGAAGAAAAAAAAAACCAAAAACCCACCCTCACCCACGTATGCCTCTGCTCACCATCTGTGTGAGGTGGTGGTCTTTGTCCAGAAGGTTCTTCCCTGTAGCCACCAGCTCCTCAAACTCCTTGAACTTCTGCTCAATCTGCGTGTCCAGCTCCGCAGCCAGTGGCTTTCGGCCATCCTTCCCAAGATGCAAGGCGGTGTCTGAGAATATGCACGATCTGGTGTCTTCCGTCCATGAGCTATTCAGAGTTGGGTGTGTTTGGGGGGGGGGGAGACAAGAAACAGAGAAGCCACGAATTTTAAAAAACATGACATTGAGCAGACTCTCTTGACAGGATAGACATTCATCGTCTTGTCACATCCAGCTCAGGAAACCTGCCCTGACCTCGTTGCCTCTTAAATTATACGTCTCAGCCGGGACCTGCGCTCGATAACCAGAACATCCTGTTCCTTCCCTTGAAAAGATACTGTAATGGGCAGATGTTTTCACAAGGAGGATTACCGAGCCAGGACGCGGCCTCAAAACTCCCAATCCCAGCTTACATCATCGCGAGGTAGCTCCTGAAGAAGTCCTGGAGCTCCACGAACTCCTGCAGACGTAACTTGTTCTGGATCACGGTGTCTCCCAGCTCCGTCCAGCCCCGCAGCAAGCCCCGGACCTTTCCTTCAACAACGCGCGCCCCGTCTGCTTGTATCTCCTCCAGCCGAGCCGCCTGCTGCTCCATCTCCTTTATCCCCTCTCTGATAGATTCATAGGCGATCTGTGAAGACAATAAAAATCCGTCATCCCTCATCATCTTCACTGGGAACCAGTCAGTCTCTGACTATGACCTCATCCCCGCAGTTTTATGCAGCTCAGCATGACCCATATGGTTTACATATGAGCTGCCATATTGCAGCAGCGTTTGCCCTTTTTCCTGCTTTTGACAAGGCTGTAATTAACAGCGAGGAAGGGTTCTGTGGGAGCAATACTTAATTTAATTTCTCAGCTGCACTGTAAGTCTCAAGAACACTCGAGTTGTGAGCGGATGCCTGCATGCTGACGACAGGTTTGGGACATTAGGTCATTTCTGCTGTTGATGCTATCAATTCCAGACAGCTGTGCGCTTGTGATAAACACAACACTGTCCAAAAATGACTCAAACCGAGCTTCAGCATCCCCAACATCGCATCTCCAACCCACTGACCCCGGGGCGCTCGCGCTCAGCCCACCAGACCCACTCGCAGGAGCCCGGCGCATCAGGCTTTGAGAACTAGCAGAACGATGACTCACGCGGGCATAAATAAATGTCCTGCGCGAATAATAAACCTTTGCATGCTTTATGTGTTTGTTATGTGTTTGTGTGTGATCGTAAAGTGGAGTTTATCCAATAAATCAAGCGCAGCCCAAAGCGGTGTAGGCTGGACCGAATGTGAGAATATCTGGCACAACAGGAAACAGACTGTGGAACAATGTGTTGGAGGCCAGTGCCGGAAAGAAGGGGTGGAGTGGGGGGGGGTGGGTTTCCCCTTTTCATCGCACGGCGCAAAGGTCCAGGTTCCAAAGCGAGTGGGAGAAACGGCTGGCTCGCAGCGCTCCAGTGAATCATCTCAGATGTTTACACCGCAGCCGCCGCTCCGCGCCAGGATCTCTTCCCTCTCACCTCCTGGTGGTCTTGCTTCTCCCGCAGAACCTCGAGGCCGCAGTGGTCTGGCTCGCACCGGACGGCCATGTCCGTCTCCTTCTCCAGGATGTCCAGGCTCAGCTCGCTGCCGCGGCACAGGCCCTCGTCCACGCGCAGCGCCAGGCTGGCATGCTGGCGAGGCACAAAGTCATCATGAGCACTCACAGCCTGTCATTAAGTATATAGAGGCACATTGGAAATAGATCCCCCTCTGAGTGTGTGTGTGTGTGTGTGTGTGGGTGGGTGTGTGCCTGCGTGCTATTCTGACATTGAACTAACACATGAAAACACACGCGAGGAGGTGTGGCAATTTGTTTTGGGACTATTAAAGTAGACAAAGACAAAAGCGAACCAGATGTGGCATATTGCAGCTGTTTGTAGAATGATGACTCTTAAAACATTTTAGCATGCAATAAAATCATTCTAAAACAAATAAACAAAAACAGGAACGTGTCCAACTTCATACCTTGCTCAATAGCTCCTCCACGGCCTCCTCGTGTTCCTGCGTGTGGCTTTTCTTCCTGTCGGAGCGACTCGGCGACTCTTCGCCCAGGTTCTGTGCAGGGCTGCCCACGCTTTTGGTCAGGGGCTCGTCGCCGCCGCTCCGGGATCCCAACAAGGTGGAGGAAGCCTCATTCTGAGGAGGCTGTTGGTTGGAGAAGACGTAGCTGCTGTCAGACTGGTCCAACATCTGCAAGCTGGAGCCTCAATTGTACATTGTGATTCATTCAATTAAAATAAACAATTGGCGTTTTCTTTTATCACATGAAAAAGAACTTTTTCATCAGGAGGTCACAGAGGTGGATGTTACAGAGGGGTAATATCAGCTGATGAGAACGGGTCACACAACTGTGACCTTCTGATGAAGACAGGATGAAGGTATGAAAAAGTAAAACTAAGAAAACCCTGATCACTGGTCCTCATATTCCTTTCCACCATCAACCCACCCAAAGAGCATACGGTGCATTCAGGGACATGCCTTAGTGGAAAAGACATGACTCAGCTCCTCTTTTGAGAGTTGCTCAGATTATTAACAACAGAATTGCGCTGTAGAAAAACAACTATTTCCCTTGGTGCAGCGTGTTTGCTGTGCGGCCTGACACAACGGTGATGACGGTGAAGAAAGGGGGCGTAATGCCCCTTTAAACGCCACATCCGGCCTCCCACCTGGACCGGGCAGCGTTCCGCCTGGCTCCCCTCCAGCTCCGCGCGCTCCAGGAAGGCGGTCGGCGCTCCAGCGTCCCGCGCCTCCGACGTGTGCCGAGTCAGGCTCCTCTGGACGCTGCGGTACCTAAGAGACGCGCGCAAACAAACAAAGACGCTCGCATCAGCGCGATCCCTCCTTACAGAAAAGCTCCCCCTGAACTCATCCACATCCCGATTCCCCCCGCGCTCGTCCACATCCTTCAGCCGAACCACATCAGAACGACCCAAACCAGCACACTAAGTGCATGTCATCATCTGTTTATGTAATCATATATCACGTGTCAAATAAACACATCCTGCACTTCACAGCGCGGAGGTGCCCTCACCCTGCGGTGTTTACATTTCTGATGGTAAAGGGAGGAATATCAAAGGGTGTTTTTTTTTCCAGGATAAATGAGCCTTAAGTTGCATGTAGTGTTAAATAATGACATCACCCTAATGTCTACCAGCCTCTACCTGCATCAACGGACCCTCAGACTGCGCACCGCCACCCTGGAAAGGCATAAAACCCCAGCCGCTTCCTCTGGTTTGTTTTCCTTCGGTCATCTGCGCCCCGTTGCAGGACCCGCGTTTATAGACACGGAGTAAACAGATACAGGGCCGGCGCGCCCGCCAAGCGCCGTCGTATTTCAGCGTCACCTTCGAAAAGCTGGAAAAGGGGAGACCTTCGACGCGCGGTAACAAGCCCGGGGTCGGCTCCGTACGGATCCCAGATGAATAAACTTCCAGTCTCCGTAGCGGATGACCACATGGAGATGACTTTGCGCCAGCCAGGATGAAAAATAGGGCACCTTGTGAGAACTATGGATATATATTTCTGTGGTTTATGGGGTGAAATTGTTTGCCTAAAATAAGAAGTGGATTTTATGAGTAAACTCTTCCATGTTACGTTGCAGAAATGTTGAGCCCAAACTGGTGACCTCTTGGAAATGCTGACAAAATTCTTACATTATTTCCTGACCACCTATGATGAGTCAAACCGCCAGAGTCCGATTGTTCAGAAAAAAAAAAGAAGAAGAAGAAGAAGAAAAAACCTACTTTTGTTCCAGCCTCCCCATGCGAGCCTGCAGGCTTTGCTTGTGGGGGTGGCCGTGGCCGTGGAGACCGTCCACTTCCTGCCTCAGGACGCGCAGGTCCGTCAGGCGCGCCGCCACCTCCGCCTCCAGCGGACGGCTCCCCCCCTCGGCGGGAGCGGGCTCCTCCGCGGACAGCTCCGCCGACTCCAGCCAGGCTTCCAGGCCCCCGAGGGCCCGCAGGACTTTCACAACCTGCACGGCGGAGGAGGAGGAGGAGGAGGATCGATGAGGTTCGGCTGGGTGATATAGTGCGCCGAGGTGATGCAATGAACAAAGAGGGATTTAGCCGCTTTACCAGAAGCAGACATTGGCTTTCATCATTTGTCATAAAAGTCCTGCGATTATATCTTTCAAAATACTCATCAATCTGGGCGGATTTACAGCCTCTTTCTATTCAATTATTAAATTACACAGCGATGCGATTTCTATCCCTGGATTAGTTTAGTACAAACTACTTCTGATGGCTACTTTGCCCTCGGCCAGAAGAAAGTTTCTCACAATGGAAAAAGCAATCCAGAATAATCCGTCATAATCACAGATCTCCCCTCGTACTCCCGGGGTAAGGAACTCGCCTCTGTTTCCCTCCGGCGCGCTCGCATTTTTCACGAGGTCGATGCCTTACCCTGACGCCGAGCTCCTCCGAGGCCTGCAGAAACACGGCGTTCCTCCGGTGCCTCCTCCGCAGCTCCTCCCACAGGCCCCCCAGCTGGACCAGGAACTCCTCGATCTTGGCGCTGCCCGGGTGCCGCGCGCGGACCAGCTCGTGGCCCTCCTGGGGAAGCAGCATGAAACTGATGAGAGAAAGTGTTGAAGGGGAGCTATTTACGTTGTGAAGTGTCCACATAATGTGATGCTTTTGGGAGACTGAGTCCGTCATTTTATTAGATTTAATAACCAAAGCAGGCTTTGCAAAAAAAATAGCATCCATTCAGTGCTTCTTTAAGGGAAACTAAATATGATGTATGTCTTGGCTTACTCTCTTCACCACCTCAATCCTGGCCTTGTTGTTCAAGATTTCTTGTTCCAGAGCATATTGACACCTCCTGGCTACCTCCAGCCCTTCACAGTTCGCTATTGAACACACCTGCGTGGCTATGGACACGTTGTCCTTCAGCCAGGACAAAGTCTGAAAGGGACGCAAATGAAAGGCGGACAGTGAAGCAGGTAGAATGACCCAGGGCCTCTCTGAAAGTCTTCACGGAGGACGCGGAGGGGTCACCTTGTCTGCAGACACAGTGAACTTCTGGAGCTGCGCGTGAAGCTGTGGGTGGCTGAGCGAGGCGGCGGCGGCAAGCCTGGGCTTCCTGAGGCAGAGTGAGCACGGACATGTGACTGCTGTTATGACTTACATAAAGACCTCTCATTATGTAAGGCACATAAAGCCCGGGGCCAAACGTCACCTTTCCGCCTTCTGTTGAAGTCTGGCGATGACATCACCCGCGCAGGCAGCGCCGACTCCCACGGGTGAAGAGGTGTGGTTCGCTGATTGCTGCGGCTGGCTTTGGTTGCCAAGCAATTGCCTACCGAGCCCACATTCAACAGCGCTCTGTAGACGTAACAGCACAAAAAAAATAAAAAAATAAAACACACACACATTAGTACCGCAACCTTTGAGTAATGTTTTGCTTTCTCCGTCTGTCATCTGCTGAATAAATGTTCACTGGATGAATAACTGTCTCAGGTGAAGGAGTTCTCACTCGGCTGTGAAGATGAGCGGACAATGAGGAGCTCACAGCTCGAAAAAACAAAAAACAATAGACAGACTGACAAAGTTTGGGTGTGGTCAGGCTGCTGCTTGAAAAGGTCAAAAATGGAAGAGAAATGAAAATATGCTTAAAAAAATATGCGCTGATGATGAAAGATGAGGATATGCTCAATTCCAGCAAGGTCACTCAACTCTGATCACTTCAATATTGCGCCCATTTATCAGTCTTGCACTACGTAAAAGTTTGTACTGTAAAAAAATCGGGTTCTGTTTACAAGGACGCAACGCTGTTTCCAAGGTACAACGTTGGTTTAACTCTGGACACCTACGTGAGGATGGCGAGTGTTTTGTGGGTTTGTCTTTGTCGTGCAAGAGGTCTCGAATGGAGCGACGATCCACGACGTTGGTGTCTTCAACTAAACCTTAAACAAGCAGACTATTTTGAAAAGTGGCACATTCAGGTTTGGAACTGTCTGGACCCGACCCATCTAATATCACCAATTACAGCGTTGGGGGGGGGCTGCAGACTTTCATCATTAACACTTTATGATTTCCAACCACTTACTCTGAACTTTCAGGGGCTCCGAGGTATTTGGCAAAACTCGAGCAGCCGTAAATATAACCTCAATTTTTCATACATGGAGGAAAATCTGTTACAGTTTTGTCGGCTCTGCTGTGATTAAATTTAAGGGGTCGAGCATCGTTCCCCACCTGAGGTGCATTAGGACATAATTTATGGGACAAACCAGCAAAGTGATAAATCACCCTGATTGATTCGACAGGGCTGATAACCATCACTGACGTCTCCTCCCCAGATATTTGTTTCCGTCCCTCATCTCATCCATTGTAAACAATTCCAGCGGCGCACTCCCACACCGCCAATGGGAACGATACGGCAGAAAGTAGCTGATTCACCGGGAGACGCTGACGTCATGCTCGACAGCGTTCCGTGCTTTCACACTTCCAGTCGCTCCCCGATTGGGTGCACTGCTCCCTATCTTGGTTCTTATCTGCGTGCGGCCAGTCTCCCCTTCCTGTGTCTCTCCGCGGTGATGTCAGCTAAGAGCTATCACTTAGCGCGGAGCCCATCTGGTCTGCAGCTCCGGCATCTGGCTGCAATTAACCAGAGAAACAGACAATGGCCGCGCTTATCCCCACAACGGAGGGCCCACGGCGCTGCCCACGCAAAACACGCGGACCGCGCTTAAGGCGACCCACGATAATCATCGGGGCGCAGAGGAAAACGCGGGAGCCCCGGAGACCTTCTGCGTTATGCGGTCATCCTCGTTCATAAACGCGGCGGTTCTCAGAGGCGTGACACCGGCGACCTGCGGCGAGAGGACTCAGATGATCTCTGACTTTGAAAAAAAAAAAAAAAAAAAAAAGCCTCCGAGTCTGAGGGGGTTTGAACATGACAGGATGGAAATAAATTCAACCAGGACGGAAAGAAGAAAGTTCTATCCAGTGTCTGGCCACTTCCACCTCAGGACAAATGAAGTGGAAGGGGAGGAGATCGCTGCTTTGCGGGACGCCTCCCGGAGTCCCTCCATTGTGAAATGCGCGTTGCCGGATATGAGCGTAGTCGAGATGTGGCCGTTTCATTCCGATGTGCTCGATGAAGTGTTAGCAGACCTTCGCGGCGGGGCCCGTCACGCCCGAGGAATCCACGTGTCCGACAGCGTCCGCTCGCGGATTAATAATTATTAATGAAACAAGTGTGTCCTCTGGAGTTGAAATACAAGATCTGGTGTTGCCACAGACGTATTTGTTCTGGCCCGGCGCTCGACCTTCTTTTTGTGCAGTCACTGTTCATGGAAACTCGCCGCATTCTCACGCCAGAGTAAATAACACCTCGAACACGTCTCCCTGCTACTTCTACAGGGCAGTATTCCTAACATTGGAAGACTGGGATTCTTGTTAGGGGACAGACTTGGGAGAACCGTGAAAACATGTTAACACATATGTTCATTCCTATTCTGGGATCAGTCAATGAAAGCGTCCCACTCGGGCCACAAAAGCTGCTTCGTTTGTGGATCACCCGCTTCCAAAGTGCATCACTTTATGAGGCTTACGGCAGAAAGAGGCCGAAGCCCAATGAAAATACCAAAACCGCTTACCACACAGCCTTTAAGATGATGTTCCTCCCTCACTTCTTTTCCCATGATCCTCTGGGGCACCGTTCCCACATTGTACTGGGGTTCTCGGGCTTGAGTCAGGGGGTCAGCTGTTTCCCTGGTGAAAGTGGAGCTGGAGGGAGAGAGCGCGGCCCTGTCACTCCTGCGGGGCGGACATAATGGGAAGTCAGCGCAGCGCTGGGGGGTTTTCTGCCCATGTTTGCGTTGCTTTAAAAGGCCATAAAACACAGCTGATAAGAAAGTGATGTCATATCTGGATCGAAAATAGCCCGCTGACTGTTCTCAGCTGGAGGAATATTTGGAAACTGGGAGATGTTGGAGATGGACGTCGGAACGGGGGCCTGCGCTCGCTCCCGACTGTATTTATTACACCAAAATGGAAAATGTTTTGAACGTGTCACAAAGATGGCCCGCTCATTCATCAGTGAGGTTATTAGTAAAGCAGCTGCCCTCATTGAGAAACCGCTACTTTACCGAGTCACGATAAAACTGACACTCTAATGCTGATAAACTTTGGATTGTTTCCCGATGGCCATTGATATAATCTTAAATCATTTTACAAATTTCCCAAAAAATAGACATTTATGTAAACTTTGAACCCTTTGATCCAGGGGATCTGACTTTGAGAACAAATCAGTCCAAGATTTTAGTTAGTTACAAGATTAATCAAGATAGAAAGAACTGGTTTTTTGTGTGTGTAAAGCTTATTTGGAATTTTCCTGAACTTTGGCTGACGAGGATAACAGAAAAATACAGCTCAGTGGAAACCTGTACTAATTAAGGTGCACGTCTTCGAAGGCCACCCTGGTAGCTCTGCTGTCTTTGGCCCGCTCACCTGACGTCCTTCTGAAGACGCGACCAGCCGTCCTTCACCTCCCTCTGCTTCTGTGTGATGCTGGCGGCCAGGGCGGGATGGAGATTGGACAGCTGGGACACGCTCACGTCCAGCATCTACCACACACAGGCCTGCAGGTTAGGCAGAGAAGGCCCCTGCAAGATCTGATGGAGCGACGCTGCTGCGGGTCACGCGGCGTTCCCTACCATGATCTGGCTGGCGGTCTCGCGCATTTCTCTGTCTCCGACGTGGTCCAGCTCCTTGGCGGCGGGCAGATTTTTCCTCTGGAAGACCAGAGACACGGTGGACGTGAGCGGCGAGGATCCGTCCAAAAAGATAATTATCCCTTTTAAACGAGGGTTACCATGCTGTCGATGGCGATCAACGTGTTATCCGCCTGCTGGTAGAAGGAGGACACCTCCAGCGCCTGCTGGAGATCTTCCTGGTAGTTCTTCAGATGACTCTGGACCTTCAGCCACCTACAAAACAGCAGATCATCGAGCTTAGACCCGGAGTGAAGACATCTCGGGACGTATTGCACCACGTAGACTTGAGGGACAATGTGCACATTTTATTGATGTGTTTCCTCTTGCTGGAGATGCTTTTGCCATCTGTCTTTTCCCGTTTCTCCAGTTTCAGGGCCAAGTGGTTGATCTCCTCGTGGAGGTTTCTGTGGAGCTGCTCATCCTACGGTGAAACAGAGCAGCACAATCCAAGTATGATCTCAGCCGTTGTTTCTATGGGAAAGACAGCTGGGAGAAAAATTACAGTTCATGCATAGACAAATGGCTGGAGCCCCGCGAACCTCTACGCAGCCCGAATGCAAACTATGAACATATGGGGATGTGTCATATTTTAACTCATGAATGTTGTCATACCTGTTTCAGATCTAGAATTCTCCTGGTCAGCTGCATTTTGTCAACATTTTCCTTCAGGACATTCACCAGTGACCCTTCCTCTTCCTGTTGGAACACATACGGTTGACGCTCGTAGCTCTGCTTTTTTCAGAAACCCAGCCAGACACATCTGCATCGAACCACATCTGTCTGACTACACGCTAAAGGCAAGATAGCAATAAAACCCCATGCGCGGAACAAAGGGCACGGACGTTTGTCTTACACTGGAGAGCTGACGTAAATAATCTCATTTCCTGTTTTTGTGGCCAAATTTCTTAAAGAAAACAGTTTACCAGCACCGACCGTTTCTCCAGACCCAAGTGTTTTTTTTTTTGTTTTTGTTTTTATGTTTATTTTGCACTTCTTGTTAAAGTCATAGAGATAAATGAACACAGACGAGAAAGAAATCAAATAATAATTCCTCGGGTTTGAAGCCTCTGTGACTCCTTAATGGTAATCATTGAAAATATCCTTCAACTTTAAGTGCTTTATCTCCCCTCGTTCCACAAATTGTCAGTCAAAAGTTCGCTTTTTCGCCACATAAATCTTCTCTCGGTCTACGAAGAACCTCGGGAACATAAAAAAACAGGGATCTTTTAAACCTTCTCTTTGATCCACACTTCCAGCTTCTCCACTTTCTTGTTGAAATCCTGCAGGCTCGTTGCTCCGTCCAGGGTCCTGGTTTGATCCGCAGCCATCTGTTTCAGGGTCTGCCACTGGGCCCGGAGCTGACTGAGCTGCTCCCTCACAACATCGGACGCGGGGTTCAGCTTGCAGATCAACTGCTCGCCCATCTTTTGAAAGCGAGCGAAACAGAAAAGTCACTGTTATTTTAAGCCCTCGGCACCGACAGATAGTGCTAAATACCGACGTTCCCCCGGGGGGATTTGCTGGAGTTGAGCGGACATACACGCTTGCACAAACGTTGGAAACCTGCCACCACTTGGACGCGGCCTTGAAAAATCGGGCCCTGCCTCTGCCCTTCCTGGCCTGTCTGCATGTCAGGGGAGGCTAATTATCAGCAATGTACCATTTCCAAACAGTTTCTCCTCGGGGAGAAAGTCTAAACTGGCTTGACAGAGCTGTCTGGAACACTGAAACTCTGCTTTTCTCTGCTTGACTGGGAATGCCTACAGGACCAATTTGTTATGTGTTATGCGATCTGACAGGCTCTTTTAACACCAAAGGCGGTGATTAATGCGCACGTTCGGATCCTCCATTACCGCCTGAAAAGTAAACACTTGGCTTTGAGCGCGGGCTGCGTTCGGGGAGGCCTCGGGCCGAATCCCCGCCTCACCTGGTTGAGCTGAACCATCGTGTTCTCAAAGTCTCTGAGGTCTGCGTGGAGCGTGCGCGGGGTGTCCTCCCAGTCCTGCAGGGGGCGGCGCTGAATATCGCCTCCATCTTGCCAGCCCCGCAGCTTGCCTTCGATCCAGGCCTCGGCCTGCGTGACGAACAGACAGAGGACGTTAGAAGTGCCTTCCTCCTTTTTTTCCCTCATCCCGGGCGTTATCGTATCGACCCGGATCCACCTCCGTCTCGTATTTTATTCCTGGTGTGGGTGACGGGTTGAAGTGAATCGGTTCAAGTGGAAACAGACAGCTCGCCCTGCATCAGAGCAGCAACTTCAAACAAAAAAATGCAGCTTACATCATTCGTTTAAAGCCAGGCGAACGCCGTGCAGTTTAGAGAGTTCATTTTAACACAAATCTATACCGACCGTTTTCTATTTATAGCTCTCGAGCCCGTTTCTGACATCTGTTGGGAGCTCAGTGTCTGATAGTTGATCAGGCCACATTTTCTTCCTTAACCCAGAGTAAAGTGGGGGCTCAGACACATTAGGCGCAGACCTTTGTTCTCTAACTTCGTGTTATGCGGAACAGACGTTTCTCTTGGCGAGGGGCCACGCTCTGAAGCCTACGTAAGGCTTTGTCTTCGCAGACCTGCCTCGTCTGAAAGCACTTGTCCGCGGCCAGAGCTGCAAACCAGGTGGCCGGACTCGGAACGCGCTGGAAAGAACCGTGTTTGCCTTCTGCGAGGGAACGGAGCGTGGAAGTCAGCGACCCGCCCAGGCCGGGATAACGAAGCAGACGAGTAAATCACCTCAGAGTTCCTGAGGCTCGCCGGTCATTTCTGTGATAAATAGCAAAACTCGGTTCCATTTGCGCGTCCTGCGCGGCCGATGGGAGCGACCGCAAAATCTTTATTAGGAATATCTGAGTGTTTTTTTTTTTCCCAAAGATTTTTGATGTGGCCAGCAGTGAATAAAAGGTTCAATAGCAAAACAGTTTTTGATCCAATAAAAATATCAAGGCTATGATGTCACCACAAAGGAACACGCCGAAGAAGAAAACGTCCCCTAGAACCCAGATCGTTGATCTAGGCCCCCCCCTCAGTACAGCAGAGGTATGTCTGTGTCAAACAGAAAGCAAAGAGCTTGACAAAACAGGCCTTCCCCTATCTGCAGCAGCTCCCATGGCATTACTGTATGATGACCTCACTCAGGAAGTCTATGATTCCTTTGTTTCTTCCTGTTTGCTCTCCAAAACAATCGCGTGTCTATCAAAACGTACAGTGAGGCCTCAGTCTAGCTGCGAAGAAAAGGCTGCTAATGCTGACAGTCCAGATTACATCACTGCTTCTAGTTTCTTTTTTTTTTTAGTTAGGGGGTGGGGGGCAATCAGTGGCCACCCAGGAAAACACAACAGCATCCAGCACACAATGCTTTTTAAAATAAACTCCATGTTTGGTGAAATCGCTCCATCGGTATGTTGATACGATGCACTTTGAAGATTTTTTTTTTTTTCGCCCCTAGTTGTTCTATTTCTTTTCTTTCTGTTATAAAAGAGATATAAAAGCAGCATGTTTTGCAGAGCAGCCCCAAAGACAGATGCTTCTGCTGTTCTGCTCTCCTAACTGGAAACATTAGGGCCCCTGACGCGTTCGCGTTCGGCGCGGTAACGTGCGCGTTTCACCGCATCAGCGATAGCAGTCATCCGAATCCCTGTAAAAACGACCACAAAAGCCCCTTTCTAATCGAAAGGACATTCAAAGAACACGCAGAAACTTGAAACGCCGCCTGCTCCAAACGCGACGTGTTCGCAGGCGCCGCTTAGGAGCGTCGCGGGTTCGCGCCGCGTCAAAGTTCGCGACGCGCCACAGCGCGCGCGTCCCCTGACGCGTCCGCGGAACGTTGCGCAACAAATGGCCCGACGACAGATCCGACCTCCGGACGGAGTGCCCTTCAGCCAAACCCTGACAAATGTCCTCGCACGGCGAGATGAGATAACACAGCCAGTTGTGCTGCTTGGCTAAGCCTCTGCGGGCCATAGGCGTGAAGGGATGGAGCCAAACAATGATCTCATCCTCAAATAATTGCTTCACTTGTGCCCCCCCCCACACACACACACACACCCCCACCCCCTCGCTGAGCCGAACACAGCTCACACAGTTCTCTGGACCAAATAAGAACCAGCACATATTTTGTCCTTCCTCTGAGGGTCACGAGTCAGACAGCTTCCACTCTGATTTCATCTCAGCAGCATAAATTGTTGCCTGCGAGATAAAAAAAAATAAAAAAATAATGATAATAAAAAAGAAAAATTCGGCCCCAGCTTCTTTTCATTTAGCATTTATTTACATACAGAGATAAGAGACTTTAAATGTGTTTTCATTTTTTGGAAAGATTTACAGCCCATCTGCCTGCGCTGTTGAAACGTGGAGCAGAAAGGAGACGGGAAGGATCAACGAGGATGGGCAGATATTGGCTCGGAAGATTCCGAACGGCTGTGACAACCTGTTGACGCCGTTAATATATATATATATTTTAAAAAGGGTTACCTGGAGCACTTCCGTGCGGAAGAGCGAGTTGCGGCGGGTGAAGCAGTCGCTCCAGGACGCGGCGGCTGCGGGGGCCTCGGCCGCTTCCAGCAAACCACCGCCTGTCGTCTGCGGTTCCGGAAGGCAAATCTGTGGGGGGGGGGGTAGACGGGAGCGATCTGCTGCGTTATCCACAATATCTGAACAACAAACAAGCCCAATTGGAGCAAAAGGAAGAGCGAAGGAGGAAGGAGGAGGTGAAGGTCACCCCTGTGAGGGGATGCTCGTAATAGCCCGTTTTACCATTTTACCAGCGAGGGCCGGTGAAGGTGGTGTCTTACGCCTAACAAAAGCCCACTGTCAGCACGGCCGCGTACACGAAGCGAGGGCCTGGCACGGCCTCGCTAATGGACGCCTGTTCCTGCCGCTCTCCAACCAGGAAACATCTGGACCCGCGAAGGAAGCGGGAGCAGACGCCTCGTTTTTTAATTTAACGCCTCGTACCTGGGCACGTCAGAGCTGGACCACCTCTGCGCGGCATCTTTGTCGATTCGTTACAGAAAAGGCACCGAACCTGAGCAGAGGTTAATTCACCTAATAAACGAGCAACGGTCCCAAAGTCAACACATGTAATTAAGAAAATACCAGTAAACCCAACAAAAACTGTGGTTTAGTACCCTGCTTCTATATGTTTTTATATACACTCTGGCTTCTTAGATATTTGTTTACTTTTATATCTTCACAAAAAACACCAAAAACAACGTGAAATTTTAGGTCAATCACACAGCTTTTGCAAAGTAATTACCTACTGGAATTGGAAATAAGGGACTGAGAAAGTAAAGTAGTGAAGAAAACGGGGGACATGCCTTTACTCAAGTAACTGTACTTCAAATCTGCAGTACCTGAGTAACTCCGTTTGGTTACACTCTGTGAGGGTAGCTAGTGTGGATTAAAGGAAGGCTTTTAATTAAATAGCTTAAAAAAGGCCACTGCTGTGTTAACCTCACTGAGTCTTAAAACATCTTTCCTGACATCATGTTTTCCAGGGAGTACACACACACACGCGCGCGCGCATACACACACATGGTTCAACCAGAAACGGGCCAAACTCAACAGACTGTTAAATATAAATGGTATCATATGACAAGTTTCATCTTCTGTAGGCATGCACAAACCTAAGTGGGCAGAAGCGGCACACCGTTCCCCACCTGTACACGGCTTCCAAACGAGTAACACGATAAAGCGTCTGACAGTACGTGACTTCACAC
Source organism: Lagocephalus sceleratus (assembly GCA_911728415.1). Classification (NCBI taxonomy): domain Eukaryota; kingdom Metazoa; phylum Chordata; class Actinopteri; order Tetraodontiformes; family Tetraodontidae; genus Lagocephalus; species Lagocephalus sceleratus. The sequence goes on from CAJVRN010000040.1 coordinate 1,832,050, forward strand.
ACACACACACACACACACACACACACACACACACACACACACACAGATCCATCTGCGTAAAAAGACCCCGGCGTCACAAAGGCAGAGAAGGAAAACAGCATCGACACTCATCACAGCTCATTCCTTTTAGTTTTACTCAGACATTTGACCAGAAGAAAAAAAAAAAGGCTCAACGTGATGAGCAGCGAGGATATTTCACCCCCGCGCTCCTTTAAATGAGCGTCCTTTCCTCCATAGAGGTGGAATAAATAACGAGGATGAAGTGGACCGCCGCAGAATGTCTTGTAATGTTTTTTTTTTCAGGTCAGCGGTTAACCTCACCTGTTGCTTTGGTTTCTCTCCATTCTGTTTCATTCTGGTCTGTCCCAGTGAGGGCTGAAATGAATCAAATCTGTCCTTTCTGAGTCAAACCTAAAACACTAGAGTGGAATAATGTCCTGAAAATAAGCCAGCACACCGTGAAGAAAGAACGCTTGTTTGGATGTGGAAGCTGTTGGATATTCACTTTGAAGTCTCCAAAATCGAGTCGTTTTCTGACTGATGAACATTTCAGTCACTAAATGCTGCTTCTGACTTCACTCGGCCATCCAGAGACAAAAAACGGTTCTGCTTTTTCTTGACAATGTTCATCAAAACTTTTAACTAGTTTGCAGGGGAAACACATCAGATGAAGCTGCTCATTTTGAATTAATTACATTTAATTTCACATCTCTTTAAAAGGCAGATATACAACCTCTGATATTTAAAAAGAAAAGCTAAATATTGGGTCTTTATCTGGGAGGAGCAACACACACTTACAGATTTTAAGTAAATGTAATAGAATTATAACAATTTTGACACAGTAGTGTTTTTATGGGTGACTTTCACTTTCACAAAATCAATTCTTTTAGATTTAGATTTAAATAAGCACCACATGCAGTATCTTGGTTTCATGGTGAAATGATTTTCAGAATAGCCATTGAGCGACTTTTTGCAGGGACAAAAGTCTCCTTTTGCCCCCCCCCCCAGCTTCAGGTGTGTGCACGTGTCCCGTACCTTGAACTGAGAACTGGGTTTATTCTCGCAGGTCACGCCCACGATCCTGGGCAGATGCGGATCCGGCGTCCTTCTGACGTTGTTGTTGTTGTTGTTGTTTTCGGAGGCGGAGCCCCTGGCGGCGGGCTCCGCCGGACCCTCGGCCAGACCCTCCTTATTCCCAGAGATGGTGATCTTCTTAATGGACCTGGACACGGCGGAGGGAGAGGCCACGTTCTGGTTCAGGTGGTCCTCGGCCGCCGGGTCCTCCTCCTCGGGTTTCCCCAGGGATGCTCGCCTGACGACGGGCGACGGCGGGCGGGGGCCACGTGCGCGGACCTGCGATCGGCTGAGGTAGAGCGAGTTCAGGTTGCGCTGCAGGCTGTGGTTGTCCAGGCTCTGGTTCTGATGGTAGCTCTGCGCAAACTCCTGGCACTTCTGCACCGCCGGGACCGACAGCCTGGTCCCGATGGTGAAGGGCTGAACCTTCCTCGCAACGCTTTCAGACATCGTCCGGTTAAACACACAAACTACGCTCAAGTCCAAATAAATGCTTCACATTCCTCCACACACTCACAGATCCTCCCAGTCCGGCCAGAAACAGAAAGAGAGCTCAGTTCTCCACCTTCTTGTGCATGTTGAGAATGCACAGCACGCAGCCCAGGATGGCTTCTTTGGACTCCTGGGATCGGACGCGGTCCCAGACGTGGCGCAGTGCCGTGCCGAGGTGCGCGGCGCCCGTAGAGAGGCTTCTCCTGAGGAACTGCACCACTGATCCAGCCAGCCTGCTACTGAGGAGCCTGATAACCAGGGACCGCAGCAAGATGAACACTGCTGGCATTCTGCCTGACTGTGGAGCACAGAGAAGGAGGAGGAGCGGGGAGGGCTGCTTAACAGAGGGGATGAAGTCACCAGTTGCGCTCTCACACACACACACACACACACACACACACACACACACACACACACTCACACATGCGCGCCCTCTCTCTCTCTCCCCCTCTCAGCGACCGAGCTGAGAGAAGAGGGCTTTTAAGTGCGTCTGTCAAAACTTCCCCTCCGAACCCAAACAGAAATTCTGCTCCGTTAAGGAACTCGGAGTCACGAGGTCAAAGGGTCATGGCTTCTCCCCCCCAGCCCCCCCCGCCACCCCCGTGAGGTCATGCGCTCAGCTCGCACACGCCTGCCTCCGTCTTACCTCCACGTCAAAGCGCGGTGGAACGGTGCGCTGGGGTAAAGGAGCGGGTGGAAGGATCCGGAGGCTCTCCCGAGCGTCTGTGTGCGCGGGGGGGCCCCCGGCTTGAGCCTTTTCTACCTCCGTCGGGGGGAGGGGTGGGGGGGGGGAGCAGTTGTCACACCGGCTGTGGCTGAATGGAACGACTCCTTTGGTTGTGCTCCTCGAAGAGTAGAGCTGCTGGTGTAACAAATGTGTGTGAGTGTGTGTGTGTGTGTGAGGAGGGGGGGGCGCTGACCCCCTACCACTCCCTGATGGTGGCCGGGGGTCAAAAGAGCACGTGTTGGGCTGACAGATCGGAATGGCGAGAGTGGCGTGCGCAGGGATTAACTGAGGACAGCAGAGAGAACATTTGGAGGAAACCTGCCGTCACGGGTGAAAGTTTTCCCAAAAAAGGAGCTCTCTATCCTCGCTCCGGTGCCCTCTGACCCCCCACCCCCTCCGGGTCCACCGGCGCTTCAGGGGGCAGCCGGAGCGCCGCGCTGAAGTCGGCGCGCGCTTTCACCTCGCTCCCCTCGCGCGCGGCAGGAAAAACAAAAAGCGGAGCGGGAGTTCCTGCGTGCACAGCGGCGAGCGGCGGGGTCTCCACATGGCGGAGGTGGCCCCAGAGCTGACATGGTTAATGATGCTTTTAAAAAAAAAAAAAAAAAAAAGAGCTCCGGTTTCATGGTGAAGTCATCTAAAGACGAGTTTTAATGCGTTGCAGCTTGAAATCAGAGATAAATTCAGAGCCGGCTGGGTGGTGTTCGCAGAAGGCACGAATTGGGTGGAGTTCAAGGGGTTTGGCCCCGTTTTAAAAATGTCGTTTCCTCTTTCAGCTGCGTAAAGTGGCTCTTAAAAGTACGGATTTATGCGTCCACGGGGTGAAATGCTGGTTGGGTTCTATTGGAACACTGGGACATGTGGAATAGTTTTAATTAAAAAACAATTATGGGTTGAAACTTCAATGCGCTCACCTGCGTGTTTTCGCAAGTCATGCTCCGGAGGGGCCGGGGCAGATCAAAGCAGCTTTCTACCAATCATCAGACGCATGCATCACAAAGACGACCGGAGAATTACGGCTGTAAATCGGAATTGGTCTTCACGTAAAAAAAACCCCCAAAAAACAAAAAAAGGTACTAATTGATTATGTAATGCGTGGTTTTGCAGCGCACCGCTGGGGCTTGCAAAGAGCAACTACGAAGCAAAGGCGCGAAAACTTCAAAACCCTCGCTTGTTTTCCATTTCGCCCGTAAACATTTAAGAAGAGTGGAAAGTTATTTGCTTAGTGAGTCAGATTAGATTCGAACCAGGTGTCCCACCTCTGCCGACAGAGTCTGATTAGCTACCGTAACACCTTCCTCGTGTTGTTTACCCTTGAAGATCGCAGCTCCATCCTCAGACCCTCCGAACCCCGCCCCCACCCACCCAGCCCCACCCAACCCAGGCCTCGATCCGGGGGGGCTTTTTTGGTCGTGCCACCCTGGAGCATTTGCGGCTGGGACGAGGGTCTGGTTCTGCTGATATCATCACCTCCCAAGATGATAATAAAGTCCTGATGGTGTCTCGCCAGAGCCCCGCTGTGATTATCACACTTGTTAGATATTTGGACTTTAATGGAGTCAATAAATATGACTCGGGGGAGCAGCTCGAGGGGTGATGTCACCGATGCTGCCTGCATGAAAGCAGTGTGATAGAGTATGCACGGGAGCTTGGTTGGGGTGGGGTGTGTGTGTGTGTGTGTGTGTGGGGGGGGTTGTCTGTACTTTTCCACTGGCTGTATGTCATCTCGAAGGCATGATCGGCCCGCTGGTCAAATTTCGACACAGATAAGATGAAGTTTTCTCTCTGGAGGGTGATCCAAAAAAAAATAAAATAATAAAAAGACAAGAAAATGTGGGGTTCAAAGGCAGAACTAAAAGAAAAAAGGAGAGGGTTTCTTTGATGCGCGCTATTTCGGGCACGGTTGGTTTTAAATTTAGCACATCCAGCGAGTGCACAGTGAAGAGAAGGTGAACCGCAGACGCGACAGCAGGAACCTCCGTGATTCTCACAACGTAAACACATGACGAAGGAGGAAAAGAGAGGGAACGAAGCCGGCGAAGAATCGGATCATTGTCGTTTGTGAAGTCATGCGTCTGCATTTACGCTTATCTGATCTGGGTGATGTTGCATTCCTCACGTCTGACCTCAGCCCGAGTCCGCATCCCGACGGCGGGCCGGCCTTCTCGGACTGATCGGGCTGATTGACGCCCTTGAGTTTGACACCCATTCACGATTCACGCCCTAAAAGAGCGCCGATTCACCGACAAGGCGAAATAGAAACGCGTCGCGGAGAGGCCCGTTTTCAGAGTTCGCGGCATGACCGCGCAGGTTCGGCCAAGCTGGAATGCGTTTGTGCGGATGACATCATCTTAGTCAAATGAGCCGCGTGACATAACGGCCCCCGAAAACAGTCCGCTCAGCAGCGAACCCTTTAATCAGCGGCACGCCGGAGCTCGTGACTCTCAGCTTTGATTATCACCCCCCCGGGGCTCTGTTTGACCTGATGAGACCACGTGCTTATCAGATGACCCACCCCCCCCCAACACACACACACACACACACACACACACACACAGACACACACACACACACACACACCTGTGGTGCTTCATCCTCTGAGTCCCGTCTCGCAGGTTTTCTCCGACTCTCCCGGCCCCTCGATGACATCACTCGCAATCAAATGCCATCCTCATCAGTCATTGTTTTGAAGAGACAAGAGGCAAGCACGGGCGGCGAAACGTTACACAACGAGTCATGAGAACGAACCCGGAGCTGCGCATGCAAATGAGAGCCAGGCTCGAAGGTCAGAGGTCACAGCAGGGGACACGAGGGCCGCTTGACCTCCTCCTGAAAGGTCCCACGTGCCAGAAGAAATGTTCTGTTTCAAAGTCAGCTTCCCTCCTTTCCATTGTGCCTTTTCTTTCAGCAACACGAAGGAGAAGCCCCAACGGTCAGAAACAGATTTTACGTCTTCATTTTTGACCCACATCGTCAAACCGAACTTCCCGTGGCGCCATATCAACTGGAAAGATCACTACGTCAGCGTGCCCCCCCTCCCCCCTCCCTCCCTGACTGGAAACTGGACCGGTTGTGTTTTGACTGCAGCGGGAACGGTCGAAGACTGAAAGAGCCCTTTTTTGTCGTCCCGCCGTCACGTCTCCGCGAGCACGCCCCGATCCTGAACTCATCGGTCACCCCTCGTGTGTCAGCTCGGGGAGGAGAACCGCCTCCAGGACGGAGGCGAGGAACCGGGTTGCCAGGTTGAATCACGGGTTTTTTAACGCAGCGGCGATCGTGGAAACAACACCTCGCAGGAACGATGACTGTGAGTTTTGAGGCCAACCGTCAAGCATCGAGACCGTAGGACCATATAAGTTCACTCCTTCCTAATCCTTGTTTAAACCCGTACATTACTTGCAAAAAAAGGGGAACTATTTCTTCACGTATTCTCTCTCTATATATTGATATATGTTTATTTGACTGCTTTTACTTTCACTACCATGTTGAGGATAAAGCACTATCAATCAATCCACAACAGGATGCTGCTCTTCGTCGAGGTTATTCGATTCGTGTTTCAGCTTCCCTCAGCAGTCAGACGGGACATTCAGGGCTTTTATTTTTACTTTCCTGTGACGGCAGTTGAAACCCGCCCCGAGGTGGCAGCCCGGCCTTGGCTGACGGACAGGATGAAGTCACTAAATCATGTGACATCATAGGAACGGCGAGGGAACCGCGCGGCAGCAGGAAACAATCCTCCCCCCGTCTGTATCAAAGGTCGGATAACGGGTGAAAGCTGCACCTTATTTCTGCCCTCTCCGAAGGTATCAATCCCCCTCGAGAGGGAGGCGCGACCTCCGACCTCTGATGTCATCCCAGCGGCAGGCCGGCTGCCTTTGAGGCCTTCCAGCGGAGGTTCCGTCGACCCCGCCCTCCCCCCCCGATGGCTTTGATTTATGAAACACATACGAAGGGCTTTCATCGTCATGCGATGAAGGCTGCCTGGAGCGTGTTGCTCGCCCGCGCTGCTGACATCTGAATCGCCAAAGCGTTGCCAAGGCGAGAGGCTCGTTAAACATTTTCATTGCAGAAACTCCTACATGCTCACTTTTAACATCCACGCATCCAGACAACTGATGGATCGGCTCTGTAATCACACCATGCTTAAAAAAAAAAAAAGAAAAAAAGAAAAAAGAACAGCAGAAGAGAAAGAAAACTGTTACGTCTGAGCGCTGGAGGCAAATGGAAAAATGTGGTTAAGCCAAAGTATATCTTGAGTCATCTTTGAACACCGCTGTTGCATTACAGATTAGACTAATGTATTAGCTGAGGTAATTTTAACTCTGTCATTTTCCAATTAGAGGTAAATAAGACAACACCAATAAAAGTTACGATTGGAAAAACCGTCGCAGGTGCTTGGGAACTTTTTCGAATATTTCAAAAAAATCTCAATAAATCGCAATAATGGCAAAGAGCTGCGTCAGCCTGCGTTACTGCCTCCTCCAAGGGGGGTGGGGTGGGGGTGCAAGAGGTTGTTTATCTGTTTGTTAGTGAAATAGCTCCAAAAGCTAGGAAGGGATTTTAATGAAAATTTCGGATAGCATCGATAAGGGGATGAGGGGCGGGGGATTCGATTTTGGCGACGTTCCGAATTACCGATCCGGGATCAGGTCAGCTGGATTGATAGCGAGGGAATAAAAGGGAGTGTGAGTTTATTAAAAGCTCACAGACCGCTGGTCCCTTTGGCACAGGTGTCGCGACACATGTTACCGAGGTTTGGAAAGCATGTTTAATCCAGGTTCGAAGCATGCGAGCGCATTCCGGGGGCTGCGGCGATCGGCGGCGTGGGCCGGAGAGCGACAGGCGCTGGGGCCCTTCGGATCAGGCGTGGGATAACATTTGGGTTCGAAACAGGTGCTGCGGTGAAACAACTGTCTCGACTGAGTGGAGGGGGGTGCAGAAAGTAGAAAAGGAACAATCAAACTCAAATGCGAGCCCCGCACGTACCCCGGCGCTCTGGGTTGTGTGGATCTGAAAAACCTAAAACCCTGCTAAGACACCAATAAACGGCCTCCCATCTCGACAGCATGGGTCTGTTTATCAAGCGTGGTTTATTGGTGGATCTGTAATTAGAAACACGGCCTAAACCATCATAAATCTGCTCCCAAGCACCCATCTTTGGTCCTAATACAGAGCAATTCAAATGAACCATATGTGAGAGAATGACCAAAGGCGAATTCCAATCTTTTTCCTCGGTAACTCACAGAGAGACGCTCTGTTCGTTTAATAACCCTCGAATTAAAGGAAAATGTATGATTCAATCATCTGGCCACAGAGTTAGATCATGCTCGATGACATCATCCTGGAGGGCTTAATGCTGTTGACCTAATCCATCTATAGCGGACGTCAAATCAGAGGGGTAAACATCCGGAGGGGAACGTCGAGAAAACGCAATTCACGTGGTAAAATCCGGAGAGCGCGACGCTTTTTTTTTTTTTTTTTTTTTCGCCGCACGCGCGTGTGTGTTCTGTTGCTTAAGCCCAGCCTCCGAAGCTCAGAAAAACAAACGCTAACCACAAGGAAGCGGAAACGATGCTGCAAATACCGACGTTTATTTTTTGCCGTCCACATCAACAGGCGCCGATACTTTTCATTCATGGGTTTATTTTGCGTACAGTTGGTTTTATTGTTCGTGGTGGCAGCTCGCTTGGGCCTTTTATGAGCGATGGTGAAGAGGAAAGAATAAGAGAGAGAGAGAGGGAGAGAGAGAGAGAGAGAGAGAGAGAGAGAGAAGTTGACCAAATGAGCTGCTGCTAGTTACAGACTGTGCTTTTCCTCCGCCGCAGAACATTTCAGAGTTCTTCCATCACCGGACCTGCCCAAGATCTCCCAGCAGCAGTTGGTTCCAGCAGTTGTTGTTGTTGATTGGCTGAGTTATTCTGCAGTTGGTCCCCCCCCACGAAAAAAAAACCTAAACCTTTTACCCACAGCGCCGAGCAACTGGAACCGTGGCCCAGCGTGGTGGGATGGGTGAGGCGGGGTTGACAGGTGGGGATGGGGGGAGGAGAGAGAGAGAGAGAGAGAGAGAGCGAGAGAGAGAGGGGTTCTGGTAAATATGTGATTATTTATGATACTGTAACGGGAACAGCTAAATCACCGTGAGTGGCGCCCCAGCCCGGTTTGTCGGAGCTGAAAGGTGTCAGCCCGAGGCACAAAGGTGATAGAACGTGCACCCAAGCGATGATGAAGGCATTACGCTGTCATCTCTTTATATCAAAATCAGGTATAAAAGCAAAATCATTATCCCAAATGTGTGTTCCAAGTGCACTATTAAACGAACGCACGCATCCAAGCCATTTCCAGAAATTCCTGGGTCCCCTTCCAAACAATAACATCATCCTACATGCTACAGAAAAGGCTTTTGACCAGCCCTCACATGGAAACTATGCAAAAATAATGTCCGAAATCAAGGTTCTGGGAGATGAGCTGGGGATATTGGGAGCGTGATGCTCTCTGTGCCGACCCCCCCCCATCCTTCACCCCCTCCTAGGGTATCCGTTCGGAGAAGGACAGCCTTGCCCAGCTGTCGTCGGGGCGACCCCTGACACAGGCTCGCTATTGTGCGTCAAGTGCAGCTGTTTCTGCGGAGGAATTCCTGTACAAAAAAAAAAACGAGAGTGCACCAGACCTGGCCAGCGATATGGGCACATTACACCACTCCTCATGGCAATAATCCTTTTACAAGGCTCTACTTTCACTTGGGCATGAACCCAGATTGTCACACTAACCCCCCCTCTTATTTTGTAATATAACACTTTCAAAGTTATGCATAACATAGTTGAGCTCTGTGAAATGTCATATTTACAGTCTAGACATGTGAAACAGGGTGTTAAATGGGTTCCAGTAAAGCTGCGTTTGGGAGATGCTTTGCAGAAAATTACAAGGTAAAACCACAGTGGTTCCACAGTTATGCCCATATGAACCTTGATGAAGGCTTTTTTTTATCCAACAAGCCAAGCAGGCAAGCCCAGAGCACATTTCTGCCTGCTGACATCATCGGGCCATGCTGCGTTATCCAGATGAAGACTTTTCTTTGTATATCAAACCCACTCTCATACCTGACAGCAAGCCTTGTGAACCCAGAGAGGTTCCGTGCATTCTGGTGCTGGAGGTTTTACGCTTGGGGACGGCGAAATGGTGCATGGTGGAGAATAATGGGACTAATTATAAAGACCGGGTGTCATACATGAGCCAGCAGTGCTCGAACAGAGCCAAAGCACATCTCAGGAATACCCCCAGGAAGAACTGGCCATGTTATCTCATTAGTTTATTGTAATGCAGAGACAGGATCTGTCCTATTAAAAACCAAATCTCCTGCAGGTGTCGACCCGACTCACCAATATTCCGATAACAGGTGTAACAGCGCCATCTGCCGGTGGAGTCGCCTTGTTACGTGTTTGACTGCAACACTCAAGAGTTACTGCAACCAAAGTGATACTTCATGAAGTCGACGTGTGAGTTAAACACTTTATAGACGCAGGATGTGAGTAAAATATAAAGTATTTCGTTATTTTTGAAAGGTTAAGAAAATAATGCGTGGTTTATTTGTTATTAAATGTATTTATTGATTGATCATTTTCGATGTTTTACTGCCTGTGGAAGCAAATCGGCACCATAATTAATATGAAAATGCTGTTCATTTTCTGATTTAATTAAAATGAAAAAGAAGACAGGGCTTAATACTTTATTTCCAAAAGATGCTCGAGTAAATAGGTACCAAAATTCAATTTCACATGTCAAATGTACACGGTGGTGGTCAGCACCGTCACCTCACATCAGAAGGCCTCAGGTTCTAATCCCAGTTGTGATGGAGGCTGGGGTCTTTCTGTGTGGAGTCTCCATGTCCTCCCTGTGTGGGTTCTCTCCGGGTACTCTGGCCTCCTCCCAAAGACATGAACAACTAGGCGTTAGGTTAATGATCAATTTAAATTATCCTTCGGTGTGAGTGTGAGAGTGAATGGTTGTTTGTCTGTGTGTGTCAGCCCTGTGACCGACTGCTGTCCAGTCCAGGGTGACCCCGCCTTTGCCCAATGTTCTTTGTATATATCCCCCACCCCACCCCACCCCCCCGACCCTCTGTGGAGGGATAAGTGGAAGAAGGCGATGGATGGATAATATAGCTGCATTATTTGCCTCCTAAAAAGACAGGGTCAGGACATCTGACAGTGGGAGTAAAAGCAGAGGGGATTTTCTGTTTGAAGGGGAGAGCCTCAGAGCTGTGGGTCGTTTGACCTCCCTCAGGAGCCTCCGACCTTCCCAGAGAGCTGCTGAGAAGAATAGAAGAAGAATAATGCGGCCTGAGAGATTTAGTTTACCTTTTATTTGGGAATAAAATAATGCAGCTACCGTCCATCCACCCGCTCTTGTTCCTGACCCCCCCTCCACCCCTCCACACTGGTCGGACTGGTCAGACTGGTCGACGACGCCCGGCGCCGCCGCCAGGGGGCGCTCGCGCCCGCCGCTCCTCCCAACACGTCAGCGGGGTCGCGAGCGCCGCCGCACACAACAACAGGAACCAGCAGAGCCAGCTGAAGGTACAACAACACCGCTGCTCCGCACCTCCGAACCCGCCTTTACCGGGCCTCCTTTCGTTGTTTTTCTTTTTAGTCGTAGACGGCGCGGTGTTCGTTTCCAGTCCGGACCGTGCAGGCTTTCGGCTTTAGCCAGCTGCTGAGCTCTGCCTCAGTTTAGCGTTAGCTCCGATAGCATCGGCTCCTGGCGATAAAGCTGCTTCCTAAACGGGGGGGGTTGTGCCCACCCGGTCGGTTTTTAAGCTGTTTCGGGACCCCCGCTTCCCAGCCGCAGACCCTCGGTCATGCCCTGTCAGGAATGTGCTATTCCTGTCCGATAGCCAGCATCGGCTAACTAGCGGATGCTAAGCTCAATGACAGAGGCTCGGTGGCCGATCGAGGCGTTTTAACCTGCGGCTCCTGCCTTCGGTGGACGAGGGGCAGCCTTCCAATCTGAAAAAGCGCCTGTTAATGCTGAGCGAGGGTCGTGCTCTCGCACACGGGTGCCGCAGAGGCGGTTTCAGCCTCGCGTCGATCAGCTTCCTGCACTGCGACTTTGTTTTGAGAGTCCGATCGATCCTGTTCGTCCTCCTGCAGTCACACATCTGTTAATGTGGGTTCTGGGGAGCCGCTCCACTCCTGTTGGGGTGTAAGTAAGTATGCATTTGGCCACTGGCGTCAGGTCCAGGTTGGATGGTGGGACAATTGGCTGTCCCAGCGAGAATGTATTTTTATGCGGTAACAAAGGTTGAGGCAAGAATAAACCGTGATCTACATGTTTCTGCTTTTTATGTTCACCTTTGTGTGGTGTCACGAGCGCCAGCAGATGTATTTGTGTCAGGGTGATGTCACTCCACTGGATGTTACCCAGACATTTAGTCACGTAATTGGAAAAAAAGAGAAGCAAATTCTCATATTTAAGATGCCGGGGCTGGCCACAGGAAAGAGAAAACAATAAAATGTTAAAATAAGTCGATGGTAACTTTCTCTGGTCTGTTACTGGGAGGGGAGGGGACATAGAGGAAAAGGAATGGTAAGTGCAGACCACTTCTTAAAATGGCTGAGATAAAGGGGGCTCATGAGTCTGACAGCAACACTAACACTTCTTCATACTCTCCTCAGCTGTCGACTGTTCTCTTTCTACCCCCCCCCCCACCCCCCACCACCACCTCCACGGTGGGATCGCTGCGTTTAAAGGCACTGGATTGACGGGATCTGGGCACCCAACAAAGTGATGGTCTAGAATCTGCGGCAGCGTGGAATGTTGCGCTGGTCGGTGCACCTTGAAGGAGGGCCCAGGAGAGTCAACCATGCCGCTGTGGCGGTCGGCCACAAGGTGTACTCCTTTGGGGGCTACTGCTCGGGGGAGGACTATGAGACGCTCCGTCAGATCGACGTGCACATCTTCAACACAGGTGGGTGGTGAATATGCAGCCAATGCATCCCAACCGCTTCATCCGCACGGTTAACACTGAATTGCTCGGGTGGACGTAGAAATCCTTACCGCACGAGCAGCTGACATTGAAGTGAAACAAGCGCGCTGGTTTATTGTTGCAGTGTCTTTGCGCTGGACAAAGCTGCCACCGGCGAAGATGGTAGGAAACGAGCGTGCCCTTGAAGTGCCGTACATGCGTTACGGCCACACGGCTGTGCTTCTAGATGACATCATCTACCTCTGGGGTGGCCGCAACGACACAGTGGGGGCCTGCAATGTGCTTTATGCCTTTGATATCAGTAAGTAGAGCTGCCTTCCTCCCCTCACTGTGGAGCAGTAGTGTCAGGCTACATTTATTCGTAAAGTTTAACGTCTTAAACAGAAGGGAATGCGGTTGTCAGCGGGCTATAACGTCCACTTCACGTCCCTGTGTGACGGGCTCCCTGGGCACGCGTCTCAAGTGTGCAGTGCTGTAAAATGAGATGATGGTTAGACCGTTAGATGGATAATTAGAGTGGCTGTAAACTGTTCTGCTTCACAGAAACCCACAGATGGTTTACGCCCAAGATTTCTGGAACCGTTCCAGGCGCGAGGGACGGTCACTCTGCCTGCGTCCTGATGAAGTCCATGTATATATTTGGAGGATATGAGCAGCTGGTGGGCCTTCATAATGCTCCGCTGAGCTACGGAGTCGAGGGAAGATGAACACTCGTTAATTTATGTGTTCCTGCTGTTTTTGTAGGCGGACTGCTTCTCCAACGACATCCACAAGCTGGACACCACCACCATGGTCTGGTCATTAATTAACGCCAAAGTGAGTTAAAGCCATTTCTCGTCTCCCTACAAAAACCTGGTTAATTACTGAGCATGCATTTTAAATAGTCCCAGCGCCGGCGTTGCCTCACGCCAGTGTTCTTGTTTGAGTGACGTCCCAAAGCATTGAAAGAAAGACAAAGATAGCCTGGCAGCATCCTCAGGTACATTCAGGACACTGTTGGAAAGTAGCGCACCACTTTTTTTTTTTTAAACTGGAGTTGGCAGAGCGGCTGAGGGGTCACAACGGGCTGCAGCCCAACGCAGCCGCCCCGGTAGGAGGCCAAGTCCAAAAAGCCCGACAGAGGATTACGCGCTCCTCTTCTGGGAAATGCCATTTGTGTTTGCGTGCAGTCGGCCTGCTCATATGAGGAGCCCTGCATGTCGCACATAGGCCCCGGTCTCCTGGGTGTCGCGGGGGGCTGATGGAGCAGATACTTGCTCCTACAGTTTCTACTTTTATTTCCAGGCTAATAACATTTTGTCAGCGAAGAGATTATAGCGAGGCACGCAGATTTAGTTGTGCATGGGACTAATTGTTGACGGATTTGGATTCCTAGAGGGAGAAACACAGCACGTTTTGTCCTCGGTTCAATTCTTAATTTATCCTCTTTTGTTCCTCTAATTACGTTTTTTTTGGTTCCGTGATTATAAGTTTAAAGAATTTCATTTGTTTGTTGCTCACGCAAATGCTTTCGTACATCAATGGTGTAATTGAATTATTTTAAACAGTAGCTATCCAGTAGGTGGCTCCCACTTTATAACAATAGCTCTCATCATAGCTGTTTTCTTGCCCGCACAACATTTGTGGGAAATAATGTTGGTATGTTGTGGGAAGGCCCACGCAGTAGGAGGCTGTAGACCAAATGTATGTGTGTGGAAGTTTTATTTGTTAGACGCAGTTTGAGTCAGCATAAACACGTTTTATTGATGTATACTTGGATTTTATTTGTGGTTCTTGTAACCACAGACGGAACCAAGTCAATATGGCCAATATGCCATATTCTTTACATCAGCTACTGCGGCCACTAGGTGGTGCTGTTTGACTAAAGATGGCGGAAAAACATCTGTAGGTCAAACTTCACATCCAAGATTGTGATAAGAAAACAGATGCTGCAGACATTTTTATTTAAGCTACATTTGTTTCATTTTTGTGGATGAAAGCGTGCATGTTGTTTTTCTCTTCAAAGGGCACCCCAGCACGGTGGAGGGACTTCCACTCCGCCACCATCATCGGGACAAAGATGTACGTGTTCGGAGGGCGTGCAGACCGCTTTGGCCCTTTCCACTCCAACAATGAGCTGTACTGCAACATGATCAGGGTGTTCGAGACGGTGACCAACACTTGGCTGAACACGCCGATAACACAGCCACTGATAGACGGACGCAGGAGTCATTCCGCCTGTAAGACACAAAACCTGTTCTGATTAATGGCGACTGTGATGTTTCTGCTGGGGTCAGATGTAGACTTTACTGGAGGAACCTTCTGCTATTTTTAAATGCATGACCTCTATTGTTGTACGTTTTAAATCCAGTTGTGCTGCAGATGTTGCTGCTTTTCATGATAAAACATGGAAGTAGGTTTTTTTTTTAGTGTTTTATTTGCTGTGTGCAGTTGCCTACAACGGAGAGCTGTATATATTTGGAGGCTATAACGCGCGCCTGGACCGACACTTCAACGACCTCTGGAAATTCAACCCTGGTGAGCTTGGAGCGGAAAGGCGATTTACTGTAAAGCAGCTAGCGAGCAAGGATAATATTAAAAGGAAGTGATTCACGTTTGTCCAGAATATTTTTTTAGTTTAATTAACTTTTCTTGTTTTTCCATTTTCCAGAAATTACATTCATGCACTTGAATGATTTTGCTTTTATTTTTGTCTTCCAGTGATTACAAAACCAACATTTTGTGCCTTCTAATGACCTTCTAATCAAATAATTGTACTTCCTTTCTTATCCTGATGACGATTTTTTCTAAACTCACCCTAATTCTGCACGATTCACTACACTTTGATTACCTTCATATTTTGGAAATATTTTTACAAGGATGCATCATTATGTGTGCGAGTTCTAGCACTTCTGATATTCAAATCTGTAACACATCACCAAATATTTAGCGGCACGGTTGTGACAATTCAGCCTCCAGATAGTTGTTGGCTGGAGAATCAAGCCCTCGGGTTCTGTCCCAACAGTCTAAATGACCTTTTGCTGTAGAGAATCCGTGAAGTTGTGTGTCGCTGTGAGAGGGATGACACAATTCTTGTGGTCTGACCTATTTAAACACCTCAAAATGTCGTCTCCGTCAGATAGATATTCAGTTTACAATATTTACTTCATTCCCGTATTTTTTTACAGTCCTATAAAAGTGAAGTGGTATATTGTGTGTGTGTGCTTTTGTTCTCTTCCCATCATCTTGATCCTGTGTGTGATCCTCTTTTCTTTCTGTCCGGCAGAGACCTTTGTGTGGACGAAGGTAGAACCCAGGGGGAAAGGCCCATGTCCACGGAGAAGACAGTGCTGCTGTATGGTTGGAGATCGTATCGTACTTTTTGGAGGAACCAGGTGAGGCAGAAATATCTGAAACTGTGGGCGTTTGGTTTTTTGATGAAATACCCCTGATGATTATGTGTTAAAGATGCTTTGTTTTGAACAATATGACCATTGATTATTTATTTGTACATATGAAAATCATACTTATTTCCAGTACCAGTACTTCCAAATACTGTTTATTGATGCTATTCAAGAAGTCAAATATTGGTTTTGTTTCCTTTTTGAAGAACTAGACAAAAATGTACCAGAATCTTTAGACATCATATGCATTTATTTGATTTTCTAAAAATGTCCTAATTGTTACCAAGGAAACATGTATTCGTGTATTTTCTCTCTTGTTGACTCCTCATTATTATTCCTCTTTTACCTGCTGATTCTGACTGAAGGGAACGCTTTTCTTTTAATTTGAACTTTGCTTTTTTTCTTAAATCACATCCCTGCCAGGGTCTGTCTCCTGCCGGCGAAGTCGTGATTATTCCCTTTAGTCATAAAACAGTCGATTCCGTAGCTGTTCGTGTGCCGCTGGGCCGGTGACGGACCTGTGATCGGCCAGTAGCCAGCGGAGTAATGAAGTAGCTAAGAGCGTTGGCATGGCTCAGAGTAGTCCAGGACCAGGACCGTCGTTATCAGAAGGGCCGTGTTATCAGGCACACCCCCACTGGGACAACCTGATAATGGGGTACGGGAGGCTGCGGATAAGAGTCCTCTCAGCTCCACTGCGTCTACATGTCCTCAAGGCCTGAGGGCTTCTGGCTGCTGCTGAATTTGTTTTCTACTGGTCCATTGGCCACCATATCAAGGAGCAATACACAAGCTTTATCTTGATCATTTTTATACTGGTATAGCCATCATCACCAGAAGTTAGTAATCAGCTGTATCCAGTACACAAGTGGTTCAAGTTAACCAGTCCTATTCCAAACCAACTGAACTAGATAAACTTAAAAAAAAACTAGACTAACTTGAAATGTTGAAGGAGAAGAAAATAATTGTTGGGATGAAGAGTATTAGCCGATGCTTATTTTTGAGGATTGTCATGCTTTGTTTGGTTTGTCACCAGGATTAGTGCGGGGCGGATTTTACGGAGTCATGATTTCCTGTTGGGAGCAGATAGGGCTGGGATTGGAGCAGGAGGGTTGTGGGTGACGGAGAGTGATGAAACCACATGCTGCAATGTCTCCAACATCCTGCGTAAAAGATTCTTTTCATTACAATTCACTCTTTTTCTACTCTCTTCCGACACTGAAGCTAAGGTTGCACACCGAGATGGTGCCTGTACAATGGAAGAGTTTGCGGTAAAGGTGTTGTTCTTCTGACTTTACCACGTTGCTGTTTTTGTAGCTGTCACATTGTAGCTTTTGTAGTAATAGCTGTTCCTGTTACTGTACAAGCTACATGATGATCTTTCCAGGTTAAAGTCGGCTGGCCACACAGAACCAATGAGCCAAGCCTGCATGTTTGTTTACAGGGGAAGACCTAAGCTCCTTACACACAGGAACTCCCTTCAGCTCGCGCACATGCGCTTAGACACACAAATAGACCCAGAGCAGCTTCCTATCGGCTGATGTATTTGTTTTCTCCCTTTTCTATTTTAATATCCACGGAGAATTGCACGGAGGAGATTCAGTGGCCAGGCTTTAAATCTGGCCCCCGGTGTTTGCTTTTGAATGACCTAACCACACAAGGGCGGCTAAAGGAGGAAAAAAAGTTATTTGCGTCTGTCTCGGTGCAGTTAACAAATGCTTAGACAAGCCGCCATGAATTACACATTGGACACCCCGCAAGTGTTTTTGCGGGGCTCCTCATTTTAGTAGATCTGTAGGAAATTGTTTTCAAATTTATGGTCTGACCCTTGTTTTCCCGAGTCAGTTGCCCTTTCATATTGATCCAAAACAGAACCCTCCTGTTGAAACGTTCCCCCAGTTAATGATATTTATCTTACTTGCAGGAATTTGTTGGGGAATAATTTATTGCTGGGGTGAAGGACAATAAAACAATTAAGTCCAAGAAGGTTACACTTTAAACTGGATATGAGGCTGGGTGTGCTTTGACTTTATTAGAGTATCGTGTGAGAAGTCAAAGGAGGAGATCCAAACCCACTGTTGAAACCTGTATTTAAAATAAGTGTATAAGTTGTCATGTTGTTTTCGTGCGGTTAATTGTGTTGCTATGAAACAGAGCTTAGTGCATGATACCCACTTGCACTTTTTTTTTTTTTTTTTGCAAAGTAAATGAGTTTGCATGTGTGAATGACAGCCGGGTATTAGTCTGTTGAGTGCCACTTACGTCAGTGTAAACAGGCCTGCTGAGCTGCAAAGAGGCGTGAAATTCTGCCCCATCGCTGATTTATGACCTAAGGGAGCATTCTTTCTCACAGAACGCAATTTGATATTCCCTCTGCACCTCCGGTACATTCATTTACCGAGACCTGCTCACTGCCCCACGAAGGACAAGGCGTGCATGAGCAGTTCCACCTGCACCGACCTTCACCTATGCATAAAAGCCGGAGAAATGTTGATGGGTTTCTAACTCTTCTGAAGGGCTGAACCCTGGGAAAGTTGAGCCGGCCATCGAGACGCAGATTAAACCTTCACCTGCTGAGGTTATGTTGTCATTGTTGGCGGTCGTCGCACTCTGCGCCGGTGCTTGTATGGCTCAGGTTGAGGCTAATTTGGGAAGTATTTAGAGTTTGGTCTTGGGGCATCCTATGAGGGACAGGATGTGAACAAGGACATGACAGATTGGCCTGCTGGGAGCAGACAGCTTGGAATCTATGAAAGGGAATCTAGCGCCCGCTCTTGTGACACGATGTGTATTGATTTCAACCATGCATTCTGCTAAATAACATGGGGCCATGTGACTAACTTAATCAGTCAGAAGTAATACTTTTACTGCGCTATTGATGCTTGTTGCTTGTTTTGTGCTCGGTTCAGTTGGATTTTTTTATATTAAATAATTTGAGTTTTTCGTTGGTTTGTGGCAAACTACCAAAAAGTACTCTTTCAGAAGCTGATGTGATGTCTGTAAATGAAGACAAAATGTGTTGTTTTGTAAACCATATAAAAATTGATTCTTTTTTGAAGACTACTGAAAATTAATGGAATGATTTGTGAATAAAACTTCAGAGCAATTCCTGCTGTCCAGAATCTGAGACAGAAAATGGGTCCATGAAAGCCAGTTAGTGAATATCTGTGTTCCTGGAATTTCATTAAAACCAGTTTCTCTTATTGATCTGATAAGTGTAAAACATTATCTTTTGGTGATGTGGGTAACTGAAAAGACACTTTAATGGGTTGTTTTGGTAGTAAATTGTGTAATATGTAGCAGCATTACTGCAGCAGAACTGCAGCGCTGTTCTCTAATGTTCAGGAAAAACACGTCACATCATCTCAGTGATTTTCAAAAATACTGCAGTTTGGAGTCTTCACCCTTCAGTAGCGTGATTTCACTGAGGAATATATATTTGAAAACCGTAGTCAGTCTCCAGTTGCTGGTGGTTGAGACCCCTGACTGTGCTCTGCAGCCATGCTGTGCTGAATAATTATAGCAGCATCCAGTAGCCAATGATAGCTGCGGGTTCTCTGAGACAGAGGGACGTTATTTTGAGGTGTTTTATTGAGTCAGAGCTGCTCTTGCCTCTCTCTGACGTCAGAATAGTACATGAGATTGCTTTCCTCTGACAGGCAGGCTTACGTATTCCATTTGGCAGAATGCACTTCACTTGCTAGATTAAGCAAAGATCAAAGCCCACTGACGTTATTCCTAATATTAGACGCATAAATATTTATGCTTCAGTTATTAGGCTTTTAAAATATATTTCTGTCATTTCTGCTGAGTCACCTCCTCTAAGGTAATTATGAATGCTGTATATTTTTAGATTTAGCTCTTGACTTTTAGCTTGATGCAAGTGTGCGGACGCATGGAAGAGAGAGACTTCATAGCCTCTAATCTCACTGGTAGCCAAAACATTCCAACCCCCAATTCTCATTTAATCCACTGAAATCTCACCGTGATATTTAATCTTAGTGGTAGTCAACAGACCAATTTAAAACAACAGTTAATTAAGCCAGAGAGCTTTAATTCTGTGCAGTGATTTTTTGTTTGGTAAATCAGAAAGGTCAAAAGCCCGGAGCCTCAACATCACCTACCAGGAAGCTTCCACCTTATCAATGGCCGAAGAGTCGCTGTTATGATAGTCCAGCTGGTCGGAGCGTGTCCTCTTATCTGAGTCGAACCTGACAGTTCAAATGTTAGCCTAAACACAACGCGGGACACACGCAGCACTCGTTTTGAACACACACGCTTTCATTGTGCAGCGTTGCAGGAACCCCCTTTTTTTCCCCCCCTCCACGTTTGTTCATTCGTCACCTGAACATCAACGCGGCTGCGCTTTTTACATGAATCACCGCGCCCGCCGCAGCGGGACGCACATTTGTCAACACGACATAGACTCCGATACCGCACACGCACACACACACATACACACACATAGTCGTTTGGCCTTCGGTGTCAGAGGCTAGGCTGCAGAAGTTTCCTTTATTAATTGTCTGTGTGTGTGTGTGTGTGTGTGCGGCGAGTATGTCCAAGATAAAACCTGTCAAACAGAGGAGGTGACCCCGACAGGATATAGGGCACCCCGCACGTGGCGGGACCGGACCTCGAGGCAGCACGGCAACAGCATGATTTACTCTTCAAAGACAAGCTCCTGATAGTATTTCATCTGCATCTTAACCCTGTTTAACCCTCTAACAGGCTGTGTACATTAAGGTGCCACAGGGTTGAGTGTTACACAGCAGCTCAAATAAACAGCCCGTACAGGCGCAGCTTTGTGAGGCTGCCGTCAACATAAATTCACGTGTCTAAATAGTAGCAGCTCCCCTCGCGATTTACCGCATGGACCCCCCTCATCACAGGCGGAGCGGCTCTTGATAGTTTCACGTCTCATCTGTGGAACAATGCCACGCTGTCTGAGCTGAAAAAGAGGGGAAAGCGCCAGCCTCTTTGAAACACCTTTTGGAGTGAATACTCCGAACCTGCTGCGTTCTAAAAAGTCATCCAAAGCAAAACAAACAACCAAAAAAAGAGGGATATTTATTTTCTAGCGGTATGTAGAGCTAGAATGATCATCACCTGGCGGCCCGCAGACCGAAGCTGGCCCGCTGAATCTTCCAATCCAGCCCGCAACTGGATTTCAAAATTATAAGGATCAAAGAGAAAATATCGTGTGATCCACAGTTTTAAAGCAACTGGAAACAGCAACAGCTGATCAGTGATCCCCACCCTTTATGACTCTATGTAGGTTACATCAAATAATAATGTTATGCCAAAATTAGATTTTTGTTGAATGTTTATTGGAGGGCCTGACCCCCAAGGTGACTGTCTGGTAAAATTCTGGCCCTCTGACAATATAGTTGGTGACCACTGAGGTAGGGTCATTTATTTTTTTCCTCCTTGGCAGTAACAGCACCAAGTCCAGCTGCAATTTGTCCACAGGGATTGCAATTCGAGATACGAGCTCCTGTCAGGGCTGGCACGTCCTCTCGTCTAATCTGAAGCCAGGCGTCTCTCTCTCTGGGAGTCAGCTGTAGTTTTTGTTTCAACCGCTGCATGGGGCTTTGGGCCCTGGCTACCACGGATCTTAATCCAGCGTCCAGCCACGGCCCGGGAGGGGGCCCAGATAGCTCGGTAAGACAAGATGAGATGCTTAAGATTAAGGTCAAAGAAATAGACAGCAGTCTATCCATGGGTGATAATCAAGTCTGAGGGTGTTAAGAAAGTGGAGCTCCTGAAACTTTCCTAATTTCTTACATTTTTAACTCCCTTTTCCCCGTAGATGTCGAAACCTCATCAGAGGTGTTTTTGCTTTAGAGGAAGAGAGGGGGGAAAAAAAAACATGTTCACAGCCGAAACAGAAAAGTCCCCAGAAGGTTGAAACACATTTATCACACCATGATGAAGAAATGACGACATATAAAATTTAAAAACGAGAAGGCGCCTCGGACGGCGCTGATCTCTGTCAAGGCTGAAAGTCTCCCTAACTTTGGTTATACCTTTGCAAAACGTGTTTCCTTGATTTGTTAAGACCTTGACGATGAAACACACGACTCAGATTTGGACTGCTGCCCTTATATGCAGTCAGCCTGAGGTCAGTCTCTGCCCCCCCCCCCCAACCACCACCAGAAAATGTGTACACGGTCTGGTAACGATGCTTGTTTCATACTCACACGTGCTGCAAACCTCAGGAGAAATTCAGACGCGTTCGCATGTTTTGCATATCGACCGGAGGTGCGGGGTGTGACGTGCATCCCGAAGCAATCTCACCGCCCCTGCGGATCCCCTCAGCCTCTTTGAATCTTCCCCCGCTCTCCGGCTTCTTTGCGTCCCAGAAAACCTTTTTTTGTCACACGTCAAAGCGTTGATGTCATATTTTTCTTCACCTCCCTGCATTAGCATTCTTCCACTTACAAGCTCGTCATCAACACCTCTGCACACACTGACCGCTTTCTCCTGCATTCAAACACGATTCTGGAGCTCAGATGAGCTACTAGGTCAAAATGGAGACATTCCTGTCTCCTAAAGTCTCCTACAAACAAATGTACAGCTCATTTACACAGACTTTACACACACTCAGTCTTTAATCTCAGTTTATTCATAACCCTTAAACTCAGATCCTTCATCTAAAATGTCAGGATAATGGAGCGGGTCTAAAGTTTTGGCCACTTCAAGATGCTGATAAGAAATGCAGTAGTACCTCAGATGTATCATAATGAAGTAAGTTTATGAACGACACTACCCCTGGTTAATGTGGCGTATCACCACCTGCTTCCAACATGTAGATGCTTCCACCCAGAGGTGGTGTTGGAACTACTTTATGTCTGGCAGCTCTGATAAGACGCTGAACAGGAAGTTATAGTGCATGATGAGTTCCTGTGTGCTGAAGGCTTCTGAAGGACAAAGGTTCAATAGGAAGTGGAGAAAGGAAAGGGATGCAGACCATATTATTGTAAAGAATGAGAAGATGGCCGGGGAGGCAACGGGTCAGACTCCACCTGAAGTGTTAACATCAATGCTGGGGGAGGCACAGCTGCTGCTGGTTTAACTGGTTCCACTGCTTGTATTTTTCCCGTGTCACTTCCATACCGCACAGTTTTGTTTTTGTTGTTGTTTTTTTTAAGTCATTTTCTGTTGGGTGGTAAATTGGATTCCTGGAGCGTTCCCAGACTGCGTCGCACCCTCATTAGTTTTAGGACTGCAGTTGAACTCTTTCTTCTGCCAATTTGGGACAGAAGATTAGAACATAATGAGGTGGTGCCGGCAGCCCAATGCCAGAAAGGACGGGCAATTGGGTGATTAGACACCCTCATTGAGTGTTGTTTGAAATAGCAAGCATTGTTTTGTTAAGTGGGGGAGCAGCAGCGCTCAGGCCTCATTCAGACCGGGAACTACTGCTGCTGCAGGGGGAGGAGCACTTTCACACACGCTGATACTTTGCTGATCAAGTAACAAAGTGAACCATCAAACACCAGGATGCCACATAAACTCGCCCACTGTGACTTTTCCTCTAATAACCACTGCTAGCCTGCTGTAACGCGCGTCTTAGCACCTTTTCCTTTTTTCTTTTTGCTGGCTTGCAGCGCCGCATAGCCGATCCTTCATCCTCCTCGGTTTGTGTGGACCAATAAAACATTACCAATCTGTAATGTTCTGTTAAATTTCACACCCTTCTTCCACACAATGTTCTTTTTTTGTTTTTATCTCTACACTCTAATACCTGTTCTCCTTGTAGCCGACAGCTACTGCAGTGCGTTCTACAGAAAATCTTTAGCTGCAAGGAGGAAGACAAGGTTCTTTCGGGGGGATTTTTAATTACTGTTTCATGTAATAGCCCTCTATATTATGATGGATCACAGATCAATGTCAGTTATAATGTGGGCGGCTGTTCAATAATAGTGTTTATGCATTATTTAATAATGAAGCTTCCATATTGATTGTGTATTTTAGTGTCGATAATAATAATAACAACAGACACAAAAACGCATGCAGAGCCATTCTCTGAACTGTGGGATTGGTATCTTTGATTAAAAGTGTTGGCTCTGTTTAGGTGTAGCAGGCATTAAGAAAAAACACACTTTGAGTGTGACTGTCTGTAGGACACAGTCACCCAGTGTTGACGGTGTTGGCCGGTCGTCCTCTGCTGTAATCTTTGATTTTCCTTTTTCTCTGCAGGATGAAAAGACACTTTGCTCTGAATCTTACTCCCTCCATCTGTTCGTTTGTCTTTGAATACCATTTATTTAGTGGAGGCAACTGGTTGATGCTGTACTACCGTCATTAACAGCTCGTTAATACTGAATGTGCAAAGTCATCAGTTTGAAACGGATCAGATGAGTTGTTCAAATGTTTGCCAGCAGTCGGTCCTTGAGTAGACACAATGATGAGCAGGACCATCAGCTCTGAGGGTGTTCTGATAAAGACCCACACTGTAACCCAAAGTGGATTTCTGGGGCAGGGGGGAGTAATGACTTCCCCAGCTGGCCCCCTGGGAACTGTGCTCGTGCTCCGCACCTCTCCTGGTTGCTTTAAACCACTACGGTGTTTGTTTAGGGAAGATTAGCAACGTAAAACCCTTACAACGTCCTGGACACGCAGCCAGGGGAGACACGATGGAGAGGACAGCGGGAAAGAGGAATAGAGATTGATGAGTGGGAGGCAGTCCTTGTTTTTAGTAAGAAGAGAGGGGGGGGGTAAAGAAAAGTGAAAACACACTTAAGCTTAATGGAACTGTAATAAGGTGTTTTCAAGCAATAAATAAAGTATTTGTTTCTCATTCATCACCTCAGACAGTGATGTCAACAAGCATTATTTTACTTTCATCGGCGTCTTGGATTCCTAAGCTGCTTGATAACATCACCAGTTAGGCTGGAGCCACCGTCGGGTGTAAACCTGTCAGGTGCACTCTCAGTCACCCTCCCTACTGGCCTCTGAGCAGCATCTGTGCGCTGCAGCACTGGGATCAGTTCGTTTCGGAGGATAAACTTTGTTCCTCTTCAAAAACCTGGGACCTTATGGCATCATTAGCGCTACTGCTGCGTCTCACGAGATCAGGAGCTCGTAAGATGTTTTGATCTATCAACATCTGGAAGTGAATCAAGGGGGGGGGGCGTGTTTGTTTTATTGGTTCTTTGCGCGAATGCCACCACTGCATAATTGAGACACAGACAGTTACTGACAACAACTGTAGTGCACCAGGTGCCTCACAGGTGTGTGTGTGTGTGTGTGTGTGTGTCTGTGCGTGTGTGTGTGTGGGGCAGGAAACAGATGTGCAGTGATAGCACTGGTCCAGGAGATTATCAGCATGGGCCAGGCAGCCGTCTTTGTTTCCTGGAGACTTAAATCATAGCAGGCGTTGATAAGGAGAGCAGAGCAGCCTCAGCACCTCTGCTCCCCTTGTCAATAATCTGTGGTTTCTGATCACTAACAACACGATGCAGATCTGAGAGGAACGCACGGCCAGCTCCAGACGCCCGTCCTGGAATTGCCTGAAGGCTTTTATTGTCCGCTGGCTGTCAGGTTCAGGATATTTTTGTTATCGCCTGTCATCTTCTAAAGAGCTTTTTTTTTTTCTCTCTTTCTCTCTCCTCCCCACAGCCCCTGTCCAGAACAAGGGATGGGCGATGAATTCAACCTGATGGATCACTCAGACCTGTACATCTTAGACTTCTGTAAGTGTCCTCTCCACCACCTGGATCCCAGTCAGTGTTTGGCATCAGTCGGATGCATAAATCCACGTACGCTAACTCGGGTTCATATTTAATATCCGGTTGTCTGCACAGAACATTTAAAAGCAGGAGCCTCCCTGTACAGCTGTCTCATCCCTCAGCCCACCACTGATTCCGGCCTTGGCCCTGTTTTCAGTCGTCCTCCTCTATAACCACCAAAGCCCCTTCCTGCCTGTGCTGGGGCAGCCTGGTCTAATATGGTCACTGCACAGTCGGGGGGTGTGTAGGTGGTTTGTGACGGTGGTTGGCTGAACCCCGAGACACCCCCCCCCCCATACACACACACACACACAGTGCCACACGCACCCACGTGGCAGCCCTGCGTTCATGCGCACTGGTCTCAACCAGCATATGGTGGAACAACCATTCTGGTGGAAGTGCCCAGAGAGCAGACTGTGACTGGTACCTGAGAGGAAGCTCCTCCTTTATGATTAGATTGTTGTGTAATTCTGCATAATTGAACAATATTGTGAATATGCTTTGTTTGTTTTGTCTGATTTTAATATAGTATAAATAATAAATGGGTCATCATAGTATTAATTTATGAAAAGTGGTTAATAAAAGGGTTTTTTACTGGTTCTTATATCTGACCTGCTTAATTCTGTTTTTAGGATACTTTTGCCCTGGAATTAATTGGATGTAATGAGACTATTATTCATTATCGTCGTCTTCTTCTTCTTCTTTTTCTTTCAGGCCCTAATTTGAAGACATTATGCAAAATAGCTGTTATTCAGTACAGCCTGGAGCAGTCAGGACTCCCCCATGATATCAGGTCAGAAAAACAGCCTCCTATTTCAGAGTTTCTACTACTTCTCCTCCTCCTACCCGTTCCTCTTCTTCTTCCCTTTCTTCTTATTTACAGTTGTAGAAAAACAGCGGTTTTCAGCGCCATTGCCTCAAATTTTTTCATAGTAGTTCTTCTGTGATATTTTAAAAACCGGTTTGATTTGTTGTGATGCTGCGCAGCCTCGTTGTCTTCTGCAGCTTTTAAAAGGCGCCCCAGAGCTGCTGAACAGACTCGGCATACAGAAGAAATCATTAGTCCCCGTCAAGTGTTTCTCACGTAACGCAAATGAAGTGGTTAATTGGACAAGTGCAGCTCAAAAGTAGACGTTTCACTGAAGTTATTATTTTGAAACGGAGCTTGTGCAACTTAATACTAATTACCCTCCCAGGGTCTCCTTCCTCTCACCCCGCCGCTGCCACCTTGCACGCCGTCCTCGTGTTTGCAGTCGGCTCTCTGACCCTTTAAGGGGTTTTGCAGCGGGGTCACAAAACTCTGGTTAACTCCCTTTTGCTCTCGCTGGCATCTCCAGCGTTGTCTCTGAAGCACACACACACACACACACACACACACACACACACACGCGCATGCGCGCAGAAAAGAACAAGCAAAGCAATCGAGTGGGGATTGAGTGTGAAACCAGACCCAGTGATAACAATCTGGAGCTCAACCTCTGACCTGTCAGCGGGTCAGTACGAGAGCCCGGAGAAGGCCTCTGCTCCTGGGTCTCGCGTTACGGCCGGACCCCTCCCTCATCCTCGCCCACGTCGTTGGTCGGGAGCGCTGCAGGAGCAGAGACGCTCGTCCTTGCTGAACTTTATCAGCATCTTCTGGAAGCATTAACGAATATTGAAGCACCGACCTGAAGTTCGCTTGTCAAATATATTTTGTTTTCTACTTAATTTAATGCCAACAGTCGTGGTTCCATTTCCAGACATGAAAGAAAATGGGGCACATCTGGCCCAGTGGGTGTTTTTTTTTTTTTTTTTTTTTTAACTCTGTGACCTAAACTGCTGAAGACGAAGGTCTCTCCTCTCGTCTCCCTCTGACTGTGACTCTGATGTGTCCTCTGTAGGTGGGAGCTGGCAGCCATGACCACCAACAGCAACATCAGCAGACCCATCTTCTCCTCCCATGGTTGATGCTGCAGAACATCTGCCCCTCCTGTCAATCATCTGAGCTCCAGCAGATAGTTTATGTACATTTCGGATCTGTATCAGATTTATTTTCAACAGTCTTCAAGCGGATGCTCATTGACCAAACGATCCTGCGCGTTACTCCTCTGGGCATCTGGAGCCGTTGCTTCTTGAAGGATATTTTAATCTTTAAAGAGCTTTCTTCTTCTTCTTCTTTCTCTTCTTCTTCCTCTTCCTGGCGTCTGTAAGAATCCAATCAGCCCTTTGATAATCACAAACTTCTAATCTTAAGCACAGAAAGAGACAAGAACTTCAGCCAAAGGTTGGGAGATCGAGCTGACGACACACTCGGCAGATCTCCCCTCTGACGAACAGAAACTGCTTCAGGTTCACAGACTCCATCATCCGCGCATCTGTCAGATGCTGCTCGTTAAAACTGCGTTTAAAACACGTCCCAGCGGCGAAAAACAGCAAATGTGCACAGCGAAGGAACGGACAACACTTCTTAGATGTGATAAAAGATCTGTACACTAATGTAGTCTTTGTGTCACTTGTGAGCGTTTGTTTGGCCACTTTCATCCAGAGTTTAAAAAAAAGAAAGCACAAAAAAAAAAAGCCTGTCCACATAGTGGGGAAAAACATCTACCTCCCTCACGAGTCTCTTACACTTCTCTCTAGATTAGATGTTTTCCTCCACACCAAGTGTCTTTTCACAGGCTAGACTAAAGTAGTCCCACCACTGGAGCCCCTCCTGCTGTATCACTGCCAAACGCAGGAGGAACCTTCATACACGCCACGCCACATCCCACCGGCGCGGTCGCTCCCTTTATCGACAATCCCCCACGGACACTTTCTCCGGACCCGCTCGGGCTCGGAGCGGCGAGGAACCGAGGACGAGATCGGGTCACGCAACCCTACCGCGCCTCCGGAAGGACGGTGGCGTGGGTCGGGAGACTGCTGGGTGGACTTTGCGCTTGCCCCCGATCGCAGGCTTCCGTTGGCAGTCGCGGTGTGTCTTTTTTGAGAGCTTGGTTCTTTTAAAAGAAAGATCCCCATTTTTTGAAGCGGGTGCTGTTGACGTGGTCAAGAAGGCCCATGAAGAGCTGCAGTTTTGCCCAGCGTGGTTCTGTTGGGGGGGAGCAAACGGAACATTTAGAAACTGCAGGAACGTGAATTTATCATCAACCCCGTGTCACCACATTATGTACTAATGTCATAAACCTTTATGCGATAATGCAGCATCCTCATTTAGGGTGACAAACCTTATTTGATGGGCTGGAGATGAGTCGGGTCTAATCTGGGTATTTGAATGAATCGTGAATTGTACCTTTGATCACGGGTTTGTGTAACAGTTCATGTTCAAATGCAGCAAGGACTTCTTGTGGTGGTGGTAACTTGAGGTGGTGTTCAGATATTTTACAGACAGCAATCTTCAAAGTCAGGTTAGATGATTTTATGGGATTCGTTGATATAAATCTAAAAATAATAAAGTCCTGTTTTCTTAAACCTTTAAAAGAGATAAATCCATGACTGGGATGCAGATGTTGGTACACTTCTATTTATACGCCTGTTACAGTGTGGAGAGGATCAGTTACCACTCACTCTTGAGCTGCATCTTGAGCTGAGTCCTGCAGCGATTTAGTTTTTTTGTGAATGGATGAATGGATGAACCTGCAGGGCTCCGGTTCACTGACACACACCCCCCCCCACCCTCCCCACCCCCAGAAATGTTTACAGATCAGAGTTTTAAGGTGCAAAGCGACGCAACACAATCTTAACACGCAGGCAGAAGCCTCAGTGGAACGCTGCATTGACCTGCAACAGAGTTTTATTTACAGACCAGCAGTGCCAACGTGCAGTCTTACATTCACACACACACACACACACACACACACACGTACACGCACACACACACGTGAGAGGAAATGACTTGGTATTTTATTTTCTAACATGTTGTGTAAAACTCACTTTTGCTTGTGTTTTTTTTTTTTTTTTTTTCTTGCTATTGAAGATGTGGGTGATGAAGTTCTCAAGGATTCTGATCTGAGATAATGTTGACACAGCGGAAATAAAAACTTCCAAACGATCCCGGTCAGAACTCACAAGGTCGTGTTTTCCCAGCTCCTGAAACGCTTCAGACGTGTCGGCAAACCGGGAGAGGAAAAAAAAAAAGAGAATAAATCAGATTAGAGCGCAGGTCATGACACAATCCAGCGTGATTAAAGGCTGCTTTGGGAGTTCTATAGTGACAGACCTCGGAAGGAGATCATGCTCGATCCAGACTTCCTGTGTGTTTCCGACCACATGACTAATGAATCCCGCTCAACGCTCGAGTCCATCTTAAACGATTCACATTCGCCGTTTCGACGATGGTCCGACTCGTTTCTTGATCCGCCCGGGCCTCGGGAGGGCGGTGGTGTGGGTGTGTGTGTGTGTGTGTGTGTGTGTGTGTGTGTGTGTGTGTGTGTGTGTGTGTGTGTGTGTGTGTGTGTGTGTGTGTGTGTGTGTGTGTGTGTGTGTGTGTGTGTGTGTGTGTGTGTGTGTGTGTGCTCCTGCTGGAGGGCCCGCCGTAACATCTGTACCTCTTTCCCGGGCTCTGCTCACATCAACCGCCCGCCGCGGCCCCCTTTACAGCCGCTGGGCTTTGAACCCTCGGCCTCGGCGGTGTCGCGTCCTGCTGCAGCGCCGAGCGTGGCTCTGTCTGGTAGTCTGGTGCTCTGAAGCCACCCAGCCCCCCCGACAGGACGCGTCCGTCCGACTCTGAACTCCGGCACGAGTCTTTGACCGAGCCAGTTCGTTCCCGTCTGTCAGCGGTGGCGCGCCATAAAGCCTGCGTTATCTGCGGCGCTGAGTGGAGGCCGCAGACGCGGGGTCAGCTTGAAGCGATGCAGCAGAGACAGAGACGCCCTGTCCCGCCTGCCCCCCCCCCTTCAGCACACAGGAAGGGCTGCCCCCCCCCCCACGCCCCTCCGTCTGGCCCCCCGGGGCCCAAAGACGCGGGCGTTAATGCGAGCGGGCCCTCGAGCTGAGCGAGTCTGATTTCCCTCCAGGAGCGAGACGATCCCAGCGGCCCTCCAGAGCCAGGCTGAGGGTCTGTCCGCCCAGAGTTGTTTTGTCTTTTGGGCCTCACTCAAGTTCGAGGTCTCTGCCGCCAATGTGGAGCTCACTCAGTTGGGGATTTGTGGAAAAATACAAGCAGAAGGACCAAAGAGGACACACACACACACACACACATCAGAACTGGAAGATTTTAGGAAACTGAATTCAGCGCAGTTGAGTCCCGGGTCGTTTACAGTATCATCACCATCTAAGCAGCAGTGCTCCATGTTTGCAGACCTGCAGCTTCGGCTTTAATTAGGTGTTTGACAAACACACACACACACACACACACACACACACACACACACGCTCCTGCTGAGAAATGAAACATTGATGTTTCAAGCTGGCGCCCTGCTGCAGCACGGATGGTGACGGCAGCCTCAGCTGGAGCGGCGCTCACGGTTCACCTCAGGTCAAACAAGTGCCTGTTGCTGGATTTTGGGGGTGGCGGGGAGAAATTAGGTACATTTGAACATGTAACAGATAAAATCTATCCATCCATCCAACCATGATCCATCCATCCATCCATCCATCCATCCATCCCTAAGACCCAATCCTGGAACTGAGCCCTGAGGTGAATTGAGGTGACCTCAACAAATAAATACACGTGTGTTTTTAAGGTCATAACTGGGTGAAACAGACGCAGCGTTGCAACAGTGCCCTAGATCTGGAGGTGTGAGACGCAGTAAATGCATCTCTGGACTTGAACTGTGAGCACGTGTGTTTGTGTGGCGGTGTTGGTGGCGTGTGGGTTTGTGTGGCAGTGTTGGTGGCGTTTGTGTGGTAGTGGTGGTGTGTTTGTGTTTGTGGTGGTGGTGTGTGTTTGTTTGTGTGGTGGTGGTGGTGGTGTGTTTGTGCGTAGTTGTGTTTATGGTGGTGGTGTGTGTGTGTTTGTGTGGTGGTCTTGGTGGTGGTGGTTGTGTGTTTGTGCATAGTTGTGTTTGTGGTAGTGGTGTGTGTGCATGTGTGTGTTTGTGTTTGTGGTAGTGGTGTGTGTGCATGTGTGTGTGTTTGTGTGATGGTGGTGGTGTGTGTGTGTTGTGTTTGTGGTGGTGGTGGTGGTTGTGTGTTGTGTTTGTGGTGGTGGAGGTGGTGGTAGTGTGTGTGTGTGTGTGTGTGTGTGTGTGTGTGTGTGTGCGTGCGTGATGTCTCAGTATCTTTTTTTACAGCCCTCCACGCAGACTTTGGAGACACGCAGCCTTCCAGCTCAGCCTCAGCAGAACGAGCAAATAAATAAAAGTGAGATAACAGATCGTTGATACGTTAATATGAAACACTGGAAGAGGGAGTAAAGTGTGAGGTCAGGAGAGAAAGAGAACAAACACCAGTGCGTCTTTAGTAATCTTTCTTTGTCTTAGTCTTCTCGGATCACGGTGTGTGTGTGTGTGTGTGTGTGTGTGGGGGGGGGGGTTGGAGTCTTTCCAGCTATATTAACAGAGCTGCTGCTGTAGGAATGACTTTGTCTTTTTTACTTGAAGCACGCTGGTCCTGACAGAAACAGCGTTCCTGTGGCGGCGGCTCTCCACGACTTTTTAAATTCTGCGTAAAAGTAGATCATGCGATGGGTAAACCTAAAATCCTCTTTTGTGCTATTGTTTATGGCTATCTTTTTGGAGCAGCAGCAGTCACGTCGGGCTAAAAAAAAACCCATCCTCGGCAGATCAGACTTTCAGACAAACCAAATATCTGCGCAGATTTCCATCGTTAGTCACATTTCACATCTTTCAATATCGCCGTTATTTTTAGGCCGCACTAATAAAACGCGCCGGTTTGTCGTCACAACACGTCACCCCCCCTCTCTGCACCCCCCCTCTTAAATCTCTCCTTCCCACCGGCAGACTGGGTTGAGAAGTGTCAGGTTGGGGGGGCTATATAAGGAAGGGGGAGCGCTCCGGAGCTGGACTCATCCTGCAGCCTGCAGAGGTGAGGGATGGTTCTCCCGCAGAGCAGAGTTGTAGTGCGTGTGTGTATGTGTGTGTGTGTGTGTGTGTGTGTGTGTGTGTTGGGGGCGGGGGGGGTCACACCCACCTGCCCGTGTACCTAAACTTGTCTCGTCGTGACTTTCAGGGCTCACGTTGAAGAAAAGAAAATGACGATCTGGTGCAACACCTGCCGCTGCTTGGTGCGCGCACCGTGCACCTCTCACCGCCACCGCCGGCCCGCGGACCAGCGCGGCTCCTTCTGCAGGAGCTTCAGGTCAGTCGTCGTCCTCCTCCTCCTCCTCCTCCTCCTCCTCCTCCTCCTCCTCTCCTCTCCTCCACGGCCTCCGGCGGCTCAACGCGCACATGGTCCTGCGGGCTTCAGTGCGCGCCTCGGGGCTGTTGCGCACGGTCACCCAGCCTCCGCGCTCATTCACAGAGTACTTTATGACGCACCCGTTATTGTAGTCACGTGTTTACTTGTTTACGAGACAAAAAAAACCCCAAAAACAAACAACACACAAAAGAAGAAGCAAACAAAACGCGCACCTAAGGGAGACTTTGAGTGACGCTTTGGTTCACGTAGCGCTGATGGAATTGTCCGCTCCTGACGTGTGTGTGTGTGTGTGTGTGTGTGTGTGTGTGTGTGTGTGTGTGTGTGTGTGTGTGTGTGTGTGTGGGGTCTCTCTGAGCACCCCCGCTGCAAAAGGGAGTGAAAGGAGGTGGGGAGGGCCAGCCTCCCTCCCTGCGTGTGTGTGTGCGCGTGTGTGTGTGTGACGCAAACAGCAGAGTCTGTCTGCTATAAAAGCTGCGGACTCAGAGCCGAGGCTCATATCCCGCTCAGCCAGGCCCGCAGCAGCGTCCCGGAGGATGCTCCCGGAGATCACCGCCCTTCCTTCTTTAGGAACGCCTTCGCTCTCCCTCCCTCTTCGACTCACCGATCATGGTCTCTCCCAGATCCACCAAAGGGGCTTCCAAGGCCCGCCGGGACCACATCAACCACGAGATCAGGAACATGCGCGCCCTGCTGCCCGTCAGCCAGGAGGACCAGGAGCGCCTCTCCTACCTGCACTCCATGGCGGCCATCTGCACCTACATCAGGAAGTCTGTCCTCCTCCAGGGTGAGAAGATCTCTTTTTCCAGCCTGAACACCCCCCCCCCTCCACGAGCTGCTCCTTTTTCACACTTCTCTGCCTCAGGACTCGGGGCTCCTGGGGGGTCTCGCTCCTCCTCCCTCCCGTACCAGGCCTTCCTCCAGGCTCTGCATGGCTTCATCCTGGTCACCACCGCCCAGGGGAAGCTGGTCTACGTGTCCGAAAACGTGTCCGACTATCTGGGCCTTTCCATGGTGAGGCAATGAACCCACAAGGAGGTGGTGGTGGTGGTGGTGGTGGTGGTGGTGGTGGGGGGTCAAGGCAGTCTAATCTAATCCTTTTATTATCTTTTTCCCAGATAGATGTGCTTCAGGGGGACAGTTTGTGTGACATGGTGGAGAGCGATGATGTCGATGTCGTGAAGGCCAACCTGGACCTTCAGAGCTCAGCCTCAGGTGAGGGAGGAGTGGCGATTTGACCTTCCTCCACCTTCAAAGGTGGTTTTCTCCAGACCGTATGGTCCCCGCCATCCTGGAAAACGTGATTCCTGCTAATAATAATAACGGTTTTTCAATCGTCACAATAAAATGCTGTTGGCTCAAGAACATGATGGAGGAGCCTCACGCAACCGGGGAACATGCTCTTGTTGCCTCAGAAAACCCGGTTTTTAGTTATTTAGCTATTCTGCATGGAATGCAATGGGACATCAGCAACTTCCAGATCTTTCACATCTTCAAACGTACCATTACGCGTGAAGGTGTTGAGGAACTTCCTGTGTTGTCCCTCAGCAGAGAGGAGCTTCGTGTGTCGCATGCTGACCTCCAAGGCCTTCAGGCTGCAGCACGGCACCTGCTGCTCCATGCTGGTCAGCGGGAGCTTCCAGCCTCCCCCCTCCTCCTCCTCCTCCTCCTCCTCCTCCTCCTCCTCTGACCAGCCTCTCTTCGTGGCTCTCTGCACCCCCACGGTCAACCGCGTGCAGGGCGACGGCCCCCGCAGCTTCTCCAGCGTCCACAGGCTGGACATGAGCTTCTCCCAGGCGTCAGACAGGTACCGGGCGAGCGCGCCTTCGGGATTCAAGCCCCACGCTTTGTGACGACTGACGGAGATCCTCGTTCTTTCTCATCTTCCAGCGTTTTGTATCTTTTGGGGTACTCAAGTCAAGAAATGGAAGAGCGGTCCTGGTACGGTCTGGTCCACCCCGAGGATCTGTCCTCGTCAGCGGAGTCTCATCGGAGTTTAGGTAAGCACACTCGAGGGTGAGAGGCATTGACCCGTTGGAAAAAAAATAAACTCAGTTGGATCAGCGGGTTTGTGACGCGTCGTTGCAGTGCAGGCGGATGAAGACGTCCAAGTCGAGATGGTGGTGAGGCTCCAGCGCAAGGACCTGTCGTGGGCCTGGGTCTACACTCAGGCTGGAAAGGACGAGCGCCGAGGCCTGACCTGCAGGAACTTCCTCATCAGGTAAAAAGGAGCGAAACCCGACAGGACGGGGGGGCAGTGTTGGGTCCCGGCTGATAGCGGGGTTTTCTTTTTCTTTTTTTTTTTACGCCCGCAGCGAGGCGGAGGCCAGGTTTCTGCAGGCGAAGATCAGCGGCGAAGCCCCCGGGGGGGTCGCGTCGTGTCAGCTCCTGCGGCTCCGGCGGCGCCTCCAAGAGGAGGAGGGGGTCCTCCGACGAGGAGCTCCCAGCCGCCAAAGCGAGGCGATCGGACGGAGGCGACGGCCCGGCGGCCTACGCGCCGCTCCGAAGCGACTCCTCGGCCTCGCCTTTGGCGCCCGCCGCCGCGCTCTTCACGCCGCCCTGCAGCCCGGCCTCCTCCTGCTGCCTGGCCGAGTTCAGCCGCGACCTCTTGATGGACGCGCGTGGCGGCGAGGAAGAGCTGCTGTCGTCCCCCGACGCCTCCCCGTCGTACCTCTGCTACCCGGGGGCCTGTCATCTTTCAGCAGGGGCGGATCGGACTTTGGGGCAGGCGGGTTTCGACGTCCTCGCCGACCTCGCTTCGCCACCCCCGACCTGGGACTACCCGGCGCCCGAAGCTCGATTAGTTCCGGACCCGTGCGTGTCCGACCTGTGCGACATCTCGCTGGACTGCGCGCTCCACCAAGACGAGTTCGAGCTTCTGGAGCAGCCACCAGGGGGCGGAGCACGACATGTGCCCGGCCCCGCCTTCTCGGGGCTGCTCACCCCCAGCCAGTCGCCCCCGCCCGCGGAGTCGGGCCGCTACAGCGAGAGGGAGCGGGTGGAGATCAGCATCCTGGCCCAGCAGATCTCCTCCCTGGCGAGCAGCTTCACCGACCGTTCACACGCCCCCGAGTCCCCCAGCGCCACGGGGGCGTGGCCCAGCCCCCCCCTCCACCTAACCTTCGACGACGGTGTCTTCGACCTCATCCTGGGCGACCTGGACTTGGACCTGGCGGGGAAGAGCAGCTACGCGTACCCTCCGCCTGTCCTGGACGCCTTCGGTCTGCAGGTCCACCACGACCACTACCTCCAGGGCGGCCTTCAGCCAGGTACCCGCCCCATACACACACACACACACACACATGCACACCCCACAACTGATTCAATGGGTTCATCCCAGATCTTGACGCCTCGTCTCTTCTGCTTTGTTTCTCCTTTCAGACGGATTCACCGAAGAAAGCTTCTACTGAAGCGAGCCTCCTCCTCCTCTTCCTCTTCCTCTTCCTCCTCCTCTTCCTCCTCCTCCTCTTCCTCCTCCTCCTCCTCCTCCTCCTCTTCCTCCTCCTCTTCCTCCTCCTCCTCCTCCTCGTATGACACGCTGCCTCGTATAAAATGCCTCTTCAGGAGCTCCAGCGACGCTTCCACTCGTTGTCTTCAGATCCCACGAAAAGGGAGCTTCTCCCGAGAGACGGGCCTTGTTTTTTTTCCCTCGCGCTGGCCAACCACGTTTACAACTGAGCACTTTATCCACATCATTTCCGCGGGAAATTTACAAATGAGGCCCGCTGAATCCTGAATGTTAATGCCGAAACCCCTCCTTAAAACCGCCGTAGGTGCCTTGAGAACAACTGTCAGTGGGCAGGAAAACCACGTTTTCTTCTTCCTCCTGTTTCCTGCTCAGCGTGCCATGAAGAATTCCATCCTCTCGATGAATTCAAACCCTACCTCGGTGCTATGTATTTAACACTCCACGGAAATATTTATTCTCAGCACACTTCCTGCTCGGTGTGTTTTTTCCCTTTCCTGCAATGTGAATCTTTTTTATTACTGGTATTATTATTATTATTATTATTATTATCATT
The DNA here is from genome assembly GCA_911728415.1 of Lagocephalus sceleratus. NCBI lineage: Eukaryota > Metazoa > Chordata > Actinopteri > Tetraodontiformes > Tetraodontidae > Lagocephalus > Lagocephalus sceleratus. The sequence goes on from CAJVRN010000040.1 coordinate 1,868,754, forward strand.
CAGGGCACATTTATTTTTTCACGGTACGAATGCTGATCACACGTGTAGTCTTCAAATTAAATGTGTGACATGTTAATAAAAAAAAATAATGAAACAAAGTTCCCCATCAGAGTGATGTCGCCCGTGCGTGGCGTACATCAGTTGGGGGGGGTGATGATGATGCTGGCTGCCCATCATGATTGTTCTAGCTGTTCCATATTAAGACAACACATTCTAAAACCCACTCAGAGCACATAAAGGGTTTGATTAACCCATTATAAACCACAATTATTAACCCATGTTAATAATTCCATTTGTAAGGGCCTTCTTGGGGGGGGGGCAGAGAGCAGCTGCTCTGAGCTACAACCTCACCTAAAGACTTCAGACGTTTTTAAAATCCACATATTGATCATCGTCCTCTAAACTACACGTCCCAGTAGGATAAGGGTGTGGGCAACCAAACTCTAATGTGTTATAAGGTTTTTGGTTTTTTGTGTGTGTGTGTGTGTGTGTGTGTGTGTGTGTGTGTGTGTGATGGGTTGGAAGAGGAACCACCTCAGTACAAGTTCTGCCCCTCAGCGCTCTATTGATTTCTACATATTGTGGCTGCGGAACTGACGATAGTGTCTTTCTAACCCCCTGACCCTGACCTATCCTAAACCCAGTTCTGATCTCAACCTTAAACCAGGTCTGGACCCTCAAACATCCTTAGAAGTGGCGAGGACCAGCCAAGATGTCCTCACTCCCCAAAAATGTCCTCATTTTGATAAAAAGATTTTGATATGTAGCAAGTACATGCACAATCTTGTCTTTCTATCTTTGTGAGGACTTTTATGGCTGTAATACATTACGCAGCTCCCTAACCTAACCCCCCCCACACACACACAGACTAAACCCCTGACTTTCTAACAGTCCTTTAAAGCTTTTATTTGAAAGGAGTGCATGGTAATGAACATCTATTCATACAGCAAATAGTGGTTACAAGACTGGTTTACTTTCAACCACTGCTCAAGGTCAGTGTGAAGGTCCCACTATGCAAACACGTCCCCACTTTACTAGTGAAATGACTGATTTGTTACTCAATTTGCAGTACATACAAGGACACACACACACACACACACACACACACACACACACACACACACACACACACACACACATACACACACACACACACACACACACTCAGCATGTGAGTTACAGCAGCCACTAGATGGAGTGAGCGCTCCAACAGCCTCTCATTCACGTGTCCTCCCTTTTGTCCACAGTGTGCATGGGCAGCTCTGTAACGAGGACGTGCATGTTCGTGCGCGCTCGCGTGCATGTCGAGGGTGGCACCGGAGGGCCCTGTTGGGTCCAGTCGGGGGCGAACAGCCCACATGCCTGCCCTCATCCACGGAGACCTCATTAAGAAAGACGTGTGTTGGACAACGACAAGTCGAGCCCCTCATCTCCCAGGATCACCCGGTGTCACCCGGAACAGTCGTGATTTCCTCCCGGCGCCACCACGCTCAGGGCCCATTGGTCCACGCCATGCAGATGGTACGAATCTGCAGGCCCCCGCTTCAGCGAAGAAGACCATAACGAGGTAAACCGGCCCTTCATCAACAACGAGGCGCGATTGAATCAGTTATAACACAGCTGGAACAAACAAGCAAACATAGGTTTTTTTTTAAACACAATTAAGGCGTTAAATATTCACGATGTGTTCAAGTGAAATATTTATACACAGCACACACAGACAGCGATACTGTCATGCCATTAAAACGAGATTAACTTCACCAAACTTCACACACACACTCAGCCTGAATGAGACATCACGCATCGCCATGTTTTTATATTCTCAGAGATGCATCTGTGACTGTTTTCATCTTGCTGTGTAATAACTTTGTGAGTGCCTGCGAGACAACTTTTCTTACTCTTACAGATTTATATAACAGGGGAAAAAAATAAATAAATAATAAAAAAAAAAATCGCAGCTCCGCTCTCTCCTGTTTCCCGGGAAAATATCATCCGGCTGTTCGTGTTTCAGAAGCCGTTTTGCATAGCGGAGCCAAACAGACTGTATCTACTGTAGAGGAGCTGTTGACAGGTGAAAAGAAGGCCTCCGAAAACCTTAATTTCATTTCATCTACCAAAATAACATCCAAATCCGATCCGGATGTTTTTGGGAAAAGGGAGGGGAAAAAAAAAAAAAACCCAAAACATCAACAGAAGCAATTTTACGGCGCAACAAAGGCAGGATTGCACTCATCCGTAATAACGGCTTTCTAGGGATGTCAGCACCGCTGAGTGATCTTGATGTCCACGTGTATGGGAAGCCTTCTCCTGCAGAGGGATTCCGAGGGAAGAAAAAACATGGAGTTGATGAAATTCTATTAGAAACTACAGTATGCATCAGACTGGGAGAGGCATCACAGCAGCTTTGGAAGTTGATCCTTCTGTACGTGCACTCTGTATTCATAATTCCCATCCATTCAGAGCGGCTCCACTGATCTCTGGAGAACTCGTGGAGCGAGCTCTCCCTGAGTCCCTTTGTGTTTCCGGATGAAGCAGCCTCGCAGAGACAGAGAGCGAGCTGCTGGGGATCGTTTGCATGAGCGTCGTGCGAGACAAAAGGCTGGCAGGAGCGGCGCGGCCTGACGTGCCGAGGGCCGACCTGTCCCCCCCACTGCACGGACGCGAGCTGACAAAAGCCACCTCTGGACGGGGGCCATTTCCCGCCACCTGCCAGGCTGTTCTCCTTCCTCCTTCCTCCTCCTCCTCTGAAGGCGCTCTAATGGGACCCATTGTTTGAAAGGGAACCATTTTGCATTTCGATTTGTGGTGGCAGTCAGAAATTCCCGGTATGGTTCCTCACGGTGACGGCGCTCCCCAACGGGAACCTTTGGATATTTTCTGCTTTGGAGTTGTAGCTGGATTTCTGGGATATGTTTGCTTCACTATTAACCTAGATATCCAAAATGGCAGCCCCGGGGTGTGTTTGATTGCTCTTCCTCAATCCTTTGAACTCTGTTGGAATCAGACACTCCGAACCTCAGCTGTTTCGTGCCCCCCCCCTCATGAAATCTAAAGTGTATCTGTCTATCACAGCGATCCCCGTAGCCATCGGCCCTGGTGCATCTGCAGCTGTCACCCACATGTCCTGGAAAACATGTTTACCACATGTGTCCAAGGCCGAGACTAATGACGAGATAAACCACTGTGGATTGTAATTTGTTATGAATATATATACTTTAAACATCAGCTTTATGCTCACATTGAGATAGTATATATGATAATGAGAAACTAAATCAAAATTATGATTATATTATAATCTCATGATTAATATTTATAACTCATAATCATGGGGTAGTATCTCAGAATTTTGACTTATATTATTTTTAATCAAGTGGCGGAAACAGGCTTCCATAGATTCATCATTTCCTACTGTTTGTTCCTCCACAGAGGGTCGTGGGGGGGCTGGAGCCTCTCCCAGTTGACATTGGGAAAAGGTGGGGTCCACCCTGGACTGGACACCAGTCAGTCACATGACTGACACACACAGACAGAAGAACATTCACTCTCACACTCACACCTAAGGACAATTTAGAGTGAACAGTTAACCTAACCCCCAGTTGTTCAATGTCTTTGGACTTTGGGAAGAAACTGGAGTACCCGGAGAGAACCCACACAGGGAGAACATGAAGACTCCACACAGAAAGACCCCAGCCTCCACAACTGGGATTAGAACCTGAGACCATCTGATGTGAGGCAACAGTGCTTTCATACATTGATGCACAAATATGCCTAACTCATTGTCTGTTCTTAGTATTTGTCAATTGAACAACTCCAAGGGTTAGTTACTATCAATGTCCTGCTGCAGCTAGGAATTCCTTTTTTAAGAGCCACAAGACTATTTATGGTTATAAATCAAGTCGACATTTTCATCCAGGCGGAAGTCATTTGGCATTTTCTGGCTTTGGGGACTCAGACAGCTGAATACCAAATGTTAATACCAAAATAACTTTTTCTTTTCAGATTAGATTGGATTTGTTGTTTTACAAAGGGTGTTCTAATTGCCTGCGCAGAGAGACACACAGGGTGGAGTTCAAGCTCAGTCAGACCAAGTAAAAACCATTAAAACGGATCCATGTACATGCCAGGTTTGGGTTGTGAGCTAAAGGAATCTAATAATGCATATTTCCAGCACTGTTGGGATTTTTGAACTCCGTGTGAGATATTTAGTTGACCTTTCACAAAGATTTAAGAGCTTTACAGCCCGGGATGAAGTTCACAGAGTTATTAGTTGTGATTTAAGAACCCAGAGAAGAAAGCAGCCCCAGCCGGGGGCCACCCGGAGAGAGTCAGGGGGTCATGGGGCCGCCGTCCACATCAGCCCTGGAGATGGATACGGTCGACCTTTACCGCAGCGTTGGGCAATGCTCTACTGCATCTGTCGATCTTATGTCAGTACATATGAACACATATCACACCCACACGCACAAAATCTACATCTGCCGATGAACTCCTCCTCAGTGTCACTCGCCTTTCATTTCTTTGCAAACCTGAAATTTGCTGTTAAGGTTCCCCTATTTTAGTTTAGAATTGATGACTGCGAAACAGGGGGCTAAATCAGCGGTAAATCAGCAATCAGCCCCCCCCCATATCTGACGTCTGATTTAAGACAGCGCTCCCATACTTTAATGGTTATTAGTCAAATGGTGATGAATCGCTCTCATGTGCAAAGTGGACATTGAAGATAGCCTCATTTTCCACATGATCCATGACTCTGAGAATACAAAAGAAAAAAACAGAACAAAAAGGAAATGCAGGGAAAAAAGCATTTTGCTAATATTTTAGAGGTCCCCTCCCAAATTTCAGGGGGCCTCTTTTCTCATTCAGAGGGCTGAGGCCTCCCTGGCCCCCCCCATAGTTCGCACCATGGACACAGCTCTAATTCCCATCCAAGTGGCTATCTTCCTGCTGCCCGGGAAGAGGTTTCAAGGTGGGTTCAGGGAGCGCTGACCTTCAAGAATCCTTAGGAAACGATTACATATTACATCACTGCGCTAACAAACAGAACGATAATGAACGTAACAATAGTGTGACACCAACTCAAACGGCCTCCTGACACTGAAGTTCTGTCGTGAGCTGTGGTTGCTCGGAGGTGGGAAAGGTTGGGATCAACGCGGCCGTATAAGTTTACAAAAGAAACACGAACAAAAGATGAAACGGAACAAAAGACGCTCGGTGAAGGTGACGCGCCAACCCGTGTCGCCCGCCAAGGGTGATTGGCGCACGAGGGAACGCTGGCACGGGATGAAAGCGCCGTTCCCTTCGTGTGTTTTTAAAAGGAATGTTCTTTTCTTCTCAAAGTTCAGCAGTCAGGGAGCGCCCCCCCCCCCTCCCCTACCCCCCCCCAACTGGAGCAGAAGAGCTCCAGTAATATATCCTGATGTCTGAATGGCTGTTCTGGCCTTGGGCACTCCAGTTTATTCAACCACGACTTTATTGAAGTGCTGTTAAAGGACGGATGGGCATTCGAAAAAAAAGAAAAAGAAATGCTGCTGGGACGACATCTGGCAGGATGCTGTTGTTGCCCCGACGCCCGCGCTCGCTCGTCCTTGCTCTAAGTCGCCCTTCAGGACGCAGCGGGCCGTGACGGGGAGCGTGCCGCCCGTGCTTTGACCCCGTGGCCTGTCGCGGGTATCGCTCCGCCTGTAGCCCCGTTGTGACAGCGCGGGAACGCGGCGCATCGGGAGGGGCGGGGGGGGGATCGTTTTGCAAATGTCGCCTCGAGGGGGCCAACGCGGGAAAACATCTCCGGCTTTATCTTGTCAGCGTGTTTTATGAGTCAGGAGCTTTTGTCCTGACCCCTGTCGGAGCAGGGATCTGTCCTGGTTGATAAAACCACTGCGAGTGAATGTGGTGACAGACACACACACAGACACACACACACAGACACACACACACACACACACACACACAGGAAATTCACCCGATATTAAATGGTTTATCTGTACTACCACAATGGACCGACACATTTGCGTATTAAAGCTGAGTTGAGATAACGCAGCCTGGATATTTTCCATGTTGTGGTGTCAATAAGACCAGAGACAATGGACTTCAGGAGGAAGAGGAGCCTCCACAGCCACAGTGGATCAGCAGGGAGCTGCTGGAGGAGCTGGAGGACTACAGATACCAGAGATCCACAACAGACTGGACCGACTGGAGACCTCATTTCAAGATGTGAGCAGCAAGATGTTGGAGATCTTCTACCACTATGTTGATGCTGACACATCTATCTATCTATCTATCTATCTATCTATCTATCTATCTATCTATCTATCTATCTATCTATCTATCTATCTATCTATCTACCTACCTACCTACCTACCTACCTACCTATCCATCCATCCATCCATCCATCCATCCATCCATCCATCCATCCATCCATCTATCTATCATCTAGATCTGCTGAGTGAAAACACTAAAGCAGGCCTGAGAAAGATGGAGAAGATGGATTAAAAGAGGACATGGAACCTCTTTTGAACTCTTTAGCTCAGGTGACGCCATTAGGAGGAAACTGACATAAATCTGTCTGGAACTGGTCGTTTACACAGACGTGGGGGGGGGGGGGGGGGGGCTGCCGCCAAGACACCGTGACTCCTGTAAAGCTAAAAGGTTCAGCAGGGGAGACGGGAAGGACTGCAGATCCAAGGCCCAGATCCCTCAGTGACCAGAGGTCCACAAACAGGAGGACAGTGAATCTTTACGAGGGGGGGGGGCAGATGCGTGAGACAACCAGAGACCTGTGGGAGTGGTGCGAATAAATCACTTAACCACATGAATATTCTAGAGTCAAACTGAGGCCGAGGCCTTTAAAGAGTGAAGCGTACGCGGAAAAACTCTCATCTAAGTTGATGCTGGCAGATTAATTCATCTGTTTGTGAAACTTGCGTAACTTGCTCAAATCATCTCAATCCAAGTCTGAGCTCATCGTTTCAAACAGCTTTTAGAGACCCGAATGATAAGAATGTATGACAACTCATTTTGAGAACGCAGCTTACGTCGTCTCTCAGCGGGATACTTGACCCAGATATGTGGAGAGAGTGCAGGCTATATAAAGCCTTCATTTATTAACAAGAAAAAGAAGAACCCTGCTCTGATAGGTACACCGCTGAACTGAGGCTCGCTCTTCACCAGTCAGATGTTGCCTCCTCATCCTCAGGTGGCACCCCCCCCCGCGCTCCCTCCGAAGGATCAATGGCGTGTTCTGCTGCATTTGACGGCAACCCGGTTGGTTTGAAGCGCAATGACGGGCGCGGCGGGCAAGGGCGGGAGGAAGGAGCCAGCCCCCTGCCGCTCACCTTCTCGGAGGGCGATCTGTCCTCCGACGTCGTCTCAGCGGGTTCTGCTGGCGGCGGCGGATCGATACACCCGACGTACGCGTCAGGGTCGAGGCTCGCGCGACCGCGTTTACAGGTTTTTGCCATAAACGGCCAGCTAATTTAATTCCCCCGTTTGGCGCCGAGGTGAGCGAGGACGCTGTTTGGGAGGAGCGTAGCTCCGCCTCTTCGCTGGATTCAGGTCGTTTCCAGCCTGCGCGGCTTCCAGCAGCTCTGCGGGGGAACCGAACCCTTCGGTTTTCGCAAGATTGCTTCGCGAGGGCCGCCGCGCCCCGACTGTCGAGGCCAAACGAGCGGAGGGAAGATAAGATCGGGCACGAGGGGAGGGGAAAAAAAGCTGCATATCTGCTCTCGCATCTCCAGCTGGTCGGAGCCCATCTCCCACCCGCCTCATCGGCGGCGGGGACCGGAACGCTAAACGGTCCGTCGTCTCCCGCCGGGGAGGGGGTGGCGGGGAGCGGACGTTGTTGTCCGACGGGGTCAGGCTTCGCCCCAAAAAAAGGCGCCCGGGTCAAGCTCGGACTGTTCCCCGTTCTGTCCATAAGGCGGTGTCCTCGGTGACTCAGCGCCTCCTCCTCCGCCATCGCCAAAACCGCTGGGTTCGGGTGTGATAGCGCACCTGACGCACGGTCGCATCTGCTCCATTTAACTGCATTGTTCACCGAAAGAACACTTAGACGCGCAGACGCGCCGAGGACACGAGAGGTTAATCATTACGCGACGGGCTTTTCAGCTTTAATTCCGTCTTCCTATTTAATCACACAGTTAATCAATACTGTGGCCATTAAAGCGGCCAGGTTAATTACAAAGCTGCGTTGTGACTAACGCCTGACGCTAGAGAAGACGCCGGGGCTACGAGCTGGGATTGAGGTAGGTTCACGCCATCGTAGTGTGTGCACACGTGGAAGTCAGCCCACAGCCAATCACGGGGCGGGAAACTTTCTGGGGGGGGGGTTAAGTCAGCGGTGGACATTAAGTCCTGATATCCTTAAGATCCCCCCCCCTGTCTCTGAAAACACAGTGTTTGACCTAAATAACGAAGGAGAAGAAGAAGAAGAAGAAGAAACCCAGCAGGATTATTTCAATGATTTATTCAAGTGGAGCAAGTCCAGGAGTAAAAACAGAAGGGAGAGCGGAGCGAGGGAGCAACAGGGACCGATCTGCGCCGTCGTGAGTTCTGTGGAGTGTAAGAGCACTCTGGCTGTCAGGTTCACGTGTCTGACAGCGACTTTCCGAACGACGATCGGGCCTCTTAGATCACTTTGGCTGAGCTCCAGATCCTTTCCCTCCGCGTGGACTATCGATCGCACACGTGCGGCGTCAGTCAGGGCGGGGATAAGGAATGAGCCGAGCGGTTATCTGATTATTTTTTTTTTCCGTGGCACGCCCACGCTCACTCACGGATCCCCTGCGCAGGTTCGCGGCCCAAAATTCGCGTCCTCAGACAGAGACCGGAGCAAACGGAGCCTCTGCGACACAGCGCGGCGGTGGTGGCGGCGGTGGCGGTGGCGGTGGCGGGGGGTCTTCAGCAGTTGTTCCAATGCAGCATCCACCCCCTTGGACCTATAACTGTCAGGGAAACTGGAAGGCGGAATGTTCGGTTGAGATTAAAGCTCCCCCGTCTGATATTTTCCCCCCGAACGGAGCTGGAGCCGAGCCACATCTGACAGCAAAGTGTTTCAGGTGCTGCAGCTAAACACGCTCTTTGATTTCAGCACCGCTGGAAGACGTCCTGGCGCTTTCATTAAAGCAGTTACATAAGATGCTTTTAATAACATCATCTCTTCCATAGGAGTTGATACAAAACTTTGGCGGTGGTGGAGGGTTGAGCGGTTGTAGACCCCTGCAGATGTATGTGTGTGTGTGTGTGCGTGTGTGTGTGTGTGTGGATGAGATCACACAGTCCATCACATCACCCACTGTTCCTCATAACCCCCCCTCCCCTTAGAGTCAAGCTGTCTGCTGCATTTTTCCCCACTCATGGACTCACCACTAACACCACAGCGGGTTAAGGTCGCATCCCTGCATTCACTCGGAAACATGAACGGTTGTTGTTTCAATAGCTCCGTGTTGCCATGGCACAGAGAGCGGTGGGGGGGGGTAAAAAATCAGAGGCCGATGTGAGTCACTCACAGCGCAAAACGGTGACTCGCTGATTTGAAGTTAACAATTGTCCCTCTTTTGTGTAATTAAATTATTGTTATTGCTCCTCGGCTTCACCCATTCATTTCACTTAGTGATTCTGGTGGTTCGTTACATTTTTAATAAGCCGGCGTCTACAAAAAGCAAACAGTGGCAAACACGGCGTTACCATGGAAGCGGGGAGTGCAGACGTGTTGCCGCCAGGTAATTTCCTTGATGTCAGGATCCAGGTTCAGCTCTGTTTGTTCCTGCTTAATATTCCAGTTTGCTTTTTCGGTCGGCACCGCTCCAGAGCTCCCTCCTTCCTGGTGATTGACCACCGCATGGAGGATTTATGTGGAAGGCCGGGAACCAAAACAAACTTGGACTGAGCATCAACTCAAAATGCTGATGACTCTCAGAACCCCCCCCCCCCCACCTCTGTGGCGGTTTCTGGATGAAGCGCCAGCGCAGTGTTGCTGTTTTGACTTTCAGTTTGTTGTTCACTTCTGTAATCTTGTGTCTCAGAGAGGATTATGCATTCTACGTTCCTACAGTGCACGCTCATACTTAATATCTCACCCCTGGCATTTTGTAGTTTGAGCCTGTAAATACTGGAATTTGCATCCGATTGTATCCCACTATTACGGTTATTTAAAGGTTATGGCGAGAGCGAGACTCCAATGAAGCCTCCATAAAAGAACAAATAAACACATCACGGAACTTCATGGCTTTTGGACCGGAATGAAAACAGCCTTTTCCATCATAAGGGGGTGATTAACATCAAAAGGATTAAAGTATTTCAAGTTCATTTACACATAAACAGCGACCGAATATTTTGAGTGCTTGGTAAAAACATCCATGAATTACAAAAGACAAAAAAGAAATCCTGCTTATCTTCAGGTTCTCCTCGTCTCCAAATATGAAGCAGCTGCTATCAGGTATGACACCTAGAACAGCTGTCACAGTCTGAGGCTGCATCTGTCCTTGTGACAGCCAGGGCGTGTGTGTGTGTGTGTGTGTGTGTGTGTGTGTGTGTGTGTGTGTGTGTGTGAGAGAGAGAGAGAGAGAGAGAGAGAGAGACAGATAGAAAACACATCGTCTGTCATAGGTTGGCTCCCAGGCTTCTTTCTCATGGAGAAGATTATAAATGCTGTCGCTGTGAGAAGAGGTCCCTGACGACCCTCACCTCACCACCTCAGGTTCACTGCTCCATCCATCCATCAAATAGAATAAACTGTACTTCTCATACTCAAATTTTGCTGATTGCCGTCTATCTTATCCAAATACATTCATGTATATATACTCTTTTTTCTTACATATCTTATATATACCTCTTTCTGTATGCCTTGTCCTCTAATGAGCTACTGTGAGCTCCGCCCACAGATGTTCTTTGCCCCGCCCATCTCTTCTCCCGGGGGAGAAGATGTGAGGCTTCACGTGGTGCTGGATCCTTGGAAAGGTAGCTGAGGTTGTATGGGAGGAGATACCCAGTATGAGGGCGAGGTCATTCAACTCAACCAAATTATTACCTAACAGTAGGGTGGAAGTCCACACTTTGAGAGTGAGGCATCACTCCAGGACGCTAGTCCCCTATTGGGAATTTTTCCAGTAATATCATGGTAAAACAGCTTAAAACTACATTTTACACTCTATTTTTGTTTTTTCAAAGTGACCAGAAGCAGAAGTCCATTCTTGGCAGCTTAGCCCAAGAATCTACTGTTGGTAGGGCTGTGTGTGTGTGTGTGTGTGTGTGTGTGTGTGTGTATGTGTTAGTGCGCAAAGAGACAATTACGCTCCTTTATATGCAGCTCCGTTGCTCGGAACTAGTGCGAGCCAGAGAAAAAAAAAAGAAAAAAAAATCAGGAAACCGGAGCTTCCGCCTCACTGGGATGAGCGTTCATGATGCAAATGTGAGATAACATCCAGATACCTGGATGCCAAGAAGACAAAAGGCACATCACAGAGTGTGCAAGATGTGCCAGGAGGACAGTGTGGATCTACAACAGATACTGTTGTTTGTCTTTGTGCAGGGAGCTCTGGTGCCTGCAGGCAGCAGATTCAGGTGTCTCTGCGGGGGGTTGACCAATATGGCATCATGGGCTTGAAGGAGAAAAAGAAAAGATTGGTACGTTCTGTAGGGAGCCGTGTCCAATTGTCAAAGAATCCTCTCAAATCATATGTAATAATAGTCCACGTGTGTATTGATGGGGCCGTGGAGATTTGCCAGAATAGAAAAAGAGGGTAAGATGGTTCATTGTAAATGACACACTCTCTTATCCATGCAGGAACATGTGACAGGGGAGAAATGAGCATGAAACACAGCAATCACCAGTGAGGAGGAGGAGGGAATGACTTTGGTGTGTGACTGTGTGTGTGTGTGTGTGTGTGTGTGTGTGTGAGAGAGCAAGAGAGAGAGAGGGTTGGAGATTACAGGAGCTCTATTACGCTCCACAGTAGAAGGAGAGTTTCACCCTTTGCAGGAAAAAAAAAAAAAACCACTAGCGTCTCCACGATTAACGCGTTCGTTCTGTTTACGTGCACTCTGCGTGTTTGACATGTTCCTTGTGCACAGATGTGACTTTGGCGGCGAGCGCTCCAGCTGCCCTTGCACATCAGTCCTCCTCAGAAAGAGTGATGGAGGGAGTAAACCTCATCAGAACCTCTCTTTCATCACTGTGACTGGTGTTCCCCCAGCAGACACCACTTCTCCTCCTTCCCTGAAAGTACACCTTATTGGATTTTTTTTTTACATTTTTTTTTTACATCAGTGGAACCATAAAGCAACATTGGGAGACTTTTTTTGGATTTAAAAACAGTTATAGTCAAGGGAGCGAACGTTAGACTGATTCCTGGGAGAATTAATGTAATATTTTGCAAATCCACACTGAATATTCACACTTCAATAAAAGTGGCTTTAACAATGCGCATATCACGAGCCTGAAAAATACTCAAATATACATTTTCAGCTCTTCGCAGCAAATGAAATTAGCCAGTAAACAGTGGGTTTATGGGGACAACCAATCACGTCATTTACGAGCACATTTACACTCGGCGAGATGGAAAAGACTATCCATTACCGAAGCGGTTTAAAGGGTCGCAAAGGGTTAAGTGATTTTGTCGTAGCCGCAGCCGTGGACTGAGGTTGCTGCGGGGCTACGTGAGACGGATTCACCTTAAAACAGTTTTTATTATCCCCTGACTCTTCAAAATTAATTGTTGAAATATATTTTAAAAAAGAAGTCGCAATACTTCTTCTTCTTCTTTTTTTTCCCCAGGATTTGGAAGAACAGCGTCTTTGGTTAACGGACAATGGCGCCATTGAACTTGTTTCTGGAGACAACAGCCAACATTTCCAAACTTCAAAGAGATGATTTTCACGCCCACGTTGGCCGAATCGAAGGAGATGCGGAATATAATTGCTGCACATGAATAATTCATCTGTGGGGTTTGTTTAAAGACAAAATTCTTATCAGGGCCTCGCCTCAAGGTCCTGCAGGATGCCTCGCTCTCACATCTGGCCGCGTGTACGATGCTCTGAGGTCCGTGTCCTCTCGCTTCCCGTCCTCTTTGATGCGTACCGGGAGAAGAAAGGCATAGGCAGCTCAGACTGACTGGCATCAAGTCCCTGACAACAAAGGCAGCTTATTCCGCCATGCCGTGTTTCTCCAGATTAAGTTGCCCTTTTAAATCATAACACAAGACATTTTCTTTCCCCCCAAAGCCCAAATAACGGTGATGAGTGGGCGCAAATAAACCGCTCTTAATTCCAAGGATATGTACGCCATTCTGGTCTGTCCTGGATATGGCACGGGCCAGGTGCTGGACCAGGGAAGTTTTTTTTCTGTCCTAATGCCGCGAAGCCTACAAAGTCTGATGGCCTCTGCAAACCCTTCTCTTTCTCTTTGCTGGGGCTTACTTTCACTCAGAACCCTCGATCCATGGCTTATTTAAAAGACAGTTTCTGCTCAATTTCCTGAGAGGAAAGCCTCGACTCTCCTGCGCTCCCTGCACCAAAAAGTCCCCTCCAGATATTCCGCCCGCACATCAAAAGCGCCGGAGGTATATCCCATTAAGGAGGGATGGAATAAAGCGCTTTATTGTGCACGTGTTCTGAACAGATAGGTGGGAGTTTAAAGTTAACATCCTGCACCTTTTCTCGGAGGCCGACTGCAGCCTTGTCGTCTCGCGCTTGCTATTCTCCCGCGATGATTCCTCAAGGACTTCCGAGCGTGGGGGGGGTGTCTTCATGGACCGGGCCTCGGCTGACAAGGCATCTCTGCTATGATGCAAAGGTGTGACCTCAGTGGCGAAGCACCCGGGCCACCTTTTGGGAGGCCATGAGCGCTTTTTACGAAATGCCCTTCGCACTCGAGCGATGGAACGTTGCAAAAACGATCTTTTCTACCCTCAATAGTGAGCTGTTTTTACTGTCCCAGATGTTTAGACAAGGAGCTTCCTTCTCCTGCTTCTCACTCTCAAATCTATTATAGTATATAGCATGAATATAAGTGTATATATATATATATATATATATATACTGTATGGTGAGTGTGCTGAGTGCGCTGAGTGTGATATATATACAGTATGTATACATGCATATACATAATAGTTTTCTCTTTATCTTATTGTCAGCCGGTGTTGATCTCATTCAGGCAAGAATTAGGATGTTGGGAATGTGGAAGAATAGCAGGAAGGGAAAACCGTCAGGAGATAGACTCCTGCACACCAAAGTTCAAGATCATTTAATCAATTCTGTCAATTTACAGTAAGATCGGGTTTTTGGTGAAGAAGATGGAATTTTCGTAATCCTGGAGGAAGCCTGACAGTAATCCTTCCGAGGGATTACTCGGCTTCTCCGAATGTGTCCTCTTTGAGCCACAACAGGGTATTTATGGAAAGATTAGTTGTAATAAGTTGTAATAAAACATCTGTAACCCTGTCAGGAGCTGTAAGGTAGCGGCCTCTGCTGCGAAGGTTCTGAGCAGTGTAATTAAAACCCATCTAATCTAAGAAAACATTGAATTCGACCCCGTGAAGGACCCTGCAGCGTGTGAAGGTCGGCTCCTGCTCCTCTCCGCGGGCAGTTCGCCTAGGCTTTTCTCACTTTGGAGAAGGCACCACTTTTGCAGTGGGAGCAGCGACATGTCAGATGTTCCCTTTAGCCCCCGGAGGGTTCTGGAGGGTGGCTCGTGTCACGGACAGATTAAGGAGGCCGTCAGACTCGGTAAATTGCGGCGAAATGTTCTCCTTCCAGTGGACATGGACGCGAAAGCCACCCCCCAACCCCGCTTCTCACCGGATCACTGAAATTTTATGAATGATGTTGGTCCTCCATGAATTCCTCTGCCACATAACGCCCCTCCCCCCCCCCAACCCATCCACACATCCCCTTAGAGCTGGCAGCAACATGAAGCTCTCCTTCAGCCATCAACATCAACTTCTTTAATCTGGAACATCAAGCGGTCCTCTAACTTTACAGTTCTTCCCTGAAGCCTGCATAAATTTAACTCTTTTTTTTTTAAAGATTTATGTGATAAATTCTTTCAAGATTAATTAATTCATTTATATTTTTGGTCAAATTTTACCTCACTCTCCTCCAAACCCAGAATTTGTCTTCCCCTCTGTTCTCCTGGAAGATTATTTGATAATAACATTGGGCTCAAAGTGCAACGTAAACAGCAAATCGGCGTCAACGGGGCCTGCAGAGCGATCGTTAAATAATTGACCACACAGATCAAAACTCAAAAATCCATATTAGAAGATTTCTGCAGAGACCTCAGACAGTATCTGCTTGGTTCTGCAGCTTAAACTTTGGACTCTGAGGAATAATCTTAGCCGAACAAAGACATTCAATGAAAGAATAGAATAAAAATCTAAACGCACTAATGGCTACTGATGGTGCAATAAAAGGCTCAATTCAATAAAGAGACAGTTCTTGGAGGGAATCCAGCTCCGGACCATGTCGCTTACTTAAAGTCGATCAGCAGGCAGCAGGAAACGGGGACACCGAGGTCAGTTTGCTGGCTCAGAGAGCCAATCATGCCCTTGCGGACAAAACCGCGCGGTTCCAGAGTCCCCGGCATCATTTTCAAGACACAAGTAATTAATACAGCGGGATTAGCGGCCGTGGTGGCTCGCGTGCTCCAAATCCTCTCACACAAAAACCATTGAAACACCCACAGAGGCGCGCCATGGCCATTACAGACGAAATGGAGGGAGCTTCAAAGAGATCCTACGCAAGAACAGTGAGGTTGCTGTCCGGCCTGCAGGGAACTGGAGGACCTGCAGAGTGACAACAATTAGCATTTAATGTGGCAAACACAGAGATCGCCTCTGTCAAGTACGGCTGAAACGAACGGGTGGGCCCGCTGGATGTTAATAGGACCACTGGGCAAGATGAATAATTCAGGGAGTCAGTCCATAATTCATGGACTTCCTCTAAATTGTCTGCGGTTTGAAGGGGGATTAAGGAAACGGTGTCCCCGCAAGACTGACGGGACCAAGACCAAACGGGGGGGGCGAGGAGAGCCAAGATCTCCCAGGAACGTGTTTGAGGAATGCGAGCACCGTGTCTAAACCAGAAGATTTAATCTCCCCATCCTAGTTCCTCACCTTCATTAACACTCCATGAAAAAAAGCAGCAATCTGTGCACTTCCTCGGGCTGAAAGCCGAGCAGAACAACAAACAGAAAGGCAACACAGGCTTTTTCTGTGTACACGAAAGGCCCCTTTCTCTCCTGTTTCTCCGCTCGTGCGAGCGGCTATCACCTTTGCCGAGATAATCCATCCACTTCAGCGGCGTGACATATCAAGATACTGATGAGACGGCGTGATTGCTGCTCAGGCGAGCCTCGGGACGCCCACAATAAAAGGACGCTCTCAAAGGTGCAGTTTTATCACACACCAGAAAGCCACACATGTCCAAAGCCTTGAGTGTGATCCACTGAGAGTGTTCGTTTCTCTACCACAAGCCGCTTCCGAAGGTGTTTCGATTTTTTTTTGGTTGTGATTTTTTTTTTTTGTGTAGATCTAGGCACAGGAAACTGTTGTGGCAACGATCCGACGGCGTCTGCCGTCTCTGGACGGCGCGTATTGGGCTGCGTGGGTGAGCAGTTTGCTGATGTCGATGCTGTGAACGGAGCGACCCATAGTGACCTCTTGTGTACGTGGAAGCAGTCTCAGATCTTTGAATTGAAGTCCTGAAAAATGGGAGCAATGACAAAAGCATTGTGTTCACATTTTTGTTAAGCGTATCTAAAAAAAATAACTCCTGCTAAAACAATAATCCATACAATTAATCACGTTACAAAGAGCTTTATTATTCATTCGGAGGTAGAAATCTATCAGTATTCATATTTAAAGTCTTTGAAAGACTGAAATGGATTTTGAAAATTTTAATAATTGCATATTTTTTTAATATTTCCAGGTATTTTTTCCTCAAATTACAGGTAAGATGTGTGTGTGTGTGTGTGTGTGTGTGTGTGTGTGTGTGGGGGGGTATCTATCGGGGGAAGAAAATCCACACAAGGATTTGGAAGAACTTGGAAGAAGATCCTGTAAAGTAAGGAAGAGAACCAAGGAGCTTCTAATTATGATAGATGATAGATCACTGTACATCTTAATGAGTGTTTTTTTTCCCCTTCCTTAATTTTGTTTCATCTCTTGGTTTCGTGTGATTATCATGCTCGGAAAGATAGCTTAATTACAGAATTACTCACAAGTCAGAGTCATGCTGAGCCCTCCACCGTGCTGCAGCAGATGGAAACTGAGCAGTGAGAAGCCCAAACTGCTCCAGTGTAACGTTAATTATTGCGGTTAGACAACCAATCACAGGTATCAGAGAAACGCTTGTAGAGCGCTAGTGCGCTCCAAAGGGAAGCGTCACAAAGTGGAAATGAAAGAATATCGTTAACAGATTAAAAAAATAAAGAATGTGGAGGGGCTTATTCACAAAATGGACAAAACAGGATATTTCAATAAACAACAGGTGGGATGCACAGGAAGATGCAAAGCAGCAACATATGGAACATATGGGCTTAAACGTGTAAAGGACCCCCCCATGCACAGGTGACGGGGTTGCGTCTATTGCAGCATCTCCGCGCTCTCTGGTGGGAGGTACGAGGGTACGGGTGGAAGACAAGTTACAGCTGAACCCATCTGATTTGCTCAGGTGAAACAAAACCCATCTGTTTTACATCCACGGCCCCGCTTTCAAGTTTGCTCGCACGCGCCTCTGAGCTACTGTTAATGTGGTTTTGAGAGAACATCTGACGTTTAATTAGAACGCCTGCTTTCATTCGCGATAAAGAGGTTGAACCGAAGACAGACTCGGTAAAAATCAAAGTCCTTTTGATGCAGACGTCAGTCAGGAAGAATCAAAACACAAACAAACGAGTCCCTTTTAATGAGTCTAATCAATCTGGACGAGTGAGGAGGTCACGGGGAAGGTCAAAGACAGGAGAGAGAGGAGAGAGGAGGAGAGGAGAGGAGGAGAGAGGAGAGGAGGGGAGAGGAGAGGAGGAGAGGAGGGTAGGAGAGGAAGAGGGGAGGAGATAGGGGAGGAGAGGAGGAGAGAGGAGGAGAGAGGAGGAGAGGAGGGGAGAGGAGAGGAGGAGAGGAGGAGAGAGGAGGAGAGGAGAGGAGGGGAGAGGAGAGGAGGAGAGGAGGAGAGAGGAGAGGAGAGAAGAGAGGGATCTCCAGGAGCTGGTGTGCTCCATGTCCAGGTCCATCTCCACTTTTAAGATTAGACTATAAACTTCCTCCTTGAGCGAGATTATAGTCAGTGATCACAGTCAGTCACAACACACTCATGATTCTAGTGTCCCCGCTCACACCTCAGTGGTTCATGGCTGCATCTCTTCCCTCCTCCTCTCCTCCTCTCTCCTCCTCTCCTCTCCTCTCTACGGCTCTCCCCCTCTCTCGTCCTCTCTCCTCTCCTCTCTCCTCCTCTCCTTCTCTCCTCCTCTCCTCTCCTTCTCTCTCCACCTCCCATTCTCTCTACTCCTCTCCTCTCCTCAGCTCAGCTCTCCTCCACTCCTCTCCTGGTCCTCCTCTCCTCTCTCCTCTCTTGTCCTCTCTCCTTTCTTTTCTCTCCCCTCCACTCTCCTCCTCTCCTCCTGTCTTGTCCTCTCTCCTCTCTCCTCCTCTCCTCTCCTCTGCTCTCCTCCTCTCTCCTCCTCTCCTCTATTCCTCTCCTCCTCTCTTGTCCTCTCTTCTCTCTATATATGCTGCTCAGAGTTTCTTCCTTAAAGACCAGTTTTTTCCTCGCCTGTGTTGCTTGTTGGGTTTCCGTAAAGCACCTAGAGACAATTTTGATGCTGAATAAATAAAGGTAAATTGAATTGATGCAGCTATGATGTGTGACAGAACCACCAGAGACCTCTGCTTTAAATCCAAATATATACCATCGAATAAGTCGAATATAAACCGATACGTAATGTAATTTGTTTTCCAGCAAGTTTGTTCTTACAATAATTTCCTTATGCCAGACTAAGCCAAGTCAAATAAAGGCAATACTAATGAAATTATTAACATATCCTGTTTTTTTTTTTTTTTTGTCTCCTAGAACAACAGTTTCTTTGATATACTCCACATTATACTGGATTTAGAAAAAAGACTTCCCTCAGCGCTGCAGGGCTGAAATATTACTGATGTAAAAACGGTGCTGAACAAAATCCGAGCTGGATATTTGAACGCTGAACAGAATTGTCTCAAATTAGCCTCCCACTCTATGTAGAAGGCAAGTGAACAGCCGTATCATTATTCTGACAGCCCATCAGCGGCATGCTGGAAATGTCAAGCCGATCCGAAGGTATTTCCGAAACGACCCGCCGTAATCACGGAAAACCTCAGCAAATTTGGCCGGAGAGCATTTGTTGACGACGTCGGCCTCGTGTCGGAATTTTTATTCTGGCTTGTAAAAGAGCATTTTAAATCAAGTGCAGAGAATATATGTACATTTTAAATCCGTCTTTACTATCATATCATTACAAGCCAAACTAATATGTCTTCATATTCCTGCAAGGAAAATGTGTCACCGCTAATGGCCTCTGTGCCCTCCGGCAGCCCCCGCCTACGCAGGAAGACTAATCAGAGCAGAGGTGGTGGAGCCTGACCTGCTCCCCGTTGTTTACTCTCTTTGTGCAGTTCTCAACCGTCCTTAACCTTAAAAGGAAGCGATATAAAATAGAGAAAATGTTCACATTGCTTATCGAGAAGGCCAAATTTGGTTGGAGAAGAGCCGATCCTCGGGGGGGGGGGGTGTTGGAAAACGGGCCGAGCGGCGTCATCGTTCTCCTCATTCTCCTCAGCTTCCGTGGGACACCCGGACCGTGTGGCGGTACAATGGCTGTTCCCCGCCTCAGCGTGTAGGATTTAAGCACAAAAGATGTGATTGGCAATCTAATTCGCAGCTCGAGTGAAGCTGATTGTTCTACAAGACTGTGTAAATATGTAAAGCCACCCAAATTGTGATCCGCCAGAGCAAAAAAAAAAAAAAAAAAAATCCCTTCCTCAGACTCAATGCTGGCAGAGTTTCGGCACTCGGGCGGAAAGCCTGGATGTTATTTAAATACCACCGATTGTTAATGAGATTCCAGCATTCCTTAGTTTCGACAGCAAGTAAGTGAATTCTGACAGATAAGCGATTTAGAAACAGACGCTGAATTACTGCGATCTATAACCACAGGACCAGTAAATGATCGGAGGAAATAAAGATGGGACTGGATAATTCATCACTACTAAATGAACGTCTGCAAATAAGTAAGCAGTTATAAAGCAATAAATGTTCCTTTTCAAGGATAACATTTCCTGAATTAAAATTGCAAACAGCATTTATACTTTTTGCTTTTCTCACATTTTCTGTTTTGAACCATCTTAAACTTTAAAATATTCTCTCAGCATTAAACACTCGACACTCCAGAGTGACAAAGTGAAAACAGAATTTTAGAAACAAAGATGCTTGAAAAGAGAAAAGCTTAAAGATAAATTACACACCGACGTTCGTACTCGGACCTCTCTTGGAAGACGCTGGAACCATCAGAGGTCACCTCCGAGGTGGTCCTACACCGGGATTGGTGTCCAGCTGTGAAAAGTCCAGTTGATTAGGTGCACATCTGTCTATAGAAAGGCCTCACAGCTGCATGTCTGATTATAAACCAAACTAAAGAACTACCTCCAGAGGTCTGGAGAAGGCTGTGCTGAAGGCTCCTGAGCTCCAAGGTCAGGGTTGGGGGGGGGGGCAGTGGACGGAGGCAGCCTGTCCTGAATGGGACTGTACATCTGACAGAGCTCGAGAGGCTCTACAGAGAAGAATTGTCAACAGATTGTCCCCAAATCTGCATGTGCAAAGATTGCATTGATTTGAGACACATTTTGAAAAGAGTGGATGATTATTCCTACCCTAACAAAACATCAGGGTCCTCAGGCGCTCTGTCTTCAATCAGCAACGAGACGTTCAGGTAATTCAAGTTTTTGCAGTTATTTAGAAATATCGCAACGGAAATTCACCGCAGGGAGGCAAAGATGCGTCACACACACAAATATCGAGCTCTCGGACTCAGGATAGAGTTTGAGCTGGTGCTTCAAAGTGGCAGTACTTTCAGTCTATATTACGAAATAGTTGGAAGCTGCTCAGAATCTGACCTTGCTGTGTTTCTAGTATCTAAAGAGAGAGTCCAACAAAAGGACAAAATGAGAGTGGGCGTCAAGTGTTTATTGAACTGTGAAAGGAAGTTTGAGTCCTCTGTAAAAATGACAAAAGACGGACGAAAATCAGAGAGAGCGAACTGTGGGCTGACGGTGGCTGCAGGCTGAAAGAAGAAACAGAACCAGGAACCCATCCACACACACACACACACACACACACACACACACATGCCCACACAATGGAGACCTGGCCTGTGTGTTCCCACTGTGGAGGCAGAACAATCTGGTGAGGATCAGGGCTGAAACCAGTGCTTTATCAAGGACATTAAACAGTAATGAGATCTACCCCCAAAACCAGCCTTATCAGCCTGTGAAAGACAATAAGAACACAGAAAAGACACAAAAAATGGGTTTAATTACTAACAAAGTTGCCCCAGATTGATATAAAAACGTGATGGATGCGCTCACTGTGCTGGAAACATCAGCAGATTAAGGCACTAAAAGGTTTTTAATCAGAAGGACGTCTACTGTCGCATCGGTTTGATGCCTTTTATTTTTAGACGAAGACCAAGACTTTCCTTTGGCTGCTACGTGATGAGCAGTTTGTGGAGGGAGGGGGTGGTTAGCACTGGCTCGACTGAGGTTGGTGCATCTTTTAATGCGACCGCAGCCACGTTAAAGTGGTGTCACTTGAGTGGATTCAGCCGGCTTAAAAAAAGCAGCTGCATGGTGCCTGAAGTTATCCAGAGCCTCGCTTAGAGAAGAGAATGCGAAAGATTAATCGGAGACAGAAATAATAGGAGAGAAGCAGGTCCTCCTCTTTTGTTCGATCCTCCTCCTGCAGCTTCTCCACAATAGTCTGAACGCGACTGCTGTTTTTGACGTCAAACAGAGACGTCTCTGGTTAAGACGTTTTGTTGTGTCGCCGTTGTTCTAAAACTGCAATATTATGAAGAGACGGTGAACCCGACGCCCCCCCTCATCTGCGGAGGTCAGGCTCCGGCGCGCAAGAGAAACCTCGCTGTTCCGAGCCCGTGGGCCGCATCGATCGCTCCGCTCTTAAGCCTGACCACCCGAAAGGAACCGAGGCGAGGCGCGGAGCCCGGCGGTTTCTGGAGCCGCCCTCGGCCCTTTCCTTGATTCTCCCGCCCGCGGGGGCGACACATCGACGGCAGATCCGACCGAGGGTTAGGTGAGTTCCATCCCAGCCCAACGAGCCGGCGGAACACTCTCTTCTCAGGCTCGCCCACGTGATCGACTTCCTCCACAAACAGCGACTAACAGGAGCTTTTATAGCACACACACACACGCCAGAAATATCTAAATATAAACACACAGACACCTTTGAAGCTGTTGGTCCCTGATATTCATTACATACAAGATCACTTAAAGTACAATTAAACTGGGACTGCAGCTGTGACTGGTGTGGGACCCTGGGAGAGAACGTAGTTCAGTTTATCTTAAATTATAAACAAATCATAAATCATTCCCTTGAATCGCTGAGATTTAAAGGAACAAGTCAGGAATTTTGGGGACTCTTCTGCCTGTGTTCTCTGATGCGAGCACGTGGCTCGGGATGGTCCGAGAGGGATGGAGGCGTGAGCCGCTGCACACGCCAACAGATGCATTCGCCATAACAGCTGGGGAGGTAAACGGTCCAAGGGGTAAACGTTCAAGGTAATTATGAAGTAATTATCCCTTAATGTGGCCATATGGTAAACAGCCGAGTGCCATACATCCTGTATTCATCCTGACACGGATCGCTTCTTCAGAAGTCAGCCGATAGCGTTATCCACAGACGGTTTGACGTTGGGGGAGGAAAAGGAAAAAAACAACAACAAAAAAAAAACAAACAGCCGTAACTGCGAATCATTTCAGGGAGAAATCACTGAGAAAATCTACAAAAGACGGAAAAAAAAGTATGTTCCCTGGGCTCGGCACTCAGATAGATGAGTCAGCTGCGCTAAACAGCCGAAGCCCAGATGGACAAATTACTCATGTGTGCTTTAAGATTTCGGAACAGCGGGAAGAAGATGTTCTGTCACGCTGGCAGCAGGTTCACGGCTTCATCGACACGCGAGGAGAAAAAAAAAACAAAGACCTTTCAGTTTTATGACATCAAAAAATGGTTTAAGTGGTGGACAGAGTGGTCAGTTCTTGAGTCAACGCATTGATATTCAAATTTTACTCAAGTGCAAGTTTCTGGATAAAAAAGTTGGCCTCAAGTTGAACTGCTGATGTACAAACTTCAAAAAAATACCCAAGTATTCAAAAGCACAAAATCCATGTTGAAATATCAGAAAAGTGCTGTATTGTTTTCTCAGTTCTTTCACAGAACTTTAATACTCTGAACCCCCCTACTGATGTACTGACTTACTCGCTGCTACAAAAAGTTTATAGAAACACCTGAGAAAAACTTCAGCATAAACACACAATAAAAAAAAAGTGACAGCTATTATTGTTTTTTATTTAAACACCCCCGTTCAAAAAAAAAAAAGGCATTTTTGTTCTCCCTGCACATTCACTATGGAGGAGTTGTACATTTACTGTGCAGTCCATTACTGCGAGTGAACTACAACTGCGCTTTCAAGAACTCTTCATCCCGTTGAACCACTTGGCGTGAGCAGTGAACCGCTCAGCGCTGATTGGAGGAGCACAGCGTGTAGCCACAATTGCATTTTGGAAAAGAAAAACACCAACAGCCGAATACAAAGCCTGAGCCTAAAAGGAACGAGTAACAAAGTATGGTATTTGTGCTTCAAATGTAGCGGAGTGAAAGGGACAAGGTTCCCAAAGAAAACAAATACCCAAGTGAAGTACAGATACTCAAATAATGTCAAGAAAATATACCATGATTACTGCTCACCACTGGTTAGAACTTGACTTGATTGAGCTTGACTCTTACAGTATGCAGCACAGATGTTGAAGACTGGAGCAGTAGCTGCAACATCTGGATCGAGGGGCATGTGGATGCGGTGTTGGATTTATAGAATTTCTTTGGAAATTCTATCAAAAATCACTGCCTTCTGTGATTATTGTTTTCCTGTTTTGGTTGCTCCAGAATTCAATTCAATTCAATTCAATTCAATTCAATTCAATTCAATTCAATTCAATTAATCTTTATTTATGTCAAAATTGCCTCTAGGTGCTTTAGAGGAAACCAGGACCAGACCCCAAACAAGCAACAGTGGTTGGGAAAACTCCCCTTTCACTGGAAGAAACCTTGGGCAGGACCGGTTCATATAAACTTCCCCTGTTCCCACGGTCTAAATCAAAGCAGACAGAGGTCACGTTTGAGCGAAAAAAAAAAAAAAAAAAAAAAAAAAGAGAAAAGAATCCGATCCGGGTCACCTTTGACCGCGGCGTGAACGCAGCCTTTGTGTCCTGATCTATTTTCACACCTCCAGCAACAACAAGCTCCTGCGAGAACGTCCGCAGATAGAGGCCGTGTCATTGATCGTTGAGATGCGTGGCCACAGCTCCCAGCCAACGTTTTTGATGTCTCTGCTGAGGCTCCATGCCTCTGATATCCCGACAACCCCCGCCAACACCCCCCCATCCCCACCCGCGGGGCCGAGGAATCACCCGCTCCACCGAAGTGAACACGTAATCGCTTATCTACACTTGTCATGCCGTCCTGCTACCTTTGCAGCTCTTGTTTTTTTAAATCTGTCTTTTGAGAGTTGCTGTGTTTTTTTTTTCATGGTCCCTCCCTGTTTCTAATAACAAATCCAGGGCTGTTGTCTAATTGAGTCAATTTGTGGTTTTTGAAGACACTATCAGCCACTGGAGGTTGTGGAAATATGTGCTGACAGAAAGCCTCCACTGAGGCTGCAGCACAGCGTGTTGGTGCATGGAAACACACTACGTACTTAATGTCAACATGACACATAAATACAAAATACCACCATCAATCAAGTTTTAGGAACCCCTTTTTGGAAAAAGGTGGTTTTGCATTTTTACGTCTCTGGGCCCTGAGTTTCCATTCTCTTGCTCTAACTCCTAATCAGCGACTCCCTGGATGGCTCTCCTCCATCACGCATCATTCACTTGCCCCGAGAAGCAATTTGAGTCAAACCCAGAACCTTTGTGCTCTGCGGACCACTGCACCTGCGTGCCGCCATAATTAAACCCCAATAAGTACAGAAACTGTTTTTTTTAAAACTTTCTTTTAAAAAAAAAAAAAAGCCCTGGGCGCCAACGTCCATGGTACCTGATACTTTACCGAGCCCTCCTCCCCGACCTTGCAAAGCGACGATGCCGCCGATGCCAGTTGTTTTTCATCTTCAGCTTTTCATATTTCCTTTGTGGCGGCGCTGTGTGTTGCTATGGAGATAAATCATGCCTCCTCTGAAAATTGCAATGTGGCGGACATCAATCACCGAAGGTTCTGCCATCGATGTCCAACGCAGGGTTGATGTTTTTTTTCCTTTTCGTCAGGGTCACCAGGGTCTGATGCTTAACAGTTTAAAAGATGCCGCTGCTCTTCTGATGACTATGCCGTGTTTCATTTGTAATGCGTTCATTGCAAAGGTCATGCTCACATGTTAAATAAGATTAATAATGAAATAAACCCCTTGTTCCTTCAAGGTTTGCTCGCAGGAACAGAAACTGAGACTCCTTTTTCAAATGAACTAATTGAGCTTCAATTTCACAGTGTAAGCAGGCAAAAAGGAATTCTATGCACTGCACAGCAACGACCTTTCACCAAAGGAAATAATTGTGCTGGATGCTGATTAACATGAGTCTGTAGGGTTGCCAACTGTCTGAAATGTAAATAAGGTATGAGGGTGCTGGACCAAGCATGTATTGTATCATATTATGGTATAAATTATATCATATATTTATATTATAGTATAGATTTATATTAACATTAGCATAAACATATAACAGAATTACAAAAATGTAATTGTGATTATTTTATTATAGATAAATGTGTTTTTTAAACTACATTACAGTTGGAATGAGCCTTCAAAATAATTAACTTTTATAGTACAGTAAGTGGGGAGCTGTGAACTACAGTGATTAAATGTATCTACGCCTTCAGAAGACTTTGTCTGTCCCTGCCAGCCAATTTACCAACCACATTGGACTTTACTAAAATCAGTATGCAATTAGGACGATTCTGTATTTTATGGGACGGGTGGCAGCCTTCCTACTACTCTTGGTTCTCACGTAAGAGCTGGACTCAGAGGAGAGTTCGTCCTGGAGGGCCCCCCCTCGGTTCCAGTTTCTCCTTTTTCATAATTACTCGCTGCAGGAGCGTGATGAAAATAACTTTAAATTCATGTAAATTCCTAATGATCCCGAATAATAAAAACACAGAAAAATTAGAAAATTTATGCTCATTTCTATATATTCAACAGTGCACTCCTTTTGGAAGCCATGCTGGATTAAAAAACAAAAAAAAACCAACTGCACCCTGGGTGATAAAAAGAGGAAGTGATTGGAATGACAAGCAACTTCGCTAACCACTCCTGACTTTCCTTTCCCCTGCAGAGTTTCGACGTATCGCACTGAGTGGAAGACTGATGAAGAAAAATTGTTCTTCGTGTTCTTTGGAGACTCGGTTGTGAGCATTCATCACCAGCATGCTGCCTGCTTAGATTGATAACTGCTCATAACGGATGGAGCCCAGAACAAGTGCGTAAAGGGATCAGTGGGGGAGCTTTGGGAAGCCCTGCTCTGATGAGCGTAAAGGAAGAGGGGGGGCGCAGATAGCTCGAGATAATATGGGGTGATTGATGGGCAAAGACCTGTCAGTCCAACTCAAGACCCTGTTCTTGCCATTTGTCTTAGTTCTAATTATGGAAAAATAACCGTTGTACATCAGGTCCTGCCTCAGACTCACATAAAATATCAACATAAAGTCAAATATCATGCATATAAATAAAGCTGTTCCATGATCTTTATGCTGACCAACTGCACATCTGCCTGGGAAAGACTTAGCTCTTGATGGTGGAACTCTTGATCTTAAATGGTTAATAAGTGAGAAATAATTATTCCTTGTGCTACTTGACTTTGCAGTAATAATAGTTGCTGCATGAAAGACACGGCAGGATAACAATCAGAGTATAGAGGCTTTCAGCGGGGGGTCTGTCCAATTACTGCCTTGTAGAAACTTCGAATTATAGTCACGGTGATCTTTCTTGACATGCTGTGTACATCAGATGGAGCTCAAATTGCGCATAAAACTGGAGGGAAAACTCCACCAGACAAATGTGTCATGTTGGTTTTCTATGGGATAGTTTTTCTTTCTCTCGTATTAACTGCAGAGGGTTTCAGTGCACAATGTCTGCGAGACATCATCTACATTCTCCAGTATTAGTAAGATCTTCCACAGCTCTTTTTTAGCTGCTTTGTGACCTGTTTCATATCACATCTTTAATAGCGACTGATGCCAGCTTCCTTCAGAAGTAACCATGAAGTGCTCTGCCAACAGCAAATTAAATGGGACATATCAAGCAAAACCCATTTTTTCAGTGCTCTAGTCCAAATATTTGCATATCTGGAGTGCCTCCCCACCCAGAAATATCAGTTTTGACAGCTAATTCAATGTTAAATAACCCACTGTAGTCTCTAAATATGCCTCAAAATGGTCCGTTTTGCCCTTCTGCCCTGCTGTTGCAAAACAGTTGGGGGGTGAAAAATATATTTTTACAAATTCAGTTCTAAATCTCGGTTTTAAAGAAAACTGTTCATCTGAGTGTTTCCCTATGGGGGTCTCCAAACTTTTTTCCTCTGAACTATTTTTAAAAAATGAAAATGGCCAAGAGCTACTCGTTTTTGTAACATTTATCTTGATGCTTATTTCAACACAAACTAAATAGGCTTGTTTTGCCAGAACATTAAATATATATATATATATGTTGGTGTCCACAACTCACATTTTGTATTAAAACATAAAAAAAAAAGTTAAAAAAAATTTAGCCAGTGAGATGACTGAAGGGAGTTAACAAGTCAAGTGTATTTTGGAGTGTAGCTGCTGAGGTTCACTCTTACGGAGTCATTTAAGTGTTCGTCTGTCTTGTTTTCAACTTTGATTTTATTACATTCATGACAGAAAAGGCTGAGTCACTCAGATATGCAGACACAAACAAAGCATTTCACATTTTCACAGCTGCCTGCTGACGATTCTTGTAGTTATCTGGCTCTACTAAGCTCCAGAAATGCTGAGAATGCTGTTGAGACTTAAGTTGCACACTATTTTGAAGGTTTATAACCTCCATTCCTATTTCTACGGGATCAACAAAGAAAAGTACAGCCGACTGTCCTGAAACGGGCAGGACTCAAGTAGATTTCTGTCCAAGCATTGTCAAGAGGACGCAATTTTAACATACACTGACTCTCCAACACAGAGGGGAAGTGCTGAAACCTTTTGTTTGTCACTTGCTAAATGTAAAATGAAAGTTCTGCGCTAAAAGCCTGGGTATCAGTTATGGGTAACTGTATGTTCAGGTGGTTCATTTTCTCAGTTGAATCAATCAGAAAAGAAAGATCAAGTGGCCACTCTGCATCAGATAATAGGGTGCTACCCCCCCATTTCTTTGTTTCCACAAAAGTCTTGATTTCACCCAGTGAAAAAAGAAAGCAGTATCTTACTCTGACTTCCCCACACTCCCTGCATTCCTCCAGGAATACCTTAACACTCTGTTGTTGCTTTGGTTTTGCTTGAATAGAGTTGAAGATCTTAACAGGCGCACACATGGCCTGATGATGAATAAGGTGCACTAAATCCTGAGTACCATATTTAGTACTAAGTAAATATAGAATTTCTCACTGGACCTGGTGCACCTGCAAACTTTTGTGAGTTTTTGAGGATATTTAGACACCGAAAAAGCAAATTCATCCTGGGGCATAATTATGAGAAAAAGTGGGGAAAAATCTACAAAAGCAAAATGGCCTCATGCCAGAGGAGCACAGAAAATATAAATTAAAGGAGGCAAGATCAAATCGAAAACCTACCTATATCAGCATTTGCCTGAGGATGTTATATTATATATTATATAAGTTATAAGAGTTATATAAGAGTTATATATTATATATATATATTATATTTTATATATATATATATATATATATATATATATATATATATATATATATATATCAATTATTAACCATCTTGAAACAGTAACACTCTTGAAATCACAATGGCACTCAACACGAAGACTTTATCAGAAACATTGAAAGAAGAAGTCCAGCAGCTCAAAGAAATGCTGGCAGAGAAGGAGGAACACATCTCAGCACACTTGTGGAAAATAAGCAGAGAAGAACTGTGGCCCATTTAGAGTCCCTGACCCTGCTGAACAACACAGAAGCTACTCTGAATGAGAAAAAGCACAAGGTTTGCTGCTCTGCAGAAATTGTATGAGAGACGGCTGCAAGAGGTAGAGGACAACCAAGAAAGGAGGCAGAACCTCAAAACGATCAAGGAGAACCATGAGAGGGAGCTAGAAAAAGAAGAGAAAGATTTTAATTTCGAGAGAGAGAAGATGAGGCAGGAGCTACTTCTCCAAGAAGAAAAATTCCAAAGACAACTCCTTGACAAGCAGCAAAATCATGATGAGAAGATCATGGAGAACCAGGAGTTGGTGATGAGGAAGCAGCTGCTGGAAAAGCAAGAGGGCTCAAACAAGCTGCTGGTTGTGGTTTTCCAGCAGTGGGAGGCCAGTGCTGAGAAATGGGCCAAGAAACAGAGGGAACTGGTAGACAAGTTAAAGGAGTAGGAGCGAGTCATTGAAGAGGTGGAAAAGAAGAAGAAAGAGCAGTTCAGGGCGCTCTCTGAACAAGTCCTCCAACTTAAAGTAAGTTGCTTTAACCTTTGTTCCTCCTTCAGAAGATTTCAGGTGAGTTTCAGCGAAATCTAAAACATGATCTTTCTTTTCAGCAGCTTCAGTCACAGAAACAGAAAAAGAAGAAATGGTTCTGTAGATTAAAGATCTGGAAATGGAACAAATAAAGCACTTCCAGGCCTTCCAAGGCAATCATCTTCTCCTCACCTGCTTCCTGACCTGAAGAGGAAAAAGACTATCTGTTTATTTGTCCCCATTAATCAAGGAAGGACCAGCGGCTGAACACACCATCTGATCACTGGATCTGTGTGCTCTACCATCTGGAGATCTTCATCAAAATCCATTATGATACTTTTCCAATCAAACTTTTAGAAACAATATAGATCCTACTTGGTCTACTGTTGATCAACGACATAATCACCACTACACTCTGGTGTACAATAAAATATAAGTAAATGTGCAGCATTGGGCAGTGTAGTGAAGTATAATCAAATAAAAGTCACATTAGCCTATATAGTGTAATTTGACTTTGTTCTTCGTGTTGTCTGACACCTCTTCTCTCCTGCTTGTGTCCCTCCAGTGAGCCGTTACCCTAAGAACGCCCCCCTGCAGGGTTGCAGCACTTCCGTTGTGGCGGCAGTGATGCAGCATTTTTCATTTTGTAGATGCTCTTTTGGTTTCCAGCCTTTTGCACTTCACATTGTTTATCTATTTGGGTTTCTTGACCAAAGCACATTACTGACATCTTATTTTGGCATGACGGAACAAGGAATATTAACTTGCAGAAAAGGAGCATAATATGTCATATTTAACAAAGGAGAATTTCAGACTGTTATTAATGTTTTTTCAGGTTAATCGAAAAACATATGGCTGTTTTTGGACTTGATCTGTATCAATACCTGGGGTAAAGTCCAGGTATTGATAGAGATCAGACCCCAGAAGTGGGTTTATTTGCTTCTGTACCGGCATTACTGGAGGTGCAGATATAACAAATCAATGCTGCAGAGGCTGGCTGAGGAACGTCTAAGTTACACCGTGGAAGGTCATCCATTCTCCCCCCTCTGACTGTGACTTCCTGACTTTCATGTCTACACAGTTGAGAGCAAAAAACACAAATGCATCTATTGATTTGCTCCTTTTTGTAAGGAGTCAGATAACAATGACTGCCTTGAGTCATTCTGAGGGCTGCATTGTTGTAGGTTCTGCTGCCCCTCTTTTATTTAGGTGATCTAGGGATTCATTAAGTCCACACTTTCCCAGTCATCCATTAATGCCAAGAACGTGATTGTGATATAATTCCAAAACAGGTGAAGGTGACATATAGTATATTCATTTGATGCGTGCAATCCAGTATTGTTAACTGTTCCACAAGCTTTAATCATCACAGTAAATATTCAATACACAGTACAGGGCCCGATTATGTGGGCGAAATTAGGCCATTTGTTTCGTCGACATTGTTGGCCATCTGTTCAGGCGGGAAGGGGGAATGGAACTCTCATCAACAGTTAAAGGTTGAAGATGGTCTGGTCCCAGTATGGACGACTGTGCCGGTCTGTTCAGCAGCGATTACATTACGAATCAGTCCGGTACCGGATGATCGATCCTTATGTGTCGATGAACGCGGAAAAGGGTGTTTGAAAAACAATATGAAGATTTGAATGAGGCCTATCAGGAATACATGCATTTTAATACAGAGGTGGATCTAGGTGGATCACAGCGTGAAAAAACAATCATGTGTGTCTTCTATTGAGTACTATATTACAGTGGATGAGACAGCCCGGGAGAGTCACACCCAGCCCGTGTAATAATCACCAGCCGGACAGCTTTGACAAAGGCAGCCGGTAATTTTTTGTGATGGCTCCCCCTTCTATCTGCACGGCTCTGAAGGTCACATCCCTCACGCTGATAAGAAAGCCGAATGGAAAAGCATTTTCTCCGGTGATAATCAACTGTTTATACCTTCAAAATGCCAAGTTTGAGAAGTGGCCGGCACAGCCGTACTGTAATAAGAGCCTGTGTGTGTGTGTGTGGGGGGGGGCCCTGTTGTTGCTGGAGGGGGATTAGCTGCTGTAAGGTTTCATTCTCTGGCCGTCGGACTGACAAACACATCTGATTGAGGTCCTTTCAGCCAGAAAAAATAAATAAATAAATAAATGAAAGGACCTGAACAATGGCTGAAAAGAAATTTGCTGAAATTGAGCAAATCATGCTGAAGTGCTGGAAGTGTACGCACCATGGACCTCTGTCAGCACCCCGTAATATTATAACGGAGATGGGCTGACTACCCAAGAAGGGTCACTGGAGCATAAGTAATAAACTGATATGGTTAACCCGCCCCAGCTTGCATACACCCAGGGGGGTCCAAGGTTGTTTTATTGACTTTCCAAAATGAAGGACAGATGAGATGTTGAAAAAAAATAACAGCCTATTTTTTCCTTTGTCTTGTATTTGGGTGGATTAACAACAGTCTGTGTGTGTGTGTGTGTGTGTGTGTGTGTGTGTGTGTGTGTGTGTGTGTGTGTGTGTGTGTGTGTGTGTGTGTGAGACTGCTGGAGCAGGACTCGTTTCTTCCTCCTCTGTGGCGGCAGGAGAGGAAGAGCGTAAACACGTCTTTGCAAGTTCATTTCAGGATGGATTGTGTGGAAAACCACAAAGCAGCAGAACCACTTCAAAGAGGCGGGAAGATGAGCTGCGTTTTGAGGATAGAAATAATAAGAAGAGTTGCTCCACGCCAACAACAGAGGAAATGCACCAGCTCTTCCAAGTTTCTGGATTACTTTGTATTTATGCACTTTGGGTTTTTCAAGACGACTGCTCATTGTGGGCCGTTAAATCCAAACCTTGACAGATTGAAACATCCCAATTGTACATAATGTGTTCGCACGCCTGCTGCTTAAAGGTTTATTTAAAACACTTTATTTAGCTACAGGACTTTGCTCCCCGAACTTTAGAAGGGCTTCAAGCAGTAAAAGTTTGGGAGGACTGAGCTCACCATAACTTCAGCCACGTTGCTACGGCAACGTAAGCACCGACAGCAGAAATTCAACCACGCGAGGAAAGTAATAACAGATTGAGTATTTTTCACAGACATGAAGCGACATTTTTTTTTTACAGGGACCCATCATTCTCGTTCATTTATTGGATGGTATATGTGCAGAAAATGGAGCCTCCGAGGCCCTCTGAGTCATGGATAATAACATCCGCGTTTGGAATGATAAAGGCACCATAAAGAGAACAAAAGCCGAAATTGCCTCAATGAGAGACTTTAATTTGAGTTCAGGGACAATCAAAGTCTGACATATTCCAACTGTCCAAGAGGAAGGAAACCTCAGTGTGATCACACGGCACAAAGGAGCTTTCCTGGTGGTTGTTATGACACCCGGGTGAGATCGGGGGGGCAGGTGTCAGCAGAACCCCGCTGTGGGCCGCGGCACTAAACTCTTCATTAATGGTTCTGAAAAGCCCTCATTTCACTCCAAACCAAAGGGTTCCGTTAATTTGTGTTGCCATTCAGTCTGAAGTCTGCAGACACTTTGCTGTGTTAATGGACTTGTTCATGTCCTCATTTGAAACCGAGACAATACACTTCAACTTGGAAATACACGGAGAGACTCTGAATCAAGGTTCTTAGGCTTGTGTTTACTGAAGCTCTTCACCATGAAGACATCCTCGTGCAATGGATGGTAATTAAAACTCTGTCCAAAGTAAACACACAAGGGGGTTATTTTTAGCATTCTGATTTCCTTCATTTATGCAAAACAGGGGCCAAGGAATGTGTTTATCAGAGCTTCAGATCTGGTCCGCATGCAGGCATCTCTCAAAGGCACATGAACACTGACAGTGCTGCAAATTTCATTAAGAGACTTTTAGAGAAGGCGAACAAAAGGCCTGAAAATAATTGTGTTCGCTTCCTGTCAAATGTTGGAGAAAGTGAGAGCTTTATATATAAAGGCCCTGGACCACTGTCTGTTTACTTTAAGATAGTATTTCTCATGTCTATATACGTTATTAAAGCTAACATTTAAGATATTTTAGACATGTACTGGCTCAAAAGTGCTTGACCTGATCTTCAGCACTTTTTGCTTTCACCTGTGAATGAAAGAGTACCATAACACCTTGAACAAATTAAGAAATTATTTTTTCCTGTCTGCAGCTGATGGTATTCTAAAGTGGAACTTCCTGTCTCTGCTCACACAAAAGCATCTGATTTCCAACCTTGATCTTTAACAGTTTCCCCACGTTCTCAGAGGATGTAAACTGACAACATGACCCCATGCACAAAATCTGTAGAAATCAGAAGCAGTGATGTGTTCCATGTCATTCTCCTGTGTGTGTGTGTGTTTTGTGTGTGTGTGTGTGTTCTTGTATTTACTATACACGGACTACCAAATTCATTCTACTATCAAAGTGAGAACATTATTGGGGAGTGAGGACATTTCAGCTGGTCCTCAAAATGATGTTTGAGGGTTCAGACCTGGTTTAAGGTTGAGGTCAGGTTTAGGATGGGTCAGGGTCAGGGGGTTAGATAGGATGGTCAGGGGAAGGGGCTGGGTAAGACATTATGTCTATGAAGGTCCTCACAAAGATAGAAGTGCAAGGGTGTGTGTTTGTGTGTGTGTTTGTGTGTGTGTTTTTTGTGTGTGTGCACGTGTACTCTACAGCAGAGCCAGCCTTTTATCAGCTCAAAGCCCTATCATTACCACGATCAATACACTGAAAATCCTGGCTTCAGATATGGATCTCTGATGGGAGCCAAAGCTCTGGACAATTTTGCTTTTTTGTTTGAGGTATGTTTTTTGCTTGCCTGACATTAAGTGTAAAAGTACATGATGGGAGACACTGTTACTGTCTTTAATAGTTTAAGGTCTTTATCTCTCTCTTTTCTCTGTTTCTTTCGCTTAGACATGCGTAAAAAACCTAAACACACACACACACACACACACACACACACACACACACACACACACTTACCAACACAAACAACAACACATGAAACTTGTGATTCAATCAGGGATTGAATTCACCATTGAATTCAAGATGTTATAAAGCCAAAGAAAAGAGTGGAGCAGACACATGAAAAGCATTCATGAGTTCCAATCTGTTGAATGTCTCCTTCAGTGGATTATTCACCTGACCTTCAGCTGCAAACACGTGGTGATCTCTGGAAACAGAGATAGTTATTAAAGTTACTAATGAAGTTTTAAGAAGCACAACAGAAAAAGCTGATAATGCAGATTATAATAAAAGCCAGCACAAGCTGTCTTGAAAAGTAATAATAAAATGTCTGATGCAACAACACATGGACTGAAGGGCGTACGTTTAAAAATAATAATAATAAGAGAACTGGAATGCCAGGAAGATTGCCAACACCAGTTTCAATAATGAGATGGGAAAATGTATTCAACTCTTCATGCAAGTCTGAAGACATCTAATCAAAACTAAGTGATATGAAATTTGAAGTAACAGAAATTTGAATTGGCATGCATTAAATGAAAGAAGAGAAAAGAAAAATAACTCTAAATGGAGGGGCTCGTTTTGTCTGGCAGCAAGAATATCTGTGTTTAAAGCAACATTAAGTGACTTAATGATGAATACATTTTTTAAAAAAACGAATTATAATTTAGTTTTATAATTTAAAAACTTTAATCGAGTCATAATTTAGGCTTTATCACATCATCAATGACATAAGCACTTTAAGTAGTGTGATTTCTGTGTTTCACAAAGAGCAGGTTTTTAATCATGCTTCCAATATAACACCAACGAGTTGACGGCTTTAGTTGAGCACAAACAGCTTTTTTTCACCTTCCTGCAAACAGTGAACTATCTCAGCAGATGACCCAGCTAATTAATGCCTTACTACCAGATCACAATCTGAAAGTGTGAGCATTCTAGCTTCTTTAAAAAAAGAGCAGCTCAGCCCTGGATTCAGCTTCCTCTTCTGTGTGAATTCATCACCAGGAAAGAAAGTCGGGAACAGTTTGAAGATGCACAGAGGGAGAAGGAGAAAGTCGAAGTCGAACGGGAGGGGGGGGATCGTCTTTCCTTCATGTTGAACATGTGCTCCTGCTGGCTGTCAGCGTGTCTGCAGGTACGCTCCAGAAGTGTTGTCCATCTCTCCTTTGTTATTGTCTTTACTGCTAATGTTTTGTCGGGGCGATCCACTGGTTTAGATCTCTGTTTGTCCATCAGTGCATCAGCGACTCTCTCTCACTTCCTGTCAAAGACGCCCGATCGAGTGTTTTCCATGAGTAAGGACTCACTCTGCTGTCATGCTGTGATGGTGGAGAAGGATGTTTGTCGTTCCCTGTCGGGGTCCAGCTCCATCACGTTTTCCTGATTTTACATCACTGCTATAAAGATCTTCACTCCTTCTTTGCGATGAATTGAATTGTTGGATAGTTATTGTTTTCTTTCCTATTTATGCCTGCCTCCTCCCCCATCGGAGCCGTGCTCTCCTTTCTCTTGGTGCCAACACACGGCTTACTGTTCCGAGTGTTCCCAGTATTCCCAGTTGTTTTTTTTTTCAGAGCATCCTTGTTTTTGAATCGGAAAGAAACTAGTGGACCATGTTCTGGAACAGTCTGAATCCTTTTCACCTGCATTCTTAAATGGGCTGTGTATCCCAGATTGCCAGTGTCGGTGCATCCCGGTGCTGACTTCCTTCCTCGTCCAGGAAGCTTCTGAAGGAATCTGTTCTGTGTTCTCAGTGTTGGGCTTCATTACATTTAGAAGGGCTTGGTTGCAATTTCCAAAACTGGAACAGATTCACCCATCAGTATTTGAAAACAAGCTCAAAAGTTGAACCAAGATCTAGATTCACTCATCCATGATCTTTCACATAAACGTCCTTGGTTATTTTCTGCCACTTCAGATAAGTAATGACTTACATCATTACCATATTTGATAAAGCACTAACAATAACCAAAACACTAATTGTCACAATAATTTTCCTTAAAAAGACAGGAAGGGGCTGGAGGTGGAGGATGGATTTCCACCTACCACCGTGGACCCGACGCTGCCCAGGACGTAAACAGGTGGAAGTAAAAGACGGAGGCTTTAAAAAGCAGGTTAGAGCCGGAGTGTGAGGTTCTCTGGAAGGATCAGTTTTTATCTGCGCTGTCAAAGGGTTCCTGCCTGACATGAAACTGAAGTTTTTGGAGGTGAAGCAGAGAGGGGATGTTGTTCAGCTCCGGATGTCGGGCAGGAACTGGGGGTTCTCCAGGACCAGATACTCAGGAACAGAGATCTGTGTTTCTTCATTTTTTAAATCTTACCACTTGAGTCAAAGCAGATGATTCTAAACCTCATATTTTGATGTATCATATTGTACCCTTAACTTGTTCTCTGTATCATGAAGCAACACGTAATTATTGTAGCACATGTTTTAGTCCACAGCAATTATAGCCATTCCACGATAATGACAAAATTAGATCAATCTTCCGAGGAGTGATCTTCAGCTGACTGCTGCATAAACCCGTTCACATTAAAACCTCCACTCTGTCCTTTAAATAGAGACTGTAGCCAAGCATTGCTCTCCTAAAATAAGCCTGGCTTTAAGTCAACACATAAATGTGGATAATGATGTTGTTACAGTCCACAAGTTGAGGACCCAGAGCTTCATAAATGTGCAGCCACGTGGACTCAGAGTTGACTCAAGCAGTCAGGGATTCGAGCTGAGGGATTAAAGGACTCAGCCCCTGAGTCTCTCTCTCTCTCTCTCTCTCTCTCTCTCTCTCTCTCTCTCTGAAAATAAACTGCTTAAAATTATGCAAATCTATCCGATGCCTAACAAATAAACTGTATCGAATGATGGTGTACAGGGAGATAAGTGCTATATTTCTGATTCAGTTCTCCTGTTGGGACAGTTGATGGAGGGGGACGTCAGATTGATCGCTTCATCCACGGGGGCAGATGAGTTGGATCAAAGGGGCGGAGAAGCCAGCAGATGACCCGACATCACCCGGTCACGCTGATCGTGGAAGGCACACACTTTTACTTGAGAATCTTTATTCTTTGGACCCGCGTTCGCTGCTTCAAAGGAAAGAGCGACTGCACTTAAATGCAATTTTGACATAAGCTACTTACATCTGTGTGATTATTTCGCTCACATTTCCATTCCGGAGACCGACATTTCCACTGCAGAGTGTTTATTTAAGGGACCGTTTTGAATTTGGAGTCAAACAGTTGGCCAGACAATCATCAGAGACGTCCCCTCTACTCAATATTTATTGAGCTTAAGGCTATTTATCCCTTTTGAAATCTTTTAAAATTGCATACAGACTGACTAAATGTGAGAAGGGGCCATTTTCATGGAGTTTATGGGCAGGAGTTGAGTCGTAGCCGGGGCGCTTTCTCGCTCAGCAGAGCACCGCTGAGGCGCCCAAATGCTCAGAGCTCCTTTTAAGGGTGTCTTCCTCACTCTGGAACCCCTCCCGCCATGATTACGAGTGCCTGTGCTGATTGTATGTTCTTGTCTTGTGTTCGCTGCATTCATCTCGTGTGTAATAACGAGAGTACGAAAACACTCATTTCCCCCCTCAGAGGGACTAATAAAGTATTCTTCTCCTGCTCTTCGTGTTTCTCTAACTCCCACAAGAAGCCTCTGTGGCTGTCATCTGCATTTCCTCCTCACACTCTGGATCTCCGAACACATTTTTCACATATCTGTGGCACTGTTTCCCTCGTCACAGCGAATGATTCACATTAACAAATATAATTGCAAATGCGTTGGGGATAGAAGCAACCACTCCAAATAGGCCCCCGGTCCACTGATCAGCCCAGCAGGGTGAAACCATCAAGTGTCACTGGTGTCAGCCGCTCGGGTCATTTAATTAGAGAATCGCCATGAAGTGCGGACGCAGATGGGCGCGCGCGTGTCAACTGCTCTCTGAATGAAATGCATCAGGCATGTTTGCTGTGTTTAATTTGGAGAGGCCAGGAATTTAAAAAAAAAAAGCAAAAAAAGCAAAAAAAGTGATGACACACTGCACACTGCAGGACTCAAACGCCGGAGGACTCAAATAACTGAATCCATCAAATTGGGATGTCGCACATTATCATCTGTCTCTGCCTGAAGTGGAGCTGTGCCCTTCGTGCGTGTTCATTATTTACACACTCTTTCTTGGAATCCTGGATGTTCTGCACCTGATACTCGTGTATGAGGGGAACATTCTCTCTCCATTGACATTTAATGAATGACAGCCAACAGCTCTGAATAACGTTAGTTCCATCACCACAATGCACAACAAAGAGCTGTTCTGTTGCTGGCTGCAATTGGCCATGACACACCTGGACTTGTTGTCGGCGAAATACCACATGAGTGATGACAAAGACAAAATTTATCATGCTCAAAATGTATGCTCAAAATTTATCCTTGAAACAAATTGACAAAGGATTTCTAGTGTCCTACAAAATATTTCCACTTTAATTATCAGTCTCCCCCTCATTGTGTTTTCCTCAGAACCTTATAATTATAAAAAATGAGTTGACATCCTGTATTCCATATCCTAGTTCATGTTAAATTTAGAAAATATGTGCGGGTTTCTGGTTTGGTGTTATCTCAAGAATGTAGATTAGGGCTTCTTGGATGCCTGAGAGTCACGCTGTGGCGCTCGCTGTGGAATACCCTTCATTAGAATGGTGTCCTGTCTGCTACGCTGCGCTCACAGGCGTCCAGGGTAGCAACAAGGTGAAATTGGATAATCTTCCACGGCACACCTGATGAATTCTCACGGCACAGCGGCTGGGAAACGCTGGTTTAATTGGACTAATTTAATACATTCAGAGACCTGGTTCCAGGAAGTGGAGAGACTGCTCCAACTTCAACGTGCCAAGCACTCCGAGGCTTCCTCCGTTGATGGCACTAACTGCCTGTTCAAGGCCGGACTCTGAGTAAACAACGGGAGTAAACGGAAGGGAGAAGCGGAAAAAAAGACGCAGATCTTTGGTCCCTCATTGAGCCTCGATATGGCATCGCCAGTTGTTTGACAGGTCTTTTCTGCAGGTTAAAACATTGATTCGAGCCAGCCGTGTTAGCTTTTCCATATGATCACAAACGAAATGGAACCAGCCCCCCCCCCCACACACGTGATTCAAAGTGTGTTTGTCTGATCCTGCCATTTTGCCAGGTATTCATGTTAATAGCAGCTTTTCGGCTTAAAAGGTGCACCCCTGCTGTTACCGCTGACTCTGCCTCTGTAATGGTCTGTGTCCTCAGAAAGACTTTTGTTGCTGATTATATATCCCTCAGAATTGGCCAAATTGTAATCACAGTCCAATTTATTCCTCTCTGTATTAAGAGATGAGTGGTTGGAGTTGAGTCGGTATAGGGCCTCCTGCGGCGTGGCCACAATTGTAAGCATGTCTGGCCGGTAACGTGCAGAGTGATATGCAGAAATCATGGCCACGTTTTGGTTCTCTTCTTCAGAGAATGCTAAAAACGGTAAACAGAGGCTGCCTGCTGAATGCCTTTGTCGCAGCCCGACCTCTAACGTGCCGCCGCTTCAGCCTTTTGGGGATTATTCATTAAAACGGCACATCAGTCGAAATCCCCGCGCCGATACCCCCCCCCCACAGCCTTCAACTTTTATTCGGTGATGTCGAAAGTGTGATTCCCAGGATGAAGAACTAAACACAGTAGCTCATTTCACATCCGCCGTGCTCGCAGCGTGTCTACCTGGAATGGTTTCAGCTCCCAGGAAATGGCCCCACACAGGCATGACAGACCGAGCGTGACAGTCCCCATTATCAGCTTTACCTGAATAGCCAGTCCAGGTTATTACGAGGTAGAGTAGTTGGTTTTTGGCTGTGAGGGGGGGCACACAGATTTTCCATATCACTGTAGCCATGAGAGAAATTGTTGTATTCAAAGCTACGCCGAGCATGCAGCGGGCTCATCTGCTCTGTGCACTTAGTGAATCACCCCAGCCTACCTGGAAATGGTGATAAAATAGACTCTTCAAGGAACGTCACAAGCAATTTAAGGTCGCTAACTGAAAGGATGTCGGGGATCCTCGCATCCGTGGGAGGAAAACGATAATGTGAAGGCGTCTACGTCAATACCACGCTCAAGTTCCGTCAAATAAAGTCACGATAAAGTTGTCAAATAAAGTTAGAGAGTAATGTCGGTATTGTGACTTCGGATTTTCTGTCCTAATTGGAAGCGCTTAATGTTTTTTTTCATGCAAAATGGAGGGAAAAATCGAGTATTGCAGTGTAACATCATGCCAAGTTTTCAATTCATTAAACCTTTATTTCCTTTGATTCGATGTTGCTCTGTTTGACATTAAATTTGACACTTTATGTTTTCACTGCAGACACGCTGAAGAAAACATCACAGTAAAGATGGAACAGTCCATCCACATCTGAAAGAGATCGATGATATCACAGTGAACCTGATTGAGCCGAGCGCATTAGTGAATTATTTTTTCAGTAATGATGAGAAATTACCACTTGCTGTTTTGGACTTCAGATCTGCATGGTTGGTAATCAATAACCGCCACACAAATACTCGGACGCATATTTATCTTCTCTGTGGCCAGTTCAGTCGTCTTCTCTGCTTTATTTAGATCTATCCCCCTCATAAGCTCCCTCAGTAAATAAAGTGTTAGTTCTCCTGGAGGTCCTATTGCCTCTTCTCCCTGCAGACTCTCCTCCTCCTCCTACTTTTCTCCATCTCCCCCTCAGGTCTTACAGCCAAGGCTGACCTCTGCACAGTCACACTAACACTTCATCTCACATCATTAATGGACTTGATTTTCTCCCTTCCTCATATACAGAGCTCTTTTGCTCCAACATTTGGACCTAGGTAGCCGTCAGACATCCCCGATGACTACTAAACAGCTGTGGCTGGTGAAATATATTCTAGGTGGGGCTGAATTTAGCACATATGGTTTGGTTTAATAACCCAAAACATTTGACCACAAATGAGTGGATACCATTTTTATGTGAAATCACAATTTGATGATAATAATAATAATAAGTTGATTAATTTAACATTTTTCCCCCTCTATCACGGAGGGCAGAGCTCCAGCGCCTCCTAT
Organism: Lagocephalus sceleratus; assembly: GCA_911728415.1. Lineage (NCBI taxonomy): Eukaryota > Metazoa > Chordata > Actinopteri > Tetraodontiformes > Tetraodontidae > Lagocephalus > Lagocephalus sceleratus. The sequence continues at coordinate 1,910,730 of CAJVRN010000040.1, forward strand.
AGGCCACTGCCCACTGCTACCCAATTAGAGGAGGTGGTTCTTGAAATAAGTCAAATATATCAACAGCAAATATACAAACACCTTTTATCTATATAAGTTAGTCCTTTATTAACGATAATGACAGTGGGTCTGTCATAGGGTAGAGCTCTTTGCCCTTTCCTTTCGGGTGTGAAGCTGACTGAATCTTTCTGCAGTTAGGTGTTGATTGGAGGCCAAGAGGAATTAAAGCTGCCTGTGTGTTGAACCACGGAAAGTTGCGTATTTCTTATTCATCTGTTTGATGCTGGTGCTATGGGGTTTCCTTGACTGTGAACTCTTTGATACGGACTCCAAACAACATGTCACTTTTATTCATCATCAGTCATTCAATTAACCTGAAAACATGAAAGTCTTGGAGCGAGCGCAGGTAAACAACAGACGGTAAACAACAAGGGAGGCATTGTGCCGCACGCATTCGCAGCATCTCACCCGAGCCCACTCGCTTCTTATTAAGCTCTTCCAAAAATGCTAACCTGGATCAAAGATAAAAACCACTTTTTTAGCTGCTTTCATCACTACAAAGTGTTCTTGACAGGAAGTCTGGCAGAATTCAAAGAGCGTTCATGTTGTTTCTTGCTGTTTGTTTTAAAATGCTACTGTCTTTTCTATGTTTAATGCCCTTTACTTCAATAATCCCGAAAATTACCAGCACGGTGGTCTTGACCTGCGCTGAAACCTTAATGTCAGCATGTGCGGCCGGTCTGGCCGAACCAATCAAGAGCCTTCTGATGCTTCTGCTTTGCGTCGTTTGAGATAACGAGGGAATGGCGGACGACTTATTGGTGAGTTGAGGAATGACAGAAAATGCGCCGAACACCACGCACCATGAGACCATAGACCGTTATTACAAATGGATATTGTTGAGTTGTTTATTCCAATTGGGAAGTAGTTAGAAAATAAATTACATGACATCCAAAATAAAATAGTGTAGAAGACTACAATAAAAAATGAGGGATTTTTAATGGAATACATTTTCTAACTGCTCCACATGTATGTGTTATCAAGTTATTGTGGTTCCACCCAACCATCTATCCATCCGTCTTCTACTTCTTGTTCCTCCACAGAGGGTTGTGGGGGGACTGGAGCCTATCCAAGCTGACATTGGGCGAAGGCGGGGTCACCCTGGACTGGACACCAGTCAGTCACAGGGCTGACATACAAAGAGACAAACAACCACTCATGCTCACACTCACACCTAAGGACAATTTAGAGTTCCCAGTTAACCTAACCCCCAGTTGTTCAATGTCTTTGGACTTTGGGAAGAAGCTGGAGTACCCGGAGAGAACCCACACAGGGAGAACATGAAGACTCCACACAGAAAGACCCCAGCCTCCATCACAATTGGGATTAGAACCTGAGACCTTCTTGCTGTGATGCTAACCGCAACGCCACTGTGCTGCCCCTTATTGCAGTTCCATGCTATAAAAACAAAAAAAAGAAAAAGAAAGCTAATCCAGCTGGATTTGTGCATTCATGATAAATCCAAAAGAATAAAAACATGTGCAAGTATTGCACCTTTCAAAAGTTAAGCCGTTGAGAGTTGCTGTATCAGAGACTGGATTACAAGGGATTATGTGAGGCTGTAATTCACGGCTGTCCGGTATTTGTGCCACACGTATCCTCGTTTTTTTCCCTTTCCCATCATGGCTGATGATATCAATTAAAAACCACAACACTGTGCCAGGCAACCGTTTGGAGGTGCTTTCACATTACAGGTGCCCAAATTGCTTCTGTCTCTGGCTATTTCCTCATAATGGGCATAAATGAATTGGAAAATGTAGATGTGCCCGAATTGCCTGTGGAGAAATTGATTCCGCACCAGCTGACAGGTCCATGTTGAAGAGACTAAGAGGCTGTGAGATGCCCCCCGCCACCACCACCCATCCACGACCCCTTTGTGCGGGTCGGATGCAATGAGAGAGCCCCGTCTCATTGATCCCCTCCTTCCTGCTTTACTCCAGTAATCCAAGGTGGAATTGGTTTTCATTATTTGGCCGTGCTGCACTGCAGCTCCGTTGTCTTTGTCTCTGTACGCCGTTTCTGGATGATCGATGGGGATGCAGGTCATGTTAATATGAGTGAGTGCTTGATTAATTAGCCTCCGCAGAAGCCTTTTGCTGATGCCTGCTGATGCAGGTGTGAATTTCTGTGTTTACTGCGGAGTCGCTGGGAAAAACTGCAGTAATCTCTGCTTTCAGCCGCCTGCGCGCAGGAGTCGGCTGTGACAAACGTGCGCAGTTTACACAAAAATCCGGACGCACTCTCACGGACTACTTAGACCTCTTTACATTCATTGTGAGAGAACAGGCCCCAATTTCCGCTCATCTCAGGAGATTTGTCTGGCCCTAATCTGACTCTGCAGTTATAATCTTGGAGGAGAGAGAGGATTAATTTTGTCAGACCACTCACAGAACTGCCACATAATGAATGTCAGTCAAACACTTGTCTCGTGTGTCACCGCGGGAAGGATCTGCTGGCTAAAGCAGCCTGTCAGATCTCCCTGAGGGATATATAATTAAAGGAGAGTGATGTTAAACTGTAAGTAGCATGTTTGGGATTATGTGTGGGCAGATATAGAGTCATTTCTTCTTCTATTGCAAGAACAAAAAAACACATTTTAAAAGCAAAAGAGCAAAGAATGGCTTTTTTTTTTTTTTTAAATTGACCTGATTCAGAACACTGGGACGATTCACTGATTTTACAATAAACCCTCATTTACTGTAACAAAATGTTGTGATTAAATAATGAGAATTTCATTAAAAGTGCTTCACCTTTGGATGGACCCCAGTGTATTCCCATCTCCCCCGCAGGACATTCATGTTTAATGATGTTTAGTGTGGATGAACCAAGGATTCCGCTCTTCCTGGAGCTAGAAAAGTCAAAAGCTACGTCAGCATCAGAGCTTTAGGACGTGGAGGCCCGAGGAGCTCCCTGGATCTGTTTGATTAACAAGATCCAAGAGAGGCAGCAGACAGCAGCCCCACCGGGGAAAGGTTCCAACACAAATGTATTCAGCCCAGTCCAAAAGAACAGCAAGCAATCCACCACGAATCCAGCTGCTCGCTTCCAAATGAGGTGGAACAATGGGAACTCGCAGGAGACAACAGAGGAACGCAGACAAGATGATCAGGCTGAGCAGAACCACCTGGAACAGCGGGGAGGACATCGGGGGGGTGGGCGAGGACGACTAAACACGGGAAGTCGAGGGAACTTTAAGCACAAGATTTCTCACAGAGCCCCGAACCAAATGAACTAAACCTTAACTGATGGAGACCTTCGGAGCGGTGACATTTACCGTTTCAGTTCCTCCAGAAAGAGCCCAGATGTGATAGACGGTGAAGGTTGCTGCAGCCAAGGAATCAAAAGTCAGGAAAGCTTTAAGAGGCTACACCCAGTTCCTTGAATGACATAACAGCGACCTCGAAGGGGTCTGTCTCTACAGGTGTGTTGGCTGCTTGGTCCATGGTCTGAATACAGAAGCTAATCCTCACTTGTTCTGCAGCTCTATTTAAATGCATTATACTCCATCTTGCCTCTCTCTTTTCTCACTACTTTGCCATTTTGCGGAAAATTGAGCTTATTTGGTCGCTTGAAAGGATCCACTCAAAGAGGGACACTTCATCTAAAGAGTTTCAGGAACAAAAAAGTCTGAAAGTATCTGTTTGGGTCCATTTCTACAATGAAGAAGTAAGAATTGCCTTCATGTATAGAGTCGGACAATCAGGATATATTTTGGTCCTTTCATACTTTCGTACTTCATGAAGAGTGAGTAATAACAAAAACAAGCAGGACCGTCATGCAACCGAGCTGCAGCAGCTTTAATCCTGGTGTGTCCCTCATCCACCACTTAGAGAATTAGCAGATGATGAGACTGTGCTAAAAGCCTCAGCAAAGTTGTGTGATTTAGATAACACTTAAAGCACATTAACGCTTGGCAGGAGGAGTTCCGCGAGCAGAGGTGGCCCCATTATAGATCATGCGTAACAAGACAACCTCTCTCAAGTCGGCGACTCTTTTCTTTCACTCATTTTATCACTCCCGCCTCACCCGAGGGATGGCGGGAACGGTGTCTTCATAATGCATAAGTGAAAAACAAAAAGGAGACATCTCTATCATTTATGAAACAAGAGCTGAAGCAGATCTCAAAAGGCTCACATTTTATAAAACAGCCAGAATGGGAAAAGAAAGGAGCTAAATGACGCCCACTGATATAGCATCAGGTTTTGGCTTCAGATCTCAAAAAGTGCTGGAAAATGTCACAGTCTAATTCTCGGCATTTCACGAGCTGATCGATAATGGAAAGACTGACGGAACGACGAGAAAAATAAACACAGTTCGTAGCGGGCTGGATGCGAGACACAAGCGTGAGCGGACTAATCAGCTGTGGTTCCTTCAAGCGTCCCGCAGTCACAGTGACGCGGCCTGCAGAAGCAAAGCAGCCATTAAGGCGTCTGTGAGCGCCCTGACAGCTCCAACAAAAACATAAAAAAAACCTGCTGAGCAAACGGTCCATTTGAGAAAGTCTTGTGACATTTGCTGGGCTGCAAATCGTATCAGAACGCTCTCACTTCAAGAATAAAATACTGCTTGGAAATATTAGCACCAGAGTGCGTGGAGTCTCTAAGAAAAGAATAAGCAGTTTGGTGACAAACAAAAAGAGTTCAGAGCTGTTATCGATTATCGATCTTATCAGATAGAATGCTCACCCAACAGTTGGGCTGAATACATTGTAGAAAAAAGCCAAACAACAAATTAATAGGATAGCACACTGTTTAATTACAATTGGGTCCTGAAATGGTCTTAATTTTGTTTTTTTAAAGGTCCATTCGGTTTCCTCATTTATAATGGATTACCAGAAACAATCCAATCAAAAACACAGTTTTACAGCTTCTTGTTGTGTAATGTGACCTTAGCATACCAGCTGCTCTGTTTTCAAATTAATGAGCCATTCATACAAATACTGATGCATCTCTTCCAGCATGATAGAATGTTGCTCCATCGTCAAAAATCTGGCACAAATGACTGTGAGTCATATATTAATGGACTTACAATAGCCCAGCTTGGTTATAAAAGCAAAAACAAATATCTCATAGCTCCTGCTGTCAAACATTTGAGCTGACTTTTGCAATCTAGAGAATAATAAATCAAACATGAGCACAGGGATCCAGTCCTTGTAAGCTATTTGACATTCTTCCCTCAGTATAGAGAAACACCATATCAGAGTAATGTATTTAGTGCTCTCTCCCTCTCCCTCTTTCGCTCTCTCGCTGTCTGTCTGCCTGTCTTTCTCTCTCTCAATAACACACAAACTCTCTCTGTAAACACACACCTCACTGTGTTGTCAAAGACAGAATGATGGCAGAGGAGAGATGTTTTATATATATATTTTTTTACATTCAAGAACATGAGAAATGTGAAAGCTGTGGAGTCTGGCCGGACAAGCGCGGCCATGTGTGAGGTGGGAGAATCCTCCATTTCAGGGCAGGAGATGCAACGCTTTAAGGTGTCAGAGGTACATTATTTGTGAATCTGTAAAAAAAATAAAAATAAAATAACAACAAAAAAGAAGAGCCAAACTGATACTTTGAAACCAAAGAGATGAGAAGAAAAGGAATCTTTCCATAACAACTGAATATTTCCCCTTTGGCGCCCTTTTAAGTGTTGGGGAAGTGGAAAAATGTAGGGCAGGCCTCATTTGCAATTCCACCCGCCCTTTTCTCCGCTTCTGGCCCCGCGTCACGAGGCCGAGACTCGCTGATCTCAAAACGTTCAAGAAAACAGACTGAGCGGATTACGGAAGGGACTCGTCATTCAGCGCACACCGTCGTCCGTCCAGTCAAATTAGCCTTCCGCTAACGGGCCACGTCCCCGCCACGCTGTCTCTCTTTTGTTAAAAGCGTATCTATCTCATTTTCCCTTATCTTCCCGCTACCAAATGCCTCTGGCAGAGGACAATGGGGGCTGCGACGGGTGGTCAAAATTGCTGCATTGGCCCGGCTTCAGTCTCATTTCCCAGTTCATTTAAATACGTGCCCGCCGCCGCCGCTGCAGCCAAAACACACTCTGGTTACGTGTTTGGATGCCTCGGGGCGCCCGTCTCTTTGGGTGGTGTCTGTCAGCCTCTCAGAGGACTGCGAGCTCAGGCTGACCCAAATACGTTGTTTTAGTCTTCGGAGCGATTCAAGCTTCGCACCGTCACCAAAATAATTAGTGGCGACGGCGCCGCCGCGGATGGAGCGGGTCCAGGAGCCCGCGATGGCGAGCTCGGCTATCCCCGTAAATGAGCTTCAGGTGCGGTTTCGCACACCTCGCTGAATATTTGACCGTAAAACATATTTGTGCAGTTCTGACGGTTGCCAAGTAACATGCGCGTGTGAGGGGTAACCTGCCAGCTGATTAAAGTCTCTCTCCCAAGCCTCGTTCTTATTCTGGATGTCCCCTCCGTCCTCCTGGGATTATACCACACGAGCATCCCTCTTTCCACAAACCCACTAACCTCCTTCTGAATTATAGCTCCCTCCTATATAGATCTTTTTATACTTTCTCCACGATAACATTACTGTTTGATGCCTCTCCACTTTTAAGTTTACCCACTGCTCAGAGGGCAGCTGGTGAAAAATATTCCAAGTGGGGCTGTGAAACGACTGGATACCAGTGTTATGTGAAATAATAATCATGTGAAAAATAGTGAAAACACATGAATATATTCACATTTCAGAACATTAAAGGCATATTGGACTGACTGACCGTGGCACACAAGCTTTTTTATTTTTTAGTAGGGCAATATTTTCAGCGCCCCATGACCATAAAATTCTGCAATGCTGATTGGCTAAAAATACCTTAATTTGCCCTGGCAACCGTCCACGCTTGGCTAAGAGGGACACTCTAACCCAGGGGTGTCCAAACTGTTCCCCAAAGGGCCGTGTGGCTGCAGTTTTTTGTTCCAACCAGTCAAGCTCACCCAGTTTGACCAATCAGCTGTTGAAGACTCAGATGAGTTGATTAAGTGAGTCCAGTCTGGTGTGCTGCTGCTGGGTTGAACCAGAACCTGCAGCCCCACAGCCCTTTGGGGAAGAGTGTGGAGACCCCTGCAACCAGTGCCCCTGGACGGAAACGATACGAGTCAGTCTGGGGAGATTCACTGGTAAATAGGTGGAAATGTGGTTTATATGATTCATCTGGCATGCAGGCACACACACTAGTGGGTAAAAGAGGAATTTAAAACTGGCCCCAGCGCCCCCTATGGGTCAAACCGCCCTTGCCCGCGAGGAAAAATGTAACCCATCTCTCTGCTTTGTTCGAAAGAAGACGGCCATTTTAGAGCACGAAATGTGCTTATATGCGAGAAATTCTGATGGAAAACTTGAAACCACGAAAAATCAGGCGAGGACTCGACCTCCCCCTTTAACGACTGACGGGATTCCGCAGCGGTGACGGCCAGGACGGCGGCTGCACTCGGCGTGGTGAAGAAACAGGCAGCACCGACAACAGCGTCAGTGTTCAGCAAAGCCCAATCCTTCACTGTCTCATCATTTATAGAAGTTCCACTTGATCAAACAATGAAATAGATAGTTGTAATAATTTCGTTTGCTCTGAAAGCCCAGCGTTTTTTTTCTTTTTTTTAATCTTCTGTCGTGATTTGTTTCCCTTCTGCCGCCTTTCCACTCGCTTCCCTGATTGTAGCCATCTGCTCTCCCTCCCACCTGCCTCCTTATCTCTCCACCTCCCTCGTGTATTGAAGCTCACTGCAGTCTCCGTCAGCTCATCACGAGTCAAATGTTCAGATGTCTGTCTGCTACTTTTCCCTCGCGCTCCGAGCGTTGCCGGGTTTAGTTTAGCTGTTATTTATTGTCAATAAGGATCTAATTTGTCGTGCTCGAATTCTCGAATAGTTTGCGAGGCGTCTGGAGTTAAACAAACCTCTCTAAACCTCCGTCTGTCCCTCAGTTCAACGTTTGGGTCCTATCGGACAGCTACACAGTTGTCAAATCATCGTGTCAATACTGGAATCATTCCATAAAAGGACCCTATTGAAACTGTTTTGTCAGCCTCAACTTCCTTTGTGGGGTCGTGGTGAAAGGTCTACGGGTCGATCCCAGCTGCATGTTGTTGTGTGTGGACAGACAAGTCACCAGCTCATTACAGGACCCTCTGGGGGTTTGAGCAAAGTCCAAACCTTTTAATTTTTTGTCTCATATGGGGATTGAACCAAGACCCATTGACTTCTAAGCCCAATCCCCGATGGACTGAGCTTCCAACAACAACAACGGCGGATCACCACTGAATCAAGTCATGGCCTAAAGAATCAATACTAGCACAGTAGCTACATCTGGTAAAAGGAATATAGGGGGAGAATATAGCCAGAGAAGAGGCAGGTGTGGTTGAGAGTGAGAGGAGAGCCCACAGGCGAACTTCTGCTTTGCTTTGTGTGCCTAACGCACACTTTTGTCAGGTTTAAGTAACACAAACATACAGACAGGAGCCGCCAGTGGAGACTTCACTTCCAGCCTCTGGGCTCCCAGTTGTGAGCTTTAGCAGCTGTCCAGCCGGCCGCAATACAGCAAGCACCTGCGAAGGCACCAGAACTCTAACAGTCAGTGCTTTTCTTTAGACCCATCATCGATCTCCCTGCCACTAAATACGTGTGTTTTAGACTACCGTCCAAAGGTAAAGGACAACGATTGTAAAGCAGACCCACTCTCCACACACAGTGATTAATGGACACTGTCATTCGTGGGACAACGTTAGTGCAAACCATTTACCAGGGCCGGGGTCTTGTTAGAGCTCTGGTGACAGGATCTCACACAGCCTAATGTGTTCTGCTCCCATACGAGGGGAGGCGTTGTCAAAAACCCCATGTGTCAGAATCCTCACTTATTCTGGTGAGCCAAGAATATGGAACACCCCCACACACACACACACACCTTGCACTTCTGTCTTTGTGAGAATGTTCATAGATAATGTATTACCCAGCCCCTAACCACCCTACCGAACCCTGATTTAACCCAAACCCAAGTCTTCACCCTGTGTGAGGACCAGCCAACATGTCCTCACTTCCCAAATATGTCCTCATTTTATCAGTAGATTTGAGTAATACGTAGAAAGAACACACACACACACACACACACACACACACACACACACACACACACACACACACCAGACAGACCTTTAGAAAAGCTGCCATGTTATAATTGATAATACCTGCACAGCATTACCAGAATGCAAATGCCAACGTTCCCACAACACAAGAAGTTTTTCTGTTTTTTTCCCCGGCTTTAACCTCTGTTCTCAGGAACAAACAAGTGTATGCCACCATGCCCCATTAAGCTCATCCTCAGGAAGAAAGGTGGATCAGGGCTGCAAAGTTTCTGGACTGAATTAGCAGCTTGTTTGCGAGCAGCACCATCCATTGTGGGTAAATACCAAAGGGGATGTCCTGGAAGCTGGCTGAGTCCCTCATCTGTTACAGGAATCGTTTCATGAAACACAAACAACAATGAGCAGGGGGGGGGGGGGGCTGTGGTTTTATTTTTTTTCCCAAAAATGAAAGGAAAGTTCTCAAAGAAGCTTAGTTGTCACATGCATTTGTAATCTGCGCTGGTGTCTGAGCACAGACACAACCATGCATGGAGAAGTGGAAAAAGTCAACTGCATAATTTTGTGTTCATAAACTAAAGACAGCGACCGTCGGAGATCTCGGAAGGTTGGATAAAAATCACAGTCCTCAGCAGGACTGTTGGAGCACGCCTCCGCCGCCTCCCAATGTGTTGTTTATCTCAATATTCATGAATATATCTGGGAAACGATTCAGCAGCACGATTTACGACGCCCCAGAAAACCTCATGGTGGTGGTGGTGGTGGTGGGCAGGGGGGGGGGGGGGGGGGTCATAGACGACTGAAGACCTCCTGAGCTTTTACGTTGCCCATCTTTCCAGCCTGCTCCAGTTTGACTGGTCCCGATGGGTGTTCGCCCAACTGTTATTTAGTTAATGGGTAGAGGATGGACAGGTTATTAAAAAGCCTTTCGAGTGAAACAGCTGTTGGAAAAAGAAAAAAGAAAAAAAAAAAAAAGAACAGCCTGAGTGACAGCAACGCCAGCGCAAATATTAGCTCAACATCTACCCTCTCCTCGAAGGAGCGACTTCATCTCCGTGGACTATGCTGCGCCTTCTAATCCTAATCAGAGGTGACGGGATTGAAAAAAAAAAAAAAAATCTATCAAGTTAAGGCTGTTTTGCTCAAAGCTGCAAGTCGGGGTGGTGGCCTGTTCCCCTGAGCCGTGCCTGATGATGGGGCCCTAAATGAGATTTGATTTGGGCAGTCCTCCTCTGAGGGTCGCGGGGGGACTGGAGCCTGTCCCAGTAACATTGGACGACGACGGGGGACACCCTGGACAGGACGCCGGTCCGCCGACGTGTCTTCAATCCTCCTAATCCCCAGTTGCGCATGTGTTAAAACTGCGGGAGTACCCGGAGAGAACCCACGCAGGGGGAACATGGAGACTCCGCACAGAAAGAATGGAACTGGTCACATCAATTGCTGTCAATCATGACTTCTCCAGCTCGTCCCTGGCGGACGCCCCAGCGTGCACTCACGCCGGTGCGTATGCGCAATTGCGCGTCCTTCGCGCATGGGCGCCAAATGTTTCCCCTCGCGCAAAATGGGCGCCCCCTCCTACGCAGGTGGTGTGTTCTGGGTTTAGGCAGGAGCGGCTACGCCTGTTCCCACTCAGACGAAAAAAGATCTGGTCTGTGCCAGATGTGACGGGGGTGGTCACCGAGACGGCCGCCGGTATCTGCGGCTCTTCCTCCGGCTCGCATCCAGACGCCGAGAAGGCCGACAAACATCTGCGTGGGATAGAAACCTCAAGTTTAAACAAACCAAATCGGCTGCTCGAGCTCCTGTCAGAGAAGTCTGGGCGCTCGTTTGCCCGGGAATGGATCCTCTGATGAATAATGCATTCAGTTTAATACATTTATTTTAACCTTCGCCCAAGTCAGAAGAGAATCTTCTCTGGAGTTAGTCTCGCAGTCTTAACGCATCCACCCTTACTTCCCCGATAGCGCGACTGTGTGACTGATCTACCTGTCACCTGCAGGACACCGTGGGTTTTTGTCATAAGCAACGAGCCGTCAGCACATTTGGCTTTTTTGAGAGCGTTTAAGGACAGCCCTATTCAAAGCTGCTGACTGAGGTGGACCTCGATGTGTGTGTGTGTGTGTGTGCGCGCGCGCAGCTAAGGGAATGTGCACCGGACGAAATGCAGCCTGAGAATTTTATTTGGGGGGGGGGAAACGTATTTCCAGACCTTTGCATCAGACTGAGTAGTGCAAATGTGGATGCAAAGCAGCTCTGTGGCACCTGTTCTCACACTGCGTGTGTGTGTGTGTGTGTGTGTGGGGGGGGGGTCAGTATAAACTGATCAGTGTCCACCAGCTCCGTCTGAGGACGGAAGATGACGAATTTGGGGGTAGACTCTCTGACTTTTCTTTACCGTCACCAGCCTCTCCCTCACAAACACAGTCATTCACTTTCTTCCGGGACTGTGATTGAACGATACCACCTTAAAAACGGTGAAGCTCGACCTGCGCGGCGGAATGTCCCCGTCCTTTCCCCGTCTTCCATCACTAACCTCTTGTCTCCGGCGAGGACGCTCCGCGCCACCTCTCCCGGATCTAATGGCCCCGCAGGGAGCAGCTCATCCACTTCCCATTTGGTGGTTAGGACCCTGATGGGGATATTTAAGGAAGGGACCCCCGCCTGCCTCCATTTGCTCCCCTGCAGGTAATCGATGAAGGATTCGGGGTTATAGCCAACGTGATTTATGCCCTCTATTTCCTCTGTCATGCCTCATGTACAAATCCAGAGCTTTTTCACCTCAAGTTCCAGCTGCCTGGACATTTCCCCTCTGGTTCTTGAACGGGCCCCGCGATTTATCTAATTGGCAAACCTTTTTTTTTTTTTTTTTTTTTAATTATTTATTTATTTGTTGTTGTTGTTGTGACTGCTCGGCGCAATATCTCACGCTCCGCTCCGTTAAGTAAATCACGGGGAGTCTAAACACAAAGGAAATCAAAACAGCCGGCGAAGCCAGCGATGCGTGCCCCTGTAATTATGTCAGTACCTGCAGCACCGAGGTGCACGCTCGTCTCTGCTCCCAGCATTCCCTGGAGGGGAACGGCGACACCGAGAACGCCGCCGCATGCGCACAGCTCCCAGGCTTCCTTTTGGAACGGGGGAGCATCCGATCAACAGCTTGTCGACGTTTGATGGTGGGGAAGAAAAACTGTGGGGAGCTGTTGTAAATCAGTAAATCAGAGGATTTTTGCAATTGTAATCAGTTTCTGCGGTTCCTTTGGTTGTGTTTTCCAATCCCCCGAACAACGGTTTGGAAACATTTACGCACAAGTTTAAAGTGAGTCGGAGGCGGAGTTGATCTTGATGAGCTCTTCCCGCGATATCGATCCTGGTAAGAGGAGAATGTGTTCCCCAAGCTTGTTCAGCTGGTTGTCAAGGGAACGTTCCTGAGTGTGCGTATGCGTGTGCGCGCCCGTGTGTGTGTGTGTGTGTGTGTGTGTGTGTGTGTGTGTATGCGGCTCAAATATTTGCGCAGCATATTTAAAGGCGACGAGATTGAATCAGAGCGTCTCATTCCTCAAAACAGACCCGCGCCTCACCCCGAGGAACCCGGAGGAGATGAAGCCGGAGCGGATCCACTTTGAGTCCCACTCGGAATCGGATGGAGGGGGGGGGGGGTTCCTGACCCCCCACACCTTCCCGGCGCGCAATAAAGAACGCGCCCTGCGTTCTTCATCATCCGCTATGTCCTGCCTGGAGCCTGAACGGTGATGAAGCAGCGTCCCTGTCCAGGAGCCAAGGACGGCCCCTGCGTACGAGGCAGCATCTGATGGATGGAGGGGAAAAAAATATAGGCCGCGAGAGGACAGACGAGACTCCTCAAATCTCATAAATCAAACCAAAAAAAAAACAAAAAAAACCCAATATCGCCTGGTGTTGATAAACCTTCGACCTATATTAATCCAGAGTAGCGATACAAATTAGCTGTAAAAGCAAACTCATAAACTTGCGCGTAAATCAGCTTCATCCGACAGAGACAATGCCATTAAGACACGCTGATATGATTTACTCCGCGCTCATGAATTATGCACGCCGAGGACGCGCTGACAGCCTAACTGAGGGTTATTGGCACATGTGGTTCAAAGTCCAGGCGCAGGTTAACTGTCTCTGTCTTAATAGAGGCGTTAATGGAGGGGGGGGGGGGGGGGCGTTTTCACATCACAAAAGGGAAGTAAATTAATATATAAATGATAGATCACTGGATGTGATGTGGGAGGAATAACGAGGAGGGCTGCAACAATAAGCTGCTGATTTTAGGTGTGTGAAGGGGTGTGTGTGTGTGTGTGTGTGTGTGTGGGGGGGGGGTTACACGTGGGACGTGGAGGGTCTCAGGTTTAGAACAGCAGTGCGCCCCCACCCTGCCTGAGCATCCCGGTCTGCTTCAAGGTCAACTGCAGGAGCAGAAGAGTCCGCCAGCTGCTTTGCGTTGTCGCCTCTTTATCGGAATGTGTGTGTTTTTGTTCCTTCAACGCGCGACCGGGATCAATGCAATGATAACAATAACCATCAGATGAGTGGGGGGGGGGGGGCATAATTCAGTCCTCCACGGCCCGGCGTGAGACACTACAATCATGGTCGATAAACGCGAGGAAAACAGTCAATACGGAAGCGGTCCGGAGAAAAGCGGATTCCCCTCCGCTCGGCTACAAGACTCTGCAGGCCTCGGTAGGGAGAGGCGGAGGCTCCAAGGGGTCGGCCGGTGATTCAGGGCCTGCGGCGCCGATAACGAAGCCCCTGGTAAATAGGTCCGTGCCGTTGTAATGGAAACAGTGGGATTCCTCTGAGGAGAGACTATTCCTAATTGGCCCAGTTGGAGTAAAAAAGAAGAAGCTGGAGCAGAGCACACCGGCCGACGGGCGCCAGTTGGGATTGGAGCAGAGCTGACTGGGTTTGTTTATCACAGGTTACATTTGAAAGCAGTAAGCAGTTCAACTTTCCTTCACGGGGGGGGGCAGGAAAGGAGGATTCTTCCCTCTCTCCTTGGAGAAAGCATGGGGTTAACTGTCAGGCTGGGAATCCTCAGATCTCAAGGAATGTTTCAAAAAAATTCCCAATGACATTTAATCCCACTCACCCCCCCTCCATTGTGACTCTCTGGTATCTCATCTATTTCCTTTTCCGCCATTCTGATCACTGCCCCCCCCCACACACACACACACACACACTCACACACACTCTGACCTTCCCCTTCGTCTCTTTGGGTCTCTGGCCCCATGTCAAATTCCTGATTCACCGCTCTGTCCGTCGATCAATAGAAAGCTTCTCTGTCAGCGGGAGCCGCTGCAGAGCCCCCCCGTCCTCCCCCCATCCACCCCCTCCCCCAGAGCCCCCCCATCCACCCCCCCCAGAGCCCCCCTGTCCTCCCCACATCCACCCCCCCCAGAGCCCCCCTGTCCTCCCCCATCCACCGCCCCTAGAGTCCCCCCCGGCTCCCAGCACCTTATCCTCCACTCCGGATCACTTTCGGTCGGCGCACCAGAAACTCCAGCGGAGGAAGGGGGGGGGCCTCTGAAGGGGCGTCCGGGCTGTTTGGGATGGTTTTCCCTCACGGATGACGGGAACAGAGAACCGCCCGGGAAAACAGGATATCAGCGCGAGACATGAGGAGGAGGAGAGAGGGATGCTCGGGAGGGAAATGGGAAGAAGTTGTGCATTCAGCTTAGGCTGCAGACCCCCCCCCCTCCTAATTTCTCTCCACCCCCTGGAAAACTCTCCCCCCTCCTTTTTCCCTCTCTTCCTTGCTCCTTCTCTCTCTCCCTACCCCTTTCCCTCTGTCTCCTCTCTTTCTTTCTCTCTCCCCTTTCCCTCTCTCCTCTCTTTCTCTCTCTCCCCTCTTTCCCTCTCTCCTCTCTTTCTCTCCCCCTCTCTCCCCTCTCTCCTCCCTCTCTTTCCCTCTCTCTCCTCCCCCCCCGCTGCCTCTGCAGCTGTGGTCTGTTGAGCATCACCTCCACACAGCGAGTGCCTTCACTTGAGCAGAAGAGGGAGAAGGAAGAGGAGGGTTCGCTGCCAGAGCGAGAGAGGAGGAAGACGAACAGGAGGAAGAGGAGGAAGAAGAGCAGGCGGCTTCGTGCAAGAGGGAGAGAGAGAGAGAGAGACGGGGAGGGGGGGCGTCCGGGGGGAGGACTTGAGGGGACGGCGTTGATGTGTCCCAAGCCCCGGCAGAGCCGAGGGACCAGGCAGAGCAGAGCACCGGAGCTGCTGATCTCCGAGTCTCTGCTAAAAGCTTGAGGAGGAGGAGAGGAGGAGGAGGAGAGGAGGAGGAGGAGGAGGAGAGGAGGAGGAGAGGAGGAAGGGTGGTGCAGCAGCCAGGAGCTCACCGTTTGGGGGGAGGGGGGGAAAGGGGGGAGGGTAGCATTTTGCAACGAAGAGCGGACACTTGGTCCCAAAGAGAGAGCGAGAGAGAGCGAGAGAGAGAGAGAGAGAGAGAGAGAGAGAGAGAGAGAGAGAGAGAGAGAAAAGAAAAATCCGCCTTCTGAGAAACTTTCCCAGCTTTTCCTTCCGGTGGATAACTTCTGGTGAGGAAATTCATTTTTGAAGCAAGACCCACTGCTGATATATTTATTTATTTCCTCCTCTTTTTTTCTTCTTCTTTCTCCTCTCCCCCCTGCTAAGAATAACTTTCTTTCCTGGGGAGGGGAGGGGAGGGGAGGAGTTGCTGGTTTTAAGCGGTCCATCCAAGCACAACACAGAATAACCTCTATTCGTCTGCGCAAATGGGGAGCAGACGCGGCGCCTCCCGCTGACTCTCTCCGTGCGCGCTAAAGTGGATTATGTCTGCAGCGTTTGGGGATTTTTGCGTCGAGAAAAGATAAAAAAAGAAAAAAAAAAACACAGAAGTGAAGGGAGAGTGAAGATATCCTTGACTGGTGGAATTACATTTGTCAGGAGGAGGAGAGGACCCTGTGTGGATTACAGATGCTCTCATGGATGATCGGCTGCTGCCAGTCATTAGGAGAAAGTACAAAGAGGGACACGAGTGAGTATCACGGGGTTTTTATCTCTGCTTTCCCTTGATAGAAATAAAAGAGAGACGAATCCGGGAAGTGATTCTGTAATGAGAACACAACGTGACAGCTTCTTTTTCTTTTTTTTCTTTTTTTTTTTGGGAGGGGGGGTCCTCTTTCTGGATCAGAGGATATAACTCCCTGATTTCGCCGCCGCGCTGAGTTGCCAATATTTAAGGCGTAAAATCCAAACGCACGCCGAGATCCCTATCCCTTCCATCCAATCCCTCCCAAAGTGCACTTGCGTGTTTGCGGAACATTTGTCAGTCGACATCATTTTCTAAATGAGGGGTGGTGGTGGGGGTGCGTGTGTGGGGGGGTGGTGGTGGTGGTGGTGGTGCTGTCTGCCCGGCAGGTGGCTCGGCACGGATTGATTGAAGTGATCTGAGTGAAATCCTATTAATGCGCCCTGGGATCGGGCCAAGGCAGAGGAAAAAAAAGGAAAAGAAAAGCAATGGAGGGGAACACCGCCGTCTAGCACCGCTGTCACATCTGTCTGCCCTCTGGACATACTAAACACCCTCCCTGCTCAACGACACACACACACCCCCCCCCCCTCCTCCCGCCCTCCCTCACCCAAGGATGGTACCGCCACCTCCCACCAACAAGCCCCACGTGTGCCTTTCCACGCTCCTGATCATGAGCAGCATGGCGCTGATCGACGCCTACCTGGTGGAGCAGAACCACGGCCCGCGCAAGATCGGCGTCTGCATCATGGTGATGGTGGGCGACATCTGCTTCCTGATCGTGCTGCGCTACGTGGCGGTGTGGGTGGGCGCCGAGGTGCGCACGGCCAAGAGGGGCTACGCCATGATCCTCTGGTTCCTGTACATATTCGTGCTGGAGATCAAGGTCTACTTTGTGTATCAGAACTACAAGGCCGACAGGAAGAGCCTGGACGCTCTGGCGAGGAAGGCCCTGACGCTGCTCCTGTCCATCTGCATCCCCGTGCTCTTCGTCGTCTTGGTCGCCATCGACCACATGGAGTACGTGCGCGCCTTCAAGAAGCGCGAGGAGATCCGCAATCGCCTCTTCTGGGTGGTGGTGGACCTGCTGGACATACTGGACATCCAGGCGAACCTGTGGGAGCCTCAGAAGAAGGGGCTCCCCCTGTGGGCGGAGGGGCTGATGTTCTTCTACTGCTACATCCTGCTGCTCGTGCTGCCCTGCGTGTCCTTGAGCGAGATCAGCATGCAGGGCATCAACATAGTGCCCCATAAGATGCTCCTGTACCCCATCCTCAGCTTGGTCACCATCAACATCATCACCATCTTCATCCGAGGGGGGAACATGCTGCTGTACAGGGACGCCAGGGTGTCGGGGATCCTCATAGGGAAGAACATCCTGGCCATCATCCTCAAGACCTGCAGCTTCGTGCAGTACAGGAGACAGTTGCAGAGCGCCTCCAACACCTTCGGGGTGGAGCTGCAGAAGAACTCGGTGGCCCAGGCCCGCCCGGCCCCGCCTCCTTCTCAGGGGGCCATGCAGGACCAGACGCCCCTCCCGGAAGTGACGACCTGCGACCACACATGATGGAAGGGCCGGGATGGAGGGAGATCCTGGGAGTCGCAGCACCGGGCCACCGTTCACGTCCCTCAGGGTGACAGCAGCGCACAACACTCCCCCCCCCAGCCCCGAGGACACGTTGGACACCGAGGTGAAGCAAAATGGCACACGACCCCAACGCACACGCTCAGAGAGGAGACAGCCGCGATGTCACGATGCAAAATGGAGCACCGTTTGTGACTCTGGTAACCGCGTTTCCCCCGATCACTTCTGTTGGTGTGTATTTTTTTTTTTTGTAATTGTAGAAAAGAGGGGGGGAAAAAGAATATCAAAAGACGATAATTTAAGATATATTTTTGAAGATATTCGTGTTTCGGTTAATTGTAAATGTAAAGGTCCGTGTGCCGTGGCGTGTTATTCTGTTGCTCAAATGTTCTCAGTTGAGGGATTTATGATGTCAACGACAGAGGGAGCAATCGGTGAGAGAGAAATGACTGACAACAAAGGAAAGCCTTCGTTTTCTCTTGAGACCAGAGGGTTTTTTATACAGTAAGTCCTTCTTCGATAAACTGTTGTGTACAACATGAAAAGCATTCCTGCTCTTTTAACTGTAACTGGGCTGTAAAGTAAATGAAATTGTTCCACTGGCCAAACTAGCTAAAGTTGAAGAAAAAAAAAAAAAAAAGCCTTTTGTTTGGTTCAGCGGTCGATTATAAACAGCGAAAAAAGAAAAAAAAAATCCTGCTGAGGAGGTGTGTTTGTGGTGCCGTTCTTCATAAATGTCTTCTTTCTGTTTGGGCCTCGCTTGTTTGGGAGTGACGAGGAGAACACATGAAGCTTTCCGTGCGTGTGGCGAGCAAGATGGTGCGCTGTGAAGGCTGATAATGGTGCTGAAGCGATAAGGGCAGAGGACACGTCCAACACGCACCGGTGCAGATGGATAAATAAAAACCAGAGCGGGGAAAAACCTGATGAATATTCACCTGTTTGACATCGACTGCAGAGCGCATCTGTGTTAGTGTTAGTGACTGTGACTTCACCCAAGGACAAATGGAAACTTTGGTCCAGTGATGTTGAGTGTGTGTGAGAATATGGGTGGTTTGCTTTCTTTTTTCTTTTTTTTTTTAAATCTCCATTAATGTTGTACATCTTTTTACTAACACACGTTTCAGTATCCTCCCAGAAACTGGAGTCGGCATTAGTAGTTGGAAGAAATTGAGGTTTTATTTTTGTTTGTGTTTTTTGCTGGATGGGCCAAAGATGCGAAGATGAATTTGACACCATTACGTCACTTGGTACTTAAATGAGTCGGAGGTAACATGCAAAAATAAAATGCATTTTTATATGTTTGGTCTCTTGCACTTGTGTTCTTTCTGATCATTGTCCTGGATTACTTGCATGCTTTGAAAGCGGAGGGGTCCTTCCTTTCAAGGAAATAAGAAATAAAAGTCACAGGAAGTGGAACACGCAGACCTTCACATCAAGACTTTAATGTGAAAGGGAAAGTGAGGGGAGGCAAAGCCATGGAAAATGAATGAATGATAAACCAACAATATTATATCTGGCCAAATGAAGTTAGTTTCTACATGATTTAAATAATTGTAACAGTCAATAAGCTGAATTTGTATTTCCTCTTCAAACAAAGGAACGAGCCGAAATGTGGCAGCCATTAGCCATGCACCGCCATGCAATCCTTTATTATCCTTTATTATACACCCTGACTTTGTACAGTCTGACTAATACAACTAATCAGTGTCTGTGACATACATCATCTTGCAGTGAAAGTGCACAAGGTGAGGCAGGTAGACTCGGCCTCACAGAAAGGGAGCGTGCGTGAAGCCCATAATTCTGACCTTGACCAACTTTGACCCTTTAAAATTGCTTAAAGCATCAGCGTAGAAGGCTGAAAGAGTATAAAATGCAAATATGAAACGTGAAGCCCCGCCATGTGCATGCTATGATTATATGGTGAAAAAGCGACTCTGCTGGATTCATACATTTGTAAGTGCGACTGTAAATGTGAGTCAGGGCCTCGCCAACCATGAAGCTCAGCGCGCATCGCTGCTGTGAGCGCCGACATTGTGACTATTAAGTATCACGGAGGAATATGCAGAGAGAAAAGGAAATGGTCCATGAAAAGTGCCGGCGTAATCCCCAAACGTTGTCGTAGCCTCAGCTGTGGCTGTTTTTGTTAGAAATTATATTTTTAAAAACGGGGGGGTGGGGAGGATGTTCAGCTGTTGACTGATGAGGGAGCCTCATTTGAGAAATATCCATCCATTTTCTGCTGCTTAGTCCTCCACAGAGGGTCGCGGGGGGGACTGGAGCCCGTCCCAGCTGACATTGGGCGAAGGCAGTCACAGGGCTGTCACACACACAAACAACTATTCACACTCACACCTAAGGACATTTTAGAGTTCCCAGTTAACCTAATTCCTAGTTGTTCATGTCTTTGGACTGTGGGAGGAGGCCAGAGTACCCGGAGAGAACCCACACAGGGAGAACATGGAGACTCTACACAGAAAGACCCCAGCCTCCATCACAACTGGAATTAGAACCTGAGACCTTCTGATGTGAGGCGACGGTAGTTAGAACTGTCACCTATTTGGATATATCTTTCAAAAAAAAAAAAAAAGGAGAATGCGAAGGAGAAACTAAATTCCGGATATAAAATGTCAGAGCTTGATGTATCACATTGTTCTCCACTTTTCTCTAGGCTCCTCTGGTCCCGCCTGACTCAGTGTTTTCGTGTGGGAGGACGAGGACAAACCGTTGAAAACTAAAACGACTGGTGAAATTTGTGAAACTGTAGCTGGATTAAAATGCATGCGAACTGATGGAAACACGTGAAACCTGGGGGCAGCTAATTGTTTTAAGCAGACTGCTCTCGAAAATGGGGGCCTCGGAAAAAAAAAAAAAATGAAGGAGGCCGTCTTCTCTCATCTGTTTTTCTCCCGGATTTCCTCGGTGACATTTAAGAGCCAACGAGGAGCTCTAGTGTTTGCCTCTCTGTTTGCGAGGAGGAAAGTTAAAAATCGGCGTGGTACAGCAGAACGACTGCGAGACGCTGTGACAGATTTATCGGTGCGAGCTGCCAGGAAAATCTCAACACATTTGAGAGCAAACCAGTGAGAGAAAATGGGATGGAAGATGGGAAATTTGACGCGGAAAGAAGCGACATAGACGCGGCATCTGTCTGATGATGTTTTAAGGTGTTGGATGAAGTCTTCTCCAGGAATCTCCAGAATGGTGCAGAGACATTAATTGCGATTCAAATATGCTGGGTGAGGTTGTTTTTATGACTCCCTGAATCCATTTTCACGGCCCGGGGGCGTCGAATACGAAAAGATGTGAAGTCTTGATTTAGTTAACTAGACCAAACTGACTCGAATTCATTAAAAGATGTTTTTTTTCTTATTGGGGTTTTTTTTTCCAATACAAGAATTTACTCAAATGCTAGAGAGAAACCCCCCAATAGGTCTCCATGTGTTTTCTGGGATAGGGAAATATCTTCCAGGGGAGAAAATCGTATTTACATAAATGTCAAGAATGAGATTAAGGTGATGTTTGAAGCACTTTGTTGCTCATTATGATGCTTTCTTTAAAAGCTGTACTGGGCCACTTCCCCCCAGTGCAGTTTATTTATCTTTAAACATCCAACCATATAAATAGTTTTAAGACAGTGCCCAATGGTGCTTTTTGTCTATCTCTAAAGCCAATCTACCACTGGATGACACTTTTTTGTCGTTGTTGTTCGTTTTATCTTTTTTTTATGTGTTTTTTTTTTTTTTTTTTTTTTTTCGTTAATAAACGGGAAGCCTCCCTGATGTCCCTCCATGCTCGCCACATTACCACTGACAAAGCGGATCGTGCCAAGCGAGCAAGACAAACGGCTGCAGTAAATTCACAGATTGACCTCCGTGAGTCTTCGGCCAGGGAACAAATGCATTTTTGATGAAAGGCGCGGCGGAGAAAAGCGGCGCCCATCAGGTATCGATCGTCTCCGAGGTAAATCACATCACGTGCGAAAGGAACGCTCTCTCTAAACAAAAAGAACTGTTGCTTCCGCCGAGCACGCGGCGGAGATGAATGCCTGCTCCGTGTGTTCTTTAAAGGAGGGGGGGGGCCAGTTCACATGGCAATGAAAGTTTAATGTGGAATCAACATGCTGCGCACGAGAGGGATTCACATTAAGGTCAGAAAGCTCCTCTGCTGTGTTTAATTCCCTCTAAACATACAGAAAAGTGCCCCCGTTTTCTAAAGCTCTGCAACATTTTACACCCTTGAGTGGTTTTTGCTGAACAGTCACAATCACCACTTACAGAAGTTTCTTTTTCTTTTTTCTCATTTCAGCACATTCATTAGATTATGGAACAGTGTAATGACTGAAGTTTCCTCACGCAGAACAATTCCAGATGGATGCCTTGATGCTACACAGAGCCCCACCAAAGGTCGTGCTACCTGGCTCACGCTCGGTTTGATTGGGATTAACGCCACCTGACGTGACGTGGGGTCTCAGCAGGGGGGGGGGGGGGGGGGTGTGGAGAAGGTGGCTTGCCATCAATCATGAGCTCCGCTCGCCCAGAAGTGATCCACCTGGGACCTACACCGTCAGAGATGAGAGGCGGCTGGCCCCAACACCGTCAAGTGTTGAATGAAATATGAAGGGGGCGTTCTATATTTAAACGAGTTGGCACTTTTGCCAGGTTTCATTTTAAAGCTTCGTGACTTTTTTTTGATTCTTTGAGGGCTTTTTTTTTTTGTTCAGTGAAGGTTTCGGGCAAGTGTGTTTAGCTGAGGACACATTTGCACTCATTTATGACACTGTGAAAGAAAAGACTGACCCTCACGTGTTTCTGTGAGCTTCATTTATTCTGCCAGGCTGTTTGTTATTGGATATAATGAACAGTATAATGAGGATATCAAGAGACCCCCAGGGCCGCTCAAGAGCACCACCACCAGCATGAATAAAACCGCCATGGCTGCAGGCGCATCCCTTTGCCACACACCCCAGCAGCGATGCCCTGGAATTCAGGGGCGGAGACGCCTCGCGCCACAAACCTGCACGGTTCCCGCAGCCTCGGTCATTCAATTTTGAGGGCAGAAATGGATTGCGGAATTCTTTAGAGATATGCGTCCTTGGAAGCAGCCACAGCTTGCCACAAAGTTTTATACGATTAGAGTGCAATCACGCATACTCCATCTTTCATTTCTGCCATAGCTTACATTAACAGTCCCCTTTAGAGCCTGATAAGCCACATAAAAATAAAGAAAATCAGAAAGAGGGAGGAGGCTGAGGTCCAGGCCTTCTCTATTCTGCTGCTTTAACTCACACCTTTAAGCAAATATGACTGGTCTCACCTTGATTACTGTCTGAATACCTGAAATAAAGGATACGTATTTGGGAGGGCCTAAAGAGCGAGGCCTTACACCCCCCGTGGGAGTGTAGTTAACTGTTAAACAATCACAGCGGCCTTACAAACCCATTTTTTGTGGGATGAAGGAGTAAAGCAAGATGAATGGCTGTGGTTATTCCTTTAGTCTAGAGCTAAAATTAGTTTGGGAAAGTCTAGAGCTGATTTAAAGTGCAGCTTATATGAAAGGACAGGGGGGTCCAGCTCGACTGTCTAGTCACCAGGAACATCACCGTGTCTTTCCCGCAGTCTTCTTGTTTTACAGGAGGAGAAAATGGAGGCTGCTGCTGCCGCCTCTTTTTTTTTTTTTTTTTTTTTTAACCTCGATGTAATTAAATGTTTGGCTGCTGATCCTTAAAGCAGCTTCGCCAACACGAAGAAGAAGAAGGTCAAAGGTACGTCAAAGCCGCTCGTAAAATGTTTAGACTGTACTGTCACGGTGGATGAAGAGCTGCTGAAGTGGGGATGAAGCTTAGCGAGGGAACAGGGGTTATTGGTGTTTACAGAAGACAGGCCGGAGAATAGATGGAAGCGATGATCTGACTCCGGTGTGAGCGCCAGCAGATGAGTCACCAGCTCTCTGAACAGGAATGACCCCTGCGCTACCCCCCCCCCGCCTCCTTTGAAATTGGTTCCCCAAGATGGTGGGGGCAGGAGCCACTTACCCATTGTCACTGCAACCTCCATCCCGTAGGTTCCCTGACCTTCTCAGCGTCTGGGAACACAATGGGGATTATTTGGCATCTTAATAAACGTGAATTCTGGGATTCGTTAGGGCACGCGCGCTCAGACCGCTCTGACCTTTTTGACCTCTACATCCAAACTTAAAGGCCTGCAGGGCTTCGTCAAGGGAACCCCCCCCCCCGCCTCCGTTTCCCAAAGACAGGAACATGCAGACGGACACAACAGGGATCGTTTTTTTCTCAGATGATTTGGGTTTAGTTAATAACTCAGATGATTTGGGTTTAGTTAATAACTCAGATGATTTGGGTTTAGTTAATAACTCAGATGATTTGGGTTTAGTTAATAACTCAGATGATTTGGGTTTAGCTAATAACTCAGATGATTTGGGTTTAGTTAATAACTCAGATGATTTGGGTTTAGCTAATAACTCAGATGATTTGGGTTTAGTTAATAACTCAGATGATTTGGGTTTAGCTAATAACTCAGATGATTTGGGTTTAGTTAATAACTCTCACATGTGCAGATCCCAAAATCTGCTCTGCCTGTTATTCTGATTAAAATGTTCTCAAAATGGAATCGGAGCCAGCCGAACAGGCGCGTGACGGGTATTCCAAAGCAAATGCCACCTCTCTTTCCTGGAATATTTTCATGGCGGTGTCCACCGGGGAGCGTCTTCAAAAGGCCGACGGCGAGCCGCGGCTTCAAAAAACACGTGCCGGCGGACTGACGCGAGTCAGGGATCGATGTCGGGGCGAGAAGCAAACACAGCCCAGCCTTTCCAGACCAGGATCCTCAATCGCCAGCGCACCCCGCTGCTGGAGAGGCGCCCGGCCCGGAGCTATCGCGGCGCTGGACGCGACAGGTTCCTTATCTGAAAACCACAAGCTGTCGGAATCAAACGGGGGAGGGGGGCTTGGGAGCCATCGCCGGACTTCCAATCAGGTCCGAACGCCGAGCTGGTGTTACAGGAGAGCAAAAGCAAACAGTGGGTTTGATGAAGTCCACACACAGAGATTTGGGTGATTAGATTATCTGCAACAGAGATTTCCGTGTTCTCGGCGTGCCTGAAGGTGACCGCTGGGTTCATCTTTCCAGCCCGTTGTGTCCGTTTTGATGTTTTCCTCCGGGTCCTCATGAACACAAACACGTCCCTGATGTCTTTTTTCAGAATTACTTCATTTACTTATGCTCCACTTATTAATTAGGAAATACTGCTGACCCCTGGCCTGGACCGTAAATCAGTATTTATTTATGGAGACTCCATCAGGAGGGGCTCCCTCTGCGCCGGGAGGACAAATTTATTATTTTGTTTAATTTCTTTAGTATCAGCAAACAGTGTATTTTTTTAATTTGTGGGTGTTATCTCTCCACCAACCAAACATTGAATTCACTTGTTATTTCCTCCCATACGGTCATTTTTCTATTAATTTTCTCAATTTCTTGCTTGAACAGCATAAACAAGCCTTTTACTTTCCACTGCAGAAAAATAAATAATGATTTGTTTTGGGGATTTAGTATAAATGCATTTAGGAACATGTGGGATTTATTACTGTTTGTGGTGAATTATACTGGCGCACCTTTGATAAACACTTCCTGTGTGTGTTTGGACATAGTTACGAAAGAACTTATTCCTTTTTCCTCTTATCTACTCTTCCTAAACAGGGACTTGGGGATTAAACGCCACTTTCCTCTCCCGTCAACAGAGCTCCTGATAACAACCAGGTTGTGCAGCTTTTCATAAAGGTTTAAGATCATCTGCTGATAATCTTTAAAACGAAATAAAGATTAACACTTTAATATTGTAAAGCTGCATATTAACTGATTTTAAACGGGTAAATGTAGATCCATTCAACTCGGTTTCAGCGAAGCCCTTTAGATTATCAATAATCCCGCCCGGTAGTGCTTCACCCCATCATATTTTCCCAGGAAAAAAACGAACAAGCTCATTTCCATACCACTGCTCATAGCTGACAATGTTGCTATTTTATTCCATTTTCAGTAATATCACAAATGTGCTGTGTGCTATTTAATTATAAGAATAAATTGCTATTTTGTTGCGCAGATGAACTGGCCTTTGTGTCAGCAGAATTCCCTGATGTTAGTGAGCCTCCGCTCTATAATGAAGTCACGCTGATGCAGAAACGTGCCTTCCTTCACTTCCCGGGGAAAAATTTGGTTCAGTCAACGAGCAGAATAAACTGGCGTTTGTTCGTGTGTAGGAAAGGTCGACACAAATGCCGATAAGATGGCAGTGTGCGTCAGACCTGCACCTGAACGCACCACTGTGACCCTGGGCCTGGTGAGGGAAACCAGCCGGAGTGTGAAGGGTGTGATGATGGCCCCTCCGCCCATCCGAACCTGGCGCGCGGCACCGCTCCGGGCTTCGCCTGGGCTTTGCGTCTTTGCTTCCTCATTTCCGATTTCAGCCCCGTCGTTGACTTCTGTTCCCGTCTGTCCGCCTCCTCCCCCGATGATTGCCGCCAACCGCTCTGCCTCACCTGAGTCGCCTCCCCTGCCCGTCTTTCTGCAGTTTAACTCTGCCTTTCCTCGCACTGTTCTCCCTGTTTTAGAAGCATTTGGTTTCACAGACTCTTGATTTGGGGGCTTCACTGTGCATACTAATAAACCCTGCTCCCTGCTTTGGTGCAGTCCGTCAGATTATATCAGATTATAGAGACTAAACCCGCCTTCTAATTCTGCAGATGTGTTACATATGATCCACTCTTTACATTTGAAATAAACATGCAGTGATGAAAACCCCCCTCCGTAAGAATGACAAAGATCCCCCACTAAAATAACCTTTGCCAAGACTTCATGCGGGATGTGACAGTTGCTGCTTATTTGCAGTCCCCTTGGAACTGTTCGCCAAATCTATTAAGGTTTGCACTGTCAGTCAAGTGTTACATGGAATTATGCTGGGAAAAAATATAGTAGCCTTAAGAAAAGGGCTGTTTAGCTCTAATATGATTAAGCAGAGGAAAGTCTCCAGCGGCAGCAGCCTCAGTTCGGCTGCCAGCAGGTTCTTCCTGCCAAGCATGCAGGCACGTAATGTTATAAGCCGCCGTGACCGTAAGTCTGTGTTTAACGTTGGCCGGGAGAGTCTGAGATAGGGGAAGGCCCAAATCTGAGCAAGTTCGTATCAAAGGTCAAAGCGATTGGGAGCGATCAGCAGGAATGTGAGAAGGCAAACGCGGCCGTGATGTATTTCAGCAGTAGCAGGTTGGCGAGTTTAATCATTACCTCAAATGTTCATAGATCTTCGGCCCCCCCCCCCCACCCCCCACCCCCTCGATATCCTGAAATGCTTTGTCAAACGTAGAAGGGAGTCGTAGTAATCTCCTGTCTTTGTTTAAATCAGCTAATTTGGCCTCCTGAAAATTGAGCATCTCTGATTTCCTTTGGTAAGAAAATGTCGGGATTGCATCAGACTGGTCTTATCAAATCTCCAAATCTCTGCCGGCCCTTCTGGGCCTCTTAAAGCAGTGTTTCAGAATCTCTGAAGCTGAATGTTCTATTTCGGATGTCTTTTTTTTAAGCTTTGAACTTGAAATAAACACAGAAGAAATTCATTTCGATTGAATCACTTGGTATCGCTCCCTGACCCGTCATCATCTCACATTCCTCTAAGAGAATGGTATAAACATCAGAAACGCAGGCGGATGCCAGCTTAAAAAAGGTTAACACAGCTCAAACATCCAATAATGACACGTTTTAGTGCTTCCTGCTAATTCTGGAGACAGAAATAAACCCGCCTCTTATATTTACATACTGTATATATATATATATATATATATATATATATATATATATATATATATATATATATATATATATATATATATATATATATATGTGTGTGTGTGTGTGTGTGTGTGTGTAAATATATATATGTGTGTGTGTATATATATATATATATATAACCTTCAAATTCAAACCTTTTATTTTTTCCCAGAATAATGGGTTCCTGTGATGGATCTTTGGAGCTTTGAGCAGGTTTCTGCATTATCTAATCTCTTATCTCAGACAGTTCTGATTTGCCTCGGCTTCACATTCTGCAGTATTTAAGATAAACAGCGACTGATTCCTTTTGTCTCTTAAAAATGAGGCGCTCAGCAACACAAATCATCCGAGTTTAACTGACATCAATTATAATTCCATTATCTGTTGGACTGGTTAAATGGATATAGGTGTCTCCGTTGCTCAACCTTTTTACAACCTTTCACACTTCTGTTGTCCTGCACTGTTGCTGCTACATTCTCAGTAATTGTGAGAGTATTTTTAATGAGAATGGCAGGATTGTAAATGTCTTGTGTTCATCACATTGAATTAAGCCTTGGATATAAAATATTTAAATACATTGTGCAGCAGCATAATACCAGAGACTGGAAAAGTCAATGACTGTAAAATATGTAATTCTTATTACATTGAAAAAACAATTGGATCAAATAATTAAAGGAAGCACAGACTTTAAATCTCTTAATTGCTGCTAATATCTCTTAATTTTGGCAGGGATCTACGGTGCTGCGCTGCAACCATGATATGCTTTTGGAAATCAAAAGGCTCAGAAATGAAAAGGTTGGAGATGTCAACTGTTGCACCAGAAAACAGCTCGCACCAGCAATAAAGGAAACGTTTCGGCAACGATCAAAAAGCAAAGGTAAACGGCGCGTTAATGTCGATGTCCTCTTTGACTCATGCAGAGTCGTGACAGGAGCATCCTCGCCTCCTCCCAAAAGTCGCATGTACGTTAAAAGTTACCGGATCTTCCTTTATACAAGCATTTCCTGTTTGTTTATTTATTTATTTTGACGTTTTCCACCAGGATCAGGCTGCATCCTAACACACAAAGAAGCTTAGACAAATAGATGCTCATGTTCCTCAGGGACCTGTGTTTCCAGTCATAGATATTTATCCTTCCCAACACAAAGCAAAGCTATTTATCTAGCCTCTCTGTCACCAGTTCTCCATCTCTGTCACAGCTTTACCCCCCCCCCAACCCCAAGCAGAGCTGCAAATCATTCACTGGCCCTTGTTTCCCGCCGCCGTCCGCGGCTGGGTCTGGGCCGCCCCGCGGACGTGCGTTATGGTCGCCATAAAGGTTCCCGGGGAGCGGGAGAGCCCCCCCTGCGTGGAGATAGATCTGAGTCGGAGGCTGACTAGTGGGCAGTGCCAAGCAGCCGGCTGTCTGCGTGATTTAACAACGCGCGTAAATCACCAGCGAGTCTCTGCTCGGCCGGCCAGCCTCATTTCAATCCCCCCACAAATCACAGGGCGAAGGCAGGGTGAAGGGGGAGAGCCATAAAGGCGCCCCAAAAATAATCATCCCCTGCAACTATCTTTCTTATGCTTTCATTTATTAACTACACCGGCATAAATCTGACATCCATCATAAAAGACAGCATAAATATGATAATCTTGAGTTTGTACTTGGTTAGTGTCACTTCTTGTTTGGGGAGGTGGAGCCTAAGAAGAAGTGGAGCGTTCTTAAAATAAAAAAATAAAAAAAAAAACCCAACTTGACAGAGATTTTTTATGTGCTGTGTTGAACGAGGTTGGACATTAAAACGAGCCATTGCCAGGGCGAAGGCAACATGATGATTCACTACCAAGAGATTAATCCAACGGTCCAGCGAGGGAGCACTATAAGCGGAGCACGAAGGCCGGGGCCGGCATGCTCTAAAAGAATCTCCGGAGCAATTAATTCTTCTGTCTGCACGGACCTACTGGCCAAACAGTGTCAGATCTTTATTTTATTTTATTTTTTTAAACTTCCCGTCCCATCCTCGTGGTTTAGCTGTGAGTAACGCTCAAGCTGTCCCATCGTATTTGCTCAAGTAAACAACAACCCCATTCACATGGCAGAGAGAAAGAGAGAGAGACAGATAGAGAGAGAAACAGGGAGATGGAGAGAGATAGGGAGAGAGAGAGAGGGGGAGAGAGACAGATAGAGAGGGAAGCATTTATTATGCATAAACACATTTTCATCAGGCTTCCGCTGAGGCGTTCTCACAATTATGGCGTAAAACCATGAGTGTTTTCATGTCCGGCAGCGACCAAACGCAAACACGGAGTCAGAGTTCATCAGTATTCCAAAGGAGCAGCCACGTTATTAATGAATTCAGGAGAGCGTCCACTTTGTCAAATGGCTTTAAATGAGGGCTTTCCATTTCCATGGATGCTCTCCTGATGCATTCTGAGATGGCACTACCTTGGCTCTGCAAATGTGCCTCATGTGCACTGAGACGCTTGCCTCTCAGCTCGAGCTCTAATTTGGGCTCTGACCATACACGCGCGTGTGTGTGCGTGTGTGTGTGTGTGTATGTGTGTGTGTATCAGTGGAAAACGCAGATCCTTGGGTTGGGTGAAGGAGCTTCGACAGCACCCCTTACCGCCTTAACGCCGCGCATTTACACCTGTTGGCAAAGATTTTGCAGGAAACCGGCGCTGAACCCTTTTAGACAGAGAGGTAATTCAACCCCGCAGCCATCTGGACGTGACCCAAGCCCATTTTTCATTCCGCAGTGTTCCTACACACCATGCATGGCCAAACCTGAGCGCAATATACATTAGCAGGAGTCTGCGACAGTGATGCGACCTCTGGGGGAATGATAATTCACCCGTGTGTCAATCCCGCATCGGTGTGAGGATGATGTTGTTAGAGGTTTATTTAGTTTTTATCTAAAGTTTAAGATGTATAATTATCTCCCACCCTTCAACTGAGACTACAGAAATGTCAACGAAAGCTTCCTGTTAATTACCACAAGGCTCAGTTGTGTTTTCATATACCTTAAAGGTCTTTTTTTTTTTTTTTTCAAATTGAAACTGTAGAAAAAAGGTAATAATGTTGTGTTATAAGTGCTTTTTTCCCCCCACGTAACTTGGTTTTGAGGCTCTATGGAAAGAGACAATATTTGATCCCAGTGGTTCCAGTGGAACCAGAGCAGCTCAGTTTCCCAGGAGCACTGCTCTAATTAATTTATTCATTCAAGCCAAACCAACAATATTAATTGGGTCCGGACTGTTTGAAAACAAAGGTTTAAGCACCGCATTAGCAAAATGCTCCAATATAATGTTTTATTAATTTGCCTAAATGCTAAGCGGGCAGAAAGAATGTGGAGGACAAATGCCTGCCCACGGGACATAATAACTGTAGCTACTTAAAGTCTGATCATTGTTAGAGCACAAATTGGGGGACAAAAAATGTCAACTTGCTTGTTTTTCTCACCCTCTCCTGTGGAAAAAAAAAGGCGCCGCAGACGCATGCAGACGATTCGCAGAGGTCCTCCCACCTTTTCAGCACACACTTCACAGCAGAACGCAATTAAAAGTGTGATTAACAGTGAAGTCTGCAGCAGGAGTGAGCATAAACACGACGGAGATGTGAAGATCGGACTTGCTGACGGGCTCCATCGTCTCCATTTCCCTCTGAGCATGTCTGACAAACGCTCATGATGTGTTCCCCATGATTGGTGGAGACAAGGGGTGCTGACTGAAGGCAGGATGACCTTCAGGCTGCAGTTAAACATTCAAATCTAAGTGCTGGATTTATGAGGGCAATGAAGGAGACATGCCCTTCGCTGAAGTTTTTCCTCCTGGGAGGAGAGATGAAGACATTACTGCCCTTTATATAATGAAATTTCCCAAGTTAAACATGCTGTCCATTACCACAATGGCCCATATTTTAGATTTTCTCAAGAGTCATTTGAATTAAATCACTCGACCCCCTGCCCATAACTAAGAGTTAGTTTGTTTGCAATACACTACAGATATTTACAAGCCTCAGTCATATTTAATTTTATGTTGGCATTACAGTGATCAGATCCAGTCAACACTGAAAGAAATGCAATGCCTGTGGGAGTTGTTAAAGAGTTCACGGTCCCTTCCCACTGATGCTGGATTAGACAAGAAGTTGAGAAAATATCCTCCAACCAAAAGCAAACCAATCTAATAAGGTCTGCGCATACTAATACATGTGTTGGCATGACGTGCTTTTGGTTGTGAAGAGCAAATCAGGCTTGAAGGGTCCAACAATTATTTGCACACAAAAATGTAACTCCTGTTAGATTCAGTATTTCCAGAAGAGGAAAAAAAAACATTCATCCTTCTAATGCCACTCACTTCATCTTCTTTGGTGCTTTTAAATGCGCGACAAGGTGAACAGGAATTTTTAACTCCAGCATTTCAAATAGAAAGACGATTAGGAAAGGTCAGCGCTACAGCTGGTTCTCCACAAAAGCAGGGCTCAAAGGCACGTCTCCGAGAAACAGTTTGGGTCTCGAGCAAACACGGAAATGCTGGTTGGGTACGAGATAGCCGGCCTACGCGGGTGAACTAATCCAAAGGGCGAGGCAGAGGTAGGCATTTAATCTAAAAATATAGGGAAAAAAATATCACCGACAAACAGATCGTGGGGAGTTGGGAGACTGCAAAGAGGAACTGGTGCAGACTAAAGGCACAAGGGTCACAGGTGAACAAGTGAGGGGGCCCCCTCACCAAATCAGGGGCGGGAAGTTATGCAGTCTGAAAGAAGAGGTCAGGTAACAGCTTCAAGCAGAAGGAAGTGGGTCCTTAAAGTCGAACGAAGGTCGTTTACTTCATGAAAAATGGGAAAGGTTATAAGCAGGTTTCTCTCCTTCATAAAATATTTGGCCTCTTTAAAGCATAATATGCCGTCATTAGAGGAGTGTCTTAATTATTCTTAGTAATAATTCAAGTTGTAATAAGATGAAGGACTTGTGAACTGAAAGTGTGAATTGTTTAATGTTTTGTTTTTTTTTTCTGTAAAAAGAAAGTGCCTTGAATTGAAGGTTGCGTTTGAGTCGCCCATGACTCTGAAGGTCAGAGCAGTCAGCAAAGACAGGAACATAAGACAGGGCTTCAGGTGACGTCTGGTTTAACGTCAGAAGTTTATTAGCAGTCTCCAAAATGCCTCCACGTTCCCATTTTCCAGAGTTCAAAGTGCGACGTCGCAACATTTTTAGACCCTTCAGACGCCGTGATCGTTAACGCGCGCTGCCTCCCAGTGTCGCGTAACGCCGAACAAAAGCGGCACTGAGAAACAGAAAAGAGAGGCAGAAAAAAAAAGAAAAGTCACAACAGATGATCTCTTCAGCATCGCCTGACATTCCTGACACGCGGGAGCCTCTCTGTCGGAACTTTTCCCCGATTTTCTGACGACGACCGTCGCAGGCAGGCCCGCGTTCGCAAATCCAGACGCGTTCAATGGGAACCGGCTTCATCTGTGCGAGCTCAACACGAGTGAGCCGGATCCTCTCCGACGCCCAGATTCTCCTGGAATATTATTGAAAAACAAACAAACCTGGCTGCGACGCGTTGAAATAGGAAAAAGAAAAAAACAAAAACACACAAACATGTTTATTTATTACACGCTAATCCACTGTGTCAACAGTTCGAATCCTCTTACTGTTTCGGCACAGGAAGCGTCAACAGAGTGTAAGCCCTCTGGGGCCGTGATGTCAGGTAGCAGCAGTCTGGAGGTAAATGGGCTCACTGTTACCCTGCTGACACGGCTGAATCCTCCTCCAGATAGCTCAGCGCCCCCCCCAAAACTAAAGCCTGACAGAGACTAATGACAACATTAAGTTCCCTTCACATCCAACCCAAACCACACTGCTGCACGTTCCCGGTTTAGCTTCCCATTACACCACTTCTGCATACTTACATCATCTGACACGCATGTGCGCAGTGTAAAGACGCCAACAATAACATGACACTGAAATAGGAGCATTGAGTAATGAATTAACCAAAAATAAGCTTTGAGTACCCGACGTATGAAACATGGCGGAAAATTAATGAACGCTTTAGCGGGAAATATATATTTCTGTGTTATGTAACACAGCGTGTCGGAGTCTGTCAGGGATTGTGTTTTATGTTTTGGTAATTCCTCTTCGACACGTCAGCAGAGAGTCCAGCCGGATTTTCTTTCATCGGGAAAGTCAGTTTTTAATCCCATAATCAGCTGTTGAGAGGAGACCTACAGTAATCATGCAGCCAGTTATTCATCACACTGTGTGTGTGTGTGTGTGTGTGTGTGTGAATAGAACATGTCACATCTGGACTAAACCCTGTTGAAGCTGGAGGCTTTGAGGGTTCGTATGTTTTTAATGTCCTGGCCTGACTCACCGGGGATTTATTGGCGAACACAGCACAATCCCACAGTCCCAGCAAATTTCTTGCGTCACACATAATCAGTTACACTGACGGATCTTGAGGTGCGTATAGTTTAAAGCCCCCCACCCCCCACCCCTCCCTCCTCTGTGCTGAAAAAGCAGGCTTATCAGCAGTTATCAGCGCTGGCACTGCCCCTGCTCGGCTCCCCTTATCAGTTGAGGCTCGGGGAACATCGCTCCTCTGATGCCATTGGATTTGCTGCTGTTTGATGCCGTTTTGATGCTGTTGAGCCCGACTTGTATTGTGCAAGAGAATTGGTCCATCAAGAGAGTTCTGAGGGACTTTTTTTTTCTTCTTCTTTTTCACACCAAAATGATCCTGCAGGAAAGAGGGAAGTAGGCATTACTCAGGAAAGGCCCAAAGAGATGCCTGGTGGTCCATTTTTCTCTTCTTGTGATGGGGTTTCTGGGGTTAATGTTCTGTGCTTCTTTGAAAAGACATCATTTTTCCATGTCAGCATCTAGTAAATAATTGAAAACGCTCCCTTGCATGGCCCCTCAGGTTATTTATTTCTACATACACTGTAACTTCTACACAGACGAAGCTTAGTTCATGTGCCAGGCGGTCAGTAGGTTAACTTGGCAATAATGTGTTGCACATGTCCTCGTGAATACACACGTGTTCACGGATCCTGGTTCCTTCACATCTATCACCTACATTGATCAGTCACAGATGTCAGTAATAGCAGAAATAAAATGGTGGGTTATCTCCTCCGTGAACCGTCACCTTATCGTTGTGGAGGAGCTTGCGTACTCCAATGACTCTTGGGGCTCTGCTGTCCGGGGCAGTTCGCCCCTGGTAGGGTCTCCCAAGGCAGATTGGTCCTAGGAGAAGGGTCAGACAATGGTTCACAAGAGAAGGGTCAGACAATGGTTCACAAGACCTCTCATGGAAGAAGAACCAGGGAAGCCGTATACAAGGGTTACCGCGGCCCCACCCCAGAGCCAGGCCTTGGGCTGGGGCTGGACTGCAAGTGCCCTGTGGCCGGGTCTACCCATGGAGCCTGAACCGGCTCAGTGCCCCCCCCCCATAGACCCACCACCCACAGGAGGAACACGAAGGGTCCAGTGCAGTGTGAATTGGGTGGCGGACCAAGGCGGGGGCCTTGGCGGTCCGATCCGCGGTTTATAGATCATAAAACTCAAGTAAATGCAAGAGCTCCTTCCACTTATCTGTCCCTGTTTTTGGCCCTTTATTCATCTAACGGTGGCTCTGTAGACTCACAGCAACAAGTGCCTGATTCACATGTTTGAATTTATTCCTTTTTACATGTGATCTCGTCTAATTTGCAACCAGCATGAGCTTTCTTTTGTGATTTCCCTTCATGTTAATATTCTGTGTATACACATGACAGGTACATCCCAGGGGGGCAAACATGACCGACCTGTTCAGAGAGAAAAGTCCTGATCTGGGCGATCCCTTTTGCACTATGCATGGGCCAGCGAGCGCAGGCACGCATACCAATCAGGGTGGCGCCTTAACTTGACTCGCTCTGGCAGGGCTTTCTCAGCCGCCTGCAAAGCGCTGCGCCTCCCTTTGACATAAAAGGACATGTCTTCTGGGGTCACTTTTTGCCCCTCTGTTCTGTGTCAGTCGGGGGTTTGAAACACACTTCAAATAAAAAGAACACTGGTGGGGCGGAATCCTCCGTGGACCCGACAGCCTGCGATTACTAATCCACCGAAATTCTGGTGATTCGCAGCTTCTCTGTGGACTTTCCGTGCTCTCCCAGTACCTGTGTGGGTTTTCTCCAGGTACTTTTTCTTTCCTACCACGGTCCAGAAATGCATTTGGCTGATTGAAGTCTTTAGCTGTGAGGGAGTGTGTGTGTGTGTGTGTGTGTGTTGGAGTGTGGGAGTGTGTTGTGTTCCTGCCTCTCACCCTGCGACTGCTGGGATTGAGTCCAAAACAGACAAATGGATCTACTGGGATCAAACAAAGGTTACACTTGTCAGCACCTTCAACAGTAACACTGACTTCTGAGGAAGCAACAGGAATCATTTTAGTTTGTTAGAATTAAAACTCACTAATGTGGACGGATAAATAAATGAGCTTCCTTTGTTTAAAATGAATACTTTGAGGATAATCTGAGTATACACTTCTTCCCTAAAATTGCCTCCCTCTACTTTAGGAGGGTGACAGCCGCAAACCTGAGAACCGATACTGATTCCCAGCGTGGGCCAAAGTTCAGAGCTCCTTAGACTTCCCAATGAGTTTGTGGTGGTTCAAAACAAACCGACGGGGTAAATATTTTCCCGGTTGCGCAGCCATCCAGGCCGCTCAGGTCTCTGAAGGGTTTGTTAGCGCCATTATGGAGATAATTACACGGCAGCCCTGAAACGGATCCTCTTCACAAAATGTCCCTTTTAAACAGCTCCTGAATTGAAACGTGTCGAGCTAAATAAATCAGAGACTACAACGTGCGAACGGGGGGGCCGTGCAAAATTCGTATGAATAAAGGAAAAGCGGCAGCTTGTCATGATTGCAAACTACACTGGACACAGGTGAACATTAGAACCTGGGGCAACCCCTAAATTAACATATATCAGACTGAAAATCACAGCAGAATACACTGAAGCAATAAGAATACATAATTAGTTACTTTATTATAATGGGTTTGATGTAAATCTTGACCAGTATTTAGTGTCAGGTGATAACAAATGAATTACTAAAAATGCTTTTGAGTGAAAGAGAGAGAGAGAGAGAGAGCGAGAGAGAGAGACATAGATCAGGCCAAGGCAGCGGTCCCTGTTGCAAACGTGAAAAATCAAAAGCTATAAGGTCTGAGAAATGAACTAGGCCGGCGTACGTGATAGATTACTGGTACCAGCCGAAGTTAGCAGCCATCACTACTCGAGGTTGTTTATCCTTTTTGCCCGCTGGCGAAACTGCGCTGGAGATCTGTGATAGATGGCATAACAGTCCAGGCTGAGAGGGTTAATGTGGAGAGCTGCAAGAGGAGCTCCCAGCCCAGAAAAGCTTCCAAAGTCTCACACGCGCACACACACACACACACGCACAAATACACACACTTTTATACTTCTATCTTTGTGAGGACCTTCATAGACATAATATATTCCCCAGCCCCTCACCCCTAACCATCTTACCTAACCCCTGACCCTGACCCATCCTAAACCTGACCTCCACCTCATTCTAACCTAAACATTAAAACAGGTCTTCACCCTCAAACGGTCCATTGAAGTTGAACAGAAGAGCCAGAATGTCCTCGCTTCGCTAAAATGTCCTCCCTTTGATAGTAGAATGAGGATTTTGGTATGTAGCAAGTACACACACACACACACACACACACACACACACCTGTCTTCACCTTCTCCCCTGTGTTTCTATTGGGTGGATTTTTTCCTCTGTGGCCTTTGCCCTCGTCATGATACAGACCTTTTTTTTTTTTTTTTTTTGCAAGCGTTGATTTAAACTTGACTCACAGGGAGACAGACGACGTCGGTGCCAGAGACGCACGAGAGCTGTAGTGGAGCCACGAGGCTTGTTTACTGTTGGCTGTAAAAATTAATATGGTGCCATCAGGTGATTGCTTGTGTGCTCCCTTCTTTTTGTTTTGTAAGAACAAGCGTTGCCTTGTTGGAGGTTGTGCTTGTTTAAAAGCCTACAGCACAATTCAATGAATGCTGTAAAATGTATTGATTTCTTTCTCTCTTTTTTTTTTAACATATACACTGAGAACACATTGATCACGCGCGGCTGAATCCGTGTTTCTTTTAAACGCTACTACGCTCTCTAACAATCAGGGTCAGGAGGAGAGGTCAGGGGGTCAAACATACGTGCGGTCCAGCTTCATTTCCAGTAGAGCTACTCCAGCCAGGGTCCAGTTCAAGTGGATTTATTTGGACTTGAGCTGGTGTGAATTAGCTGGTTGTGAGGGTGGGTCAGGGTGCCTCTTGTCTACTCTTCTCTGGGCGGGTGACCCCTCTGGTCCTGCTTGACTTTCTGATTGCCCTGACCTGTGGGCACCTGTGTCTGGTTCCTCCTCACCCGTGCCACAGTCTCTCTCTCTGCCTTTGCGAATCGTCTTCCCAGCGTTGTGACATTTTTCAATTTGAGATTTTCTGGCTATCAGATGGAAGAATGACCTTTGACCTGGGATGGAGGCCCTGCCTAAACACATGAAGGTGGAGGCCAGGGAGGAGGCGAGAGTAAATGAAGAGAAAATCAGGATGTCAACGCAGGAAGTACGACAGAAAATACAAAACAGCACGACAAACAGTGTTGATTTTGCGAATAGGTCATTGACTTGGACATTCGGTGTGACTTTCACAATCATACATGCACATAATTGTTGGATCCACCTCCCGGTTTGATGGGCAGCGGAAGCAATCTTAGAGCTTCTTCGCTATTAAATGCAGAAAAAGCAGCAGCAAAGAAAAACGTCAGTGCATTTGACCTGAAAGGCTGAAAAATAACAGAAAGAGACAATTTCTACCTTTCTTTCCCCCTACAATGTCGGCAGCCTGGCTGAGTTGCGCTTTATTCCTCAAACCAAATTTAAATGTGGTCATCAAGACCTTCCTTGTTGAGAGTGGGCAGCACATATCTAAGCGTTTTCAAGTGGCACACATATATATATATATATATATATATATATATATATATATATATATATATATATATATATATAATCTTTTAAAAAGAAGTGTTGAGCATCTGTTCTGCACTTACACTATAGAAATAGAAAATGAATGTATCTATCACCATATCTTTACTGTTAGTATTAGGAATTAAATCAGTGAATGTAATAAAACACACATTTTCCTTGCTTATTAAATGGTTTTGTTCCAGCAGAGAAAGAATTTTTACCCCAGTGGTGAAAAGCAGAGAAATGAGCTCGTTCAGGTATCATCTCGGAGCAGAGTGGAAGATTCATTTTCGGGGCGAAAAATAGTCTGGAATGTTATTTGATTTCGCAACAAAAGCTCCATCGCCTCCATTGGAGGAGCAGATGCGAGAGCGTTATTAAACCGCCGTAACCATGGTAATGCGCGCCGCTTACCAAGGTTAGTCGCGTGTGATGAGGTGTTGCAGGAGAGGCTCCAGCTGTCTGCTGAAAGCCAGGCTGAAGGTGGCGACAGGTCGGGACTGACGCTGTGTTTCTGTTGGGTTTTTCTTTTTCACGTAGCAGGAAAAGGCCTCGCAAAAGGCCCAGGAGCGCTCTCGCCAGACCAAATCAAAGCACCATCCTCGGCCGGAAACCGAAAACCCAGTCATCTCGGAAATAAACATTTCCAGCGAGTTTAAGGTCGATCTCCTCCCGCGTGTCTGCGTTCGGAGGCGTCGCGACGGACACTTTTTAATCAGCGGCGCTGTCATTTTATCAATGTCACAGGCCCTAATGGGCTTAACCGCACACACCGCCGTGATTAATTGACGTTTTGGGCAATTAAATTTGTTCAAAACTTTGGTCAATGGGTTTTAGGGAGATGGCGAACACGACCGGGCTAAAATGTCGAGTGATTTAACGCATCCATTTATTACAAATTCACATCCTAGGTCCTTTTTTTTTTTCATTTGTTTTTCACATCTATCTACATGGTATTACTGGAACCGTCCTTTCCGGACTCCCCAGACATGTTGAATGAAGGCGGGTGTAAACAATCAATAACCATTTAGGCAGCCAGTTCTCCATGGAAACCCGTGGAAATGGCTTTTCCATAAAAACCCACCCCCCCCGGTGTGGATGGTGGTTATTTCCTTACGCTGGGTAATCCACGCATCGTGTCAAAAACACGGGATCGGATCTTTCCAGCGGCGCACAAATCCAGACGGCACATGGGCAATCTCCTCGACCGCGACAAGGCCGCTAACAGACAGCCGGCGCCGTGACTTATGGCTGGACAATAAACCTGCCTTTAAAAACAGAATTTTAAGCAGACAGGCGCGGGAAGTGTGATAGATTAGCGGTGTCAGGTTTTATATCAGCCATTTAAGTTGTCGCCCTCCGCGGCAAACAGCCCCGGATGCAGACAAGCCCTGGCTGATCTCGGCGCGATGAACACATTTCATATGTAATAAAGCCGCTGAGTGTGATTGAGAGATTATGGACGTCAGACAAATGTAAGCAGACACGGTGGAGACGGCGCATCATCCGTTTCGGCAGACGTCAGGTCCGTCCCGGTGCACCGATGCGCGTCCGTCCTTCTCCCACTCGGCATCCATCAACATCAGCCTCTCCTAATAAACCCATTCCGCTCTTCTTATTGTCTCTCATCTGAGTCTTCCCTCTCGCGGCACAACCCCTACTGCCCCCCCCCTCCACCCTGCCCTCCCGGCCGTCATAATGGTATTTTCTCATATCGGGCAGCTTATCAGATCCCAATCTAAATACAGTGATGGATAAATGTGTCGGCGCTGATGCGCTGGAATGCCCCCCCCCACCCGCTGCTATCAATCAGGGTGCTGGCGGATGATTGTGTCCGGCTGGGGTGTGTGACATTACCAGATCCATTTGCAGCCCCAATCACTCAAGAATTTCTTCCATCTTATAAGTCCTCCACATGTTGTGCTCCCTCTGAGGAGCGAGGCCATTTAGGGATTGAGAGCGGAATACGCTGCTGACGTCCTGAAAAGCCACTTCCGCACGCTTGGGTCCGCTTTAAAGCAGCTGTTGAGGAAAGGCAGTCAGGACGGGAATTTGCATCTCCGCCCGCCCACCGGCTCGACTGTTTGAAGAGCGGTTGAAAAGTGAGTTACCACTAACACAACTTCAGAAAGTAAGTGCAGTCCCAGGGCGTAAGTGTTCCTAATTGCAATCGCTTCCCAAAACGATTGTTGCTCTTCGGTGCTTCTTTCTGACAAGAACGGCTGTTTGCGCTTCATAAATTACAGACAAAAGACTGATATTTAGTAATCAGACCATAAAAACAGCTGGCAGGCACCACAAACCATTTATAAGAGTCACACACACACCCACAAACACACACACACAC
This sequence comes from Lagocephalus sceleratus, assembly GCA_911728415.1. NCBI lineage: Eukaryota > Metazoa > Chordata > Actinopteri > Tetraodontiformes > Tetraodontidae > Lagocephalus > Lagocephalus sceleratus. Next base: position 1,951,665 of record CAJVRN010000040.1, read on the forward strand.
ACACACACACACACACACACACACACACACACACACCTATAGTTGATTAATGACTATTGTGTGTATCATTAGTTCTCTGTTCTTTCCAAACTATGGAGAGAACTGTCTTTCTATTTTCTTCAAACTGTACCAGTCTCACCAGTGCTGTTATCCTCTTCTGTCATTTTCAGGCCAGTTTGAGATGTCGATGTCATGTTAGCTTGGACGTGTTTCATTTTCCAATTTCCTTTTGGGCTCCTTCGGTCTTCTGGCGCATTCCTCCGTCACACCTTTAAGCTGTTTGAATTCTGAACGAGGGTCAAGGCGTGAATCCACGGGGCGTGCACCGAGGGCCTTCGCCCGTCAGTTACAATCGAGGTTCAAACATGCAAGAGCGCAGGAGTCAAACTCCCTGGCGACCGCGTCTCCCCCCACCAGCCGGGAGGAATTGGGGATTTTATTTGCGCGTGTTACATGTATATTTATGAAGCTTTGTTTTCATCTGACTTACAGAATAAATTGATTTCCCTGCGAACAGAATCGCTGAATCAGCAGAAGGTACGACGCGGCTCGCGGAGAAAGTCGGGCGATTGGGAGCGACGCGCTCTGAATAAAAGCCTAGAGAGCTGCCGCTCGCTGCTTAAGATCAGCTGATCTCGAGCTCCGTTTGTGCATTAACTTTAGATTCGGAGGCCGCGGCAGAACCACCGGGAGACTTTATGCCCCCCCCCACACCCTCTCAAAAAGGTCTGTTAAATTAGATGATGCCAGCTTGTTCCAGGGATGAGCCAGTCCAGCCCCCCGTGTGGATTTAAATCCTCAATATAGACACCGAATTGTCGACGCAAGATTTAACATTTAACTGCGTCAATTGGCCATTAGCTCCACAAGCACTGTGCACGCTAAGCACCGCCCAGAGTAGAACTATAAAATTAAATAAGGTGTTGTTTTATTTCTAAACTGTATTTCTGCATTCAGAGCAGATGGAATTGAAAATGACTCAATGACTGAGGTGCAGCCGCTTAAAGGTCACAGTTGAAATGACTGAGTCCCCCAGGTTTAATAGCAACATTCAGCGATATAGACACATGAGAAATGGGTTATTTATGACCCCGCCACCTCCTTGAGCGGTGAACACTGCATATGCTGTTTACCAATGAATATCTCAGTGCAGATAACCTATAGCAGGTCACAGATAATGTAATCACGCCGTCCTTTGGACTGAATTAAGGATGTGTATGAGGCTAGAAGCTGAAAGGGAGAGATTATGGAGGGCCACTAGATTCTAGATCAAGAGAACGAAGTGATTTTTTTTTCTTTTTCCCACCATGAGAGATTGGAGGGGGTTCAGAGGAGTGCTGATGGAAACAAAGAGGAAAGGGAAAAAAGGAAACAGAGTCTTTATGTTGTTTTCAACCTAATGAACTGGAAGTTTACTGAATAAAGTTTTCATGAGTGTAAATTAGTGCATGTTAGTGTAAGAGTGCAGCTAACTAAATTTTTATAATCCTTTAATACATAAGTTGTGTCTGAAATCACCTCCATATTCCCTAGATCAGGGATGTCCAACCTCTTCCACAAAGGTCCGTGTGGCTGCAGGTTCTTGTTCAACCCAGCAGCAGCACACCAGACTGGACTCACTTCATCAACTCACCTGAGTCTTCAACAGCTGACTGGTCAAACTGGGTGTGCTGGACTGGTTGGAACAAAAACCTGCAGCCTCACGGCCCTTTGTGGAACAGTTTGGACACCCCTGCTCTAGTTATTGCACTTATTAGTGTACACGTACAATTTCTGTCTGAATGTTAAGTGAGGATCATACCCAATATAGTGCGCTCAGTGCATCCCGTAATTAATTGGGTAAAGCAGTCTACTCCCTAATCAAGCTAAATATGCCTCAATTATTCGACAAAAATTAACTTAATGAGACGAAAATCTGACGCTTGCAAACAGATCCTGTTATTTTAGGGTTAGGGTTAGACAAGGCCACATGGGTGACACAAATTATCCCACTTTTGAGATGCCATCAGGGGAAAAAAACCTGGTGCACAATCGATCTGTTTCAGCCATAATTTCTTCTTTTTCTCTGCTCCGTTTTGATCCGCGGTTAACTGGAAGCAACACAAGTACAAGCTACCACCACTGAGGCTGACTGATATCCAAGCGCTGTGGTGGGGTTTTTTTTAGGACAATATGTATTTTAAATTCTTCAAAGGGAAATATGCGGCAGAACAACAGGCGGTGGTTTCTGTTCCAACACAGGCTGTTTCTGATGATCAGAAATTGCTCTGCAACTGAACGCTAGGTAACCGTTGTTTGCAAATGCTGCCAGATCTCATTTGAATCCTTTACAGGTTGCAAATCAAAACCTTTATTTTTATTTGCAACATGAAATGTTACTAATCCTTTTCTTTTCTCTAAATGAATATTGTGCTCTCTTGAAGGTGAACAGTGTGATGTAATTCGATTTTCAAAATCCATTTAATTTATTTTTGAACATATTAAAATAACAAAACAGCAAAAATAAAAATATCCATGTAACACAACCAGAAAATGCCAAAAAACTAGTGAGCTCTCTGCTCACAGAAATACCCAAAATCTGCAGAAATACAAATATTTAACAAGTGTTTATGTTTTATGTTATCTCTCCTGCGTGTACACATTCCTGCTCTAGCCACTTCATCTTAAGATAAGTGCCTGGACATAAATACTGTAATATACTGAGGCTCTCCTGCTGATAGCCACCCAGGTTAAGTAGGAGGAGAAGGACTGATTGGGTGGAGGTAAAGGACAGAAAGTCCATCAAGGTTCCGTGGTGTCTAAATGAAAGGTTAATGACATGCTTTGGTCAAAAGAAATGGACTGAGCAAAGTCGGGCTCTAAACATACTAGCTTCACGGCTCCAATTAGAACGACTTTGACTGCTTTGCCTGCAAATGCCAATGAGCTACTGAAGCACCGCCCACAGACAGTCTTTGATCTGCCCATCTCTTCTGCTGGGGGCTTCACAAGGGCGAATCCTTGCACAGGTAGCTTTGCTTGTATGGGAAGAGAGGAGGTTATTCAAATCAGCTAACCTGTTATATACAGTAGGGCAGAATGGAACCTAGTAAGATACATTTACAGATTACAACAGTTTACTTACTGAATGCAAATATATGGACTAAAGCACTGAAAGAGTGAGTTATGCATTTGTCCACCTTGAGTAGTTTAGTTTGTTTTACTTTTTAATCATTCCACTTTACCTGACTTTATGTATTTTATGCATTTTTATTAATTTTAACTTCATAATTTTTGATGTAAAGCACTTTGAGGTGCATTGATTGTATAAGAAGAGAAGATGAGACACTGACAGCATACATGCAAATAATTAGCTACATATTTCACCTGCTCCTTCAAAACTTTTATTTCAACATTTAGCAGTAGTTTTTTTGGTTTTTGTGCAGCAGCCAAAGTTAAAACCATGTTTTCATACGTTAAGTGAGACTGAAAGACTATATATTATATCTTGTGTCATACTTATATTATACTTATATGTTTTCTCACATCACATCATAATAGGCTCAAACACATCCCAAATAGCCAATATTACACATACACATTAGAGGAAAATGACACAGTAATTGCAAATGATGGGTTGTTTTTGACAATGATCAGTAATAGCATGGTGGTCAGACCTCCAAGCAAAATGTGGGGGGTTTTGTATATATTCTTTTCGGTCGTGACTCAGGTTTCTTTAAACAACCCAGAACCCAACACTATGAACCTGATGTTGGTTGGAGCCTCTAAATTTCCTCTATTCATGATGAAGTTCTTTCAGGGGGGTCCGATTGATAGTTTCATTGATTGAACAATTATAGATAATTCTTACAAACTGATCTTTTTAAAAAGAAGAAACAATCAGATAAACCTTCACTGCAGGTTTGAGGGATATTTTCTTGGTGGGATTATTTTGATCAGAATGGTATAATTTTGCAGGCATTAGGCAAAAGGAAGGTGATATTCTGTAATCACAAGCATGAACTGTGGGGTATTTAATTTTCTCAGAAAGTCCAGGCTGTGCCTGCCTAATGGCAAAATATTTCAAAATATTTTATTGTGGGTTTATTTATTGTTATTTGATTTTTTGTCATTTCTAATTTTCTGAGAACAGCTGGAGGTTCCTACTGTATTTAAATGAACAGCTGTTTCGAGAAATAGTCACAATATATGTTTCAGAAATTGACTTTGTACTTTTATATAGATATTACTCTTGTTTTCTTTAGATATTACTTATTATAATAGCTGTTATGAAATTTCCATTTTAAAAAATAGCTTTGATAGCAGCACGCTGAGTAACTATAGATCAATATCCAATCTCCCATGCATTAGCTGACTACTTGAAAAAATTGTCTCATTCCACATAAAATGCTTCCTGGAAGGAAATGGTGTCTTGGAGGAATTTCAGTCGGGTTCAGAAGGAAACACATGACTGAAAATGCCCTAACTGAGATAATCAGGTAATCATAATCAATAACCTCAGGCTGAGCTATGATGAGAACAAGGTCTCAATGCTAAATGCAGCGTTTGATCCGATCAACCACAACATCCTAATCAATTGTCTTAAAAAAAAAAACGGTTTGGTTTGTCTGACTGTGTCTTGAAGTGCTTCAGAACACAAATTAAAGACTGAAAGTTCTAAGGTGGAGATCAGCCATCACAGCTGCTACGGGGTTCCACAAGGTAGCTGCCTTGGCCCGTTATTATTCTGACTATGTGCTGCCATTCGGTGACATCATCAGAGAGCACCATGGGTAGATGATACTCAGCTGTAAATGTCCGCAGAAACAACAATACTGCTATAGCTGCTATAAATTCCAACACAAATTGTCTTTTAGCAATAAATAAGCGGATGAGCAACAGCTTTCAGAAATGGAATGAGGATAAAACTGAAAACCTTCTAGTCAGCCCCAAGACAGAAACAGAATTGTTGGGGGATCTGAGGAAGCTATCTCCCTGGATTAAACCTGAGGTCACAAGTCTTTTGTGTCATTTTAGATCCAGACTTGAGCTTGAGCTCACAGATTGCCATGGTAACATAACCATCATTCTTTCACCTCAGAAACATGGCCAAAATATGGTCTTTTATAAACTCAAAAGACACTGGAACGTTAACTCAAGCTTTTTATTTCACTTTTTACTGCCCTCACAAAGAAAGCCACTGACAGACAAGCTTATCCAGGGCTCTGCAGCTCAGCTATTAAAAAGAAAAGAACACATTATTCTAGTTTTAGCTACTCTGCACTGGCTTCTGGTAAGATTTAGAATAGATTTTTACGTGCTACTCCTCACATACAAAGCTCTGAACAGGCAAGGCCAGGCCTAAATCACCAAATCAAGAAAATGTGAGCTGCAGCTTTTGTTATTTATGTCTCCAAAGTATGGAAACACTGCCCATAGATGTGAGAGAAGTCAGTTCACTGGAAATCTTCCAAACAAAGCTCGAAACTTTACACACAAGCATTCAAATAATTCATCACCTGTCAATTTGAATGTGGCCTATTATGCTTCTTTTCTCCAAATTAACATGGTCCCTTGATGTGTAAATGAAATGTTATTAATGTGTTTTGGTCAAGAAAAACCGAAGGAGCTAAACACACCGGTTTCACAGCCCTCCTCAGAATGGCCGGTATCCTTCTCAATGCTAATGAGCCACTGTGAGTATTTTATATTACTTTTTAATCATTCTAGCTTGATTTTATACCATTTTATTCATGTTAACTTGTTCTTTTGTTTCAGTTTAAAGTTTGAGACCTTTGCGACCTTGGGGACAAATCACATCAAGGTCATGCATTACCCTATTCGCTGTAGGATGTTAAAATCTAAGGTCGGCCTCAGCAGGCGGGTGCATTTTATGATCTACGTCTGCCAGGTTTCCCAGTGTCACCAGTGAACAGTCAGCCGCGTCCCCTTTCCTTGAATTTCTACACCCACATGTGAAGAATTATGACTTTCAAAAGTAACAGAGGCAGTAAAAACCGCATTTCACACTTTGACGATTTCATTTAGTTTGCCCTTCTGTGTGGACTGAACCATGGGGTGGGCCTTTTTGGTCTGCTCCAACGGTTCTTCAAACACCACGTGAGCCTGGTTTCAGGGTAGAACCAAAACACAAAAGAAAGAAAGAAATACTTTTACATATATATTGAATAATGCGGTCCTCTTACAATAACCATGAATTTGGAGCAGCCCATCTGGTGTCTATTCAGCCAGAAAAAAAGTTGAGGATTCTGTCTGCAGAGGAACATCAAGTGAAACTACCTGGAAAAGCAGTATGCTGGGCTGTTCTTTATCCTGTACCCAAGAACACGAGCCTGGGAAGAGATACAAAAAAGTACCGCAGAGCACAGGGTCATAAAGCAGCAGGCATTGTTTGGATAAAGTTGAAGCTCACAGGAATAACAAGTCAAAGAAGAAATCCACAACATACCAAGTTTCCTTGTGATAACCCAACTGCGGCAACTATCGCGAGCCGAAGGTGTAGAACGTCGGAGCGGCAGCTGCTTCCGCAGGCGATGTCCTCGCCGCAATATATATGACCACACATCTGACATGAGACGGCAATACATAATTTATATCTGAGATCATTTTAGAAATGTTCTGATTTATTTAAAAGAAATGATCACCGCATTAATTCATGCCCCTCCAGCTAATCCTGGGATGAAAGATTTATTTCCTTCTAAATGAAGTTCTTTACAGCCAAACATATCACATGTATAGCTTGGATAAGAGCCTGGAGCATGAGCTTTCTACCATATGCTAATACAATTCCGGTGAAAAATGCAGCGTGGAAAAACACAAGTTCAAGATTTCACACATTCATAGAAACAGTTCACATGTAGCAGACAGAGAACATGTTTTTCCCCTGCTAAGAGTGATTGTGTGCATTGAAAAAATAGCTGGGAGCTCACACAAATATATTTTCTTTCGTATATTGTAAAGAGCAAATCTATCAGAGATAGCCAGACATTGAAGAAATAAGCATGTTTGACTTTAAAGTTTAATTAATAAAGTACCTTTTGCCTACTTTTTTTCACGCCACAGAGAACCCAACACATTTTCTCAATGTCACTGAGCACACACCTCTGTCCCTAACAATGTGTCAGCCGTGTAGAATTATATGACATCATGAAGGCAGCGGTGTCATCTGCCGTCTATTTTCCTGTGCCAGGGTTCATCTCCTGCAGGTCTGAGAACTTGGTGTCTAGGCTGGGTTCCTGGGCGGTTCACTGTAGCCTTCACTGTCTGTAACCATGTGAGCTCAAGTACTTTCACATGATGGGCACATCGATTCGATGTATCCATGGTGCTCAATACGACTTCTGCAACGATTTATGCAACACTGATTTGAATCTAAATACCAGCTACGACTTCCTATTCCCGTTTATATAATCAGGAATGATCGTTCACCAGATGTATCAATAAACGTATGAAACACACGTTATCAGGACTGACTCATGAGGGAATGAAAACTAAAGGTCCAACTTTACGGACAACAGTGTCCTGACTTGGGCATTATTACACATCAGTGAGAATAAGCTATAATAATTGATCTACATTTATCGTGTTAAATACATTGACAGCCATTAAAATAAAAATTCTGTAGCATTGATAGATTTTAATAGTTTATTTTTATTTTTCGTTTGTATAGACGTACAGACAAAACATAATTGTCTGGTTGATAAGCTGTGAATTTAGATTAATTAAGCACAGGATGTTTGGAGGATGTTTGTATTTGGGTGTTTTTTAGTTACTTGACAATTGCAGTTATCGCAATTCTTATTTTGTCAGTTTCATTATTATCTATTTGATTATTAAGGACAGGCTGGACAACAAACACTGCTATCAGGTGCTAGAATTATGTTGTTTGTTTAAAAAAAATGGGGGATTTATTTGAACCAAATCTGCCAGGAGTAACTGTAACAGGGCCAATTAATCAAAATAATTACATATAACAACATTTCCAGGCAGCACTCCATTCTTGCCCCCCTCTATATTAAAATGGCTAAATGCAACAAAAGAGCTGAGTTGTCAGCAGTTATTAATAAATAAACCTCATCTGTTTGATCCAGGCCACAATCAACCCTCAAAGAGCTGGATTAAAAGAAATAACCCAGGTCCAAAGCAACAGAACATTTTGCTGAAGGTATAATGTCTGAATATTTCTGTACTGCTTCTGTATGCCACAGGAGCACCAGTTTTCACCAGCTCCTGTTTTCAAATGGCTTCATAGAGAAGGTAGAGTGAAGTGGCAATGAAGAGGAGCTCAAATCAATGACTACATGAAATCTTTTGGGCGAAGACGCCAATGTTTTTGCTTTAGTTTGAAAAGCTGCTTGTTTTGATTGGATGTGCAAAAACCCTGGATTTTCCATTACTGATTGTGACAAGGCTGACACCATGTCACACTCTGGAGATTTGAATTTTTGAATTTTAAATGAAAACAATCCTCATCCACAACCCATTTCAAAATAAATCTCCTTGGACACCCCAAGGCTAAAACTGAATAGTGCACTCCACACAGATCAGGCATGAGCGATCGCGTGCCTTTCTCTTGACGGGGTCGTGGGAGCGGGCGTCTAATCCAGATTTAATTCAACTCCTTTTGGGGACAGCAGCAGCAGCTCCAAACTCCAACACCTTCGTGTCATCTGTTTACTTCTGCCCGCTGTTCTCGACCAATCAGGGAAGGCCGTGGGTGACCTGACTCGGGCTTCCAGCGGTGGCACCAGACTGGTGCAGACGACGGAAGTAAACAGATCAATTATCGCGCCAGCCTGAGAGAGATCGGGCGGCAAACTGCATCATCAATCATCTGGATATTTGCGTATTTGCGATGTTCCGGTGATTAATTAAATGTCATAAGACTCGCCTCAACGACGTTGCAGACCACAGGCTTGCATTGTTGTGCCCATGATAGAGTTACAGGAGATTACTGCTGCTAGATAGAACACAAACTATAAGGTAGATAAGGACCAAACCTGCCCCTGGGCTTAAGTATAGATCCCCTTTATGTGATCTTTCAAACATTACACTGTCTACCAGCACCAGTCTGCTCCCCTCGACACAGTCTGGACCGCATAAAATAGCACCTAGGGTCATGTTGGGGGGGGGGCGGTAATGTGTCAAGTTCAAATTATTTTCAAGTTCTTTACAACTGAATCTGCTTCTGTCATTGTGATTGCCCCATCACCGCCAACGCCCAGGGCTCCAGTCTGACTTTTAACACCGCTATCACCTGCGCTTCTCACATTAGAAGCGCCGGCACATCATTTACTGCCAGTGCACTCACTTCTGCTCCCCGCTGCCTCGTGGCGGTGCAATAATATTTTTAGATATAACCTTTGAATATTTTACACTCAAGAGAGTCTCGGAGAAATGCCGCTCTTTTCAAATTTTTTTGCACCGCGATCAGGTATGAAATGAAGTGATTAGAAATGTCAGCTCTGCCCCTCTGCGCGTCTGCAGATGCGGAGGAGACGCATTTGCGTCTTAATCCCGCAGCTCCCCGCAGCTGTTTGGTTCTGTTAATCTCACTTTAATGCGGACACTTCCGGCAGCTGCGTCTGCCCGTCTGCTGGCGTCCTGACGGCCTGTATGTGCAGACAGCCTGGCTCTAAATGAGCAGGTGGAGGTCAAGGTGTGTGTGTGTGTGTGTGTGTGTGTGTGTGTGTGTGTGTGTGTGTGTGTGTGTGTGTGTGTGTGTGTGTGGGAGGGGTGGCTAGAGAAAGAGAGAGACTCACGGAGCACAGTTGTTAATCATTCGTCAATACTGCTGAAAGTAAGTATTGAATTCAATTCAAAGTCAGTGTTGAAGTCATACTGAGTCAAAAGAGAGCCACATTTAACAGAACTGCAGAGATGGACCTGCTAAATCGTTTAAGATTTGGTCAAATGTGACACCAGTGTCCCATTAAAAGCTGTGTAATGGGCCATCGTAGAGATTTAAGAATAAAAGAAAAACTTGGGGGTTAAAAAAGAGCTGAAGCAAATGCATATTTTCTGTTCTTTTTATTTTGAACTCTTTATAAAAGCTTTCATTGGCATAAGGAGCTGCTCTAAAACACAAAGAGCAAACAAGGGACGGCTCAGTAGTGCTTTGCTGTGCTGTTTTTCTCCCGCAGCTATTTGTCTGTTTTATGAGACTTTACTTTGCTTTGTGACAGAATGAGCTTTTTTGCTCCAGATCTAACAGGAAGAATCAAAAGGGCCGTGTAAAACAGCCCAGTTACACAGATATATGCACTGCGGGGACTGCGGGGACTGCTCTTCATATGCGGAGCTGGAAGACATTCAGGACTCGCCTTAGTTAACCACCAGGAGATTCAACAAGTGGAAGAGCGGAGAGGAGACAGAAGCAGGGACTGAGCCCAGGGAGCAGCCGAGAGCATGGACGGAGGGGAGGTTATGGAGCTGCACGCAGCAGCAGCAGCGCACAGCTGCAGGAGTCAACCAGCACTGCAAGAAGAATGACGCCACCTCACAGGCTGTATTTTTGTGTTGTCAATCAAATATTTATCTCTTAATCTTTAATCCGACAAAGAAACCATGCTTTAAAATGTAGACTGACTCTCACTGGTGACTTGGGTGGATCTTTTTCCCAGTTATCAAATATGAATGATTCAAATCACCTAAAGATATATAATATTCCTTATTAGTTCCAAATAAATATACATTTGCACAAATAAACACTGCTGCTGCTTTATTATGGTATCACATTGTATTCATGTAATTGATTTGCCTCATTTCGAGCGGTACAGCGTTTTTACATTAGTGGCCTGCATACAACAAAAATGAGGCAAATACCTTTAACAGACGACATGCAGGTTCAATCTTCAAATGAATTCATTAACACTTGGAGTGGGAAGTGAAGAGAGTGGGAAGAAGAAAACTTATTTAACCGCACCCCTGTTTCTCATCAATAGTTTAACAGAATTTTTAGGACTCCCTCATTCAACATTACACCACAACAATTTACTAAAGGCCTACACCAAATCCTAATAAACATACTCTATGGTATTGGTATTTTATAACCAAAATGTGTGTAAAACTAGAACATGGGTGATATATCATATATCACTGAGGAAGAGGAGCTTCATTGTGCACACATCAGCAGGAAAGGAAATGTCATTAAAAATCCAGCAGGAGGCTGACTCTGAACCCTTGTACCTGCCTGTGTTCTTGTCTTCTGTGGGAGGGAAGGGAAAAAAAAGAAACGGTGAACGTGAGAAAGAGGACGAAGAACATCCCCGCACCCAGGGAAAAGGCCCAAATGGAAACGGCTGAAAGAAGAGGCCTGAAAAATTCAGCGCTACATCGGAACAGGTGCAGAACATGAGATGTGCTTGGAAAGACAGCCGAGTCCTACAGGTGGATGAGTTTAGTTCTCAGTCTGTTGTGATTTATTTGTTTTAAGAGACTTTCATCAGAAAACATAAATGTCATCAACATACTTTTTTTTAAGTGCAGTAATTATGAGAAAAGAAGAGCTGGATTTCAGTGAACTTTTATAGATCTGTTTAAATGTCAGTCTACAACAACAGGATGAGGCTGATAATATGATTATACACAAAACTGAAGTCAATATTTGTAATGTGGCACTAAAATGGTGATGGATGAAAAAGAATGAGGTTCTCATTCTCTCACGTGTTATTATTACCAGAATGGCTCTCATTAACTTGATATTTGGTGTGGTCTATCCGTTGGCTCATATTTAATCCTTGGGAGAGCGATCGTCTTTCGACAGCGGAGGATATCGCAGCTGTCTGATGAGCCGTCTCTGGGCTGTTCCCCCATCTGTTGACAGCTCGTATGAGACAGCGACTGCAGGAGAATAAATGTTCCAGTCCTGCACACAGTCTCTCATATGGCCAGACCACAGGTCCACCAGGTCCCCCAGGTCCACCTGGTCCACCAGATCCTTCAGGTCCACCAGGCCCACCAGGTCCTCCATGTCCACCAGGCCCACCAGGTCCTCCAGGCCCACCAGGCCCACTAGGTCCTCCAGGTCTGCCAGGTCCACCAGGCCCACCAGGTCCTCCAGGCCCACCAGGTACTCCAGGCCCACCAGGTCCTCCAGGCCCACCAGCCCCACTACGTCCTCCATGTCCTCCAGGTCCGCCAGGTCCACCAGGCCCACCAGGTCCTCCAGGCCCACCAGGCCCACTACGTCCTCCATGTCCTCCAGGTACGCCAGGTCCACCAGGCCCACCAGGTCCTCCAGGTCCACCAGGTCCACCAGGTACTCCAGGTCCACCAGGCCCACCAGGTCCTCCAGGTCCACCAGGCCCACCAGGTCCTCCAGGTCCACCAGGTCCACCAGGTCCTCCAGGTCCACCAGGCCCACCAGGTCCTCCAGGTCCACCAGGTCCTCCAGGCCCTCCAGGTCCACCGGATCACACTTCATCACAGCTGAACCCCCCCAGGCTTTATCCTGCATCCATCCTGCATCTGCATGCTGAGGTAGTCAGCTCCATTGATCATGTATTTGAGTACCGCTGTCTACTCGCATACAGATTTCTCCGTGTGAATGTGAGATCGTTGTCAGAGGGGAGCTGCGTCGCCATCGAGTTTTGTCTCCAAACTTTGGGCTTTCGCTCTTATTTCCCCGGCCCGCGGGCAGCTGAATTAAATGAGAAAGCACCGAGAAATCAACGCCTCACAGGGATTTCCACACTAGGTGCAGACGTTTATCAGAGGAGTTTCATATTAGGAGCCACATGACAGATGTCATTCAAGAAACTCATCACAACATCTCCAACTGTCTCCAAAGGAACGAATGCACCCGTAAATAAGCACATGGGTTGGTGCCTGACGGCCTCTCCTACATGCAAATGTGCGCAGCTGGAAATAATTAAGGAATATTGTATGAATATTGGCCGCATTTGATTAGATCGTGTCTTTTGTGTCAAAGCGAGAGCCTTGAAACCGACAACAGACAACCTCAGTGTGTGTGTTTAAAGCCAACAGCTGGCAGGTGGGTGACAACAAATCATTTAAGATGGGGGTTTTTTATCTTTGGGAGTCATATTCAGCCCTGCTGTCACCTGCCAAAGCTTTTCTGGCTCCACAAGAATTGTATTAATGCTGGATTGAATGATGCAGCTTTAGATACATAAACCAATTTCTTGCCCTGTTACCGAGCTCATGGCTGTCCCACCCACGGCCCCGCTCCAGAAGGCGGGTGACATCGTGCTGGATGTTGATGGATGCTCCATATTCCCCCATCCCCCAAAGCTCCGCCAACTGGGTGTCATCCTTCTACCGTCTCCCACCAAGCACGCGTCAGCTCTGTCACGAAATCTGCCCCCCTCCCCCCCGCCTCAGGAACGCCTCCAGCCTCCGCAGCGGAGAGACCCTCGCCCGTGCCTTCGTTACCTCCCATCTGGACCTACCTCCAATCCTGTCCAGGGTTCCTAAAAACAGAAAAAAGAACCCTGGACAGGCTCCAGTGTTGTGCTGCCAGGTTTCTCACTCGCACCAAAATCCTGGCAGCACATCGCCCCCCCCCCCATCCTCCTCCACTGGCTCCCCATCAAATCCCCTATATCACCTACAAAATCCTCCTCCTCACCTACAAGACCCTCCATGCGCTGGCCCCTCCATACCTCCCCAACCTCCTTCACCCCTACACACTGTGTCTTCCATCATTTTCTGATCTGTCCTCTCTAAATTGACCTTCGGAACAAAAGGTCACGAAAGACACTATATAAATGAAACTTATTATTATTATTATCAGTAGGCAAAAGATCAAATTGGTGGTTCTGTTTATTTGTTGCCTTTTATTTCAAAGTAAAGTTCAACTCTACTCTTCCAACTCTAAAATTCCATTTTCATTTACTTCCCTTTTACATTATCATCATTGATAGATGTTAATCAGGCGTTTATTGGTTCTTGTCCTTCCTTTAAAGCTCAATTTAATTCCATTCTGTGTGTATGTAATTGACAACCACAGCTTCACTGTGCAGATGGCGGTTTTGTGGGAGGGAAAACAATCTCAGGCTTGGTTCTTTATAAGACAAATCAACTGAAGCATCATGTGGATTTTTATGTTTGCCATGATCTGATTTTTTGGGGGGTTTTTTTTTTTTTTTTTTGTTTTCCTGAACATGACTTGGAGCCAAGTGCACGTCCACGAGGATTAAAGGCCTCTATGTTCGCCCCTCGCCACTGCTGGCTCGTTAAAACTGATGCAGACAAACCTTTCTACAGTGTTGCTTTCACTGAACTGAAGCCAAGGCAGCAATCGCAGTGAGTGAGAGTGTTTCTGATGCAGCCACAATCCAATTACAGTCGACATCACCCCCCCCACACACACACACACACACACACACACTTGTATCGAAGGTCCAAACTGCTTATTGGATTTTTTTTTGTTGTTGTTGTTTTTTTTTTAAACACGCTTTTTATCCGATAACACTTTTTCATCAAAGTCCAAAGATCCTTGGAATGTGTTTCCCTGCTGTGCTGCTGATCCCCGGTGCTGCAATTATGTATTCGGTTTAAACGTCGACTTGAGGAGTACATTTTTCTTTCTGATCTGCAAACTCAATTTATGACATCAATTTGGAATTCCTTTGAAAGCCCGCTCAGGAGTGCGACGGTGCATTCTCCTGTCCTTGGTATTTGGCTGTTTGTTTTTGTTTTTGTTTAGTTTAGTTTCATTTTTTTTTTTGTGAGATTTTGACAGAAACAACACAACGTTTTAGCATAAAAAAAAATAATAATAACAGTTCAAGAGACCTTCACTTCTGTGTCATTTGCCTTTCAAGATGCCGTCTATTCCACAAAATTTCCGCAGACTGCAGACTAAAAAGCATTAACGCTCCCATAAATCACAAGCTATTTGCCACAAACACTAACACAATCCATTATTCTTTGGCTTTTTTTTTTGCAGCATGTAGCCATTAAAGCCCTCCTCTCGCCGCCAGGACTGTGCGTGTTCGTCCGTTTTATTTACGACAGTCGAGGAAGATACGGAGGACGCGCATCTTTCTTCGTCTTCTTCTTTCTTTTTTTTTTTTTGTACATCTAGCGTGATGAAAACAATAGTTTTGCTGCAGGGCACAGAACATTTAATAAGTCAACATCAGTGTGAAACAGCAGCTCAGATTGTTATTCACACTGACGTGTTTTAAACCAAAAAGCAGAGAGGGAAGGGAAAAAAAAAAAAAAAAAAGCACCACAATGATTTGGAGCATGAAAGAGGAGATTCCTGGGTCTTTTGTTTCAACATTGCTGCTTCGCAACTAAAAATCTTTACGAGGCAGGCCAAGAACAAAGGGGAGGGGGGCTTCCTGCAAGGCCAGCTCAGTGAATGGATTCAACTGTGTGTTTCTTATTCAATTTCATCCTGAATCGCTTATGTTCATTTGCCCATGCAAATGTACAGTATCATCTCTGCTCCGACAGGAATCGCTTTACCCAGAACACGTGCTGCATCTGTGTTATTTTAGGCACCTAGTCAAAGCATATGCTACTACGGCCGCAACCTGGGGGCTTTAAAAGGGATGAAACCGTGACTTCAGCCCCGCTCACGTTGAATGCAGGTGCGCTGTAAGCACACTTTCATTACATGTTTGCTTACTTTTCGCCCCTTGTGGTGAAGCGCCACGCTCAGACGTCGTAGACCGTCAGACGGAGGTGGGAGGCCGGACAGAGGCGATATCATCTGCAAATGAAGAGAATCAACAGGAGGGGGGCCGCCGCGCGGTGATCGAAAGCCTTGCAGGGATTGTAATTATCTTTTTTGTTTTCCCGGGGAAATGACCGTTCTGTTGTCAAGATACAAGACGTACGCGCGCACACGCACACACCCGAGACTCGATGTCATCTCAGTCGTATTTACCATCATAAGCGTTTGTTTGTCTGTTTTTCTGACAATGACGGACATCGCTCCTCTCCTTTCACAACCTTCATCTGCTGCCTGAGCGCGGTGATTTTAGCCTTGCGCTTAAACACACACATTTAAAGCACAAAAGAACGACAAATCCACAAAACGCTCCTTCCTGCGGAACCACAATCGAGCTCCTAATTGAGCCGTCGGTGGTGTGCGCTACCGTTGTGTTCCCATCCTTTGTATCTCCGTCGATATTGTTCGATGTCGGACCCCCGAATGCAGACGCGGAAAAAGGAAACGGCTTTATTGCCAAAAGTTATAAAAATAAATAAATAAAAGAAAGCAATAATCCAGCTATGATGGGGAAAGGCTGGAGGGTGGAGTCGCACAAAAACACAAGCAAAGAACAACACAACAAGGACACAACAAGGCACACATTACATTACAAATATAAAGTAAATGGGTCAATTCTGGTTGTCTTTCTTTGTTTCCCGTTCTTCCGAGTCACCAGAACTTTTCTACTGACACCATCTCTGCCCAGAGCTGCTGCTCTTTAACATGTGATGCTCTGAGTTCACCATGGAGGCTGCTGCTGTGTGAAACATCTAAATGCTCCCTGACAGTCCGGGATAAATTATTCCTCACTGTGCCAGCTTTGGGAATATGTTGGTGACACTGGGAACTGAAATACCACAGTGAGGAAGTGCAGCCTGCGATGCATCAGAAGAGAAACCGCTTGGCCGAGCTATCGCAGCGCGCTTTCATGTTTTCAGCTTGTTTTTCACAGCCTGCAGCACCAAAGACAGTTTGGATGGGGAGTGGGGGGGGGTTTAAACACTGGGCCCGAGGTGCTTCAGAGAGGAGAAACTTGCCTGTCTTGAGCTGTTTAGTTCTGAAACTGTCACACCTTTCAGCACCGCTGCCGAAACCGAGATCCAGGAGGCAACAGACACGTCTCTCAACCATTAAGAACTGTTTCTGAGGCAGATGTATATGTGCGTGTGCGGTACTCGCACCAATGTGCGTGCGTGTGTGTGTGTGTGTGGTGTTCTGACACCTGCAGAAACCACCCCAGGACTCGAGAATTCAATCGCATGTTCATTTGTCATACAGCCTGATAGACCCGGGCCCTAGTTTGAGGCGCGTTAATGAACGCCTACCGCTGACGAATCAGCAGGAAGTGCTCGCGAAGCCTTGGGCGCCGCTGCAGCAATCCATTCATCTGGATGCTAATTGTGTATTATCTATGAAGAATAATTATCAGGCGGGATTTTACTCTCCCTGGGAGTTGAAGGAAAATTGTTTCCACCCCAGTAAAGATGAAAATACAGTGTTAATCAGTCTTGCAAAGAATCAAATTTCACAAAAGCCTTTGTTTTTGGGGGAGGGGGGGTCCCAAATTCTTGGGTTCAAGGAGTCGCAGCCTTTGAAAGATATTTAATAAGACGCAATATGTCACGCGTTGTGTGTGTATTGTGTGTGTATTGTGTGATGATGCGTTTGAGTTGTTCACAAGGACGAGACATTAAAATATTGGAAAGTACTGCAGGTGGGGCTGTGAACTCAGCACAGGAAGTCAGCTTTAATAACCCAACACAAGCAACTGGACACCAGTGTCGTGAAATGATATTTTGAGTAAAATGACATGTGAATATATTCACATTTCAAAACATTAAAGACATATTGGACCGTCACCATCGCTCTCACTGACTCACCACGGCGCAGAAACTCTTTTATTTTTTAAACTAGTTTTCTGCAGTGGAGGTGATACTTTCAGCACCCCAAGACCATAAAATTCTGCGACACCGATTGGCCAAAAATGTAAGAATTTGCCCTGGTAACTGTCCACCATTGGCTAATTGGCTGCACTGCTGGGACAAAAAAGACAAATTTTTCTTGGCCTCGAGGACTTCACTTCTCGCCGCTCAGGATAAGAGCAGGAGGAACCCTGGAACTTCATCCCGACCCAAGACCTGTTTCGCCTGAACCATAGTGTGGTGCGATGACTCAAACCTCTCTCGAACATCGTTTCTCACCTTCCTGTTCGCATTTTCGGGCCCGATTATTGACAAGTCTGTTTGTGGAAATCCCCTGGTGACTTAGTGGAAAGGTGGTTCATAGAATTCCCATTGCAGATAGGCACATGCACCATTGGGTAAAAACGACATTTATAACTGAATTCGTAAAATATCTTTTCAATTTCTTCCCCCTCGTATCAGGGAGGGCTGCGCTCCAGCGCCCCCTATGGGCCGGCCGCCACTGCTGCTGGGCTCTACTGGTGCTCGGTGACCTCAACAAAGATCAGACCAAGGAGCTGCACATCTCAGGTGGGGCCGCTCCACCACCTGAGCCGCCCCTCCATGCTCATTTGGAAAAAAATCCAGATTCTGCTCTTCCCAACGCAACGCCCCCTCCTTATCAATATTTAGAGTTATCTCATTTATCTGAGTGGCTGAATCCTCCCAAGCTTCTAAAAGGCTCGTGTGCGAATTCCGAGTCGATGCCTGCTGCATTTTTATTGATATCTCCGCAGCACGGTTTGCTGCTGCGGGATACACACAGCCTAATCCTCCCACCAGTCACATCATAATGGAGCTGCCAGAACACGTCAATAGACAGTGGCCCCGTTTTATCTCGCAGCTGCCAGCGGATCATTAGCCGCTATCACCCCGCGCAAACTCCGCCGAAGTTTCGAGCGCGGAGAAACCGGCTGAAGGAGCGCTGCGAGTTTTTTTTGACTTAAGCCGGCTCCCCTCTCAGCTGCCATCCTTTTCAGGGGACGGTCTCATTCGAGTGTCACTCCTTGCCGCCGGCGGTTTATGGTGCAACCACGGGCCAGATATCGAGCAGGCCGGAATATTTCATGTTTAATACATACAGTCCTCCTCTTTTAAAAAGAAGGAGAGAGATGGATGTGTGAGCGAGAATTCCTCCACTTGAGGAGTGCTTGCATAGTTCAGGGAAACTAAATGTACATAAACTTTTCCTCTTTGCAATTCAAGGACACGCTAAGTTTTAAACAGCGTGCGCCTATTGAAGGAATTTAATAAAGTTGCGTCACGGTTTTAATGTTAATAACGGTGTTTAATTTGTGTGTTTCATTATTATTTCATTATTATTATTATTACATTGCGAACACAGAAACACTGAGCTGCGTGCAGCCTGTGATGCATTCAGTCTTTTGTTGGAGTATTCTCTTGGTCTGGAATCACCCCCTATACCCTCTAAAGTGCATTAAGGGGCGTTTGCCATTTCCTTGGGCTGCTGTAATGCATGGCGTAAGGGAGTTTCAGATGCTCCCTAAACAAGCAATATATCCCCTCATCCTTTGTAGACACGATAAACAATATATTGACTATTAATAAAGTTAAATATTAAAGACACATAAAATACATAGTCGTCGGGACTGTTTCCAAACGGCACATATTCCTGATGAGGCTGTTTAAAGCCCAGGTTTATTGTCCAAAAGCAGGTTTTCAGTGCATCAGGGAGTTCCCTAAATATTCCACTCATCCCTACTCTGTCCAGTGAGTAGGCATCACAGTTATTATTTATGCGTTCGGCTCCTTCTGGTTTAGTCAGCTGATGGTGAGTGAAGCTGTTACTGCTGAACTGAGTCTTCCCACCACGTCGTCGTCTGTTTTTTACTGTCTTTCTGTCCTGACGGCTGTGATTACAGTCACTCTCACTCTCCCACACACACACACACACACACACACACACACACACACACACACACACACACACACACACACACACACACACACATACACACACCCCACCACCAGCGCTTCCATCAGAAAGTGCTTACCTCTGTTTTTCTCATATTGAGGTGTGATTTTTATTTTTATTTTTTTGCTGTATCCCAGTTCAGATTAGTTTTGCTGAATTACTGCAGCTTGTTTTTGAATCATCCCACTTCTCCCAATAACCCAGCCTGAAACCAGTCAGCCTTCGTTTGGCCCCCGTCTCCTGACTCAGACGTTCAGAAGCTGTTAATGGAAGGCTCCTGCACCCAGCATAAGCCTTATGACCAATAAACAGCAGCTACCAGATAAGAAATAAATCAATATGGATTTAAAGAGAGAGTTCTGATTATTACACAAGGTTTTTAGGTGGACTCTTCAGTTATGGCTCCTGAACGTGGCCAAGAGCAGGTTTGCAAAATCCAGTCCAGTTGTTCGGTGTGTGTATGTGTGTGTATGTATGTGTTTGTGTGTGTGAGACATTCAGGGGCAGGAAAGTGAAATCTGTAGAGACATGTTAAGATGAAGTACAACGGGAACATGGGTGAACTCGAGGTCGCCCATTATTTTCCAACTTTTCTACAACTTTCTGTTTTCTATTTTTCAATATCTGATATTTTGTTGCTTCATTCCATTCATTAATTCTCGAGGTTGATGCTGCAGACCGGGACATTTTGTTATATGTGTTTGTTTTTATTGTGAAGATATGTAATTCATGGCAAACGGGTCTTTTTGTTTACTTGTTAATATTCTTTTTGTGCAACTGCGTCATTGTTGGTGCCCACACTGTTGGTGGAGTTTTCATTGTGTGTTGTGTAGGTTGTAGTTCACTTTGACCAAAAATGCTCTTTGACGTTGATTCGTTTGAAATGACTATGGGGGTAAAAAAAAAAAAAAAAAAAAAAAAAAACTATTTTACACAGCACTAAAAGCTACAATTTTGCCATTTTCTTGGCTTGACGGGGGTAAAAACCCATTTTTTACAGGAGTGATGTGTGAAGCGACTGACATGTTTTTTTGGTCCGGAGTCAACATTCAGAGCCGCACAGACTTCGGAACAGTTTAGAACACATGATGAGATGTCACAGAGTCAGCCTGTATCAAAGGGTTGTCAGTCACACCGACAGCAGACAACTCCAGCTGCTGTGTTGCATATTAGGATTTAAAAATGGGGAAAAAAGAACAGACTTCCCAAGGGAAGAAAACAAAAAATCTCTAAATCTAAAGTGACCAGGACACCATTCCAACCTGACTGTGGTTAATTAGTGGGTTGTTTTTTGTTTTTGTTTTTTAAAGTTGCACTAACCACAAGTCTGATTGTAATTCGGTGATCCGGGACTTCTGGTTGGAGTCTCTGCTGGAGCCCTGCAGCACACAGGGAGAGGTGTCCTCATTCCGGAGGATGTCCTTGTCCTTGAGAGCATGTCAGTGGCAGTCACACTCTCTGTTTGGTAAAGCTGACAGCAGAGCAGAGGGGGGGGTTGTAGGAGAGGTGAGGGGGGTGAGGGGGGGGTCTCGTTCGCAGAACCGCAGCGCAGCATTTTTTCCCGGCGCCGATTGGCCCGGACAGGGAATCCTCTAACGGTTTAAATGTCAACTGGTCAATACGAGCCTGCCGTCCTGTCATTCCTCATTAGCTCCAAGACAGAGGATGCTCTTGAAAACTAGAAACCAAAATTACCCACATGACATTTCACCGGTGTGGTTTCTCTCGCTAATGTGCGGAGCTCGGGAAGGGTCGGGCTGGTATATTCTTTTTAGACCGCAGTTTTCCAGTTCCCTTGCGATCCTCTTGCGTTCCCTCGTAATGCATTTGCATTCCATCTCAATATGTTTGCATTCCCTCACAACACTATTAGTCCTTAAATTATGGGCAAGACCTCCAGTATGAACTGGAGCCATCTTTATTATGCCTGCAGTATATTCATGTATTTGAGCTCCAGTTTAACGTAAAATTTAAAGTAGTGCAGGCTGTTAGCTGCATCAGTACGTAATGTATACATCTCCATAGGTTAGAAACATGGAGCCCCGTACTGCGAGGGAATGCAAAAGTGTCCTTTTGCATCTACAAATATTTACCAACGTGACCCTTCCTGGCTCTGAACCCACGCAATCTCTCGCAGTCGCTCCAAATCAGCTCCATTTCAGTTTGTCTGAAAACTGGGATGATCTTGGCGGGATGTATAAATGATAGCGGGACATGGCAGACCAACACATTTCAGATACCATTTTTAAATTAGTTTGCAATTTGATTTTAAACCCAATCAGCACATCAACCCTTTAGCTGACATTGGATGGTTTTGTATTTTTAATCAGCCTTTCTCTGTTTGAATCATCAGCTCTCAAACATCTGCCAAATCCCACTTTTTTTCTATTTATTTGTTGTGGGGAAACTCACTTGAGAGTCCTGAGCTTTACTCAATCAGCTTTTAATCAATGACCTGATTGCTGCATTCCACGCTACTTCATGCGGGCTGGCATGAGAAAACATGCAATATATGCATCGTCTTTTACGCAATAAATGATTGCAAATAGAAGCTCCAGCTCGGTTCTGGTGGTGCACGTCAGCTCATGGCCACACTGTTCACCTCTCCTGTGCTTCACACTTCTCCCCTGTCCTTTGAAATACACTCAGCCAGATGTTGCACCAGAACGTGGGACCTCTATGAGCAGATTGAGGAGATGGAGCTTCAAGTGGAAAAAATAAAACTCCTTCCTGTCAGTATGCATCTGCTCTATATAGCATTACCAATATCACTGTTCCCTTATTAGCTTTTTTCATACTTACAATTACTGCAAACCCAGCTGCTACCCTTTTTTTTTGTCTCTTTGCTTCTCTGTCCAGGTATAGTGTGATCTGATGGGCTGCACTTGTGCAAATTGCGTTTAAGATATGTCACAAACTAAGTCTAATCAATTAAAACAAATTATTTTCAACAGGCACATTCTCAGCAGCAATAAAATATAATTTTGTGCAATTATTTTTCTCAGTGCCTCTCACTGAACCTGTTGAATTTCAAGGATGAATCACAGCCGTGAAAGAGAAAAAAGGGCTCTGAAACAGGCAGGAGAGCAAACGAAGCTGCTGTAAAACCCAGTGACGAGAGGATGATGCTGTTATTTTTTTTTAGAACTTATCGCATGATCACCTCTGTTATTGGACAAATATGTGATTCCCAATTTGTTTTGTTGGTGTTTGCCAGCAGGTCAAGAGTAAATTACAACACTTATGAAAAATGAACTGAACATCTCGTGT
The DNA here is from genome assembly GCA_911728415.1 of Lagocephalus sceleratus. Classification (NCBI taxonomy): domain Eukaryota; kingdom Metazoa; phylum Chordata; class Actinopteri; order Tetraodontiformes; family Tetraodontidae; genus Lagocephalus; species Lagocephalus sceleratus. Next base: position 1,974,523 of record CAJVRN010000040.1, read on the forward strand.
GTGGGACTTTTTTTTTAATACAATTAATTCAATTGTGCTTTTCTAAGGCAAGAAAATTTAAATTGAGAACGGGGGCAGGGGGGTGTTCAACTGAAAAGAGATGTTTAATTCTCATAAACTGAGTAAGCCTGCATCTCACGTCAGCTCCTCTCAGGTTCTTACAATTTCAGCCCCGACCTCAGGATCACCATTTAATTCAAGATCAGTCATGGTTTAAGGCTGCTGGTGCTTTTATTACAATTTATTTTCACCTAGCTATCATCCATCTATCCATCCATCCATCAATCCATCTTCTGTGTCACTTCATCACAACACACACACACACACACACACACACACACACACACACACACACACACACATGCACACACACACCATCCACACACCTTGCAGCAATTTCGAGTCCTCAATCAATCTAGAGTGAATGGTTTTGGAATGTGAACGGCAGTGCCCAAAGAAAACCCACACAGACGCGAGGAAAAGTTTGATATGATAAAACTCTTTCAAAGAGACAGAGACAGAATAAATCTCGTATGTCACCATCGACCACCTCTGTGTTTTTCCAAGAAACTGCATCACGCCTGAGATTATTTGTCAACACATCCCAGTGGATAATGGGCAACTTCAGGGGAATATGGGCCTTAGAATAATTCCATGAATGATGGATTCGATTTAAATGTGTTACTCAAAGGTCTGGTGCTGAAATGAAAAAGCAAACAGCATCAAATATATGACAACATGGCAGTGACAAAACTTTGCATTCAAGTTCACTCATATTTACACTGAATCTCTAATTTTAATATCCCAGCCTATGTAAGGAAATGCTGTGCCTTTCAAGGGTATAGATTCAAACTGAGCACTCAACACGTGCGCTGTAATGAGGACAGCATCTACGCTATGCTTAATGATCTAATGGGATTCCTGCCTATAGACGGTGTTACACATATGAGACTCAGCCGAGCTTTTGCCTGATAAGAAGAGCCTTTTCTTCCCCGGCTGTCCTCTGAGAGCTGATACCAATGAATATGTTAGTGAGTTCAAATCAGAAACATAATCCAGGACAGGAGCGTTCGTGCAGTGCTGTCTGGATTAAATCAATGACTCGGGGTAAACAAAGCAGTGAGGCCAGGCAAAGATTCCTGCAAAGGCAAGAAAGCAGCTTGCGTGTATGTCAATGAACCGATCTATGCCCAGGCCACATGGTTACAGTCAGCGGACCTGGGTTCACTTGTTAAAATAGACCGCTCTACTAAAACAACCAGATGGGTTGATCCCACCAGCATTTATGTTATTGACACATGTCAAGTCCGCCTCCTCTATTGACTTTTTGGAATTACCGCTATTTTTGTCTTTACTGGGCTGCAGAATTATTTACCAATGAAGACACCGTGCACTGCAATAAAACATTGATCTAGTTACATTGATCTACTCTAACTGCTTTCCATAAAGCTGTAATTTAATCTATAAATATTTAAGTGTGCACACCTTGTGTAGATGCAGACTGTAGCTTTAAATCACAATGAAATCATGTTGATTGCTGTTGTTTCTAGACATTTTTTTTTTTCTCTCTGGCACAGCGTCACACAGACTCAGCTTATTACAGACGCATTCCTAAGAGTGCTCAAGTCTCCATTTCCCCATTTATAGCTAAATTAGAACTTGGCGGAGGGATAACGTATCCTCCTGAGGACAGAAGAAAGCAGCACTTTCCTGCTCTCTGCCTCAGCATGAAAACAAAGTTCCCCTCGCTTCACCCCAAGAAGACGAGATATCTTTGAAAATGCCGGGATGTCCTGCATTCATCACCCCATTAAGTGGGGCAGCTTTAGATTTATCTAAAGATAGAGACTAAAATCAAACATCTGCTACAGCAGACTGGGCCCCACAAGGACATAGAGACAAACAACCATTCATACTCACACTTTAGAGCCACTAATCTACCTAAAAATGCACATCTTTGGACGTGGCTATACGACTAATAAACTAAGCACTGTCGGTTTCTTCTTTCTTTGTGTACTGATAAAGTGGTTACTTGTGATAATACTGTGCTTTTCAGAGCGTGCAGAAACAGCTGTGTACAATATCTCTGAGAGCTGTCTGCAGAGGACACAGTTCACCGCAGCCGCCGCGTTTATCTGTCTGAAAAATGTGCCCCCATGTCTTCAGTCCCTAATTACCGTTCATGGATCGGTGGCGTTTACGTGTAGCATGACTCCGGGAGACAGCAGGTGTTTACTCAAATCAGCCCGCGTGCTGGAATGGTTCAGTTCTGACGGTTCTCATCTTATTACACTCTTATTGATCATAAAGTCCCTAACTCCCTACAAATGTAAACTTTTTTCCCAATTAGCAGCGACCTGTCTGGTTTATTCATCGGTTGACAGGATTCGCTTGTGTAACCACGGATGACCCATCAAAACCAGGCGTGTATATGAACGCAGGGCCCGTAGCAACAGCACTGCGATGTTTAATGGTTCCCGGCTTCCTCTCTCCTTCATTACCATCCCAGCTGATAAAAAAACAACATTTATTATACGGGTTTTTGTCAAAAAGACGTATTTCAGACATGTTGTGGAATAACTTCCAAGAGTCGAGAGAAAATCAGTTTCACTGCGCTCGTGCTACAGGAAATATTGAGAAATGAATTATTGATGGAGGGATATCCAAATAATCTCTCCCAGCTCTGTTTTCATAGATTTTCCACATGTAATGCTTTTTAAGTTATCATAAAAGCACGTAATTCCACTGCTAATAGATACTTAAGCTTCCGTGGAAAACATCACATGGTAACAGCATCTTTTAATGGAATCATTATAATCTAATGAACGATGGTATCCAGGCTGAAAACACTCAGATTAGGATATGATGAGGAAGACACGCGCCCCTTCCTCCCTTTGTGAAAGCACAGTAACCCAAATCCGCCTATCCAACACCGTCTGTAGCTGCAGTACTCTTTTAATGTTTGTACTCAATGACTTTCCAGTACTTTTCAAGGACATTCTGCTGATAGGCATGAGGCCTGAGTCCGTATTGATTGAAGCCGTGGTCGACAGCGTTAAACCCAATCTGTATGCATGAAATCAGCAGAGTTCATCTTTTATAACTTATATGAAATGTTCCTTTGTAGGCATCCAGGTGAGTTCAAACCATCTGGCATTTGGAAGAACAGAGGTTTGATGAAACCTGTCAGAGTGTCAGCGAGAAATATCTTAATATATGTATCAGGTTTAAAGTCAGACTCCGGAGCAGAGCCACCCGACACCAGGAAAGGTTTCAAGATGTCAATTACGGCTTCTAGTTGGACCAATTTAGACGTACAGATTCAAATCACGGAGTTCAACTCTGCGGCACGATAAAATGACTGCGAACAGGAGGTAACTCAGCAGGAGTAACAAGAACTCTGAATCTCTGAGGTGAGAAAGTGGTGTGTTTAGCTGCTAGTGACAGCTGTGGGGGTGAAGAGGCGAGGGGATGGAGGCGGTGGGACACACACCGCGTGAAACCGAAACATTTCATCAGGCACCGACTGGCCCTGACCTTTGCTGTCGTTCCTGATGGGTTATTATTAGGTCATAATCTGCCTGAGCGCTGTGCTTGTTTCCTGGAATTGAGCCTGTGCTGGACTATAACCTGCAAACGTATTAAACTCATTTTAATGTTCTAATGCTGATGCCATTAAACTTCTGTATTAATTATTAATCCTGAGCCTTCTATACCTGCAACATCTGCATCTTTGTAAATTTGATTCGCTCGTTGTTGCGTTGCAAAGATACTGAAATAAACTATTTATAGTGAAGTGGGTTTTTTTTTCCAGGACTTAAAAGTGAAATTAAACTTTTCTTATTAAAAAAAAAGTCTTATTAAAAAAACTTTCCTAGCATTTATTTTTCAAAAATTCATTTTTAAAATATGAATCGTTTTTAACAGAATTAACTTAAGATCACAACCACAATCAAGAGTCATCGGGTTCATTTTGTTGAGCCAAAAAAATTGAGGATTTACTTCCAATGAAAAATACAAACCCTCAACAAACCATCTCTCCTTTGCCTCATCGCGGAAATGTAATACTCAATTTCACAGGCGCTCGGTATAAACTAAAGTTGGGCTCATCAAATTGTGAAAGGAATAATAATTGATACCCGATCGGTTATTTTAATTGGACTGGGAGTGAGTACTGATCTCTCTCTCTCTCTCTCTCTCACTCACTCACACACACACACACACACACACACACACACCGCCCTGTCGCGTTAGTGTCAGACCCACGCTGCCTAAAGAAGGCACATCTGAGCTCCGCTGGCGGCACCGAGGAGCGCGCAAAGACGCACGGCGCCGGGGAAAAACTGGACAGACGCGGCGGCTGTGGGCGCTGACGGTGGGAAAGGATAATGTCACTTTTTATCAGGGAGATAAGAGTAGGCGTCCAAACCAATACGAGCTCAGTCGTGTTGTCTAATCAGCCTGTCCTTTTATGTAACGTCGTTCTCGTGCATAAAAAGAGGAAAACGGTCCTCGTTGTGAGGAATATGCTCGTCTTTGCATTTTACCTCCCATGCTGCAGGTGAGGGTTTATACACTGGACAACAGTGGCTCCATTTTAATGTTATCGTTGTTGATTTTTTTCTTTCAACATGGAGATGTCGCCTGGGCAACAGTTTTAACAGCAGGCACGTGAGGCCGCCTCCACCTTGGCCATAACTACTCATGAGCAATTAGAGCACTGGCAGGCGTACGTCGCCGTTCGGAGCTCAATCAGGAACGCGGCACTTGTAAATCAACTTCATTAGCGGGGGGGCGAGTGAAGATCAGCTACGGCCAGAAGCTCACTGCTGTCACTCGGTAAAGGAGCGGCCCTCTTCTTTGAGGCGAGACGTCCCCTGACCTCGGATGATTTCAGACGCATCCACCCTCAGCAGCACAAATTCAGCGGTCTGCCGAAAGAGGACCAGCGGCTCCTCATTTGCATGTGAATGAAACGGAAAATTAAAGGTTTCAGGAATTCCATTTTAAACAGAGCCTTCCTTTGTTTCAGCATTTGTTCTGTGGAGTCTCTGCAGGAGACCTGGTTGCAAATTCAAAAGCAGACGTGTGGTAAATTCCGAACAGGCAGCAAAAAATGAAAGTCGGGCTTTTTCTGGGTTACAGTCTGCCCTCTGCGTTTTCAGCAAAGTGAAACAGGGACTTCTGAATGTTCCGCTGTGCTTTATTAAATGGAAATGTGTGCATTATGCTGTTTGATTTTTAAAAAAGAGATAGGGCCAGGGAACTGAGCTGGAGACCTACATTATAATTAGGACTCACAAGGTTGCATGCTGTCTGCATCTGCAAATCAAAGTTGCCAAAGAATTCATTAAGAAGTTTAGGTACAAATCAGATTTAATTGCAAGCTGGATGAAAATGCAAAATTATCAGTAATTACTGTCTGAAGAAAAAAAAAACATTAGAGTAACATAATTAAAACTCAGGGACTGCTTAAGGAACCTTTGAGAGTGTATTCAGAGAACCAGCCTATTCTGTGGACACATAGCAGGACACATGCACGCTTTGGTGCATTCCTCGAATCAGAACTGAAATTCTCCAAACTACTTGGTCAGTCTTCACATCGCCATGTCCACTTGTGCTCATCAATACTGCAGGTTCTCATTTCTTTAAGCACGTTCCAAATGCTTTGGTGCATCCATGTAAATCATTTTGTCCAATTCTCTCTTGTTTCCTACACCATGGATGTTAATGTCATGTTGAACAAAATACACTATAATGGCTCTCTGTTGAACAGCCCCCCCCCCCAACAACATTTAGGCTTTAGCTAATCTTATAAGACCTTACATTTAAAATGTAATTTCTATATATTTCTATTGGATTTTTTTTTTTATTTTCAGGACAAATTAGCCCTCACCAAACAAATTGCCCTGGATTGTTAAACTGCTACCTGGTAAATCTTGACTTTCTCTAATGAAGGGGGAAGAGAGGAGTCTTGAGATGACTTCAGGTTCCATCGCTCCAACATCATCAGGTGATGGTCTCACCACAGAATGCTGATGGACTTCCTCTCACTCTATCCCCAAACTCTTGAATCCTACTGAGGAATTTTATGTCATCATGGAGAGGGGAAAATGTATGATCTCCAGCCACATACACAGATGAGCCTTCTGGCTGCCATGGTTACAGCATGTGATGGCATCACAGCAGACGCCCGCAGAGACGGGATGACACACTCCAGAAGATTCTTTTCATATTGGTTGAGACGTGGATGAGCATTTTTGGCCCAACAGCCAGGAACGTCAGAAGGTGTAGGAAGACTGCTCTGAAATTTCTACAGTGCTACATTTTCCCTAAGGAGATTGTCCTGTGCTCACATTTCTACTTTTGTTGGTCACATTTTGACTTTAAGTTTTGGGTTTTTTTTTCTTTGTGCTGTGCAATGCTGTCTTTTTCTTTCTGTATCTCAATGTCAACAAATTCTAGGACAACTAGGAAAAGCATAAATTGGATTTCTGTCCATCCTCTTATCTACCTCCCACAGACACAAGGCGTAACTTATCATAATATTTGTCATCAAAATGTTTCCATCAGGACATCCCGACAGAGAGACTGAAACACGAAGTAATTTGACCATCTTGATTGTAGACACCATGATCATCGACAAAGAAATGAACTTTAGAGAAGTGAACTAAGGCTTTTGGCTACTGCCGGTATTCCCTGGTGTTTTGCCATCACCAATTTTTGCTCTTGCTGGTTTGCAAAGTAGAGGATGCTTCAAGAAATACACTGAGAAAATTCAGTCAAGCCCATCAGTCAGTGGGCACGTATTTGTGTGAATTCCCTGTTGCACCCATCGCACGAGCTTCCACATTAAACCCCACAGACATGCCGAGGCTCTCCTTGGCAGGATCTGAAGGGGACATGCGCCGACGCCGTGAAACGGGACCGCGGGACGGCCGAGAGGAAGCGAGAAGATCCGTTTTCACACGACTCCCACTTGATTCGAACACGTGAGCTTCATTTCCTGGAGTGATGGCGGTGCATTCGCGGTGTCGCGAGCGTGAGTTGCTCTGATGTGCTTTCCGCTGACTAGATGGAAAGAGAGGCCTGGGGTCCATCCACCTCGGTGCTGCTGAAATTAGCGTCGCCGTTAATTTATTTATGCCTTAACCGAACCGAGGAACCTAATATGGCGCCCTTAAGGACATTCTTGGCGCGCCTCTTTAGTTTGGCGGGAGTCATGAATAAAATATGGATTTCTCGCGGCAAAAAAAGGTTACATTTATGTTCAGCGGGTTGATTCATGGAGAAGTTTTGATCACATAATGGGCACATAGACTTTTTTTCTAGAAAATGTGACCCAGACAAATGAAATCATTACGCACCCCCCCCCTTGCCCCCACACCCCCCCACCCACAGAGCTGGAAAGTACTCAAAGCACCGCTCCGAAAAAGGAACATTAGGGGAGTTACATGTCGGATATTGAAAGTGAGAAAAGAGGGAACATTTGTTTGAAAGATTGGCAATGAAAGAGACACGGGAGCAGGATGGATGTGCGTGTCGTGCTGTTATTAAGACGGTTTGCTGTCACGGCTTATGAGGCCGGCAGTATAAAGCTGAGAGCCCTGGATCTGTAGCCGGAGGTGATTCCTGGCTCTTCCTCTGTGCTCAATTAAGAAAGCCATCAGGATTTGTCTTCATCTCAGCCCGACTCAGTACTTTGTCTTACCTTGCGAACCCCCCGATAGGAATTTTATCATCGGGCTCTCCAGCACATTTATAAAGCTTCTCGAATACAGCTCGCACATAATTAACAGATCGCGCTGGTAAAGGTGATGACGGGGACACTTCTGCCTCCCAACCTCAGCCACCTATAGGTATAAACCATCTTGCTGAGTTTGTCTTTAAAGTTGACGCTCGGAAAAAAATGCTAAAAGTCACAAATGAAATCTTGAAATGAACGTTTTTCAAGTTGAAACCCATCACCAGCGGTTTGGCCTCTAAATAAATTGAAGCTCACAGATACGCCAGAAGAAAAAAACAAAGAGGAAAAAAAAAACCAAAAAGAATAACTGCCACTCTTCCCGGTAACTAAGGAGGATGCGAGGTTCGCACAGGATAATGATGCGGCCTTAGTTGAGAGCCTCTGCCTTTTTTATTGGTGACAGCCAGGCTGACCTTTTCTTCTAATTAAAAGTTGTGCTTCGAAGACTGGGCCTCGTTAAATTAGATTTAGGTACAGGGGGAAAAAAAAGAAGAAGAAGAAACAAGGCTTTGGAAGGTTTTATGATACGGTCACACGCGGGTAATAAATAGATGTTTGTGTGGGGGGAAACGGCCCACAACAAATGTTTCAATAATGTCGCAATGAAGCAGGCTGCAGGAGGACAGGCTTTGTTTCACGTTGGAACGGTCCTGTCTGTCCAGAGGAAGGAAACCTTTGACCACTTTAACCTTTGAGCTCCAGCATCCAGCTAGAGAATGTAATATTTGCAGGGTTCCATTCATTCGTCTTACCGATGGGTCTCTGCCTGAATCTGAATATTCCGCCTGTCTTGACCTCCGACCTGCAGCCGGCCCTTTGACTGATCGCCTTAACGACCACCTCCCTTGTTTCCAGTTTGTAATGCTGATAAACTCCGGACTTTTCTGTCTACCGCTAAGGAAAAGCTCAGAGAGGCAAGGAATATTGACCCCATTAATGCACGAGTTGATATTAATTATTAATTCTGAGTCAAACGTACCTGCAAAATCTGCATCTCTGTGGTTCTGAAATGTTCCTTTTTTTACCCAAATTTCTCTTCAGCAGAAAAATGCTCCATTTTAATGTGACCTAAATAGATGGAAAGATGGATGGATGGATGGATGGATGGATGGATAGATAGATAGATAGATAGATAGATAGATAGATAGATAGATAGATAGATAGATAGATAGATAGATAGATAGATAGGTAGGTAGGTAGGTAGGTAGGTAGGTAGGTAGGTAGATAGATAGATAGATAGATAGATAGATAGATAGATAGAAGAGGAGAGCTTCAGAGCTGACCTGAATCACAGCTCTCTGCTTTCTGCATTTCTGTTGAAACTCTAAAAATGCATGTCTAATGAACTGACCTGTATTTTGATTGCATGTGACACTGTCAAACTGTCACTGCAACACCTCCTCCATCTCCCTCTCCTGCGTCTGGACTTTGCTCTGCAGCCGCGTCGATGGGAGAGAGACTGCCAGCAGATGGATTTCTGCTGGTGTTGGATCAGTGCAGCCCCGTGCGCCCTGTGGAGGGAAGGATCCCATCGTTCCGATCGTATCTGCTGCTGCGCGTGAACGTGAAGCAAGTTTGTGGCATGCTGCTCAGATCTGATCAGGTGCTGATCCAGTTTGAGTTTTTTGGGTCAGTCCCCCCCCCTTGTAACATACGTGTGTAGGAGAGAGGCAGAAACACATATTCCATAGTTGTTATGAATATTTAACAGTTTTCAATTAATCTGATTTGACTCAAGTGCTTGATTACAGTAACTACTAATGCCCTTGTTATAGTAAATTACATATCAATTTAAGAGCACTCAGATATCTGTTGAATAAAAATTAGATCCTAGTGTTTAAAAGAGCTTCTTTTCCCCCACTCAGGAGATTTACATGGGGGGGCCGGGGGGTGAATGTCCTCAATCCAACATCCAGCACAGCTGACGTCATCGTTTAAGGTTGTGTTTGTAGGTGGTTCCTGGAGAAGTGGGTACATGTTTTAGGAACTCTGGGAGGAAGGAATATTGGCTCCTCCATCTCTCACAGCAAGCCTCAGGCCTGTGGGCTGAGAGCTCATGGTGTAGATGCCCCCCCCACACACACACACACACTCACTGCTTTCCTTGCCTGGTTCTTCAGTGTCCAGCCATTTCATATTTTAAAGAACGCTTGTGGCTGTGTGTACATGACTGAGTGCATGAGTGTGTGTGTGTGTGTGTGTGTGTGTGTGCGTGTGTGCATGGGGGGGTAGGGGTAAGGGGCTGGGTAAGACATGATTTTAATGATAGTCCTCACAAATATAGATAGATGATAGACCCATCCTCATCAGCATTCTTTGATGAATTTACATGGAATTTCAGATGTGTCGGGATGTAAACAATCACCACTGAATACAGGATTTAGGACCCAAAAGCAGACCCAGGAGACGGGGCTGTTAATGTGGTGTAGGATGATATCCAAAAAGCAAGACTAAATGTCCCCTTGTGGGACAAATAAAGTCTGTTTGTCTAACTAAAGCTGCGCTCTTGGTCAATTGGGGAAATGAAAACACAGAAATTATGATGAATAACACCAGGAAAACAGAGAAAACAAATCATTTACAAAGGTTGGAATCAGTCTACAGACAAAATCTGAAATTAGTGCAAATATGCAGAATATGATGCTCATCCTGACAGACTGGCAAACAGAGTGAGGGCAAGCAGGGAGCCTGTGTGGTGGATCCAATGATGGTGGCACATCATAAAAACGACTATTAAAGTCCTGATCTAATGAAAATGTGTGATTTATCTCTCAATAAGAACTTTGGTCCTGAGTTTAAAAGCCAAGTTGTATATGAGATTGAAACTGTAAAATGAGGGATGGAGCCTGCAGTTCTGATCTATCACAAACAAGGCCCTCATATTGTTATTGGCCCTTTTTTGTACAAAGCAAGCAGAAACAAATGAAAGAAAACTTCTTTTCCCCCACAGATCTGATAAGGGCTCCCTGCATACAATTAGAAACTCATCAGCTCTGTCACATCCACCGGAGGGAGACAATCAGAGCAAATTGGAATAGTTTTCCCTCTGTTTCGTGCTGCCTTTTTCACAAAAAGACAGGAAATTAGGAGCTGATCGATGTGAGAAATGCTCTGAATACACCAGTTCAGCGGGACATTATTATCCCTTTATCTACTTTTGCTAAATTGTGTGAATTAAAGCATCATGTTAAAGATAGATAATTAAAGACTCGCTCTGCCGGTTCCCTCTGTTCATATGGACAACCTGATGAAATCATTCTAAACTCGGTACTCACTTTATGTGGAATTAAACCGAGCTGCAGATCATACTGCAGGTTTTTAGAGTCACATAGGAACAAATGTGGTCATTTAATTGGCGAAAGGTGGCTTCTGCTGGAAAGTTTTGTAAAAATATAACAAATAAGAGTGTGAGTTAATCTGAAATCTTGAAGGAAAAAGAATTTTAATTTACCAAGTACTTGAGTTTCTTGTGCATGCGCACAATTCTGTAGAAGGACCTGATCTACTCACAACTACTTGATAAAACAATGAGGAAACAGTTCTGATACCATATAATAATACTTATATAAGCAATTATACCTGAAAAGATCGTTTTCATAATTATGGTAATTTGAAATAATGGCTAATGTGATGATATGCTGATTAAGAGTCCAGATTGAGAAATTAAAATTAAGTTAAATTATTGCTCTCTAAATGTTGTTGGTCCATTCTTAAAGATGGCCACTCTCACTTGGAGACATTGACTGAACCTGATCTTTGTCGTCCCGTTCTTGGTAACATCGGGGTTGACGTACATAATGCTTCACATCCATAGATTTATATGCATCTTGAATACAGTACAGAATGTGTTAGGTTATAGGCAGTGGCAAATGGTACTTTGCAGCCTTTTTAGTGCATCTTGTTTGTTTTTTGTTTCCTGTAATTGCACAATAAAAGCCACTATAGATGTCACAAGGAGTAAAATATAAGCCACACATTGGAGTGTCTGAGAGTGTAAACACTGCGACTTTCCTACTATTTACGCAGAAAAGAGCCTTTTCTTTCTCAGATCTTGCCGCAATAAGTCACCAGGGTTTGAGAAATACACCCCAGCTGCGACTGCTAAGGTGCCGTTGCTGCGAGCTGGGAACGGGCGCATCTACAACTTTATGGCAAAAAAGATGAGATATGGAAGGCATTTATTGGAGTTCTCATACAACTGCTGGACATGTATCCAAATACCAGGGAGAAACAGCTGCGGGAAAGAAAAAGGGGGGGGGGATGCGGCCATGCATTGCAGCAGGAACTGCAAATGTAAACGCTCCCATGAGGGCAAATGTCCTTCTAATAGAAGTGCACTAAAAATAGAAGTGGTTCTTTAGTGCAGATAAACCTGCATGTAAGTGCAGAACCTGTGGTACCCTAAAACCACTTTGGGAGGAGAACCCAGGACAGAAATCCTCAGATCGGAGATCAGAGCGTGACTTAACGATACCTCCAATCGATACTCTCGACGTAAAGAGCGCCAATAGCGCGGTCTGGGCACCCACAGCCGTCTAATGTTGACTCACAACTCCGCCTCGCAGGATTTGCCCCTTCCGCTCCGTAGTCCTGCTGCCCGTTAGCGGCTCGCTCGAGTGCGCGGCGAGGCCAGGATCGGGGCAGCGTGCGCATATGTTGTGATTTTGGAGCGCCGTCTGCAGCAGGGTGTTTTAAAAAGAAAAAAAATAAATAAATAAAAAAAACGCCATATGACGAGCGATTCGCGGTCAAACTGGTGTAAATAACCCGGGCGATGACAGTATCGACTGAAGAGCGACCGCAACAACGATCCTCAGGCCTTTTGTCAAAGCAGCCTCTAAGCTATTGTTCACACCCGTCCCGCTGTATTCACACCCGTCTGCTCCCCTCCCCGGGCTGTATATCCTCCCGCCTCTGTTATACTGCCCATTTTTTAAACAGGAAAAAAAAAAAACAAAAACAGAAAACTCCTAGGACCTCGGTTTATAGTCTCTCCCCACAATCTCATTGGAACCGTTGCTCAAATCTCTCATCAGGGCTGACGGTCTGGAGTATTTGTGAGAAAAGAAAAGAGAAAAGAAGCCGTAATACCTGTAAAAAAAAAAAAAAAAAAAGTGTTTTAAAATGTAGAACTTATCCAGCAGAAATAAGTATTAAAGCAAAATACAAAAACAAATTACATTCATGAGATAAAACTAATAGAATTATTTGGAACCTTTGAAATTCATGGCCACCAAACAACACTCTCCAAAGCTGACCCTTTTTTTCTCTCCCGATGGCCGACTGCCGTTCTCCCCCCACAGGCTGAGACCCTTTGAATCACTTCGGACCCTCTTTCACCCCCTTCACTACCACCACTTGAGTGCTTGAGCTGCTCCAGAACTCTGAAGCTTCACTGGTTCCCAGTATAGCTCCCAGTCTAGCTCCATATCGACTTCAATCGCCTGTTGTTTAAGTCCCCTCACATCCTCGCCTCTGTGCCTGTCCACTTTAAGTTTCTCCATTTAGTTTAGCTTATTCTGCTTAAATTGAGATTTTCTGATTTTATTTCAGAATTTCTTCTTCTTGCACTTTTGTGTCTTTCATATTTTATGCTGCATTTCACATTAATTATGTTTTTAATCTTGTTTGTATTTGTGTACTTATTTCTGTTTTGTATAATTATGATGATAGTAATAATTATTATTATATTACTGTCTGGTTTCTGCAGCATATTAAGCCTTGTTGTCTCATGGTACTAATTCATTGATTGACTCATTTATTCATTATTTTGTTAATTTTTTTTACCTGAGTGGGTCTATAGACCCAAACTTTGTTTCTTTTTTCTAGTATTTAAATTATGTAAATCACAGCTGGGGAGGAAGGATACCAGTTACTGTGACAACACAGCCAATTAACAGCATGAAACAGAGTGAACATGTCCCGCATGAATACATTTAATTTATACTTATGTGTCTGGTGTCAGATATGTTTGTAACTTTGTGACAAACACCACAGAAGTTTGCATGGTGCGTTATGGAGCACACAAGAATATGATCTTTCTCCTCTATACTAACATTTTCTGTCATTTCAGATTGAAGGTAGGGTTGCTTAAGGTTAGGGTTAGGGTTAAGGTAAAGGTACCTTTAACATGTGCTTCAAACTGCTTCAAATATGAGGAGAAATTCTGCTTTCAGTGAAACAGAGCGGAAAATCTCCCTGTAATGAGGAGATTTACAAAGCTGGTCACAGCCATGAGTCAGTTTAATGACATTTTGTATGAAAGCCTGATGATGAAATAATATTTCACTAAAGTGATGGTTAGGTGCACACAATCGGGCTGAGATTCTGAGGGGGCCCGAGTGTTCTTATTATTATTACTTGTTTTTACTGGTTAAAAAAAAAAAATAAAATCACAAGAGTTCAGGGTTATGTCACTGGAAACAGAATCAACAGAGGTGCCTGTGCAACAGCACTGGTCAGGACTATTTCAGGTTGGGAACAGGATAAAACAAACCACTCAGGCCTTAAAAAGTAAAGTAAATTCTAGTAACTTTCTGTCATTAATTATTTATTTATTTCTTCAGGGAAAGTATTTTTTTAATATTTATTTTCTACTTCGGTCTAATAGACCTAAGTAACAAATAAATATTAAATATTAAAAGAATACAATAGACTCTATAGACTCTATTGTATTCTTTATGCCTTTTAAACCCTTTGAATTTATGCACCAAAAATCAAATATCCCTCTCAACTTTGGAATGAAAACACACATTTAATTGAAAGTGAGACACAGTTGGAGTCAAAAATGAAACAAAAAACACACTTTACAGAATATACCCTTTGTTTCTGGGGCCACGCGCTGCATTCAAGTACATGGATTGTTTTTAAAAGGTCACTGATTGTGATTTCACTTCTGAGAGGCCACGAAAGGCATTTAATCAACGCACTGCAAAAATATGTCAAACATTTGACGCCCCCTCCTTCTCCGTCTGTCTTGCGTGTCTCTGTTGGTGCCTTTCACCTCATTTTCCAAACTTTTGTGTTTGCTGACAAGTTTGTCTCCGCATTATTATTGCCTTAAACTTTGGTTAAATGCGTAGGATATGCATGAATCAGGACATAATTACAGACAATATTATCATAGTAATGCATATATTAAAATACAAATGAGGTGACATTACATTGCTATGCGTAAATAATGACTGGTGTAAACACTAGTGAGCGATCAAAAAGAGCATTTTGTCCTACAAGCTGATGTGTCAAAAAGCAGGAAACATGGACAAGCAGAAAGATTTGAGCAAGTCTGACTTGTGATGGCGAGGTGACCGTGATGGTCGGTGTCCAAAGTCCAATGACTGGACAGCGGTAAACCATTTTAAATGATAAATAAATAACCCAGCCCCGAAGAAGTTCTAATGGTTTTTTAACTGGTTTTCATGGAAAGACATTATTACAAACAGGGAGACACCGTCTTTATGAGTCGCGGCATTTCAATTTTATGTCGGGCGCACTCTCGGAATGCACTTTTGACATGTACGTGTTAACCCGCAGACTCGGTTGCAGTCTGTGGATGGATGAACACATCATTATTATCCCATGAGTGGCTGAGCAACGCTCTCATTGTCACCTATGGGCTCCTCTCGCCTCGTTTGCATTCCAAGAGCAGGCCTTTCCTATTAGGGGAAGTGATTAACTTGCTAATACTCTGAAAATTCCAGCTCAGCAAAAGCCTGCTCAGTATTCACCGTCATGGCTGAAGTGAAAGCTGCAAGCACTTGGAGGGCACTTGTCCAATATCTCAGCTTTCCCACATTCCTCTGTGATCCACCGAGTATGAGTACCTGTAATTAATGTTTGATTCAGGCCGAAGAGTAAAGAGTACATTTATCTGTACTACAGAACATTACATGGACTTCTTTTTTCCCTAAATGGAGACATTCACTGTGAAGTCACTATTGGGAAAATGTGGCGCTGCTGGGCTTTCTTCACTTTAAGTAAGTGTGGTGGCCTATAAAGTTATACAGCTCCCACAGGCTTTTAGTGGCTACTGGCATCCTCCCACTGTGACACTGGGGATATTAAAGGAGTCCCTGACCTTTCATGTGGACATGGAGTACATGGACTAACTGCCCTCTGATCAATAGGAGAGGAGAAGATGTCGGGAGCCGGTGCCGCTGTTTCTTTTTTTTTTCTTTTTTTTTTTTTTTTGCTCCGGGGGAACGCTCGAATCTCCACCACCCACTAAATCTGTCATTCACAGCCTGCCCTCCTCCGACAATGCTGCTCCAACCAAAAGGCCAACACACCAGCGGAGAGCGCGGCTGTGCTCAGACACAGCCTCCGAGGTCTTAATCATCACAGAAGCATCCTTGTAAAGCCAAAAAAAAAAAAAAAAAAATCTAAAATAAAGGTGAAGCTTTAAATTGCTATTCCATGAATAATTCCCTACGTGTGCATCCAGTGAAATCAGCGCAGCTGGATTGTTGCAAGGTCACGAAGGGCGCTGACATCTGACCCAGCACAGCACCTTTGGGAGAGCCACAAGAGCTGCACTCATCGGTCTCACACACACGCGCCCGCACACACACACACACATCTCGGTCCCTGTCAATGCCGTGTATTTCATTTTGATGAGGAAACGAGAAGGAACCCACGCAGAGGAGAAGCTTCTTTCTATGCAGAACTGTTGCTGTTGCCTCACCACTGCACCACTGCAATGCAGTTAAATTTAAAATGCACAGTCCTCCGCTCGGCCGCAGCGGGTTCAAAACAGAGCGCAGATAAATCAATTCACAGCCTGCTACTGTAAACTTATTTGCTCCCTCTTTTTTTGTTGTTGTTGTTGTTGCCAGATGGCTTTTTGTACGCGAACACAGTGGACGCTGAGGCGGTGACCTGCAGCCGTGCTGAGAGAAATTCACCACAGCAGAATTACCGTCAGACATACAAAGGGATGCTGAGAGCAACTTCTCAAATGCTTAAAACTGTTTATTCCAAATTTTTTTCTGAGAAACTTTAAAACTGTGCTTTAAAGGTCTGTCTGGAACCACGTTTTACACCTGCAGATTATATCTGATTAAATGTGGGGAGAATTTTTTAGTTTTCATTCCAAAAATAGTCCAGCTCAGGGCTTTGGGTACCGTAAACCACCCAAAATGTTCTCATTGTAAAAGAACGTTCTCATTGTGCAGAGCCGCAGCTTGCTCTCATTGATTTTGGTTTAAATCAGAACGACACACCTGGTGGAATCCGCTTTAATTAAAAGATCACACAGCCGCACACACTCATCCATATTAAACACCTCAAACATTATCACTCGATTTCCACGTATAACCAGTAACAGGATAAACTTCGCTTCTTTAATGAACTCCACAGAAGAGTTATTTCAATGCATCGGACTGTTGAAGGGAACCCACAGATCCAGAGAGCAGCTTTTAATTGCCCTGAGTGGAAACGACATTAGGTAGGGAAATTATTCAAAATGATGCCACTCGCTGTTATCGCCCTCATGAATTCCAGTTTACCTCTTCACTCACGATGGCTGCTCGAAGTGATCCAGCCTGAGCTGGCAGAAGGTTGTAATAATGGTAAGGTATGGGTGCACAATGGAGTTTTCAATTATTAAAGCCCAGGATGTTTCTTTGCTTGAATTTCTGCTGTAAGAGTTTGTTATAAAAAATAACAACGATGGCGCGCCGCTGCTGTTTTTTAAGCGGGTGACTCTACGCCGAAGCCGTTTCTCTGTGAAATCGGTGACGTTCGGGGATTTTGTCTTTCACGGAAACAATGAATTTATCATCTGTGCCTCGCAAACTGTCCCGTCGTCACGGAGCGGCTTCTCTGAAAAGTGAAGCCGAAGTACGACGTTCTTCTGGAGAAAATGCACGTGTGTGGTTCGGAGGACGGGCGCGAATCCGTACGACAGACCTCCGACAATAGCACCCCTGTCCGTCGATTTCAGAAATGACATATGCCAGCATCTGGATAAGCGTGGGGCAGGTTAGTTAAATAAGTGTGCTTTCAAACACCTTGAAAAAAAGAAAATGAAGGCGCTTTTAGGCAGAACCACTGAACAAACAGCCATCCTCAGCGTAAGTCTTCTCATTTTAAAGGCATTCCACTGGTAAACCTATAAAAGCTCATATAAGTACAGAAGGACCACTTCATGGAATTTTAAATAAAGACGGATATCCACAAAGCACTGTGCCTTCTAACGCGGCTTCACAGTTATAGCTTTCGAATTTCCAACATAATAAAATATGTATGTGTTCTTTCAGACTTTGTACATGTATATATATTTTTTTACACTTTATAGGTGCAAAGATTCAGTCTAATTTAAAACCCATTGAAAGGACATTTTAAATTGCTGTGCGAGAAGATTGCTTTTACTCCATAGCAATTTCATTGAAAAGTGAAACATTTATGCAGAGTTAATATGCCCGGACACATGATAAATAATGGCGCAGATGCGCAGCATTGTGTTGTGGAGTGTGTTTTGGTTCTGTTTGTTTTCTGTTCCCACTGGAGTTCCAAGAAAACAGTAAAGACGAGGACAGGAAGAAAAAAAAGAAAGAAACAAAACAAGGCTAATTTGATGATTGCTTTAATAATGTTTCCTCCTCGTGAAAATGGAAGTGGCTTTCGTAAATGACCGAGTTGAAAGACAAAGAACTGATGAATCCGCCCACACACACACACACACACACACACACACACACACACACACACACACACACACACACGCACACAAGGGGGGGGGTCTACTTTGTCTGACCCGGGCAGGACCAGACAAACCCGTCTTCTCTACCCTGATCACAGCCTCTTCCTGTGGCTGCTGGGGAAACCGCGCGTGCACACACACCTGCGAAGCGCCATTCTCCGGTCCTGTGGGCGCCTCATTAGCAGCGTGAGTCATTGTCGGGAAATAAATCGAGTGAATGTAAATGAGGTGTGATGGAGGGAACGGTCCCCGGTGGCGACGGCACGTTCGCACCTCCGGTGGCCGGCCCTGCTATAAATCATCCCCGTGTCGATGCCTCGCCGCTTGGCCCGCGAGCCCGAGCAGCCCAGAGCGATAAACCGGGGGATTCTAGAGTTATACAGAGCGGGGTCAGAGGTCGAGCGCCAACGTTGAGGCCGTTAGAAGCTCCGGGGTCAGAGCGGGCTCGGTAAAAATGGGCTTTCTGGGAAGTGATTGCTTTTAACTTTGGTTTATTCGGTGCAAACTACTACTTCCCTCTCCAAAGAGTGTGTTTGATTAGTGTGTGCGCGCGTGTGTGTGTGTGTGAGAGAGAGAGAGAGAGAGAGAGAGCACTGTACGGTCTGGGCCTCTGCTGTGGGACTTCTGCACAGAGGAACGTGTGTACACTTGCATATCTAAATGCATTTTACTTTCTAATTACATCTTCGTTTCTTGGCAGTCAGCCTGAGATAAATTAGCAGCAGGCTTTTTTTTTTTTTTGTCTTTTTTTTTTCCTTTCCCTCCCTATCTTTGCGTGCTCGCGGAGCCCCTCCGGCTCCGCGCGGTCCGACCGCGGGTGACCCGAGCGCGAACAGGAGGTCCCCGCCGACCGGAGGTCGTCGGCACCAACCGACGGGCGCATCGGCCGGAGCGCCGGACATATTCACGAGCGGACGGCGCTGGGGTTGCCGCCTCGGCGATGCTGCCCCGGCGCGTTGTGAGTTGCGGGGGCCGCGAGGATCAGGCATTCATTTTCTTTCCGCGACGCCGACTGGCAAACGACGAGAAGTGAGCCCAAAAACGTCCTTGCTTTTCTCTCAGCACCGTGCCCAATCCCCCCCCTCGCCCCTCGCCCCTCTTAATATTCATTAAAATTATCTAGACTGTGCAGAAACCTTGTCTTTTTCTTTGTAGTGTTATGTGGAACGAGAACAAACACATCACGTTTTACTGGGAGAACGTGAACAATGGAAATTGTTTATCTAATAACCACATATTCTTTCTATAGCACCAAAAGTAATCACTATCCAGGAGGCTGACGTTTAGCCTATTTACCTATACAGCTCTGTGGACTGGTGCGTTTCCATGGTGACATACTTCTGCTTTCTTGCGTGCCTGAACGGAGGCTGCAGCGGGAAGATAGAATACACCTCTTGTAGCGCCGGAATTGTTTTATCTTCGCACATTTACAAGAGCACTTAGAATCTGTCAGCTACCTCTAACCAGCCTGCAGTGTCTCCCAGCAAATGAACATCACCAGACCCCCCCCCCGAACACGACGCATCAAAGCAGCTCCGCCGCGCCTCTCGTAAGCCCTCGTCGGTTGTGTTTGCGTGCCAAGGTCGCGCCATTTAAAAAGAATTTAAAAAAAAAAAAAAAGGAAGAAAAAAACTTGAATTGCACTGGGACGTTTCTCTCGCCGCCTAGTTTGTCATCCGTTTAAATTCTTCATCTCTTCCAGAGCTCTCAGATCACCCACACGCTGTCCCCCACCAGGCTGAGTATATTCTACGGCTCCACAAAAGCCACGCTCGCGTTTCATCTCCTCCCACAAGCCAGATCCAAAGTTTTCCTGGTGGTTGCATTCAAGTGCCTCAGAGAGAGAAGACTTCGGCTCCCGCTGCGTTGACTGTCATTCCAACCCGGCTCAGTAGGTTTGCATTATGTTACCGTCTGTGCGACACGTGTTCATTCTGAAATCTCCTGCGGAGAACTAATTATTCAGGCAGAAGTGACATCTTCTTTACTCCCCTTTGACCTCAGCGGACGTGATGCTGAATGCACCCCCCCCTTGTTGAAGAGACCGATGATGCTTTCAGCCAATAGTGAGACGTTTAAAGAACAGTGCAATGGGCAATGTTATATTAATATCAATTAAGTGAAATAAATATGCATGAGAACAAATCTTGAATCTTAATGGATGCTGGCTGACACCGCGGCCCACAAAGGCGTTTATTTCACACTTCTAAACGACAACAGATTCGCTGGGCGTCCCTGTGTAATGGATGGATTTGCATTATTTGGCATCACATTGCATTCCTTTAACCTCACCTAATGAGTTAGGTGGAGATGGGGCAGGGGGGTGTGTGTGTTCGTTCTGAGACTGACCCCGGGAGGGGAGGGGCCGCCGGGTCATTTCCCTTCCAGGAAATGGACACCCGCCCCCGGATAAACCTGCGGTCGTGCTGCATTTCCCGGACACGCCGTCGTGTTGGTTTAGTGCAGAAGCCAGCATGGTGGGTGGGGTGGGGTGGGGGGGGGCCATTGCAGGCGCACGCTCAGCGGATGTTCACATGAAGACCTTCATGGCTGCGGGAGCGACAGCAGCCAGTGGAAAATCAAATAGACAGAGCTGGATGGGTACAGATGCAAGATAGTAGAGATGCACCCCCCTCCCCACCCACCCATCCCCATCACCCTCCTCCTCTGTTAAATGATCCCGCTGCAGAAAGGGACTTAATGCAAATCCACAAGGATCTGAACAAAAATCGGAAAGCCCAACATACCACACATCCCTAACACGCCAAGTGAAAGCGTTAAAGCCCCCCCCCCCCCCCCCCCCCACCCCAACACTCGTAGTTAACAGAGGTAAATCAAATCATTCTCTCCTGTGGATGGGTGCCTGCGCAGCCAACACCTCCCAGAGGGGGCTACAGTGGAGAATAAATCACATTCATATGCAATTGGCTCAGCTTTTAGCCCGTTGTTTGTATTCTCCTCTTGCATCATTCATTCCTCCTCTGTTCCATTCTTTCCGGAGCGGCTCGCCTCTCCTCCCTGAATACTGAGCAGGATGCCTCTCGCGGGGGGGCTGGATCGGCGCTGGTGGTGTCAGACGCGTCAACACAGGACAAACAGGAGGCGGCGGTAGGAGGGGGGGGTCCCGAAGACACCCTGGCTGCGGTCTATTTTCGGCTCTTTTGTTAAGCGCAATTACAGCGGGAGCGCAGGCTGGCTGCTCCGGCTGATCTGCCTTCTTTGAAAAGTGGGACGGCGGCGGCGCGGACACGGAAATGCAATTCGGCTCGAACAATGGCAGGTTTTGTACGCCGAAAAAATAAGGGGGGGGGGGTGGTAATTAAGAGCAGGCGCCTCGTGGAGGTGACACAGAAGCAAGAGGAGCCTTAAGGGGAGTGTGAGATGATGAGGCGATGCTGCAATGACCTTGACCTCCGTCACCAAGGTCGTCAACAATGCTGGAGCCAAAGCTGTGAGAGTCCCCGCTCGCCGGAGTCCAACGTCTTTATCCGCGTGAAAATAAACACACAGTGTGAAATAAGCCGCCTAGTTGCAGTGACAACGGAGGCATGGAGCTGGGAAGTAAGCGAAAACATAGCGGAGGGGAGAGGAGGAGAGAGAGGGGGGGGGTCACCCGAGGCCCCAGTCCTCCTGGAATCGGACAGATTCCTCCAAATTGGGCATTTTTCTTTTTCGTGCAAATGAGATAATCATCGGTGAGGAGTTGCCAGAGCGAGGACACACAGACCTGTCTATTCGTGGGGGGGGCACACATCTGCAAGTGACTTTTCCCTGAGTGAACCATCAGCCTCAGAAGGTGATTCAGACGCCGCTGAGAGCAGAAGACGCCACCCAGACCCGTGTTCCTCTTTTGTCAGTTTGATGGCATAGCAGAGGCGTCACCGTCAGCCCGAGCGCCGCTCTCAGATCTCAGATGGGAGTCACCTGACACCCTCCGAATGCATTTCAACGTTTATTTCCAACATCTGACTCCCTTGGCAGTTCAACACCACCCCCCCCCCCTTTCTCCTCCTGCACAGGCAAAGGCTCTTTCAATTCCACATCACATCATCTTGATTTACTATTGGAACGCCCGTTAGAGTAATTAAGTGCAACGTTAACCCCGCGCTCGAGAAATGTGAACATAAGTCTGCGTGGGTTGTTCCATACGTCGGCACATACATGTTAGTCTAAAATAAAATGCAGTGCACCTCCTACACACCGTGTGCCATTAGTTGGTCAGAAGTGAAATATGAATGGCGGTGTTGTAAAGATACTCACCATTAGACCTAACCCAGAAGCAACTCTATGTTCACAGCGTAGCATTTAAATGTAAAATCCCTTCCTAACCACTAGGGGGCAGCTTCAGGCTCCCTGTTGGAAACTGTCACTCAGTTTACACAGTTTATTCACCCCCCCCTTCCCTCCCTCCCCCGGTTCAGTGTCGCAAAGCAACTCATGAAAAAACATAATGATGAAAACCCAGATGAATCAAAATGCAGGAAATTGTGCATCGATTGTACAATAACCAAGGATGTAATCCATGACATCTAATATCCTTAATTTGCTAGGCTTGCAGAACCCTAATTGCATCAGCAGATTATCTGCAGCCCTCGGTGTTTGGGAGCATCATTAGCATCGAGAGGTGCAGCGGCGGCGGCTTATTAAGGGGAAAGAGATGTGCCGGGGATTGATCTGCTCCGCTGTATCATAGCATGTGGCAATCTTTTCAGCAGATTACAAATAGACAGGACCTTTAAATTGTGTCTGACTGCTCACTAGAGGCCGATCGCTCTGCCCTGAAACTGCATCCAGCTGTAATATCTGTGTGAAATGAGAAACATAATGGCTAAGGCTGTGCTCAGTTCCCCAGATGAATGATGTCCCATGAAACTCAGGTTGAAAACAGGCCTGCCTTGATTCACCACCGCCCCTCTTTCATTCGCTGCAGTGTGAGCGATCGCACCGTCGCCATCGTTTCAGAAACGTTTCAGCGATAACACACATGAGTTTAATCTGCGATGGGCTTTTTAAATATGCACAGACGCAGTTTATTCCAGCAAAAAAAAAAAAAAACCCACATCTGTCTTTATTTCTCTGTCTGATTCAGTTCATATTTTATCACTTAGTGGGAAGTGAGCAGCTTCAGCAGCTTCAGATGAAAAGTTTCTGTGCTGCATGACTCCCACGCAGTGTTCCGACTCAACAGCAGCAGCTTCCCTTCACTGAGCTCCTCTGGGGTCAGCATGTGACTGCACATCATTTCTTATGTGCCTCTTAAGTGACCCTAAACATATTTTATGAGATTTTTGCTGCATACAAAAACAGCTGCATCGAACAGACTGACACAGATAATCAGCTTGCTCGCTCTCTCTTCCCGACTTTCTCTCAATAATGACATCCAATAATATTTTGCTGATGTGATATTGCTGTATTATTGAACCCAGCGTAGAGGTTTCTTTTTTATATTGCTCCATAATGTGTGATGAACAGGTCTGGAGTCATGATGCATTCATGGACAATGAAGAAGATATTGTTAAACTACAATAACTGACAAATTGCTTGTGAGTATTTATGTATTACATGTCGTTCTTGTTCATGTTCTCCTGGCACTTCCTGTTAATTAATGGTTCTGTATTTTATTGAGTTCATGATCAACTGTGTTGACATTGGTTTAACACCTCTTGTTTCCAGCGGAAAGTAAACGCACCGTGACCATGTGGAGACCTCAGCCTGCTGTGGCTCCTTTAATTGCTTTTTAAAAATAAAGAAAAAAAAACAGCAAATTCGCAATGAATATCCTCATGTAATATATCATTTGTAAATTAAAGAACAATATCAAACAACTTTGTTGGAGGGATTTAATATTTCCCTGCAATTAGCTAGTTTAATTTATTCATTTGTAATTACTTTGCGTAGCATCAATCACAGATACAGACAGTCTCGGAGCTTAGTAGTAGATAGTAATATAGTACAAAATACTCACAGCTGAACTTAAGAAGTAAGATTTAGCCAGTTGGAGATACACACTCTAGCATCATTATGTATCAAGACCAGTGCAGGGCTGGGTGTCAGGGTTGCACATCTTGTTCTACTGATGTTTTAAACCATTGAATTTGGAAATAACATGTTGTTCAAAAAGGATAATTTGCACTGCTCATTCCAGAATCAGTCAAAGTAATTACAAGCAGGGCAGCCATTATTAACCAACAGGTGATCCGCCTTGTCTTTATAACGGTTAAACCGAGAACAGAAACATGCTGAGATACTTTCTATCCAACATTTTTCACCACTCACATCAGTGCAGCTGCTGCGATCGACAGAATATCCAATTCCAATCCAAAAAAAACACTATGTTCATGGAAAAATACATATACACTTTAACTAAAAGTTATATTTGTAAGAAAATGCATTGTTTTACACTTCCTTGTAAGTCAATGATAAAGGATACTAAAATTGGACTGTATTTGGGAGTATGCATCAAATGATTGGAGCAAAAAAACCTAAAAGTAAAAGATCAGAGGGTCTTCTAGGGCTCTTCATCCAGAATTCCAGTAAGAAAGTGAAGCCTGATACAGTACATCCAAAAAGGTGCTGTTTTTAGGTGGCAATCAAAGACTCGCTTATTAAAATGTTCTGACTTTGACAAGGTGGAGGTGGCGTGCAAAACAAAAGCACGTACCTAAAAATAACAACGTGCTTGCAATCAAATATGTGCGATAAAAAGATACAGTTATCTAATAGATGACGGCGAGCAGAGAAGGCTTGTTTGTTTCCCGTGTGGAGCAATGGAAGCTGCAGTTCTTGACTCTGTCCATCACGGACAGACCCTCATCTGGCTTTAACGCCAAGTGATGCCCCTGTGACCTTTTTAACACCCCCCCCCACCACCACCCCCTACCACCACCACCACCACTCTGCTGCCACCAGGCTCCTTTTGCACCTTTCTCTGCTGGGTTTCAGCATTTCACCCTTCCATCCGATTTTTGTCTGCGGATGTCTGCCAGGGAGCAGGTGCTAGACGACAAAATGAGTATTTCTCCGATCCTCCCCAGAATTCAATAAAGGTGAGGCAGAGATGGTTTATGAAGTGTCGTGCTGTTGTGGAAACATTAGTAGTGTCACCGTGTCACAAATTATGAACACCTCCTACTCACGTTTGAGGACAGCAGCAGGAGGAAGAGGAGGAGGTGGAGGAAGAGGAGGAAGAGGAGGAGGTGGAGGAAGAGGAGGAAGTAATGAGACGTCCTGCTCCCAATTTTCTACCGAGGATGTAGGTAGTTTGTCATCTAGTGGCGAAATTAGGAATTGCTGCAATGCGCCGTATTTTCGTGTATTAATAGTTCTGAACACCAGATGGTAGTGCACACATTTAAACCGATCTCACGCTCCAACAGAGAGAAAAAAGCCTAAAATACAGACTGAACTATGATTTAAAATATACCAGAAGAAGCATCTAAAAGCCTTTATCCCCTTGTGTTTAAATACTAATCTACCCTTACTTTGCTGACTTGAATATGAATGATATGGATGAACGTCAAATGCGAGGTTAAGTTGTTGAAATGGTAGCGATAGGCTGTGGCCAGGTGTGTTTTATTTAAACAGTAGATCAAAACAGATATTTCACATTTGCTGGGGGGCATGTCTGCAGCTATTAACCAATAAGTCTATGAGCAAATTAGTTCCGTGATGCAACAGTAAACCTGTATGACCACGCGGTGAGGAATGCTGTTTAAAAAGACATGTTCTTATTGTTCATAATACTGGTTGGTCTCACAAAGTATCCCCTTTGTCAAATGTCAGGCGTACATCCAACCCTTCCATGCGTGTTAGGGCAGGTCAGCCGTGAACCTTTTATCACAGTTACGCTCAGTGGCTTTCACAAGAACCATTCCTGATTCACAGGTGGAATAATGTGGCCACATGCTGGTGACACATGATGAATCATATGAAATGTGTGGGTCGTATGGGCAACAGCTTGCCCTTTTGTGTGAGTTTAGAAGCACTTTCATGGTTCTAAACTCCTAACTCTCCTCCCCAGTACCCATATTTAATGGTCTGAGATCTGGCCGTGTGAATTTTACATTTTACACCGTGTCATCAGTTCAGATTTATATTCACAGCATCTTTAGCTAACAAGTTTGACTCCAGGTGCTTCAGAGGTCACAGAGCCTGACCCCTGAGCTATCAGTGTCATGCAACAGCAAGGGAAGAACTCTGTGAACAGGAAGAACCCTTGAGCAGGACTAGGCTCATGTAGAGGGACCTTCCTAGTAAGAGCCAGCCAGAGGAGCAGAAGAGACACATACATCATGCAGACAAAACAGAATGTGTAGCATTGTGTGGAATTGTTTTTCTGAAGATGTAGCAGGGACAAAAGAACATTGGTGTATAAGACTATTACATCTATGAACGTAGCATCTTTTTGCTCTCCATCAGAGGTTGCAATAGTCAACCTGAAACTGAATGTCAAGACTACGGAAGCCCGTTTCCGCCAATTGATTAAAAAAGTAAGAAATACCACGTGGGTGGCACGGTGGTGTGGTGGCCAGCACTGTTGCCTCACATCAGAAGGTCTCAGGTTCTAATCCCAGTTGTGATGGAGGCTGGGGTCTTTCTGTGTGGAGTCTCCATGTTCTCCCTGTGTGGGTTCTCTCCGGGTACTCTGGCCTCCTCCCAAAGACATGAACAATGGGATTAGGAGAATTGATCACTCTAAATTGTCCTTAGGTGTGAGTGTGAGAGTGAATAGCTGTTCGTCTATGTGTCAGCCCTGCCCCCCCCCCCAGCCCCCACCGACCCTCTGTGGAGGACTAAGCGGTAGAAGATGGATGGATATACTATGCTTATGAGATAGTATCTCAAAGTTATGAGACATAAATTGTCTCATAATGTTGTCTTAGAATCTCATAATCATGAGATAATATCTCATAATTAATGTTTCTTTATTTTTCTTTTTCAAGTGGCAGAATTGAGCTTCAATACGATACAAAAGGCAGGAAGGTCCCCCTACATGAGCCTGGTCCTGCTCAAGGTTTCTTCCTGTTAAAGGGGAGTTTTTCCTTGCCACTGTTGCTTGTCTGGGGTTAGGCCCTGGGGTTCTGGAAAGCGCCTTGAAACAATTTTGATTGTATAAGACGCTATATAAATAAAGATTGATTGATTGATTGTACGATACAAACATGTTTGTATTGACATGAACTCGCACAAAGGAATCAGAGCAGAATTCAACTTTCCAATTATGCATGCACTTTTTATTTTCAATTTAAATGGCAAATGTTCCCAATTGGCCACCGTGTTGCGAATGCAGGCCTACACCACTCCCGCCATCGAGACATGTTAGTATCTCATAATTTGGATTCAGTGTCTCACAACGTTGCCTTAGTATCTCATGAGTGACAGCTCATAATTAGTATTTCTTTTGTTTTGTTTCTCTTCAGTTTTTTCTCAATCAAGTGGCAGAATCGACCTTCCATACGATACGAACACGCTCGCATTGACGTTAACTCGCGCGAGGGAACCAGAGCAGAGTTCAACTTTCCAACACTTCCAAATGTGCACTTTATTATATATATTTTATTATATTACATATTGATTTAAAAGACAAAAATTGACCACCGTGTCCTGAATGCGGGCTGATAGTCAACACGTCCTACACCCCCCCCGCGGGGACACGCCCCGCCCCCCGCGGCCACTCGCCCCGCCCCCCCCGCGGCCACAGGCCCCGCCCCCCGCCCACCAGCATCCCCAGTGAGCGGAGCGGCGAGCGTGGCGGAGCCGGAGCCCGAGCAGCCCGAGCAGGCAGCGCGCAGCCCCCGCGGATCCCGCCCTCCTCGTCCGACCCACGGCCACAGCTGCTCGTCGAGGCGGCGGAGGTGATGATGGCGGCGGCTGTCGACAGGGGAGGCGCCCGGGCCGCCTTCCTGAACCCGAGCGGCGGCGCCGGCGGCGGACCGGCGCCGGCCACCCAGCCCGCCGGCGGAGCCCTGGCCGGCGGCGCGGCGCTGGGCTCCGGCGGCGTGCCCGTGCCCATGAACCTCTTCGCCACCTGGGAGATAGACCGCTCGTCCCCCAGCTGCGTCCCGAGGTGAGGCGTCGTCCAGGGGTCGCCTCCCGGAGGAGGAGGAGGAGGCGGCGGGAGGGGGGCGGGGGGTGGGGCAGGTGACCCCGGGTTTCCGTCAACATCGGGCGGGAGCGGCGACCGCGTCGCCCCGCTGTCTCCCTCCGAGCGCGCTAACTAGCTCGCTGGCTAAGGCTAAGGCGGCTAGCCGATAGCGTTAATGGGCGAAATTCTTCCCCCTCAAACAACGACCCCCGGCCCCGCAAGAGCCCCCGGAGGCTCCGAATCGGCCTGCGTCGCAGGGGACGGACGTGTGTTTACTTATTTGCCTGTGTCCGGTCGCCCTGCGCGCCCGCTTACTCTTGTGATGTTGACAATGGGCAGCGTCCAGCACAAGTTGGGGCGACGAGTTTGTCACACGCAGAAGGACCGACCGTCGCCTCTTCCGAGGCTCGGCTGCCGTCGCCCGAATCCCCTTCTGTCGCCGCAGCCGAGCGCTTAAACTGATTTAGGGAATGCATGCCAGCAAATAGGAACATAACTATAAATACAGAGGCTCGGATGCCTTTCGTGTTAACAGAGACACGCACAATTTTTATCATGAGATGTCACAACAAGTGGGCTCTTCAGTGTTTGATTTCCTTAACTCATTTCTTTTTTTTCTTTTTTTTTGAACGTGTATCTGGTCTCACACCAACACCAAGGCAACACAACCACACCCCGGGTGTTGACACATGGGCAGGGGCCCGCCTGTCCCCTTATTGGGCATCTCTGCAAATGCCTTCACTCGCATCCTCTCCTCGCCACGGTCTGAATAAATGGTGGACTACGTGTTCCGGGAGGCGACGTTCGGCGGTGCTGTGTTAGTATTCAGCGCCGGCGAGCAGGCGCTGCTGCTGCTGCCACCTGACCAGAACCCTCCTGGGAGCTGGGGGCCCATTAATCAGCTTTGACCCAGATCTGCTTCACTCACTGGGAGAGGAGAGGACCTGCAAAGGAAGGGTTTCCTCTCTGGTCAATCTGCTGCATGTGTGTGTGGGCGCGGAAGAGATTGATTTAGTTTTAGTTCCAGATTTAACTCGCGGCGATGTCGATCTTTCAGATTCTCTTTGATCCTCGACAGCTCAGATGATCAGACGTTAACTACGGTTTGGAGTGAATGCCGGTCTGAAAGTCTTCCTTTTTCTCTGTCTTTTTCTGAAAATAAGATCGTCTTGTAGGCCCGAATATCTCTGATGTCATTCTGAAACCGGAATGCCTTGTTGTCTTGCTCGCAAATGTTTGTGAAAGCGCAAAAGAGGCGGTGCTTTTCAGACATGAGGGGATGCAGCGCGTCTCTGACAACAGCCTCCATCATGGTTCTACCTCTGCTGGCCATCAGGTAAAGCTCAGAATGCCTCTGCGCATTTACAGTGTGGCAGAACGTGGCACTTTTTTTTTTCCTCCTCTCTGCCTCCACACTGAGCTCGCTGTCTATGAAGCTTGACAGGGTGCTGTATTAATGATGGATAAGAACGAGGATGGTAATGGATTATTGATGAAGCATAGAGGAACGGTTTACTGGTTGTTGCTCAACGCGTGACTGCGGTGCTGCCTGGTGCAAGTCAGGGATGGTAACGCAGGACAGAAAGGAATTAAAGTTACATTAGATGCTAATGTGTGCGCCATATGGAAAAATCTTGAAAAACGGTGGTTTAGTAATCAGAACTTTAAACAGGGTTGTATATTGCACGGTTGATATCTCGGGCCTGTCCTGCCGGGTGCGATCACGCCCGGACCAGAGGATTCTCCCGTGGCGTGTTTTCAGGGACTGGGTCATTGTCTTTTGCCAGCTGTTTGCTCCTGTCTGTGTTCTACTGAAATTAAGAGTGAGAACAGGAACACTGGAAAATTCTGGGTTTTTCGATAGTCACAGAGGGTTAGGGTTTCACATCGTTGAGGAACGCGATCACCGGTCTTCCTCAAACCTGCGACTTCCCCGTAAGATCTGGCGACGCACTCTGTCACACATCATCAGTGGCTTTTACCTGAACGACACAATTATGCAGCTTTATCGGCGTGGGGGTCGTGCCTGGCGTCGTGTGGGTCGTGCCCCGTTAGAGCAGTCGAACAAGTGCTGCTTTTATTCCACAACCGCTTCCCAGTCTGTCATAATTTCCCACCAAGCAGCCTTATGCAGTTCATCTCAGCAAGGTTCAAAACTAGGCAAGAGCACAAAAACTCCTGATCCATATCTCAAAAAACTGCAATAATATATTTAATGCATATCAGTTCATGTGATAATGGTGTTCTCAAACCAAAAAAGGAGAAGTTAAATTAATTCGGTGCTGTGTTGCTATGGTTTCCCATGCTTCGGGAGCTGTTTCATAGGTACAGTTTCCCTGTGATTGATTTACATATAAAAGTAAAAGGTTAATGGTTTTTATTACAGTCAGACCGTTTGTCAGTAAATATTTCTGGGCTAATCTGTCTTTATTGAGGGTAGATGCGACACGTGCTGGGAGAACGCCGTTGCATTTGCAGGAATGACAGTAAAGCACAGGTTAACGGGTTCCTTGTTTATCTGCTCACCATAAGGAATGTGCCGCAGCACGAGCCTGGTGTCCTCTTAACAAGTTCAAAAAAGCCTTTTACAGCTTGGGGTCAGATGTTTTGACCTTTGCCCTAACTGGTGTGATGGGAGGGACCAAGCTTCATTTGCTGAGCATCTCTGCTCGTCTTCATCGTGTACAGAACGCTTTGGTATGTTTTGAAGGCTTTGAACTGAGTTATATTTATATTTTGCTGCTGAATCGCTCTGAAATATTCACGGTTAAGTAACAAAAGCATATCTTTCTCCCTTTTCTCCTGATGTTTATCAAGGATGAATAGAGAGGGCTTCTTTCTGGCTGCCTGATTCACACGAGCCCTGAGATGACCTTATTCTCTGGCGAGCCTGAACCTCAATCGGAAATGACCGGACTCTGCAGATCAGCCGTTTGATTCACCCGACCCAGTTCTGTGTGGCGTATTGAACTGACGTGTGCCGCACATGCAAACAAATAACAGATGAACAAAAACAAAGTCATCCCAGACTGGAACCGCATTACTGTTGTTCTAGGTCAGCGGAGATGAAGCCGTCAGCATTTACATATCCTCTATACCAGGATGCACGCAGCCATTTATTTGATCCTGAAGTGAAATAGTTGGTGTGCATCATCCCTGTGGCCTTAATCTCTGTGATCTATCGTTTAATTCCATGTCTGTTCACTTTTAAAGAAACGACAAAACATTCGGATCACAACACACGTAAGGGACCCAGCATGGCAGATTTAGGAGCTTACCTTCTCCTTTCACCTCCCCAATAACCCCCTCCATCTCAAAGCTGGAATATTGTTTCTCCCAGCAGGGGAGCTGCACTAATCTGATTTCATAACAGGAAAAGATGAGCTCGTAATCTGATGTTGCACACACACACTGTCTGCTTAATCTTCTGCTTCCTTCTGCATTCATAAACAAGGCTCAGGAGCCATCTACAGGGCCCCGCGGAGTCATGACACAGTGTATCATCTTCGTCAGAACGACAGTTGTTGTGTTCAGGTACACCCGCAAGCATCGTGGTAACAGTTCCCGTTGAAAGCCCTTGCCTTCTCTATATGCAATTATTTCCAGCTCAACATGTAGAGTCAGTGTCAGGCAAGTGTGCCAGTGTAACAAATGAAGAAAGAGGCAGTCGAACTCAATCCCCCAGTAGCTCACGTCTATTTTTATATCTCCGACACCTGGCACAGGTGTGAGGAAGGTAGGAGGCTTCGCTCTGCACCGCCGCGGTGTTTTCAACAACGATCGGCCATTAGGCGCGATTTCACATTTAAACTTCAGCGAGTCTCTGAAAGATAGCGCTGTCAGCTGCTTCATGTTTGGTGCTGGTGTTTTGTCTGAACCTTCTGAAGATGCTTCAGGGAAGCGCAGTGTCTGGGAAGACTGAGCCCAGAGCCTTCTTGTTGCAGTGCTAACCACTGCAGCACCCCCTTCGTTGGTCATTTTAAATCACATTGTGGGCGACGGAAAGAGATAAACAATTTAGATCACTCTCTTAAAAACAAGGAATAATAGGCGCACTTGTGTGCCAGTGCCTTTTTGTAAAGCATACAGCAAAATCGAGTCCCTTTGTACGGCACGGGGAAAAGCTTGTAGGTTTTAAAAATGATTTAGCTCCATGTTCCGCTCTCATGTTCACACATTTTACTGCAGGAGACCAATCAGCAGCTTCACTCCACTCACTGTCAGGCTCACTCCCACTGCCCAAAATGTGTCAAGATCCTCTCCATTTCCTTCCTTGTCTTCCTGGAGGAGAAGGAATTTCCTTGGGAAGCGTTTCACATTCCTGGCATCTGAGGAGGTGCTGCAGCCTAAGCCAGGCTGCTTTGTTCTGTCTTTTTATATTCTGCTGTTGATACAACAACCGCCCGACGAGGCGGGAAGCAGGATCGGGGCTGCTCACGTCTCACCACACCTCCCCCCCCCCAGCAAGTTCTTGTGAGGCGACGGCGAAACGGGAATAGTCGCGGATGGACTGTCAAATTTCTCACCGAGGGAAGAAAAGTCCGTTCCCCCTTTTCAGGACCTCCTATTAGGAGAAAGGAACGGACGCTGGTGTGGGTGGATCCTGGAGATCTCTGCTCGCCAACAGCTACAGCTCCCTGATCCAAAAAATAAGACGAGGAAACTGCGCTCTGACACAGGCTTCTGTCAAAATAAGCATGTTAGGGACAATGTCCCTCAACACACGTTTCTGTCCGATTCTCCTCGACTTATTTCCCACCTCTCCCATTCAGGCATTTCCTGAACTGGATGTGCCAGCAGCAGCATAGAGGCCATTAGTCCCAAAATTCAAAACACAGAAGCTTGGATGAATGAAAGCGCGCAACAAATCACTACAAATAGTAATACTTAAAAAATAACACAAACATTAATGATAAAAAGAAAAGCGACTGCAAAATATATGTGTGACTTCAAAACACAGGAGCTGTAAATCCATGTGAAACATTTTCTTAAGTGTGCCGTCTTTCTTTCGGACATTCTGTCTGCATTCCAAATTGATATATTGTTGGCCTTTGCTGTCATGGATATTCGAGTTCAAGCTGCCAAATAAACCACAAGCTAACTGAAATCATGTGCAATAGATTTGTCCGTTGTAAATTACATTTATTATAGAGCTAAGCGTTTTATAAATGTTGTTCCCTAATGTTATTATTTAACTCCTAGGTTGCTGGGCATCAAATGGAGCAACACTCTTATTGACTTTTCTGGTTTGTAACTGAGTGACTCAGATTAACCATAGGTGCAATTCTTTTGGCGAGTGGAGGGAAGATAATGAAGTTTGACATCTAGAAAGGTTCGAGCAGCTGCTGCTTTATATATTTAAGCCGAGATGTTCTCCTTGTGCAATATGAATATGATGGTGGATAATTTACTAAGATTAAAAAGCAAATTTGTCATTGTATATAAGGATGAATAGGATATAACCTTCACAATGTCCATCACTATGGTAAATGTTGAAAATACACTGATTCCATCCATGTCCTAGCTTAATGGGAGCATCCTTCTTACCCTTGAGGTCACTGGGCTGGATGGGGATTGCTTTAACAGAGGGTTGCCCATTTGATCCCACCGGTAGACTACAGGCAAAGAAGGCTCTCAACCTTCCACACTAATAAGATTTGAAAGCCCAATTATAACCTTGTCTGAGGCTGGAATTTGAGGCTTTACCTGTATCTATTTTAAG
Organism: Lagocephalus sceleratus; assembly: GCA_911728415.1. Taxonomy (NCBI): domain Eukaryota; kingdom Metazoa; phylum Chordata; class Actinopteri; order Tetraodontiformes; family Tetraodontidae; genus Lagocephalus; species Lagocephalus sceleratus. Next base: position 2,008,778 of record CAJVRN010000040.1, read on the forward strand.
TAACAGGTCACCATGAGAGATGGACTGACAGAATTATTATTGCAATACAGATTGCATGTAGCAAATCCATTTTTATACGTGACCTTGTCTTTTCCTATGTATTAGTTTCACTCTGTTTTGCCTGAAACATGCCGTGTCTGCTCTGATCTCGTCTTGCATGACCACTGAAAACACAGGCCTGCTGACCTCATCGGTTTGTCTTTAGGGCAGAGTTTAAAAAAAAAAAAGCTGTGTAGCACGGCAGAAAATAACAACAAAGGCCAACAGCTGTGTACTGAATTTCTGGAAGTGTTGTTGGGCTGCTGGGGTGTTGGAACCATGCGGGTTTGTGCATTCACTTGTAATCAAAACAGGTTGAAATTTAAGAAGATAGAAAAATGTAAACTCCCATACAGTACTCCCAAAGACTGGATACAGTCTTGTTGTGCAAATCAGAGAGTGAGGAAGATATTTTTCTTCTAGTAAGACTCCTCAAGTTGCTTCAGGTTACGTTTTTATCAGAAAAGCCTGTGAATGATTCTGTCAGTCCACCCACACGGGAGCACATTGGTCAAGATGCCAATTTACACTATTCAACTGTATTAAATCACCCCCCCAGAAATAAAATCTGGCACTCAGCACTAATGCACCACTTATGTGCAAGATTACACAGAAAAAAAGGTGCTTATAATGGCACCAATGAGCAAGTTCTGCTACACTGCGCAAAGACAACATTACCAAGCATCACTCCTGCTTCGTTCTTGGAAATTAAAAAAAAGAGCTGGTTTATCTGTAGACAAATCTGTTTTTTGTTTTTTTCATACCGTTTCCCTTGGTGTATCTTTCATACCTGAGCGATGACATGGCCCCGGTGGGTATCTGCTGGCTCAACAGAGTTTAAATCCATCCCAGCATAACTGCGGAACGCATGAGTGGTTGGAAAGAATGCGTGGTTGCATCCTAATTAACAGTAATTTCTCCCAGCCTGGTAATATTGTGACACACAAACGACCCTCAAGGGAATCACATTCATGCCAAATGTATTTTCTTTTCTTTATAGCCCCCCCGCTCCCCCCCTCCGTTTCTAAGCATTAAAGTCGGTGGTATATTCTGAGTGCTGATGTTGTGGGTGGAACGCTGCACCACTACAAAGAGATGGTGTTTGACAATTACAAGACCTTATCCTGTTCTCTGTAGCCTAATCACATCACCTGTGACCAGGCTTAACCTGCAAATTAATTAACAGATTTTGGTATTTTGGCTGATGGATTCACACCATCTGTTCGAGATTATGAGAATTGACGTCAGATTGCGAAATCCCATGTCCCTGTCGCCTAACATTGGCAATCCAGCTGCGACTCTGTAAATACTGAACATCTTATTAAGGTTTCTTAATGAACAGTGTGTTTAATTTTTGGTGTGTTTTTCTCCTAAATGCAACGATGTTTGCGTCTCAGAAATCAGATGTTATTCGTTCCGTGCTTTGTCACGGACTTCACTATAACCTTGAAGATTTCATTCAACAAAACAACAGCCCAAGCAACATATCACCATCTGTCACACAACCTGATATTTGTGGGTTCAAATGGCCCTGGCATGCAAACCTAAGTACAGACTAAGCCTCTGTGGGACATCCCCACCGTTATAACTTGTTAAAATTTGATCAATCAGTCTCCTTGGATTAGGCTTTTTAATCACACTTAATATGGATCGGACTCACAAAGTAATTGGTTGCCTTCAAATTTCCTCCTCATTACTCTTTCTGCTCCTGCTCCTCCTATCCCCGTGCTTTATCGTCTCCGCTCCCTTTCACTTCTTCAAATGCTCATCTTGGAAAAAGTAATGAGAATGTGGATTCGAGGACGTAGCTTTTTATTTTTCATGCGCTTTTATTAAAAAGTCTTCAGGTGGAAGAAAAAGGATTGTCCGGATTGAATATACATGAAGGAATAATAGTGTTATGAAAGCACGACGGCCGTGGCTTGAGACAAAAGGGGCTTTCATTCTGTCCCTGACATACACGATAGCATCGTGCTGCATTTCTTTCAGTCTGTTGTGCAAAGCATGTCCGTGCATGCTTTATTAAGAGAGCAACTGCTTTCACAGAGAATACAAGAATACAAGCACTAAAAGGCTCGGCTTGAAGTCGTATCTTGGAAGCCCCCAGCACATACCAAACATAGACTGTCTTTTTTTACCCAGCCCTCTGGTACATCAGTCATTCTGCGTTCTAACCCCCCCCCCCCCACTCCTGCTTTGTACCCCTGACAATTGCTGTGCAGTGATCCGAGGGCACGGAACTGGCAAACCATCAACCGCAGCGCTGACCAGGGGAAAAGAATTACAAAAGTGTGCTTCTGTTTCGGCAGCAGTTTTTTTTTTTTTTTTACGTTCACAGGCGACGGGGGCCCCTCGCTCAGCAAACACACCTTTGTTCGTCTCCTCTGATTGAAGGTGATATGTGGCCTTCTGATGCATTCGCAATTTTAGGTATGAGAGAAAAAATAACGAGATAAACATGATACTTTAAATTACCAGTCATATCTCATATTGTGGTGAGATGTGAAGCTTCTGTGTCTTAATAGATTTAAAAGTCATGATGTTTGAATTTGCGATGCTGGTTTCAGTGGAGGGATACAGAAATAGTTGCAATAGCACATATCCAGCACTCTTTGCTGACTAATAGCTTTGAAAGACTTTGGGGCAGATGGGATTTGGGTTGTTATGTTGGCTCAGATGCCTTTGAGTGTTGTGACATGATCGTCATGGCAGGTCTTTTTTTTTCTTCTGCTTTTTAAAAGCAAGAAATCGATGTGGTTGCTTTCAGAAACTGAATCAGCAGGGAGATATCGGGCCCGAGTTTATTTGCTTCAAAGATTAACTGATTATTTCCTTGTTGCAGTTTGTAAACTGTGATTGGGTTTAGGGCTCATTGTCAGGTCGGTGAATTATACATCAGATTAAGATCCTTTAGACTCAAAGCAGCGAGAGTTTTCTAGGTGACATGACTCTGGAGAAAGCTCTGAGAGGGTCAGAGAAGTCCACATTGACAGGGAGGAGAGTGAAGTCACTTAGGGTATGGCAAAAAGGATTACTTGCTGCTCCGAGTGTGTGTGTGTGTGTGTGTGTGTGTGTGTGTGTGTGTGTGTGTGTGTGTGTGTGTGTGTGTGTGTGTGTGTGTCGGACTTGGCGCTCTCACTTCCACCTCCCACAGTTGACTTTGCATCCTCAGGACATTCAGCGTCATTCAGAAACAAGTAGGCCAATTCATTTTATCCACAAACTGCAGAGAGAAAAGGGCTTATTTAAAACATTTGCATCAAAGAGAGGCAGATGCATCCATTGTTCATGGACAATTATATTTTTAATTCAGTTTCATTCATAACTGGTGAAGTGTTAAACTTGAGTGCAGTGAAACCTTGAAATGGAAATAGGGTTTGAAGTGTAGTTATCGCTGTAGAAGAAAACAAACGAAGCTGCTGAGATAAGATAATGCACTGTGGCATTTCATATAGTGCACAATTACATGGCTCTTATCTAAAACCAAATATTTGACCACAGCTGTGAGAGTGCAGTCCCTGATAAGTGATTTTATTTGCTCCGGACTCCGGATAGACATAAAAGGATTCGAGTGCAGGAACAGAAACACGGATTTAAACAGTAGCCGACATGTCCTCTCTTGCCTAATACCACCTAAAATGATGATTATATCTTTTTAAATCCAGAACAGTAGCGGAATGCGTTTCAATTTGTTTCTGTAGTATTTGAATTAAATTATTTGGATATGTTGCATCAATAAAAACTCATGTTAGGATGTTTACTGCACTTAGTACCTGAAGCCTTTAGGGTTACGGCAGGAGGGAAAAACTCTCCTTAAACATGAAGAAACCTTGAGCAGAACCCAGCTCTGATGCGGGGGGGGCTTTCAGCTCCACCAGGCAGAGAGAAGTACAGAAGCAAAAGTGCGTTTGATTTCCTCAGCAACACATCTGACAACAGCGCGTATCACTGGAAGAAGGCGAGGGGCCTCACAAGTGAACGGCCCGCTGTATGTAGGAGCCTGAAAAGATCAGCCGTTAGTGTCGGTATGGTGAGCAACTTGGACACACTAATGGGCTTAGATGGAACAGCACTACTCATGCTGCTGCCAGCTATGCATTACAGGCTAAACCTATTAGCTGTAAAGTCCTAAGGCACCTACTGGTTTCTAGACAAGTCGGCCTACTGTCACCTCGTTGTCCTCCCAGAGCTGAAATGATTCGTCAGTAGTTGCAATTGATATAATAAATATAAATTAAATTCATCTTGTTTTCTCAAATGATAGTTTGTTGCTGTTGTTTTCTGTTATATTAAAATGTCTTCCCATTTGATTGTATAATTTGGCATTATCACTGACTGTTTATTTGAAGAATATTGCATTATGTACATTTAGTTTCCATAAAACACAATAAAACAAATGTAAACCAATACAGCACTGATGCAAAGTCTTTTTTTCCCTCCGAGATGGAAATGTTCTGTTTTTACAGCAGCAGTGAAAGCTTGGCAGGCCACATATTGAAATTACCAGTGAATGCAATAAAGCTGAAAGAGGGATTTCCCCTTTATGCTCTTATCATCTGGGAAACAGACAGAAAATTGTATTGTGTCTCGTTCTTTTTACTGCCAGCCGACAGAAAATATTAAAATGCGGGTTGTTGTGCCGATCCAGTGCCCACCAGGGTTGATAGCGCTGTTGTGTTTTTGGGGAATTTTGGCACAGGGAGATAAAGTCTTTGACCCACTCCAGGATTTATTTTGGTAATGCGGGAATTACACCCTCAAAAACAGAGAATGAGTCCATTTGTGCTCGAGTGGATGCACACACGTGCGCGACTGTGCTACAATTAACAGCGGGCGCTGTTTCGCTGTAATCACATACGCGCCGTAAGACTGGTCGCGCTGTGTCCCCGAGAGCTGTTTGTGATTAGCTGATGTGGGACATCTGCTCTTTTGCCGCGTTCGCCGATTGGGTGGCAAAGTGAACTGGCACTGGTTGGGAGCACGGTGACGCTCTGGCACCGGCCCTCAACAGATGGCCGCGCGTTTCACGTCCAGCACATATTTCCAGGAGTGGAAACAACACCTCTCCCTAAAAGAAAAAATAAATAAAGAAATAGATTGCTGGTTCCCTAGGTGACCTGGTTATCGCCTCCAGGCTTTTTAATTACGCGTGGATCTCCAACTACCGTGATGGACGGAGGGAGAAGTGGCGAGCTGTCGTTAAGCCATGTTTTTCAGGCCCCGCTCTCCCTCCCGCCCAGCAGAAAGCTGCGGCTGGCTGGTGACTCATCTTCGCCATAACGCGCGCTAGATCCACGGGCTACCTACAAGGTTTAACATTTAATTATTCCAGCCTGAAATAGATTTGCTTTGGTTATACGAACACACATGAGGTAACCTTAGTCATCGCGCAGCCAAATGGGTCGGCAACACACGCCCGCGCGGTCCCAGAAAAATGGCGCCCAGTCGCGCTTTTTCCGGGCCAAACAAAGATTATGATCAAGTTTCACTTTGTGATATAAAAAAAAATTCAAAAAAAAGGAATACTGGCCAAGAAAATAACTTTTACAGCATGGGACTACTACAGTGAATCTGCTGTTTTCTCAAAAATCTCTTTTTTGAAATGATCCGATTCCTTGATTCTTTTATTTTGAAATAAATCTACAAAAATGCAAAGAAATTACAGAAACTGATAATTACCCTTTTATGTAATTACTGTTTCCTCATTCTTTCCAAAATTCTGATGTGGTGACACATAAAGGCTGGACTGCACAGATATCTTCCCTTTTTTCCACGTTTCTCATCCCTGACACGAGCAGGGAGTGTCTGGACGAAGCGTCAAAGACAGGCGATCTTCTCCTTCACTTTGTTTTTCTTCCTCCCTTTTGAGTCAGACTGATAATAATTTCATAGAGCAGCACTGGTGGGAAAAGTGGGTCAGGAGGAAGTCTTGACTTGAAAGCCTGACCTTTTTTTTTTTAAGCAGTGCCTGGTTTTAGTCTTGTTGTGGAATCCCTAATTCGGCACTTTTTGTGATTAAGGTATTCTGTCCAGTGGTTATTTTGTTCCAGTGTTCCACATTTTCTGCACTTGTGGTAAAATCAAAGTGTTATTCATGTTTTTATCTCGTAACAAAGCTACCAGCACCTGTATTATAATGGTATTATAATACCATTAATGAATGACTTTGATAATGATGATTAGGGAAGCACTGATCCGAATTTCATTCCCAATTACCTGCTGCTCACGACTGATCTAATGAGTGTTAAATGAGTGTTAGTAAGCTGTGTGCAGAATGATGCATGCACAAAATTAAAGTGACTAACCTCTTATCTATCAGTAAATGATGGAGCGACATCAAAACCCCCCCTCAGATTATGATCACGTTGTAATTGAGGCGTAAATAATGTGAGCTGGGGAATTTATCAAAGAAAGCCGTGTCAACATCACTGTCAACATCCCTTTGAGTCGTTATTGTCCATATCTGCGGAGATGATGACTGTGACAGCTGAGAATGTTGGTTTTGGCACGTGGGTCACAAAGGTGCGCTCGCAGCACGTTAGTCATGCCTCTAATTCATCTCCTTTCCCTCTCTTCCCCTCCACAGGCTGTGCAGCCTCACACTGAAAAAGCTCGTCGTGCTCAAGGAACTGGACAAAGAGCTGAACTCCCTGTCCATAGCTGTCAAAATACAGGTGGGTCGGGTTGTCTTTCAGGCGGAAACTGCGACTGAAAAGCTCAGCAGCGCGCCCCCAGCCCCGGTCACAAAACCTAGACGATGATAAGATGCTCTGCTTAATCCCACTGATTGATATAAAAACCTCCTGAGCTGCACTGAGAGACACATCCACTCAGGCGCTTTAAATAGCTGACTAGCATTAGCACTCTAAGATGGATTGTGCCACTTATATTGATTGCTAAAGCATTTCTCTGACAATACATCTGCAGGCTGAACATGCGTCATTAAATTGCATAATTTTGTACGCAACATCCCTCTTTTACATTGTTACGACCACATATCACCCTGAAATCTTCTATGATACAACCATAACAACATCACTGATTGGAATTTGATACGTTTCTGTCGGTCAGAAACTGCTTGTGGAGGTTTGGCCCCTGTTGTCTTTTTCACCTGTTTGATTCATTTCATAGAATATTTATATAAAGGGGGGGAAGTCAGGTATGAGATTATTTTTTTCCCTGTGATATTTAGTATTTCATAAACAATTGCCATACATTTTATGTTCGGATTGTATCGCTCTACCAATCAGTGGACTTTGTCTAGGACAATATCCAAGACTTGCAGCCCTGTCTCTAACTTTTATAAAAAGCAGAAATGTTAAGACTTTTAAACTGCAGTAAACCACAAAACTGCACAAAAAAACGATTTATTATAATGGTATATTTGTTTACAATGTCCAGACATGTTCTTGCATTTAATTTAATACACATTATTGCATTGTTTCAGTAGTGCAAGGTCACAATTGTAAAATAAAATTGGGATTGTTGAGACACATGTAGCAAACATAAACTTGCCCCGGAGTGATAGAGGAGAAAAGCGTGGAGGAGAAAAGGAATTTCATCTGTCAAACAATTTTTGGATCATCAGCAATGAAGGCCATACCAAGACTGGTGCTGAGCCCAGATTTCTGACTTCAAACCACCGATGTCTGCAAAAGTTTTTCATCAAAGTTTTCCGATAGATGATAGGCTTCTCGATTTAGGCTTTGGAAAATGGGCGCATAAAAATTAGTGCAATTCTTGAGTAATTAATGCAATATATCTGCACCCAATTAAAATCGAATGCTTAGAACTGCACGGAGGCCTTGAGAGGAGCAAGTACTTCATTTATATGAATACTGCGCACTGGGCTTTGCCTCCCTGGTCATGAAATCAAACTGATGTTTCATATCGAGATGAAAGATTGTATTAAAAGAGAAACCCCTCTGCCACCTTATTGTCATCCTAGCAGAGAGTAACTACACTAGTCTGTCTTTATCCATGAGCTGCGTTGCCTTTGGTCCGTGAAATCTCCCATTTCTGCTGAAGTGCCTCAGGACAACCGAGCAAAGCTCCGTTCATTGCCGCTCTGGAACTGGAGCATTAAATGCAATTTCCGGCAGGTTTGGTTAGGAAGAACAGAGACGCTGAAGGGATAAAGAGAGGAGACGACAGAGGAACAAGAGGGGTTTGTTTCCAGAGCGTGCATGACAAAGCCTCATTACAGTATGTCATCAGTCTGTTCAGCATGCAGCAGTCACCTCTCCTCTCTTCTCGGTCTCATCAGGTTGATTGGCCTGCACACACACACACACCAGCACACACACACACACCAGCACACACAAACACACACCAGCACACACACCAGCACACACACCGCGCCAGCAGGGATGATGAGATGTCAGAAAGATTGCATGTTAGCCTTGTTCAGACAAACAATCATCATTTCCATTATTATACCAAAACAAATGATCTTTTAACAAAGAGGTTGTCATTTTACTTGGGAGAGAATAGGTTTAAAAATAGTTTCTTTTTAATTAATGTTAAAAATGCAATATTTTCTCCAGCACTGAATTTCATTTTGGTTATCAGGGCATCCTTTGTTTTCAAAAACATCGAGGTTTCCCATGGAAGACACCAGTGGGCCAGTTCTAGATGCAGAATTTCTTAACCACTTAGTAATAAGAAAGATGTGCAATCATCATATCGGTGTCCGAGGGACTCTGGACCAGTGAAACGAATTCACAGGTCTAAAAATTGAGCTTGTGAATATGTGTGAAGTTGAACTTGTTTCAGGGTCGTGGAGCGTAGCAGACAGCCTGCAAAATCCCCCACAGGGCCCCAGAGAGACAGTGGAAAAGCTTCTATCAGGGGAGAGGGTTCAGGGGGGATAGGTCGTACAATCCCTCTTTGCCAAGGCTCTGCATCGTTAATGCATGTCAGGCAGTTTCAGAGCGCTCAGCTTTTGTGCCTTGATTCATTGTGCTGATCATTGAGCATGAGAAAAGAGTACATACAAGGCCTCTTTGTTGGTGAAAAGGTCAGACTAAGGCAGAGATTTAGTCTTTTTTTGTCTCTGTATTGTACTCAAACCCATGAGTTTATCCAACAAAGTCTTCCCCAGAACACAAAAATGTCCTTATATCATGCTGTTGAAGCATGTTATGCGTAAAATATTGTTTTTCTTTTTTTGGTTCCCCAAGCAGGAACTGCAGTAGGATGTGTTTCCAGTTTGCACTAGAGGAGGAATCTGGTGCACCTGGAGGAAATCAGCAGGAACAGAGAGCAATACTTTTCCTCCACCTGAAACCTCTTTTCAAGGTCTGCTGAAGATATGTCACAGTCCTCCTGTGCCTCTCTATTCTTTCTGCTCGTCATAAAAGGAAGTTGGAGGGACTGCTGGTTTGAGCACTGTTAGAATTCATTTATTTTTTCCATCTTTACCAGCCGCTCACACTGGTCACTGTTTTACAGTATTTTGGTGGCTCCTGTCTTGGTCTGGGGGAAAAAAACAGCAATAATATCACATTTAATTATAATTAATTTATATTTTTGAAAGGGCTGCCGAGCAGGTTGCTTGGCAACCGTGTTGAGACGAGGAAGAGACGACCGGAATTGGTCTCTGCCAAGCATTTTTGTGTTGTTGTTTTTATTCCTCGACAAGATTGAGAATACAACAAGTCATTGTAAGTGGTTTTATTTGTTTTTAATAGATGTCTTTTTTTTGTCAGGAAGAAAAAAAAACAAACCTTTGTCACAGAAATATGACAAAGATTATTTTACAACAAAATTCCAAAACCATTTCTTCTGCCGTCGTGTGTGGTTTCTTATACTGGGATAGTCTGCGCGCAACTGGGAATAATAGCGTTAGTGCTTTGCTGCACGGATGGGGTGTTTTATCATCCTCCAGATTTCTGAAAGAAGCGGAGTGGTTTATTGACGTCGCAGGGGTGCATCGTCTCCGAGTGTCTCCTTCATTCGTCTGGTCTCATGCTGTCAGCTGCCAGTTTGCAGACATAAAACACACACTGGTCTCTCCCCATCTCCAGCTACATTTATCCTCTTTCTCTCCTAACACAGTCAATTAGAGGACCCCGCAATGTCCCACGTTCTAGGCCCCACTTGTTTATGCTCGCTGTCACTGCAGCAGCACTCAGTAGGTTTCTTCATTTATGGCATCTCGGGCAGATTCATGGCAGAACAGGCACTGTCCCCTGACAGGTCGGTTGTGTGACTTAATTAAACATGATCCATCATAGAATCTCCTGCTCACACTTTAACCCACCACCATGGCTTGTGATTCACCCATCACTTCATATGTACGTATCTGCAGCAGATAATTTCCCGCCCTGGGTGTGCGTTATATAACATGTAATGCTGGAATATATTAAACCTGAGAAACCTGCAGCCAGATTGTTTAAAACATTGAGCTGTTAATTCAATAAAGCACATTTTTGATTAAAGCAATGTTTGGAAGGTAATTACCGAAGGAGCAGAGCAAAGTATTATCTACCATTTATTAGAGACAACAAAGATGCTTGTTTATGTCATTATTCTAATCAAAAGTTGTTATTGCGGGACCTTTGCGAAGGGGTGAGAGCGAGACAGGGTAGGAAACAAAGGTGTAAATGGTTTAGTCCACGGGGCACAACATAAAAAGTGCTCCAAGCGTGGGAAGTGCTTGTCTTCAGAGAGTGGAGCTCATCCGTCTCACACAGGAATGATGAATGATACATTTTCCACTGCGTAGAAAGTGTAATGCCTGCTTTGTTTCTCACCACACCTCTGTAATTGTGAACCATCAGCTCCCTCTCACCCTGGGTTGTGGCATTATGTTGTCTTTCTTTTGTTTAAATAAAAGAGACAGCACAGAGGCGGCTTTTATTGGTTATGTTGCGCAACCTCTTTGAAATGGCTGAGTCTCTCTCAACATTTTGGGGCCATTTAAACAGACCAACAACTAAAAACTAGTTAAAGTCCATTTACTTTATAACAGAGCTCCACTCCACAGTGATTTGAGAGTTCTGTCAGTGTTCTGTCATCAGAAGAACATCTGGCTTGTATGTGACCTGATGTTCTCATTTTCTCCTTGTATGAAGAATCCCAAATGAAATGTTCCGTTGTCCTTTCACTTTGGTTTCCAGGATGTTGTTTTCCTGCTGCTGGCTTCTTTAAATCTCAGTTGTGGGTTGCCCTCAACATGCAACCTCATCAGTTTGTTCCATTATGATCCCTATTCTGTCTCAGAACTAGGACAACTTGTTCATGCATGTGAATAATTACTTACATACTGTGTAAGAGGCTTGATTTGTCCAACAGCTCCCAGTGGAGAAGAAAATGAACTCTTGGGTTTCTAGTTTTGTTTTTGACTACAGGTCATCATTGAACGCAGAAAATCGATAATTTATCTTTTTACATTTGCCTTTTTTTATCCCCTATGGATGAACTACCATCATAGAAACACTAATGCAGTAGGTTAGTCTGTTTTTCCTGTATTTATAGTACTTAACGTATTAAAGTCAACGTTCTTTCGTTTGCTATCTCTTGCATAATTTAGCAGCTCTGATGATATGAGGATCCGGTGTCTTAGCAAATGCATTGGATTAGTGAAGGGTGAGCTAAGCACTGGATACCTTTACCCTCCCTGGTCTGTTGGCAGATGTATCAAATACCTGAACTTAACATGACTTGTCGAATCCTGGAAATGAAGCAGGAGACATCTGTCGTGATCGCTCACACAGAAGCACGTAAGCCACGATGTGGTCACACTTTCATTTCCTGTTTATGATCTCAACGACCAGGGCGAATTCTGATTGAAGGTTTGATTTACAAACAGGTTACAGGCTGAGTGAGATCATCTGAAGACACACCCTGTGTCCTTAACATTTGGAAGAGGCTTTGACGATCCAGGGCATTTAAATCCCCTTGATGCCAAAACATCATTGTGCCAGGTCTCCTAATTAGATTTGGTGATGAACCTCTCTCACCTGCTGTCGTAAGCATTATATAATAAATTAAATATTATTTTTGATCCGTATCTTCAAACTGGTTCTAAATCTGGAAAGTGCTTATGATGCAAAACTGAAATTATATGTAGGAATTTTTCTTCGCTATTTATCTGCTCTCGCTGCGTTCAGCCATAATAAATATAGTCCTGCTCGCTCATTTTCATCCACCTGGTCTCACTATCTTAAAATAATGTCTTGACTTTACTTTCTTGCAGGGTTCTAAGCGTCTCCTGAGATCCAATGAGTATGTCCTCCCACCCAGTGGACTGATGGAGACAGATCTCGAGCTCACATTCTCACTACAGGCAAGCACTTTTTAGATCTCCCTGTGAATTCTCACACTTGTGCGTCGGATTCGTGACAAGCAGGGCCGTGTTGAAGTCTTCATCCACGAGAGCGAGAGTTCAGAGATTAACATTTTAGAAATCATACTGAATGAGCGCACAAAAACAGTGAGGCAGAGTCCAAGAAATTTGACAAAAATGTACAAATGTTAAAATGAAGTAAAGCTGCAACTCATCAGGCCGGAGAAATATTAGTAACAGAAGTTAACCATCCTGTGAATTGTCTGTTTACAGGCTGTAATTGTATGAATATTGTTGCTGGAATTTGAATACAGGGAAAGAGTGCGTACATTTACAGTGTGTAAAGTTGAGCCAGGTGTGAGAGGCTCTTTTCTTCTGTGATGAATAAAGAAAAGCAGATGTGGAGTACATACAGCCGTGCTTTATTATTTCAGTTGTATGGTTATTTGCAAGAAATAAGAGCTGAATGCAGAGCAGCTTTCCCCAGTCTCTGATAGAAGACACATGGTAGGTTTCCGAGAGAAGGAATGTTTTTCTCATGGAGTAAGAAAACACCCTGTTGATAAAAGTCCCCCTCTGGCTGTGCATCTTAAAGTATTGTCAATACGTGATGGGGTCCGCGGAGTTCAACCACCTTTATTTATTTATGTGTAATTTCCAGTACCCACATTTTCTGAAGAGGGATGCCAACAGACTGCAGATTATGCTGCAGAGGAGGAAACGTTACAAGAATCGAACCATTCTTGGCTACAAGACTTTGGCTGTGGGAGTCATCAATATGGCTGAGGTAGGATATAGTGTCTCATGTGAAACGCTTCCTTCATTTCAGTCATCCTTTTCATGTTACATTTCAGCCCTCTAATTTCTCCTGAGAGTTGTATCCCACAAGTCTGTTCTGTCATTGTGCTCCGCTTCGCTCTGACAGTGATTGACATGGTTATTAATTTCTGCGCGCTGTTTAACGCTCACAGTAGAGGGGGTCCTTCTGTGTTTCAAATCATTTCACATTCACGCTCATCACACATACTCTTCTGTGAGATTATGGGCCATCTGGAGTTGGGACTGCCTTCAGACACACAGAACAATTAACCATGCTATGCTGGAGTGATGGATGATTATTAAAAGGCCCCTGTACAGTAGCTGTTTGTTTTTATCCATGCAGAAGGGGCTTTATATCAGTTTGCAACATAAGTACACTTGTTTGAACGCTGTCCAAAGTGACAACGTCCTGTCTTCCACACCGATTTGTTTCCTCAAATATAAATTCCTGCTGTTGTTGTTGCTGTTCTGTGGGTTCTTTTCCTGGAACACAATGCACAAATGTGCGTGTCCCCATCGTTCCACGGACAGATGACAGTTGGATTATGTGGCAGAATCCTGGCTGTTAAGGGTCAGAGCTAATGCAAGCTTGGGAATATTGATTTATTTAGAGTTACAAATCAATTACTGCTCTGAGGTCGTAATTAGATAGAGATTCAGAGAAAGAGATAAAAAGGGGGGTAAAACAGATGAAGAAACACAGGTAACATGACCACAGTTCCAACTAACAGATGTAGCCACTAATCCTCATGCCACAGTTATTCTCAAGCAGGAGCCCTGGGATAAAATATTGATTGAAATTATTGCATTTTAAAATGCCTCTTTACTACTTCGGTGATTGCTACAGTAGAAGAACCCATAGATTTCCACGAATAAAGCTGGATTGACCATTATTGGATCTTGTGGGTAATTATGTTGTCATCCCCTGTAGCGCAAATTCTTCTGTGCCCTCATTTTGAGGCCATCACTGCATAATGTGGGAGGATGTTACTTACTGGTTCTGTGAACAAAATGAGCCTTTTCCCAGTGCTGAGATTCCTCAAATCCAAGATTGAAAGTGCTCCTTGGATAGACTATAGGATGAAATCCCCTCCTTCCTCGTTTGGTCCAAACTCATTTATGCCAGTCGTTGTTTTGTTTTGTGGCTTTTTTTGTAAACTGGATCTGGACCATTTAGACATTCAGCAATTTTCAAATTAAGATTCGTTCAAAGATAACAAAGCTTGGGACCAGTATCTAAATCTCTGTTTGAATAAGGCAACATAAGAGAAGTTCGTTCGATTGTATTTTTTAGGTAATCAAAATCCACCCTGCTAATCCGGTAGAGGAATAATGTTTGTATCCTCCTGTTTCTGGAACAATGCAAAAAAAAAAGATTGCTGCACAAGTGCAATTTGTGCTGTTTGTTCTAAAAAAAAAAAAAAAAAAAAAATCAGTGTCTGGTCCTGTTAATCTTCCTTTGTTCAGGTGATGCAACACCCGACAGACGGAGGACAGATTCTGGGTCTCCATAGTAACGTGAAGGAGGCGCCAGTACGTGTGGCGGAGATCAGCGTGTACTCGCTATCCAGCCAGCCCATCGACCACGAGGACGGCAGCGGCCAGGCTGGTCGTAAGACCAAAACCTCAGGTGGGTTCCTTCCTCCCAGCCCCTCAGCAAGCCACAGCCCTGCACCCAAGTCAGTCCAAGTCCTGCCTGTAATCTTAGCCTCCACCCTACAGCCAGCCCTCCCCGCCCAGGCCTCTCCTTCCCTCTTTCCACATGGTTCCTATTTTGCAACCCGAGGACAGAAGAATAAACTCCTTTAATCCCGGTACAACTTAAGGCCCAGGATACATTATTCTCCTCAGCTGTAGTTGTCAAGTTGATTTGACAGGTGAAAGGATTTAGGACCTATTACTTTTCTCTGCTGATTCTGGCCAGAGAGAGACTCCACACCTTCATCCTGCTGTGTTGATCTGTTCTGGATGTTATTAAGGAGGCCCTTCAAACACAAAACGCAACGCATGACCTCATGCACTAAGTATCAAATGGGTGTCGCTGAGAGGGAGAGGAAGATTTTTATCTTTGTCCTCGCTGCAATGATCCATAATAACGTTCATTCCTTCTAACAGCGCGCAGAAATATAAATTGGCTCATCTAAAGAATAGAGACGGCATTACGGAGGCAGCGTGTTTCAACAAGTGACCATGAAAACTGGATTTGAATAGGGAAGGTGGACAGTGACACATAGTCTAATTTGCACAACATTAGCACTGGATCATGTGGACGGGAAGTTCTTTTGTGTTGCCCAAACTATTATTTTCAAAAACACTTATTGATGGATTCACACGGAGGATGAACAGCAAATATGACATTAAACAAAAAAATAGTGCATTTAATAGTTAATGGAATTTGAAACTTTATTGCGGGAAGGCGGCATTGGTAATCTCCATTGGGCTTTAATTCCTCTTATATAATATTCAGGCTGTTCGCTCCCATGTTTATATTTTATTACATGTCCTCTTGCCTCCCTCAGACCGCTCCCCAGACATGGATAACTATTCGGAAGAGGATGATGACAGCTATTCCTCAGAGCAGGAGGCCAGCGATGACGCGGTTCACGGCCCGGTCAGTGACAGAATGATGCACCCAAACCTGTACAAACCTGAAAGTAAAGGAAATTCAAACAGCACAAACGCTTACTCTTTGAATGTGAATGTAGTCGTAAATCACAAGTGACAAATCATTCATCATGAGCGGATTATGCCAGTACGATCATGTTTTTCCTTTTTAAAAGAGAAATGTTGATAAGAAATGTAAATGATATTCAGAGAATCTATTAATATCCTCTGTATTTTAGGATCTTTATGATGAAGACGACGAGGTCAGGAAGCCTAAGAAACCCCGGAGAAAAATGATCCGAACCACCTCCATGACTAGAGTTAGTGGCCTCCTTGTGCTTGTGTTTGACAATCATTGACTATAACGGGAATTCAACCTGTTTCAGTGGCTGTGCGGGCTTTTATGGGAAAGCACACACACACACACACACGCCTTTGTCCATTTGTTCAAACCATTAGGACAATGTGGACGAGCACGTAAATGAAAGCTCTGGGCTCACTGGGCTGTTTCTAACGGTGCCTGTGAATGAGTAATCCAGTGGAGAGTTACTGGATTTATATGCCCGAGCCCAGCTGTCATGCATATTTAATCCTGACATTTAGTTTCCTTTGCTCCAGGAGGGCCTTTTTTCCCCCCTTAATTGAATGTTGTTCTTGTTTTTTATTTATTTTTGCGACAGCAACCTAACTTCAAGCAGAAGTTTGTGGCCTTGCTGAAGAGGTTCAAAGTAACAGATGAGGTGAGTGTGAACAGGATAATTGGCATTTTGAGTCTCAGATTATCAATGCGTTCAATTTTGTCCCATAAGGGAGCATTAATGTCATCAACATTTCTAAGTCAGTGCCATTGACCAAACTCACATCACCAAATTGGATATCACGGATTCTGCACAGTGGCCTATAATCAGGATTAACTGTGCGATAACATGTAACAACACGTAGATAATAATGTCATTGATGTAACAGTCCACTTCTGTGGACTGTCTAATAACTGTCCAGTCACAACCTCTGAACAAAAACAGTGGCTGACGATTTGTCCTGCATTCATCCCCTTTGCATTTATGTCTTATCAAGGGGCCGATGTGTCTGTATTAATGGCGATCTTGTTTTGCTTACAAAAGGCCCCGGGCTGTTTGCGCTGAGCCTGGTTCTGGAAGCTCCAGGTGGCCTGGTGATCTTTTATCACATTTGCCGCCTGTAATCCGCTCCTTGTGGCTGGACATTGTGCAGGGCTACGGCTCTATAAATACACAGCCGGGAGGAGGAGAGGAGACAGACTGTGTTTGTCTGCTCCCTGCCAGCTTCTGCACTTGCAGAGTGGTATTTAACACCTGAATAATCCAAGCCAGTCTGTGTACAGTCCCACATTATACATCTTCACTGTACACCTTAGCCCTCTTCTATAATTTACCTCTTAATTGGTCTGTCTGGGAGGAATGTAACAATGTATTTACAGCACATTGACTCATTTTACGGCCTCGCCAGAAATTCATCAAGCCCCTATAGCCCAGTTACCCAAGTGATTAGTTAATGCACAGTAGTAGATGCTCTCGACACTTTTAATCCATGAGCATAATCACCAATCCCTGATTACAGCCCACTAATGTGCTCATCATGTGCGTCTTGTTTTCAGGTTCTGGACTCCGACCCAGTAGACCAGACCCAGGAAGTGGAGGAGGATCTGGATTTGTTGTACGACAGTCTGGAGGTGTACAACCAGAGTGACAGCGGGCCTGAGATGGAGGATAACGAGAGCGTCCTGAGCACACCCAAACCCAAACTCAAGTACGTGTCTGAAATGTGTTTACGTGAATAAATACGAACAAAATGAACGTTAAACTGCATCCATACACTTTATGGCCACTGAAAAACTTATTTGGGTGAAAGTTGTGTTTTTGTCTCTGCCTTTCTGTAAGATTGTATTATTGGAACTTAAAAATGTTGTGCAGTTGTTTTTCTTTTTTTATTAAATTTGAGTTGTGGCTTGAGCATGAGCTTAGAATGAATCAGGTCCCTGGGATCTCAAGTTCCACTCTTGGATATACTTCAAATTAAAATACGGTCTTTCTTGCGGGTTTTCCCCTCTGAGATCCCATTACATTTTTTCCGTGATTGGCCTTTGGACCCTTTATCGTTTTCATCAAGAGATTTTTTTTTTTTTCTTTTACGTTGAGACGTGGTGGGACATTAATGTTGCGGGATGAGCTTTCAAAAATGGTCCATAATCATGTGGATTTGGATATTGACATTTCTTCAGGAATTCCACAGATACAAAAACATCACACATGTTGAGCTAGTATATTACTCTGTATCATTTTACACAGTCGAACATTTTTAATATTAAATAACGAAAACCTATATTATAATCAAACCCAGAGTGCTGCTATTGCAGGGGACATTTCATTTTTTCTGAAAAATGAGATTTGTTCAAAGGGTCTAAAAGACTTTATCCGACACTGAAGCTTGAGTTTTTAGTTTGAGTTTTTGCAAGATGATAGTACATGAGGGATTTTTTTTTTCTCAACTTCGTTGAGGTTTGAAAACTCAGTTTCTTCAGTCTAAATGTTTTTTTCTGCTTTCAGGCCGTTTTTTGAAGGGATGTCTCACTCTAGTTCCCAGACGGAAATTGGGAGCATACACAGCCAAAAAAGCCAGCAGAGAGAGCTGTCATGTCCGGTAAGTTGCCAGTCATCCCCATATAACCAAACCCATCTGATGTTTTTTTTGCCCCCCGTGAACTCATTAACTTCTGCCTCTTAATTGCTGAGGATTTTCCAATAGTAAACAGAGTTATGAAAAGGAATTTCCCTGAGGCGTTGTTTTGTATGTGTGGTAGTCATCTGTGCTTTTTGTAGTTCAGAGACCCCCCCCCCTCAGAGACTATGATACTACAAACCAGATATTCAGAGCATGAATGCAATGTAGGTCACCATTCTCTACACCCGCAGACTCAGATGGGGGAGGGTTGGGGTGTTCAGACCCTACCCTCTTCACCCCGTCAATCCTACAGTATTTATAGCGAATGACACTGTATGACCTCTCCTCCACCATCAATACACACACAGATATGCTCCCAAGCCTGGGGAGAAGATTGCAGGGAGCAATGCCTGAACTCCAAAGATTTATGGTCCGAGGGCAGGGGAGTACAAGAGGGAGACATGGCGAGAGAAGGGATTGTTGTTTATAAATATCTGATAATCCATTTTAGGCCGTAGTAAAAGAGCCTGAAGCATTTATGACCCTCACAGTTGTCCATTTTGCTCAATAAATGTCTCCAGTGGAACTTCATAAAGAGCTTTTGAAGGCAAAATGGAGAGTCTCTGATCTAATATTATAGTGGATTAAGCTTCCTGCTACAAGATGCACTTTTAGTGAACCAATCCTCCACACTAAAACGTTTGCCTGTCAGGAAGAATCGGCTCTAAAAGAATGCATGAGTGTCAGTGGTCAGCAGCAATCTCATCATTTATTGTCCATACGTGATGTCTAAACGTGGATTTTCCTGCAGACTGGTGATTTTCTGACTGTGGATAGATGTAAAGTGCAAGGGACGCGGTATCCAGATGACAGCACCACAGACACAACCACCGGGGTATGTTTTGGCAACAGCACGACTCTCACTTAATTAAATCCCCAGTGAGTCTTTTCTTTCTCCAGTTTTTTTTTTTTCGCGCCCCCCAGCCTTTCCCACTGAGGGTTTTAGGTGTTTTCCAAAAACAAATCAAAAAAGGGAGAGCACATTTATGGCCGTGTGAGCCAAACTGCACAGCCATCCATTATAAATCAGCAAAGGAAGAAATGTTGAGGATCGAAAGGAGTCAGTTGTGTGTTGCTGCCCTCGCACTACCGGCTGAATCTAGCTTTCTGACCTCCGGCTTTTACCTCGTGTGTTTCAGAAGAACATGGCTTTCATCACTGAGCTGCACAAACATCGCTGGTTCTCATCTGCCGCGGAGGCTCGTATTATTTTCTACAAACTTAACCTTTAAGCTCAGTTTAGTCAGTCGGAGCCTCCCAGCATGCACCATGCAGGGTGTTTCTGATGTCTCAGACAGAATGATGGAGTTCCAGCTGATACAATGGTGCCTGTATTGTCTCATCAGAAGTGTCCTTCCGCCGTTGGTTCACCTCTGCTCTCGCCTTTTGTGGTTCAGGAGCCCGAGCCCGATGAAAGCGGGCCAGGGCCCGGGGAGGTGAGCAGCTGGGACGTCAACACCGACCGTCCGACCAGCACTGTTGGCAAGCTCTGCAAGACCGAATCCCAAAACCACATGTCCCCCAGGTACCCTGCAGATCTCCACATCTGGAAGCATGCAGACAAGATAGTGTGGTTATGTTTTTACAAGAGATACTTCACAGTCACATCTGTTTCTGTGCATCATCTCGGCTCAGCTGCTCAGAAGTGTTTCTGAAAATCCATCTGATTAGGTTTTTTTTTTTTTTGTTTTTTTGCTCTGCTTAGAACTTATCCAAGCTTTGTCTCACTCGTTCCGTAGTAAAATGGAGAACAGGCTGCCGAGGCGTCCTCGTAGCACCTCCATGAAAGACAGACAGAACTCCAAGGCCCAGAGTGACAGAACAAGCAGCATGGAGAGCGAGTGCTCTCCAGACTCACGACTCGTCGCGCAGGTAATATTTACAGCACACAGCGTATGTTGTTTTTCTGAGTTTTTCTTTAGTGCTGCCATAAATGTGAGGAGCATAGTGTGCCTGAGTAATATCGCTGCTCTGAAGCACTGAACAATTTTATTTCCTTTGTCTTTATTGGTAAATTTACAGCACATACAGTATGTGTACATCACATGTCTGATTTGATGCTTAACATCCTGATTAGTTAGTATGAGGTCCATTCTTCAACTTTTTTTGATTAGTACTTTAGAAAAAGACAAACACCTGGTGGTTGGTTGCTGTGGCAACATTCAACTTTTTCTAAAAAAAAAAACTTGAACAGCTGTTCCAATGAATATGTTTTTATCCTTGATTTGTTGTTCTTTGTTACAACAAAATCTAAAATGTTCTTGGCTGAAGGCATTGAGTATTCATCATGGATTAAATATAACTAAATATGCTCGTGGTGGAGTTGCAGGTGGAGAGATGAGATGATACCTGAATTCAGTGGGATGTTATCGACTCGTCTTTATGATGCATGGTTAAGCCTTTTCTCTGTTCTCAAACTGTCTACCGTGTCTCAAAGGTTCCCAGGAAATCTGTGTACGATCAGTTGAACCAGATCTTGATCTCTGACGAACGCCTACCAGAGAGCATCATTCTCATCAACACCATGGAGTGGCAGGGACAGGTGTGGGTTTTTCTTTACATGGCACATTTACACTTATTTCATCTCCAACTTGGCTTCCGCCCAGCGTTCCTCAGCTTTATTTTCGACCGTGACTTTCATATTAACTCGATTCTCTCGTGTTCCTCTGCAGTATGTAGCCGAGCTGCTCCACGAACAAGCCCAGCCCATTGTGTCCACCTGCTCTGCTGCTGATGTACAAGCCGCTTTCAACACGATTGTAACACGCATCCAGAGATTGTGAGTCACTGTATATAAAATCTTTATGCTTTCACCTAAATACAGGTTTATGGTGGCTGAGTGCCAGAGAATTCCAGGAAATGTTCACCCACACCTTGGGAGTGTTCTTTGTACCAGGTTTTCTCATAACAGTTCTATTTTGGATCTATATACTCCCTTGCCATCCATCGGGAAGTCACATCAGTATTGCTGTCTTACTCTATTGTGTTGCTTCTGTTTTACCCGCTTTCTTTTTAGTCCAACGACTTCTGTGTTTACACACTCGCTCAGGCTGTTTACTCCAGCTGGGGTCATGTTACACAGATTCATCACGTTTCTGTTAGCCCGCTCGCACACTGTTGGTGCTACTTTTAGCCCTCGCTTAAACGGTTCTTCAAATGTAGGCACTAAGAAAATACATGAAACCCTCCAGGAGCCTGACTGAGAGTGTGTGATGATGCGGACCTCAGAAGAGATGTGTTCACAAATCTCAGAGAACTGTAGTGTTTCGATGACTGCAGGGGTAAATCTGCAGGTGTTGGTGGATAGAATCCCCCCCCCCCCAGATCTGCCACACGCTTTCAGCATCGGCCCTCTCTCTCCGACCTTCAAACGAAGACAGGATCGTTGTGTCATGTAAACATCTCTTTTTCATCACCTTTGGCTTATGTGTCAATCATCTACACATCCGCTCGCTTGTCTGCACACTCCTCTGGAGGTTGTCCTGATGCACACAGACATGAAACGCCCCCAGACGTTAAAACAGACTCAGCAGGAATAGACCCAGGACAAAAGATCCTCCACACAGAGCCCTGATAAATACAGGACCGAGCATAGACACTAGCTACAGCAAACCCACGTTTCTTATTTCAGCTTTCTTAATCTTCTCTATTAAAACTTGCAGCTGTAACTGCAACGCACAGACCCCCCCGACAATGAAGGTGGCGGTGGCAGGTGATCAGAGCTACCTCAGCACCATCCTGAGGTTCTTTGTGGAGCAGCTGGCCAACAAGACGCCCGACTGGCTGAGTTACATCCGCTTCTTGGTGATCCCTATAGGTAAGCCAACCATGACTAGTGCAAACAGACCCCCCCCCCCACGGTTCACGCAGAATTGAACATAATATTCTTTTCTGCATTCCCGCTTAGGTTCTCATCCCCTGGCAAAGTACGTGGCCTCCTTTGACAGCAGGTTCAACAACATCTTCATGGACTCGGCGTGGAGGGAGCTGTTCTGCAGGACAGAGCGGCCTGCCTCAGGTAGGGGTTGACGTCTCCGCCGCCCGACTACAAAGGCGGCCCGTGTGGCTGGAGCTCAGTCATCTTGAAAGAGAAGAGGCTAAATCAAGGGTCGCGAGCTGGTGGGTGAGGGGAAGGGCTTTCATCCATCTGCAGCAAACAGCTCCAGCCTGACTTCATGTTGTTTATAGCCACATTTCTCTTCCTAAGAAGAGAGACTACTGTTTCTCCGTATTCTATCTTATTCCGATCACTTTGAAGCTCATTAGCCTTTGCCGTATGCAATAAAATATTAAAATCTTGGATTAATCCCGAAGAGCAGAACAGAATGTTTTCTATTATTAATCAGCTTATTTTAAGACTCTTTTGTTGAACTGAAGCTTTTTGTGTCAGCATGTTTCAAGTCTATTTTTACACCCACTTGCTGTTTGTATTACAGTTGTTGACACGGACTGACATAAATTCCCGTCCTTTTCATCCCTTTTGGCTTATAAACCTCCCCCAGCCACATTTATAAATGTGCTTAATTGAGTTACAACCGCGCGCGCTGCCTTGACTCATCGTTAAAGTGGCACTGTGCAAAGGATATAATCGTGTTTGGGAGAACTTCCTTTGCATGAACTGTCATCTCTGCAAAGAAGACTGGCTTTGATGCAGCAAATAGACAGTTGGCTGGAGCTGAAATAACACCGAACGCAACATGTTTCAGCGTCTTGGGTTGCCAAAAGTGTGCGCCGGGCTGCATGGGACGCAGGCCGTCTGCTGGACACATGCTCCATCTCGTCTCATGCGCCCCCCCCCCCACACCCACACACACACACACACACTCAGACATGTTCCACTCCACATTCCTCCCTCTCTCTTCTGCACAGGCTCCTTCTCATCAGATAAATGTGGAAAAAAAACAACTTTTCTTGTGTTTCGCAGCCAGTTTCAGCCGGTCTGTCTCTCCGCAGATAACATCGATGTAGCGGGACGGGTCGTTCAGTATCTGGCTGGGGCCAACGTCTCGCACCAGTTCCCCATCTCGGAGGCCATGCTCACCTACAAACAGAAGAGGTAAAGCCACAGTCGCCGGGGCTGGTTGTTGTATCAGATGTGCTCAATGTGCATACGTGCGTGCTTTCTTTAATGCATGCTTATGTGGGAATACCTGTCATTTTTAGCATGATCTCGTCAAAGCATACGCATGTGATTAGACAAACATGCTGACTTTAGTGATCCACAGTTCAGTTTTTGCTCTGGAACAGGCAGGTTCTGATCTATTTTAAGTTGTTTTTTTTTCTTTATTAAGGGTAAATGGATCATTATTAGATTATGCAAAGCCAGGGTTGATTTTATTTTTGTTAGATCAGCACAGGGCTCTGGTAACACACACTTCAGCTCAGTCACGTTGCAGCTCCAAGCACACGCAGCAGACAGCCTGTTGAATTTGTGCGTGCATTTGTTTCCTCTCTGATGTTTGACCGAACATTTCCCCTTATTGTAAAAGTGACTTCCTATTGCTCACAAGGTTTTTCAGTGCGCCACACAGTTTTAACGCTGATGCATTCCTCCCTCCCCTTTCCCCTTTGATTTGCATTCAAGGAAAAGGAGTTTGTATTTTGATTTTTACATCAGGTATCTAATTCAATTCATTTTGTTTTGCCCTTTCTTTATCCTCCATTTGGCTCCTTGCTGTGACTTTAACATTTTCCTTTTCACACTCGGCACCCACTGTGACCTCACTTCACACTCCGTCCTGACATTTCGTGCCTTTGGTTTGGTGTGAGTTTGGGGCCTTGCTCTGTCCTGTGTGTGGAGATTTGCCTAACAACCTTTAACCCTCAATGTTGCCACGGTGGAATGCTGACTGAACCCCGCATGCAGAAATAACAAACACGTTTGTATTAATAGAGGTCACGGCGCACACTCGATCTCTCAAACCGCTGACACATTCAGCCCAGATGGGGACACGTATCGGTTGCCCTTAGGAACGGTGAATAGTTCTGAACTGGCTCGATAATATCGCGCCTTCGCAGCCTCTGCGCAGACAGAAGAGAAAGAAGGGAAGAAATGTCTCGCCGTGGCAGTGTGGAAGGTGCACTGGTAGATCCAGAGCACCGCCAAGGTAACGGCCTCGTCCAGGGATGCCCTCGCCCACGTGCAGCTGGGACGGGCTCCAGCACCCTTCCCTGCATGTCTAAATGTTAGTTTAAAAATCCACATTATTGAATTCTCAATTGATTTGCTGGTTTCAAGCGGCCCGACAGAGCAAACGCCGCACTTAGTGTTGAAACGGCCTCATTCTGAAATACGTCAAATAGATTTATTAAACCTCGGGTTTTGACAAAGCTGGCGGACACTCCGTGGCTTCACTATTGGATTTCATCCCTGGCCCGCGCGCGCTTCTCCTGCTTTAACTAGTGTTGCTGGCTAGAATCTACGACACGTCTCTTAACCTTCATATTGAAACACAGCGCCAGTGCTGGGGCTGTTGGAGCCACTGGACCAGGAGCGTCCTTCCTGCCTGTCTGAGCCTTTGAGTTTTTGAGCCTTCGCTTCTTTGTTTTGTTGCTACTCGGGAACCTCAAACCTGAAGTTGCTCCGACTGGTGTCCCTGTTCTTACCTTGATCGCGGCAGAGTAATTACTGTTGAACGGGTCACGCGTTCCCACGAGCAGAAGACCGGAGTCACTTAATATGAGCCCAAACTGTCTCAGAGCATAAAAGGAGCTATTCCAGCTAATCAGAAAGAGCCCCCCCCCCGATGCGTTCTGGTTGTAAGGAGCGGTCCTCTCATTCTTCGTTACTCATTGTGATGCGATGCATTCCATGTGAGCCAGCCATATTCCATTTCTGCCGCAATGGGACATGGTTCTCGACCATGCCGCCGCCACCCCCCCCCCAGGACCATTGAGTGTTCATGTGCACCCCCGGCGTGTTGACATGTTGTAACTCACCTGCGGCCGGGCTCACAGCCTCTTCCCCATCTCTGTTTACAGCCCCGACGAGGACTCCTGTCAGAAATTTGTGCCATTTATTGGGGTAAGAGCAGCGTGTGTGTGTGTGTGTGTGTGTGTGTGTGTGTGTGTGTGTGTGTGTGTGTGTGTGTGTGTGTGTGTGTGTGTGTGTGTGTGTGTGTGTGTGTGTGCGCGTGTTCTGGACGTGTTAACCTGATCTAACCACGTCCTCATTGTTGCAGGTTGTGAAAGTTGGAATTGTGGAGCAAAGCCTCTCAACATCAGGTAGTATTTTAATACCAGACGACCCTCTTGGGCACTTTTGGGTTCAGACTCGTAAAGAGGATGCTTTTATTTGCGTAAGTGCTTTTTAATTACGGGCTGATGGAGTTTAAGTTGATGCTTCCCTGAACTTCCAGTGGATTCTGATGACGCCATGGGAGGAAACGCGAGCATCCTCTCCTCTCCGACGCCTCCATCGGCTGGTCCGTATGGGAAAGAGATCGGCGGCACCCCTCCGCAGTCGCCCTCCGTGTCCACCGCACTTTCCGGAGCTGGGTACGACAGGACGCCTTCATCGAGGACAAACCCCCCCCCCCCCACGCGCGCGTTCGCAGAGCTCACTCTTTCCCCCTCTTTCCGCGTCGGCAGTTCTCCGTGTTCTGGCAGCGAAGTGATGGGCCTGCAGGTGGACTACTGGACGTGGCAGGGCCCGGAGAAGAAGAAGGACGGGGAAAAGAGAGACGTGGGCCTGAAGAACACCCTGAAGAGTAACTTCCGCTCGCTGCAAGTCAGCCGCCTGCCATCTGGAGGGGAGCTGACCCCTCCGCCCAGCATGGCCATGACTGTGGTCACCAAGGAGAAGAATAAGAAAGGTGGGAAATGTAGTCTTGTGTTACTCCTCTCGGACAGATATAGACGAGTTACGGGAAGCTGCTAAATTTACTCCTTTGTGCGTTCATTTCCCAGACATAAATCGACTCTGAAGCAGTTTTCAGATCTAATTTTTGCTCGCGCAGAGAGGCTTTATCGTCAGCGATTTCAGCGTTTCAACAAAGTTTCCGTAACGGCGCTGAAGTGAACTTCTCTCTGTTTCCGTTTTTCAGTGATCTTTCTTAGCAAGAAGCCCAAGGAGAAAGAGCTGGACTCTAAGAGCCAAGTGATTGACGGCATCAGCAGGTTGATCTGCACAGCCAAGCACCAGCACACCATGCTGAGGGGTGAGGCGGGCTGCTGCCGCCCCCTGGCGGCGGCGCGCGGCATTTCTACCTCTCCAGTAGCGCTTGTTTGATACAAAGTAAACATGTAAACATCTGTTCAAGAAGTTTGGCAAAGTTAGATGCTCGGATAATACCACAGACTTTTTTTTTTTTTTTTTGTTGATACGCTCAATATTTCCTTTGGATTGTTGTACACTTTCATTCAAAAGTCCAAATGGATTTCAGACACTCACAAACATCAATCGATGCCTCCTTTTTCATACGCGACAGTAGATGAGTAAACGTGGAACCGAGCAGACACACGTTATTGATCCCAAACTGGGAAATGGGGGCAATAGCGACAGCGCGATTCAATACAAACAGCCAGCGATTAAAAACGCTAAATACAAAATATAAAGTGCAGCGAAAGCGGCGTGCACAGACACGCGTGTGAGAGCGTGAACGGGCCCTTTCATCGACGTGTTGGATCACTGTCCTCCTCTGTCGTCCTCAGTCACGATCGACGGGGTGGAGTGGAACGACGTCAAGTTTTTCCAGCTCGCCGCCCAGTGGCCGACACATGTCAAGCACTTCCCAGTGGGAATCTTTGGTTACACCAAGCCCGTGTGACCGTGGCCGCCGCCCGACACCCGTCTGGACGCCAGGCTCACGGAGGCGGAGAGGAAACGGCGAGCCCCCCCCCCTTCCCTCGGCAGTACTAGTTTTCCTGTGGAAATCTTACTGACTCACAAACCACGTGTTCCTTACACAGATTTCATGTTGTTGAGTTGCTGTTTTCGATGTCGTCGGGTGTTGTTGTTCTTGTTGTTGTCGTCGTTTTTTTGTTTTTTACACACTACAAAACGGAAAAAGTACTATTTTGTAAGACTCGTGCTACCGCCTCTGAGGTGTTTTGAGGAATTTGACAATTTGCCACATTTCGAGAATGGCAGCTGTGTTTGCACTTTGTTTTCTTAACATTTTATTATTTCTGTGAAATCCTACATTTATTGTTACTCTATAGTCGACGGAGGAGTGTGACAGTGACGTGCAGTGGAGTGTGTGAGATCGTTTGAGATGTTTGTCGTTGGAAGTTGGAGTATTGCTGTGAATTTAGATGGAATCTCTCTTCTAACTCAGTGCTCAGTTTTCTTACTTGTTTCCCTTTAATTTCTCTAAAAGGTCAATTTTTTGTAGAAAGGAAGCTCAGTTCTTTGTGTCCCGTTGCTTTCACACACACACACACACACACTATGTGTGTGTGTTTAAAGCAAACGGAGACGACGAGCTCACAAGGTCTGTGTGAAGGTAGCTATGATGAATGTAGCTATGACTCGTCTGTAACGTGAACAGTTCCGTCGTTCCTTCGCGATCTCGTGTCCGTTCCGAGTGCAGAGCGCCGCCCCCCCACACGCGGGGTCTCCCAACACACGCGGGGTCTCCCAACACACGTGGGGTCTCCCAACACACGTTTCTGACGTTAACAGCTGAATGCCAAATGATTCTTGTGACTGTATGAACTGTTCAGCGTTCCGCTTCTCTGGACTTTCCTCCGTCTGTGTCGTGACGAGTATTATTTCGCCCGTGTCAGCATTTATCGCAAACGTCGTGTTAACCTGCGCGGACTCCTCACAGACCCACAACAACCTGACTGATCCTGGACCCCCCCCCCCCCACACCCTTCAGCCATGTGCCAAAGTTGCCACATCCCAGCCAGGGTCAGTCTGTTAACTGGTCCCAGTATCACCATCACTGAGTCCTGATTTCTGACCCCGATTGGCCAAATAGCCCCTCCCGCGAGGCGCGCCCGCCAACGCCGTCGTCCTTGAGCTCACCTTCGGGCGACTGGGCGCGGCCCAGCGTCCCCGGAGGGAAACACACGCCACTTTTGGCCTGACTTGAAAACCCGAGCACAATGCAATTATCGAGTTTTAAAAACGCCTGTGTGTGTGTGTGAAGGGGGGGGGGGGTGTGTGTGAACCGCGTGTGGAGTGTTGCCATATGTCCAAGTCATTGCCTGTGTGCGTCCGTAGGTGTGCTACGTGTTCGATGGTACTCCCTCAATAGTGTTAACGTGACTTTTGTTTTTGTTTTCTCCTGCGACAGGACACCTTTGAACAGGACAGCTTTGATGGGCTGGCTTTTGTAGTATTGTATAGAAATATATACAAGATGTATTATTGTGAATCTCCCCCCTCCCCCTAAATTTTAAAGCACAAATAGCTTAACTTTATGTCATGACATAAATGCCAAATATACTGCCAGAACTCCTAGTGATGAAGTCGACATGTACAATGCAGACACTATAAATAACATACTCCCTCTTTTGTAATGCACTTTCATGTGGTTTTATATAGTTTTGTTTGAAATGGGGATGTTTTGGGTTAGGTGGGTTGAAGTGCAGGGTGTGACATCTGAAATGTGAACCACTACCACACAGGGGGGTTTCTTCGTTGGGATTCGGTGTGCGTTTTTTTTTGTTTTTTTTTTAAGTAATAATAATAATAATAATAAAACAACACATTTTCTGTTAACGATTGACACTCGAGATCTACCGACCCTCGCGGGCCAGAGCTCTCAGGGGGTGTTTTATCTAAAACAAAACAAAACAGCCCTCTTCAGTCAGTACTGGTATTTGACCACGTCTCCCTCCCCACACCTAGAGGTAGCATGGGGGTGTCGAGTAAGACCGGGCCAATGAGCGGGCATGCTCCCTTAGCCTCATTATTAATGGTCTTCATTAATGGTCAGTCCAAACATGCCATCTCATTGCTCCCGTTACTTGAAATGCCGCCCGGTGTCTTTGCACAAACCCTGTTTTAAATGACATGACAGTATTTTTAAATTTACCACTAAACTGGGTTACTCTGCATGTTGTTTTACTATAGATGTAAATATGTTTTGGATTTTTATATTGTTTTGTTTCTTTCCATGCTCTCACAAGCAGTTGTGCTTAATAAAACATTTTTAATCTTCTGTACAAACGGCCCCGCCTTTTTCTTTTTTCTTTTTTCTTTCCTTCCCCCTTTCCGCCGGCCTCAATTGGCTGCGATGGAGGGCAGGTTGACGTAGCTCTTCATGGGGGGCAGCGGTTTGATCTTGCGCCCCGCCCAGCCCCCCTTCCGCTGCCACAGGCCGCTCGAAGGCCGCACGCCGAACCAGCGGTTGCGTCCGGCTTTGCCGATGATCTCTTTGTTGTGGTCCACGTTGGACACGCGTCCCACCGTCACGATGCACGTCTCCAGCACCTGCACGAGGCGAGGCGGGGGGGGGGACGGTCAGGTGGGAGCGGGTTCACGGGACGCGCTGACGGGGGACGCCTCACCTGCACCTGCTGCTTGGACGGGAGCTGGACGATGGCCGTCCCGTTGACTTTCCGCAGCAGAACCCCGCTCGTCCCTTCAGAGAGAGGGAAGACCCCGTGAGGAAGGGAGGAGAAACGCTTCGCCGGCCGCCGGACGCGCGGTCCTGCAGCCCGCGCAGGCGTCGCCCCGGTAACGGACGCGGTCGCCCCGGTAACGGGCGCAGTCACCTGCGGCGCGGATGTACTCGGATCCCTTCCCGGGCCGGACCTCCAAGTTGTTGACCAGCGTTCCCACGGGGAGCGCTCCCAGTGGGTAGGCGTCGCCCTCGTTCGCCGACACTGAGGAGGAAGAACCGGGTGGTTTCTTCTTCTTCTGTTAAAGCGTCGGCTGAACGCCGTTCCTCGCCTCTCACCTGCCATGCGTCCGATGACTGCGGACGTTTTGATGACGTCTCCCGCCTGCATGTTCTCCGTGGCGATGATCCACCTTTTCCTGTTGCCCCCGGCCACCAGCGCGATGTCGGCGGACCTGCGGCGTCGGGACGGGACCGGACGGGACGTGAGCGTCGCGCGGGCGTCCGACGAACCGGCTCCGAGAGCTGACCTCACCTGCAGGGGTCGTAGCGCACTTCCACCACCTTCTCCTCGAAGGGCCGATCCTCTTTCCCCGCTTCGTAATTCAGCCTCTGGAAGTCGACCATCCGGTACCTCCGTTTGTGGCCCCCGCCGATGCCGTGCGTCCGGATCTTCCCTGAGCGACACAGACGGAGAAGACGGTCCAAAACCGAACCCCCAGACTACGACGCGGTACAAACGGACCCCCTGAGACGCGTCCACGACGCTGCAAACGCGTTTCTGTGGCGCTTCAAAACGAGCGTTTTGAGTGTTCCCGGGACGGGAGCGCTCCTCCACCTGTGTGATCTCTGCCTCCGGTCTTCTTCATTCCCAGCGGCCTGACGGTGTACTTGTCCACCTGCTTCCAGCGGGTCCGGTTCTGGTCCAGAGGGGCCGTGGTGAGGAAACCCCGGCACCCTCCCAGCAGGCTGGGAACCAGCGGTCCCAGTCTAGACTGCGCCAGCACCTACGATCACACCAGAGCCGAAGAGGAGGGTCGTAAAAGGGCGATGAAGATGAGGGGAGGTGATGAAGATGAGGGGAGGTGATGAAGATGAGGGGAGGGGATGAAGATGAGGGGAGGTGATGAAGATGAGGGGAGGGGATGAAGATGAGGGGAGGGGATGAAGATGAGGGGAGGTGATGAAGATGAGGGGAGGGGATGAAGATGAGGGGAGGTGATGAAGATGAGGGGAGGGGATGAAGATGAGGGGAGGGGATGAAGATGAGGGGAGGGGATGAAGATGAGGGGAGGGGATGAAGATGAGGGGAGGGGATGAAGATGAGGGGAGGGGATGAAGATGAGGGGAGGGGATGAAGATGAGGGGAGGTGATGAAGGTGGGGATGAAGATGAGGGGAGGTGATGAAGATGAGGGGAGGGGATGAAGATGAGGGGAGGTGATGAAGATGAGGGGAGGGGATGAAGATGAGGGGAGGGGATGAAGATGAGGGGAGGGGATGAAGATGAGGGGAGGGGATGAAGATGAGGGGAGGGGATGAAGATGAGGGGAGGGGATGAAGATGAGGGGAGGGGATGAAGATGAGGGGAGGGGATGAAGATGAGGGGAGGGAATGAAGATGAGGGGAGGTGATGAAGGTGGGGATGAAGATGAGGGGAGGTGATGAAGATGAGGGGAGGGGATGAAGATGAGGGGAGGTGATGAAGATGAGGGGAGGGGATGAAGATGAGGGGAGGGGATGAAGATGAGGGGAGGTGATGAAGATGAGGGGAGGTGATGAAGATGAGGGGAGGGGATGAAGATGAGGGGAGGGGATGAAGATGAGGGGAGGGGATGAAGGTGGGGATGAAGATGAGGGGAGGTGATGAAGATGAGGGGAGGGGATGAAGATGAGGGGAGGTGATGAAGATGAGGGGAGGTGATGAAGATGAGGGGAGGGGATGAAGATGAGGGGAGGGGATGAAGATGAGGGGAGGGGATGAAGATGAGGGGAGGTGATGAAGATGAGGGGAGGTGATGAAGATGAGGGGAGGGGATGAAGATGAGGGGAGGGGATGAAGATGAGGGGAGGGGATGAAGGTGGGGATGAAGATGAGGGGAGGTGATGAAGATGAGGGAGGGGATGAAGATGAGGGGAGGTGATGAAGATGAGGGGAGGTGATGAAGATGAGGGGAGGTGATGAAGATGAGGGGAGGGGATGAAGATGAGGGGAGGGGATGAAGATGAGGGGAGGGGATGAAGATGAGGGGAGGTGGATGAGGAGGTGATGAAGATGAGGGGAGGGGATGAAGATGAGGGGAGGGGATGAAGATGAGGGGAGGGGAGGAAGATGAGGGGAGGTGATGAAGATGAGGGGGGATGGGGGATGAAGATGAGGGAGGGGGATGAAGATGAGGGGAGGGGATGAAGATGAGGGGGGGGATGAAGATGAGGGGAGGTGATGAAGATGAGGGGAGGGGATGAAGATGAGGGGGGAGGTGATGAAGATGAGGGGAGGTGATGAAGATGAGGGGAGGGGATGAAGATGAGGGGAGGGGATGAAGATGAGGTGATGATGAAGATGAAGGCGTCACCTGAGGGGAGAGCTTGAGGGAGCCGAGCGCTCCAGCCAGAGCTGACATCGCCATCATGTCGGACCCTCCACAGCTCGACGCGTCTGCAAACGTGTCGTTTTAAAGTCAGAGGGAACAAAAGCGCCTCAGGGCGACTCTGAGCACGGGTCAATCAGCTAGCTTCACATTAGCGTCCGGCATAAACACGAACAATTTACCATCTGTACCTCGTTTGTGAGCGCTCGGCCACGTAGGCCAGTTACGACGGGCGCGACATAAAATAATTATACGGACGAACAAACCTTAAAAGTGTCTTTTCTTATCTCCTTTCTCACCGGCGTCCTTCTGGCAACATGACACGTCGCGCGCTGATGACGCAACACACGGGCGACGCTGTCTTTCCTCTACGTCAAATAATTCAAATAAACTTTCTTCTTTATTTAATTCAAGTAAAGATTCTTCCTTGTTTACGTCAAATAAAGTTTCTTCTATATTTAATTCAAATAAGTTTCTTCTTGCTTTAATTTAAATAAAATTCCCACCTTTTAATCAACATATATGTTTAAGAGAGCGAAGAATATATCCACCTATGTTTTCAGAAATCTAAGTTCTAGCTTTGGCCACAACGATCAAATCTGATGAAAATCATATTTAAAGGAGTCAAAACTGCATTTGATGAGAAAGAGAAAGTCGCCTCTGTGTGTGTGTGCGTGTGTCCAGTTTAATGAGACGTGTGTGTCTTTACCGCCCTCTGGTGGACAAACAGAGGAACGACAGCCACGACCAAATAGAAGGTTTTTATCTTAATTAATTAATAAATGACACATTGACAACAGTTAAAGTGTGAAGAGTTCTCGATTTAATAACCAATCGTGTTCATAATTACTTAACCAAGCTCGGTTGCCCACGACATCAGGTTTGGTGAATAAACCAGATGTTAATAGCATCAGTACTTTCACTTTGATTTATTCTCTTAACAGTGATTGACTGATGACAAAAAATGACAAGATGGAAAGATGAAAGTAGAGACGGGGTGATGAAGCCGATGAAGACATTGATGTTGGTGTGTTGATGGAAGGCGAGTGGACGGTCGTTTGAGCTCAAACAGAGCCGAGTGAGAAGAGCTTGATGAGAGGCTGGAAGACGAGGCTCCGGCTCCAGCTTTAACGACGCAGGCCGCGTCCTCGGCCCTCCGCTGCATCTGCTTACGAGGGGAAGCGGAGCATCGAGTGCGTGGGTGACACCGACAGCTGGAGGGCCTCAGCGTGGAGAACACAAAGGAGCTGACTGTCGACCCCTGAAGGTCAGGGCCCGAGCACACTCCCCTCAGCGTCGCTGCAGAGTCACGAACACCAAGTAGCTCAAAGTGAAATCCTCTGACCCATGTGTCTATTTTCTATCTCACTTATGGATCCCGAGATGAACCCTCTTATTTTGTCTGCATGGCTGCAGAACTAAACAACAATAAAGGTTGACTTGAGGAATCTTTAATTAAATCCAGTGAATTCAGACCATTGTTCATGAATACATGATCAGGATCAGTCCTAGTTTTGTCTTCTTTTTTATATGGAAAACATTTATGTTTTACTATTAAATCCCCCAAATCACACGGCGACGTAACAAAGAGACACGAACGATGCAACAGTCACTTGAGTGGAAACTGCTCAGTCTTTGTGTTGATGTGATGTGATTCATCTGCATGATCCATAAGTTTGCAACTTATTTAACAGTAAACAGCAACTTATTCATGAATCTTCCTGATCCTGGTCTTCATTCTTCTGCTGCTTCTCACAATCCAGCATATATGACAAATATTGGGGCACATGCAAATCAAAGGTTGTCTTTGATCTTTCAGACCTTTATCCTGTTAGCGTAAAACATGAAAGGGATATAAAGATCAAAAGTTAAACCGAACTACTAATAACCTACTAATGCAGCTACTAGTAGGACACAGTCTAGTTGCACTAGTTCGTCCCTTTTACCAGCAGTGTCCATCCTGAAGACAACATGTCCCCAGTCCTGCAGTTCCCTGATGAGAACACTCGCAATGACACCAAATGTGAAAAGAAAGCCAAAAAGAACAAGTGGCTGAAGGCCCTGCTGAGTTTCACCTTGTGTTCCTGCAGAGAAGACGACGTTGTAGAAGAAGCTATTTGTGTCTTCTCGGCAGAGAGGTAGGACACACCTGTCTTTGAGCTGGAACGTCCTCCCCTGACCCACCAGAGACGTGACCGACACGTGAACCCGGCACGCTGAGACGTGGTCCACCTGACACACACCTTCTCCTCTCTTCTGTCTTCCTTCTCTTTCTCACCCTCAGCAGTCAAAGCGAAGGCGGGGAGGCGCCCCCCGAAGAGCCTTTGGCGACGCCGCAGGAGCCAGACTCGCCTCCGGAGGTCGTAGGTCACGAGGTACGTTCATCTCCTGGGAGGAGGAAAACCAAGGCAGGTTCTTGGTGACCCAGTGAAGTTGATTGTGTCTCTGTCCCACCGTCCCTCGGTTTGTTCTTTTATATCCACACGTGGGTCTTGTCAAAGCCCACAAAGGCTCTTGATGCTCCACAGACACACGTGGACTTGGTCTTGAGGTACTTGTTCACTTGTCTCTACTTCCTACAACAGATCACGGAGTGTCCCGCAGACGATGGACAAGTGGACACGTGTCCAACAGCAAGCCTGTCTCCCCCGACAACCACCGAGGACGCCGGTGCTACAGTCCAACAACCTGTAAAAACGCTCATTCTGACTTCACGTTCATGTTCTGTTGCTTTGTTTCACTGTGCTGACAATTTCTTTGTTCCTTTGATGTAACAGAGTCTGGAGCTCTCAGATGAGGATGACCTAGATTTTTTATTTGTAAGTACTTTCATTTTTAACACCTTTTCCTGCAGAAGCTACAAATATATGAAAGTAATAATAAGACACAAACATAGACGTTGGTTTACTGTAGTCACAGGTTTGTTTTGCTGTTTCCAACAGGCCTTACAACTCGTTTTTGGTTGGGAGGAAGAGAACGTCCCTTCACCCACTGGAAGTGCTTCAGACAGCCAGCCTGTAAGAACCATGAACATTCTGACTGATATCTACCCGTCAAGTTTAATCTGCCTCGACCGCTTTTCCTCTCACGTTGACTTTATTGAGCACATTTATTTGTTGTTTTTAACTAACAGAGTCTGAAGGACTCAAAGGATGAAGACATCTCCTCTTTGTTTGTAAGTAACAGCCCTTGGCCACACCCCTTTACACTCCAACAAACTGGAGAAATGCAGCTTCTGAACTCAACGTTCACAGATTGTTGACTTTATGTGTCTTTATTGAGCACATGCTCCCCGCTGCTTTAAACCAACAGAGCCTGGAGTCCCCAGAACAAAACAAAAGCGTTCCACTTCCAAGTGACGTATCTTCACCAGGTGAAGATGTTTCAGACGACCAGGCTGTAAGAATCAGGCACATTCTGACTTACACTGATATCAGGACTCTCCATCAAGCTCTTTTGGCCATGATTGTTTTATTTTTACCTTTGACCTGAACAGATTGTCACATGTGACAGACAGACAGACGATGACGACCGTCTGTCTGAGCTGGTGGAGCCATCAGAGTCACCTCTCAAGAGGAGCATGTTACCGAAGGCCTTAAGATGTCGGACCTCCAGAAACAGAAGGAAACGTGACAGGAAGCTGCTTCCAGCAGATCAACGCAGCTGTCTGGGGTACAGATCGGAACACACACACACACACACACACACACACACACACACACACGTCATCGTATACGAGGCTTCAGCTCACGCTCCACCTTTGGTCTCTTTTCTGCTCTTTCAGGCTCCCCAACCTGTCCCAGACGTGCTACCTGAACTCTGTTCTTCAGAGCCTGCTCACCCTCTCTCCTTTTGTGGACGAGGTCAACAAACAGAGTCAGCTGTGGCGTTTTCACCCCAGAGCTCTGCTTTACCAGTACAGCACCAGCTCACACACCGGCCTTGTTCAGTCTCCTCACAGCCTTGAGAACTTACATCCAACTGTCTTCTTCTGTTTCCAGTTTGCTGGCAGAGCTCAATTCCTCGTTCACCACAGACAACAGGCTCCACAAGAAGCTGGTCCTCTCCATGTTGCTCAACACGGCGTGTCACTCCTGGTGTGAGGACCAACAACAAGTAATCCTCATGTTCTTCCCATCAAATCCCCCTCTTTGCTGCATCAGACTCTGTTTCCTGAAACTCTTTGTTCTTCCTGCAGGACGCCCACGAGTTTCTGACCACTGTCCTGCAACAGCTGAGCTCCATCTCTGAGGAGCTGAAGGTCCTGGCAGGAAACACCAACCTGAGCTTCACCTGTCCAGTGGAGGCCCACATCAGCTTCCAGATGTTGACCAGCAGACGCTGCAAAAGGTGAGAACGTCCCCGTGAAGCGTGTTCAAATGTGGCTTCTCTTCTCTTGTGATGCGACTCCCCTCTTTGGTTCCAGCTGTGGTCAAACATGTGAGAGGCTTGAGGACTACCTGAACCTGTCCCTGGTGGCTGAAGACACGGTGATGCGAGGCGTACAGCAGTGCCTCAAAGTAAGTGGCGCCCCTCCTCTCTTCAGGTTTGGGGTGTTTGCGTGGACGCTGCAGCTCCTGAACCTCACCGCTGTTTCTGACCGTTGTTCTCTGCTGCAGGAGGAGCAGCTGGAGTACAGATGCGACTGCGGAGCTTCAGAATCCACGCAGCGGAGATCGTTCTTCACCCTGCCCAAGTGAGAAGTGTCCTCTCTCCTGCTGCCTTTTACCAACTTCCCGTCTCTTCCTCTCACGTCTGTTTCTCTTCCTGTCGACAGCGTGCTGATCGTCCACCTGCAGAGGTTCGAGATCACGCCGTACCTGACGGTGGTGAAGTCCCACAAAGACGTGTGTTTGTCCACGGAGCTGCTCCTCAGCAGCAGCCAGAGCCCTGAGCAGGTACAGAGGAGAAGACTGAAGCAGCCGTCAGCCCGCGTGGAAGAGACCAACGGCAGCGTGGAACCACTCCATCAACGGAGCTAATGGCTGCTTCCTGTGTTTCTGTCTGCAGGTGAAATATTCCCTGAAGAGCCTGGTCAGCCATCTGGGAGGTGTCGTCAACAGTGGTAGGTGTTTATCTGTCGTAGGCCACCGCCTTCAACGGGAATCTGCCCGTTTGAGCCCTCCTTAAACGGCCCTTTGTTTCCAGGCCACTACATTTGTGACGGTGTTCACCGCAGCACGAGCCACAGCGACGGGAAGGCGCGCTGGGTGACATACGACGACGAAAAAGTCAGCGAGACCACCCTGAACCAAATGCGCCAGAAGAGAAGGAAAACAGCATACTTGCTCTATTATGAGAGGGAAGAGAGAAAGAAAAAGAAGACCAGGATGAGGAAAAAGACAAAAAGAGCTAATGTTTAATTCTGTTGATTAAACAATATATATCAATATAAAGACTGAGCACAGTTTGGAGCCAAGCTGAACCACTGACGTGTCATTGTTACGTCTCCGTGTGGATTAAAGAGTAAAAGTTTTCTTTCTCCTGCAGACTGCTCCTTTGCCTCCTTTACTGAGGTCCCGGCCCCCCAGGAACTGACGTGCGTCCTGTGCAAGGATGTGATGGTGGATGCTGCCATCGTCCCCTGCTGTGGATTCAGTTTCTGTGACCACTGTGAGTTCCTCCTCAGTCTTAAACACTCACTAAAATGTCCCCAGCCTCCATTTTGTCTGACTCCCACTTGTCTTTTTAGGCATCAGGACCGCTCTGCTGGAGTCAGAGGAACACGTTTGCGTCTCCTGCAAACAGAATGTTTCTCCTGATGCGGTCATTCCCAACATGGCCCTTCGGATGGCCATCAGGAACTTCCAGAACAGCAGCGGCTACACCAGTTGTAGGTGGAGAGAGACTGACGTACAGAAGCGCAGGAAACAGTCCCGCTCACACCGATACTCTCCCCTGTCTTCAAACCGTAGATCTCGCTCCATCTGAGGCTCTACACGTGAGGAGAAAACACAAGACCTCCCGGAGGTTTTCCTTGTTTTATATTTTCTTATAAATTATTAAAGGTGAAATCAAATCCATCTCATCTTGTCTCATTATAAGTGAAGAATCTCCATCAGAATGGTGGAGAAATCCCTTCATATGTGTCACTTCATGGGTGAACCAACATGAATCTGTAGCTGGATTCTTCAGGGGTCACAGCAGTCATGCAGTTTTGTTTGAGTTCTGTCACCTCAGGACTTTCATTGATGAGGGAGATCTGTGGGTGATGCAGTGATCTAGTACTGCTGCCTCACAGCAACAAGGTCCCAGCTTCAAGTTTCTAGAGGGGGCAGCTTTGTGTGTGTGTGTGTGTGTGTGTGTGTGTGTGTGTGTGTGTGTGTGTTAGGGGGTTATCCCAGGACCTTTTTTCTGTATCTGTATCCACCCACAGCTGCTAGTGTGTGTGATTGTTGTTGTAGTGTCTCCTGTTCTCCAGTAGGTGTCAGTGTAGGACAAACACCCTGAGGTGTTCTGAGCTGGTTCTGATGGATGAAAATAAAGAAGGAGTGATGAAGCTGCAGCAACACATGAACACATGGATGTTGGTGTGTTTGCTGGTCAGTAGAGAGAGTGATAAAAGACGGGGTCCCGCTGTATTACTCAGGCTGGACTGCAGCGTCTATTCACGGGTGCGATCCCACTACTGAGGGGCACGGGGGCTTTGACCTGCTCCGTTTCCGACCTGGGCCGGTGCACCCCTCCTTAGACGACCTGGTGGTCCCGGGCTCCCCCAGGAGCACCATATCCATACCCAACTTAGTGCGGACACCCGATGGACACAGAGAGCTGCAGCTCAGAGCTCCTGAGCTCAAACGGTCCCCCAGCCTCAGCCTCCCAGTAGCCTGGATTACAGGTGTGCGCCACCGCACCCAGCGACAGGTGACCTCAGTCAGGGACCTTTGGAGATTCACCTGGGTGACATCATTGGTACGAGCTGCTGAAATCTTTGGTTCTGCAAATTACAATAGTTCAACTGGACCAAGCGAAGTTCAGAGTTCTGTGTAACAAAGGAACTTCCAGTCTCAACCTCTGAGGTGAGGCTGTGGATTTCAGTCTTAAACACTCACTAAAATGTCCCCAGCCTCCACTTTGTCTGACTCCCACTTGTCTTTTCAGGCATCAGGACCGCTCTGCTGGAGTCAGAGGAACACGTTCTCATCGTCTCCCAGCAGGCGCGATATGTCAATATGAAACTGTCGGTAACACTTATTATTATTATCATGAAAGATACGACTACTACTACACTAATAGTAATAATAATAGGAATGAAACAGTAGTTTTTTAACATCTTTGTCCAGTCATGATGGATGGGC
Source organism: Lagocephalus sceleratus (assembly GCA_911728415.1). Classification (NCBI taxonomy): domain Eukaryota; kingdom Metazoa; phylum Chordata; class Actinopteri; order Tetraodontiformes; family Tetraodontidae; genus Lagocephalus; species Lagocephalus sceleratus. The sequence goes on from CAJVRN010000040.1 coordinate 2,048,693, forward strand.
CAATTTTGGGGGCCAAGAATGATGTGAGGCAACAGAGGGTGTGTGTGAACTGGACTGGTGTATCTGTGACCAGGCTGTTCTGAGCTGGCACACAGTGAGGGGGGTGATACTGGGATTCTCTGTTATTCAAAAAAATAAGAGTAAATGTTCAATGCTTAAGAATAGGTTAGATCTTATTAGTTTTTATTTACTTGTTTAGTTTTTACATTTGATTTGAGAAAGCATACTGTTCTTCAATTTACTGGGGAAGGGGGCTCCTGTATGTTTCTGAATGTTTATGCAAGGTAAAATATTTTGCCTTTTTAATACGTTGTCTTTGACCTGTGGTCAACACATAAATGCATTTGGGTGCAGCAGAGGACAGAAGAACTCTAAGTGACATTTTTAAGAGTCGAATTCTGCAAATCTTTTTTAGGATTTATGAAGAAATATAAATTAAAACAAAATAATTTAAAAAAGTCTCTTCTCTTCCTTGAAATATATTTTCTGTATATTTACAGTCTCATATCTCATAATCTTTATGTCAATATGCACATTAAACCTGCCTATTTAAGCACTGAATTACAGAACATTAGCTGCCTGTCCAGCTGTTGGACTGATGCAAGGTGAGGTGAACATCTGTCACCATCAACCTGCATCACACCCTCAAACCAGAGATCCCAGAGAAACCTGAATCTTCTGTCCCAGTTACATTGGTACATATATACTTTTGCAGAAATGTACATCTAACCTCAGGCGGGTACATAAAGAAAGATTCCATGGAATTCATTTTAGTTTTAGGTCATGTTTTCAGTTTATTTCTACTGGAGGTATTTTAGACAACCTTTGGCTGTGAATGTCCACAGTTCTAAATGTTATAATATCCTGGCACATACATGTAATTGTACATCTGATTATATGCAGAGATACCAGGATGGACATATGCATAATTTACAGGACCATAAAAAGGGAGAAAGTGATGATTTCCCTGGTAATATCCAGGAGTCCAAGGTCTATTCTGTCCAAAAGCAGGGACTGCCTGTTGGGCATATTCCCAGTTCACCATCTGATGATATCCATTAATGTGAGTCTGCACAGGACCACAGTTCCCAGTCTTAATCTGGTTCAGGATATCTTTTTGAATATGTGCAGTGTTCTTCAACTGGACAGCTCTCTGGCCCTTTTTCTGGACGTCCTCTTGCTTGACATTGGAAGGAGGAATGTTCTCAGAGAAGAATTTGTGATTGAGTGCCTCCGTTGGATCCATACGATCTCTAGGATCCAGCCGTAACATTTTGCTAACGAGGTCTACCAGCAGATATTGGCCTTCTTGTGGTCCATGTGCCTCTTCCATTACAGTTAAAATGTCATAAAGACACCTGAACAGTTGCAGTTCCTTCTCTGGGTGGTGTCCTGTCTGCTCCTGGAAGACCTCTGGTGACTTGAGTGTCCAGAGAGGCAAAGTGTTTTTTCCCTTTTGGAAATAATAATGGGAAAACTTCCCTCGGTCCATCAGATAATCTGGGGGTTGTCCCTGTACCTCTATGATGGATCTCAGGGCATCATACTCATTACTGACACCGTAGAGGTATCTCCCCATCACCAGTTCTGCAGCCGTTGCACCTAGAGACCACATGTCTATGGCCTCATTATAAGGGCTCCCTACTAGAACCTCAGGAGCCCTGTAGCAGAGAGTCTGGACGGGCAGAGCAAGTTCGGTTCCGTCTAAGAACTGAGACAGTCCGAAGTCTGCTAGTTTCACTCTGAGTGGCTGCTGGTTGCCTTCCGCACATAAGATGTTGTTGGGTTTGAGGTCCGCATGAATAATTCCTATAGTCTTTAAGTAGAAAAGAGCTGTTGCCAGCTGATGAAGAACAGGCCTGACCTCAGATACCACCAGGGCCCTGGTCCCGGTGATTTGACTTTTGCTCATCATGTAACTCCTCAGATCTTGGTCGAGGAGCTCAAAGCTGATCCAGGTTAACCACTCAGTAGCAAAACTGCCGGTCCAACTGATGATGTTGGACTTGTCTGGATCCAGACGCCGCAGCCCCTCCAGTACGTTGATCTCTCTCTGAGCCACCTTAGCAACATCGGCGCATTGCCTGAACATCTTTACAGCCTCAATCTTTTTTGTAGCGAGGTTGCAGCAGCTCATCACAACAGAGAAGGTTCCTTCTCCCAGGACTTTAAGCACCTTGTGATGGGTTCCAAGGAGCTTCCCCACAAGCTGGTTTTTACTGGTGTCCATCTTGTTTGCACAGTAGTTTCTGTGTCTTTATAACGGCCCCTGTGGTGTCACCAAAAACAGGTCATGTCACGGGACATCATCATCACAACAAGTGGAGATTTATTAAGCAATTCAAAATCCATGTGTTACAATTTGATTTTCGAACACAATATCACCATAAGAAGGGGAGTTCGCAGAGTACTACCTTTCTGGGTTGTGTTATATTTTCTATCAGTACTACCAGGCATTGGAATCCATCAAAGCAGTGGTAAAGAAGCATGTAATGATGTAGTATGTTGTTTTGAATCAAAGCCCCATTGATCTTTGTTTTTTGGAGGACCTCGAGCCGCCTTTGAAGTGAGATCAATCAAAAAGCGAGATGCAAAAGCTCATGAAAGCCTTATTACTGATGTTTTTATCCACTTTGACAATGGGATGAACAGGAGGAGTACGGTCATTTACCTGACACTAGAATTTCCCAGAACCTATTCACTTATCTTGAACACATTGGGAACCTACAGCTATTTTGTAGTTTTGTACATTTTTGCATTTGGTTGAAAGTATGACTTGTTCAAATGATTCATCATGGCTCAGTGAGAGGGTCCTTCTGATTCAAGAACCAGTGGTGGGCTATCGGGGTCAGCCAAGCCTTCTCTACTGGCCTAACATAACCAAAATTCATGATCTATTATTATATAATTATGACAAAAGTTAATTGTATTTTTTATTGACTTTCCCTAAATATATAAAAGTATTCTTCATATTCTCTTCTTGTCATGTTAGTTTTTATCCAATCAGAATTCAGCTGGCTCCTGTTGCCAGGCTTTGTGAAATCTGCCCGATGTCTCCAGCGTCAAACCAGGCGGCGTCTATGTACAGTTGAGAGACAGCTGCGACAGCCAATCAGATCACGAGCGGTTGACCGTTAGCCTCACGTGACATGTACGCGTCCTGTGATTGGATCCCCACCTTTGAAAGACGCCCCAGAAAAACGCTATACTTATTAAAACGCTTTGGACGTTTTATTTTTAAGTTTTGAAAGTGCCACGTAAAGATATGTTTTATATATGCCTGTAAATATCCCATTTTGTACACAATTGGGGGCAATGCCATGCCCTGTAGTGACTAATTGTGTTTCTATATGCTATTTATTCCAGCAGTGGTGTGATAAATTAATTTATTGAAGTCGGACTAAATAGGACATCACTGAAGGCCGAGGTGTGAAATGCCCACCACTGTGAAGTACAGTGGTAAAATGAGAGAGGGTTCCATTGGTTTGAGAGGGGTGTCAAAGCAGCATCCGTGTCAAGTTTGAAAAAGCATCTTTCAACAGAAGTGGTGGACTGGGACATTTACAATGCAGTCCTTCGCTCCCTCCACCAGAGATCCAAATGTTCACGCCCTCTCCCAGGATCCTGTGACTCGTGACCATGTCTGACTTCTCAGTCTCTCCAGTTAAATCAGAAGGTCAGAGGTGGAGGTCACATGCACCCGCCTCAGCGGAGAGGAGGGAAAAGCATCACCAATCTGTCAAGAAATGTGAAATGTAAATATCTCCTCTCCAAACGCAGCCATCTACCTTTCAAATTGTGTCACTAGCAGACGCAAACCTGTCATCTTTAGGATAAAACACTCAATAACTGCTGAGCAGTCTTGTGTATGCGGTTGATTTTGAGTCCACCTTTTTATTTTTCCATGTAATAAAATAAGACAATATAAAATAAGGAAAAAGTCCTGTTCTGGGAGGACTCCTCGCGTGACAGGGGAACAGGAGCAAGATCAATGGTGGGAATTGTGGTAAAATATTGTTAATCGCACATGTAAAGCTCTATTCTATTAAAAGTAGAAGAGAGTAGTTTCATATGTAACACGAGAAGGATTAAAAGGGGCAGTGGAGTGTGGGAATGGTTCTGTGTGTAACCGTGTTTAGTAAGAAGGAAGACAAAACAATATGTGTTAGTGAAAACATGAGCAATGTGACTCAGCGAGCATAAACTCGGCCCCGCCTGTGTGAGTAGTGTAGCTGATGCAGTCTATGTAACTAAGATACGCCTCCCGCTGTGTAACCATGTCTGCATTTAATAAAGAGACAGCACGAGGGTGAAGAACTAGTCAGTGCGGCAGAGTACGTGTCTGATCGGAGGGCGACTCTCCCTTGCAAGGTCAAAACGTACTTCGAAGTTTGGTCTCAACTTGTGGTGAACTTGCTTGGTGCGCCTGCCTGAATACACTTCTGAGGACTCGAGCCAGGATTGGACGACAGAATGAAGGGGAGAGTATCGCGCCTGCTGGGAGACGATGAGAACGTGTTCCTCTGACTCCAGCAGAGCGGTCCTGATGCCTGAAAAGACAAGTGGGAGTCAGACAAAGTGGAGGCTGGGGACATTTTAGTGAGTGTTTAAGACTGAAATCCACAGCCTCACCTCAGAGGTTGAGACTGGATGTTCCTTTGTTACACAGAACTCTGAACTTCGCTTGGTCCAGTTGAACTATTGTAATTTGCAGAACCAAAGATTTCAGCAGCTCGTACCAATGATGTCACCCAGGTGAATCTCCACAGGTCCCTGACTGAGGTCACCTGTTGCCGGGTGCGGTGGCGCACACCTGTAATCCAGGCTACCGGGAGGCTGAGGCTGGGGGACCGTTTGAGCTCAGGAGCTCTGAGCTGCAGCCTCTCTGTGTCCATCGGGTGTCCGCACTAAGTTGGGTATGGATATGGTGCTCCTGGGGGAGCCCGGGACCACCAGGTCGTCTAAGGAGGGGTGCACCGGCCCAGGTCGGAAACGGAGCAGGTCAAAGCCCCCGTGCCCCTCAGTAGTGGGATCGCACCCGTGAATAGACACTGCAGTCCAGCCTGAGTAATACAGCGGGACCCCGTCTTTTAACACTCTCTCTACTGACCAGCAAACACACCAACATCAATGTGTTCATCTGTTGCTGCAGCTTCATCACTCCTTCTTTATTTTCATCCATCAGAACCAGCTCAGAACACCTCAGGGTGTTTGTCCTACACTGACACCTACTGGAGGACAGGAGACACTACAACAACAATCACACACACTAGCAGCTGAGGGTGGATACAGAGACAGAAAAAAGGTCCTGGGATAACCCCCTAACACACACACACACACACACACACACACACACACACACACATAAAGCTGCCCCCTCTAGAAACTTGAAGCTGGGACCTTGTTGCTGTGAGGCAGCAGTACTAGATCACTGCATCACCCACAGATCTCCCTCATCAATGAAAGTCCTGAGGTGACAGAACTAAAACAAAACTGCATGACTGCTGTGACCCGTGAAGAATCCAGCTGCAGATTCATGTTGGTTCACCCCTGGGCCACACATGAAGGGATTTCTCCACCATTCTGATGGAGATTCTTCAATTATAATGAGACAAGAGGACATGGATTTTGATTTTACCTTTAATAATTTATAAGGAAATATAAAACAAGGAAAAACTCTTCTTCTGGGAGGATTCTTGTGTTTTCTCCTCACGTGTAGAGCCTCAGATGGAGCGAGATCTACGGTTGGAAGACAGGGGAGAGTATCGGTGGGAGCGGGACTGTTTCCTGTGCTTCTGGACGTCAGTCTCTCTCCACCTACAACTGGTGTAGCCGCTGCTGTTGTGGAAGTTCCTGATGGCCATCTGAAGGGCCATGTTGGGAATGACCGCATCAGGAGAAACACTCTGTTTGCAGGAGACGCAAACGTGTTCCTCTGACTCGCAGAGCGGTCCTGATGCCTGAAAAGACAAGTGGGAGTCAGACAAAATGGAGGCTGGGGACATTTTAGTGAGTGTTTAAGACTGAGGAGGAACTCACAGTGGTCACAGAAACTGAATCCACAGCAGGGGACGATGGCAGCATCCACCATCACATCCTTGCAGAGGATGTGATGAGAAGCACGTGGACTGACGTGAACTGTGTGTTGTGTGTGCAGATGAGGCAGGTGGTCCAGCTTGTGGGTCCGCCAGAGTGTCTGAATATACGAGGATATCGTCCAGGTAAATGCCTTCGTGAGTCATTTCACACTGAAATATATCAGATGCACTTGCAACCCCAAAGGGCATTCTGTTCAAATAATATCTCCCAAAGGGGGCTAGAAATGTCGTCAATTTGACCCATTCAGCGTCGAGGGGTATCGGCCAGAAACCACTGGCTGTGTCCAAAAGGGAAAACACCTTGGCTCCTGTGAGTTTGAGCAGGATATCATCTGTGGTGGGTAGAACATAGTTTTCTCTTTACTTTCTCTTTTATTTTTGGCTTTACATTTGATTTACCAACTTGTGGTGGATGGGGATCTTTCAACTTTTCTGCACTTTTGATCCCTCCTATTGTCTTTATCAAGCCCATGGCAGCAGCCGCATGGTGACTCAGGAGGTGGCTGATGTGTGAGCCCTTCAGCACTTTCACAGTCCATGCCTCACGTGAATCCTCCATCCTCCTCTCTTATTTCTCACGTGAATCCTCCATCCTCCTCTCTTATTTGTCACGTGAATCCTCCATCCTCCTCTCTTATTTATCATGTGAATCCTCCATCCTCCTCTCTTATTTCTCACGTGAATCCTCCATCCTCCTCTCTTATTTCTCAGGACATGTGCTCCACCGACGTCAGAGGGTGCAGTAACATCTCTGACCACACGGGGGCGACACAGTCCCGGTTTCCTGCGTTTGCGGCCTTCAGCGTTTAAACCGGACGCGCGTCTTCTTTCATGAGTCCGACCACATCTGAAGCCTTTGTGTCCTTGTTCTCCTCTGCACCTTTGATTATATTCGTGTCCTGGCGCGCGTTTCAGCGCGACCTCACTCACTTGCGCACATGCGGCATTTGCGCCTGGCGCACTACCATCAGCGTCAAGTCAGGCCCGGACCGCAGCTCCTCTGGTGACTCTTGATCGAACATCTCTGCGCCTCACCTGTCACGGATGAGTTCATTCTGACCATCAGCAGATGGACAGGTGTCGGCCTAATCTCTGCAGGCTCAGGTGTACCCCTCCGCGGAAGGATACATCATGCAGGCTCAGGTGTATCCCTCCGCAGCTTCCCCTGGTCTATGATGGAAGCTCCTTCGTGGCTTTTCTTCACTTTGGCCACAAAGTCGTCCAGTTTCGCCCCATCAGTCTCACACTCATCCGGACCTTCCTCGCCCTCCTCCTAAAGCTCTTTTAACCTTGTTCGGCTTATTTCTCCAGCGGTGGACAGACCTGTGACTTCTTGGATCAGCTTCGCAGCTGCCCGTTGTTCCGGCCGAGAAAAGTCTAAATTCTCTGCAGGTGTGAACTTCACCGCCGCCCATCGACTTCTGACGCCATGTCGAGTTTTGTAAAATATCTTTTGTCGCTCGTCGAGCATCTTCAGTCGAGCATCTTCATCATCTTCTTCCACTTTATTTACTTTAACCTGGACTCGTGCAACCACGTAAAAGGTCCGACTTTGAACAACGACTATTAACTCCGACTCCCTGCGTTACCATGACAACCCAGAATGTACTACTAAATGAGATTTAAGTTTGGTTTGATGAAACCTTCTCGAAAAACAATGGTTTCAGTAAGTCATTCATGAGTCATTCATACATTATCAGGATCGGTCCTAGTTTTCTCTTCATTCAGATCCAGAAAACATTAATATTTTACTCTTAAATCCACACGGAGACGTAACAATGACACGTCAGTGGTTCAGCTTGGCTCCAAACTGTGCTCAGTCTTTATATTGATATATATTGTTTAATCAACAGAATTAAACAGCAGCTCTTTTTGTCTTTTTCCTCATCCTGGTCTTTTTCTTTCTCTCTTCCCTCTCATAATAGAGCAAGTATGCTGTTTTCCTTCTCTTCTGGCGCATTTGGTTCAGGGTGGTCTCGCTGACTTTTTCGTTGTCGTATGTCACCCAGCGCGCCTTCCCGTCGCTGTGGCTCGTGCTGCGGTGAACACCGTCACAAACGTAGTGGCCTGGAAACAAAGGGCCGTTTAAGGAGGGCTCAAACGGGCAGATTCCCGTTGAAGGCGGTGGCCTACGACAGATAAACACCTACCACTGTTGACGACACCTCCCAGATGGCTGACCAGGCTCTTCAGGGAATATTTCACCTGCAGACAGAAACACAGGAAGCAGCCATTAGCTCCGTTGATGGAGTGGTTCCACGCTGCCGTTGGTCTCTTCCACGCGGGCTGACGGCTGCTTCAGTCTTCTCATCTGTACCTGCTCAGGGCTCTGGCTGCTGCTGAGGAGCAGCTCCGTGGACAAACACACGTCTTTGTGGGACTTCACCACCGTCAGGTACGGCGTGATCTCGAACCTCTGCAGGTGGACGATCAGCACGCTGTCGACAGGAAGAGAAACAGACGTGAGAGGAAGAGACGGGAAGTTGGTAAAAGGCAGCAGGAGAGAGGACACTTCTCACTTGGGCAGGGTGAAGAACGATCTCCGCTGCGTGGATTCTGAAGCTCCGCAGTCGCATCTGTACTCCAGCTGCTCCTCCTGCAGCAGAGAACAACGGTCAGAAACAGCGGTGAGGTTCAGGAGCTGCAGCGTCCACGCAAACACCCCAAACCTGAAGAGAGGAGGGGCGCCACTTACTTTGAGGCACTGCTGTACGCCTCGCATCACCGTGTCTTCAGCCACCAGGGACAGGTTCAGGTAGTCCTCAAGCCTCTCACATGTTTGACCACAGCTGGAACCAAAGAGGGGAGTCGCATCACAAGAGAAGAGAAGCCACATTTGAACACACTTCACGGGGACGTTCTCACCTTTTGCAGCGTCTGCTGGTCAACATCTGGAAGCTGATGTGGGCCTCCACTGGACAGGTGAAGCTCAGGTTGGTGTTTCCTGCCAGGACCTTCAGCTCCTCAGAGATGGAGCTCAGCTGTTGCAGGACAGTGGTCAGAAACTCGTGGGCGTCCTGCAGGAAGAACAAAGAGTTTCAGGAAACAGAGTCTGAAGGAGCAAAGAGGGGGAATTGATGGGAAGAACATGAGGATTACTTGTTGTTGGTCCTCACACCAGGAGTGACACGCCGTGTTGAGCAACATGGAGAGGACCAGCTTCTTGTGGAGCCTGTTGTCTGTGGTGAACGAGGAATTGAGCTCTGCCAGCAAACTGGAAACAGAAGAAGACAGTTGGATGTAAGTTCTCAAGGCTGTGAGGAGACTGAACAAGGCCGGTGTGTGAGCTGGTGCTGTACTGGTAAAGCAGAGCTCTGGGGTGAAAACGCCACAGCTGACTCTGTTTGTTGACCTCGTCCACAAAAGGAGAGAGGGTGAGCAGGCTCTGAAGAACAGAGTTCAGGTAGCACGTCTGAGACAGTTTGGGGAGCCTGAAAGAGCAGAAAAGAGACCAAAGGTGGAGCGTGAGCTGAAGCCTCGTATACGATGACGTGTGTGTGTGTGTGTGTGTGTGTGTGTGTGTGTGTGTGTGTGTGTGTGTGTGTGTGTGTGTGTGTGTGTGTGTGTGTGTGTGTGTGTGTGTGTGTGTGTGTGTGTGTGTTCCGATCTGTACCCCAGACAGCTGCGTTGATCTGCTGGAAGCAGCTTCCTGTCACGTTTCCTTCTGTTTCTGGAGGTCCGACATCTTAAGGCCTTCGGTAACATGCTCCTCTTGAGAGGTGACTCTGATGGCTCCACCAGCTCAGACAGACGGTCGTCATCGTCTGTCTGTCTGTCACATGTGACAATCTGTTCAGGTCAAAGGTAAAAATAAAACAATCATGGCCAAAAGAGCTTGATGGAGAGTCCTGATATCAGTGTAAGTCAGAATGTGCCTGATTCTTACAGCCTGGTCGTCTGAAACATCTTCACCTGGTGAAGATACGTCACTTGGAAGTGGAACGCTTTTGTTTTGTTCTGGGGACTCCAGGCTCTGTTGGTTTAAAGCAGCGGGGAGCATGTGCTCAATAAAGACACATAAAGTCAACAATCTGTGAACGTTGAGTTCAGAAGCTGCATTTCTCCAGTTTGTTGGAGTGTAAAGGGGTGTGGCCAAGGGCTGTTACTTACAAACAAAGAGGAGATGTCTTCATCCTTTGAGTCCTTCAGACTCTGTTAGTTAAAAACAACAAATAAATGTGCTCAATAAAGTCAACGTGAGAGGAAAAGCGGTCGAGGCAGATTAAACTTGACGGGTAGATATCAGTCAGAATGTTCATGGTTCTTACAGGCTGGCTGTCTGAAGCACTTCCAGTGGGTGAAGGGACGTTCTCTTCCTCCCAACCAAAAACGAGTTGTAAGGCCTGTTGGAAACAGCAAAACAAACCTGTGACTACAGTAAACCAACGTCTATGTTTGTGTCTTATTATTACTTTCATATATTTGTAGCTTCTGCAGGAAAAGGTGTTAAAAATGAAAGTACTTACAAATAAAAAATCTAGGTCATCCTCATCTGAGAGCTCCAGACTCTGTTACATCAAAGGAACAAAGAAATTGTCAGCACAGTGAAACAAAGCAACAGAACATGAACGTGAAGTCAGAATGAGCGTTTTTACAGGTTGTTGGACTGTAGCACCGGCGTCCTCGGTGGTTGTCGGGGGAGACAGGCTTGCTGTTGGACACGTGTCCACTTGTCCATCGTCTGCGGGACACTCCGTGATCTGTTGTAGGAAGTAGAGACAAGTGAACAAGTACCTCAAGACCAAGTCCACGTGTGTCTGTGGAGCATCAAGAGCCTTTGTGGGCTTTGACAAGACCCACGTGTGGATATAAAAGAACAAACCGAGGGACGGTGGGACAGAGACACAATCAACTTCACTGGGTCACCAAGAACCTGCCTTGGTTTTCCTCCTCCCAGGAGATGAACGTACCTTGTGACCTACGACCTCCGGAGGCGAGTCTGGCTCCTGCGGCGTCGCCAAAGGCTCTTCGGGGGGCGCCTCCCCGCCTTCGCTTTGACTGCTGAGGGTGAGAAAGAGAAGGAAGACAGGAGAGGAGAAGGTGTGTGTCAGGTGGACCACGTCTCAGCGTGCCGGGTTCACGTGTCGGTCACGTCTCTGGTGGGTCAGGGGAGGACGTTCCAGCTCAAAGACAGGTGTGTCCTACCTCTCTGCCGAGAAGACACAGATAGCTTCTTCTACAACGTCGTCTTCTCTGCAGGAACACAAGGTGAAACTCAGCAGGGCCTTCAGCCACTTGTTCTTTTTGGCTTTCTTTTCACATTTGGTGTCATTGCGAGTGTTCTCATCAGGGAACTGCAGGACTGGGGACATGTTGTCTTCAGGATGGACACTGCTGGTAAAAGGGACGAACTAGTGCAACTAGACTGTGTCCTACTAGTAGCTGCATTAGTAGGTTATTAGTAGTTCGGCTTAACTTTTGATCTTTATATCCCTTTCATGTTTTACGCTAACAGGATAAAGGTCTGAAAGATCAAAGACAACCTTTGATTTGCATGTGCCCCAATATTTGTCATATATGCTGGATTGTGAGAAGCAGCAGAAGAATGAAGACCAGGATCAGGAATCATGAACAAGTTGCTGTTTACTAGTGTGTGTGCCCCAGTATATGTCATACAGACCTGATCAAAACCTTAAAACCAGTTGAAGAATTGCTAGAATTTACCTTTTGCACGTTTGGATCTTAATGAGGTTTTAAGTAGAGCTTCAATATGCAAAAGCAAGCAGGGGGAGTGTGACAAACAGCACTTTGAAAAAGTAATTTATTAAAACCACTCTGACACTGGGAAGAATGAAACGTTCCCTCTCACCTGTAGCCCTAGGAGTGGGTCAGTACCAGGCTGGTTCAGGAGGAGGGCGAGGCCCAGCTCGGTGCAGCGCCGCTCCTTCATCCCGCTCTGCTCGCTCATCATCGTTGGTGCTCCGTCGGTTGAAGTGGGGGTCCCCCACTCACGCGTCTTGATGTAAAACCCCTCTGTTGTCCTGTGTTTTGAGGAGAAGATGATCAGTTGAAGATATAAATGCAGTCTGACGTGTCAGAGCTGCTCTAACAAACCTGACAAAGACGACAGGAGACAAACTTAATCCTGTTTGTTCAACTGTAAAAGATTCATCTCTCAGCTGAACGCCTTCGTGTTTATAAAGATCACGCAAACACCCGACCGTGATATTGTGAAAAATACATTCATGACCAGGAGTGTTTTTATTCCCACGAGCTTTGTAGTCCTTGTTTCACCAGAATACAATCGTCCCAGCTCCTTCAATTCATGATTTCAGAATAAAATGAATCAGAACAACAGACCCTCGTGTGTTTCTGCTCAATTGTGCTTTTTGAACTCATTTGGAACTTGATAGTGTCTGTCTCCTCTGGTCTTGGGGGGCTGCTGGTGGAGCTCCTTGAGAGTCTCTGGGAGATTCTGTGTCTCTGTCAGCCCCTCTCTCCCAGTCTGTCCTTCTGCTGCTCATCTTCTTCTTCTTCCTCAGCTCCTTCCTCTGAGCTTCTGTCCCCTCCACCTGTTCCTCTTTTAGTTTGACACATTTTAATCAGATTCCAGCATTTGGAGATCCTGAATCGAGTTGATGATTCCAGGAACAAATTCACTGGAATCGTGTGTGGACCCCCTAAATTCACCTCAGCCCCCCTCGGCCCAGTAGAAAATCCACCAACGTGTCCTCCTTCACCACCAGTGATGAAGACTTTTGAGTCCAGATGGGATTTAAATTCAACAACAACCCAGTTTTGGAGGGATCAGGATCCTTTGCTGGATTTCAACAGGAAACGCGCACATTCAGCCACTTTGACCATTAAAACTCAAAGAGATGATTCAGACAGAAGCTGTTTTTGCTAGTTTAGTTTTGATCCTTTTGTTGTTTCTGCAGCTCTAAAACTTTAATGGCTGATCTGTGATCTGTCTGGTTTTTAGTTAACAGGACAGCAGCAAGGCGGTTTAGCTGTAAAAGGTTCGACATCTTTAAACAACAACAACAGCAACAACAACAACTACAACAACACGTACAATATGCTCGTTTGATCAATATCTACAGAATATCCAAGTGGCTCACCTCGATTGATTCATTTGAAGTCTGCAGGGCTTTAAACTCAGTTTAGAAGCAGCTTCGCTCTCGTTTTCATCCCATTAACCAACAATATTCAAAGTTCTTCATATTTTACCCTCGTAGCAAGTAAAAAGAAATAAATCTAAACTCTACGACGTCGACACTTTGAGGTGGAGACTGCGGGACAAACAGCGTCATCGTCTGGACAATAACGGTACTGCAGCGACCAGTAGCACCAGTTCTGCTTGAGTCACTTTTGTCTGGTTAAACTGGGTCTGATGCTTCAGTCAATGGTTGTGAGGTGGTTCTTTATCGAGACTTTGTTACAGGGGTCTGACAACAACATCTGGACTTTACTGGCTGAAGCCATCTGTGAAGAAAAAGACAACGTGGCTGTAGAAGTTTCTCCCCTGACCTGGGCTCCACAGCCTAAACTTTACTCTTCCTCCTCCTCCTCCTCCTCCTCCTACTCCTCCTCCAACTGCCCCATCACCTCCTCCTCCTCCACCCCTCCATCACCTCATCCTCCATCACCTCATCCTCCGTCCCCTCCTCCTTCTCAACCCCTTCATCATCTCTTCCTCCTCCGTCATCTCCTCCTCCTCCACCCCCTCCATCACCTCCTCCCCCACCTCCTCAGCCATCCCCCGTACCTGCCTCCACCCGTCCTTAGGGGTTGTGTTTGTGTTTAGGACTTACAGCTCCTCCCCTGACCCTGACCTTGATAATAATAGTTAGACTGATGGACCACGGACAGATCTTGTCCTCCTCTCATACATTTGTGTCCAACACGTTAGCACTTTGAAAAACAGGATTGAGGATTGAGAGACATCAGCACTTTAAAACAGAGCAAATCAGTGTGCACTTTAATGTTTAACGTTCATTTGTGTTATCAGGGAATCTCAGAAGCAGCTTGAGCCTCCTCTCCTCACTATGTCTGTCATGGTTGTGGACATGTGGCTGGTAGTTACTATGGATCTTTGTTCATACGATTTTAACAATTTACAAGACCAAATGTTACATGCTTGAACCTTCAGGTCATATATTGTTGTAGTACATATAAAAGTTAGTTCTCAAATATTACTTTTACATTGACCTTCTATTTGCTTATAGATGTACACACGACACAGGCTTGTGATAAATATAATAACTCTCATTCAACAATGTACTTTAGTGTAGTCATGAAGGTTTATTTGGCAAGATTTTAAGGCAGGTTTAGTGAAAGCAATGCATTTTATTTATTGCCTTTTATATTCCTTTGATAACTTGCATCACTTCTGCACATATCGTCTCCATGTCTTGGTGTCTGTAGCATCAGCAGACTCTGATGTTACTTTTGCCTTTACAGACTTGTCATATGTGAAACAGTAAGTAATATGTCCTCTTCAAAATTGGAGAATTTAACGATTTAACATCGCCATAAGCTGTATTTATTTTCTGCAAAACAATCAGAGAAAGACTGATGACAAATAGACTGAGGACTTATCGCCCCATCCCAGCTGTTATTGGTCATCAGTGATGTTGTAGTTGCTACTGTCCTCCAGTAGGGGGCGAGGCACAAGCAAAGTTAGTTGATTAGCGGATATTTCTGAAAGAGATGAAAATAAAGAGCGAGTGATGAAGCTGAAGCAAGAGATAAAGACATTTCCCTCAGCAGACAAGCGTGTGACCCAGGTGAATCTCCAAAGGTCCCTGACTGAGGTCACCTGTCGCCGGGTGTGGTGGCGCACACCTGTAATCCAGGCTACCGGGAGGCTGAGGCTGGGGGACCGTTTGAGCTCAGGAGCTCTGAGCTGTAGCCCTCTGTGTCCATCGGGTGTCCGCACTAAGTTGGGTATGGATATGGTGCTCCTGGGGGAGCCCGGGACCACCAGGTCGTCTAAGGAGGGGTGCACCGGCCCAGGTCGGAAACGGAGCAGGTCAAAGCCCCCGTGCCCCTCAGTAGTGGGATCGCACCCGTGAATAGATGCTGCAGTCCAGCCTGAGTAATACAGTGGGACCCCGTCTTTTAACACTCTCTCTACTGACCAGCAAACACACCAACATCCATGTGTTCATGTGTTGCTGCAGCTTCATCACTCCTTCTTTATTTTCATCCATCAGAAACAGCTCAGAACACCTCAGGGTGTTTGTCCTACACTGACACCTACTGGAGGACAGGAGACACTACAACAACAATCACACACACACTAGCAGCTGTGGGTGGATACAGAGACAGAAAAAAGGTCCTGGGATAACCCTCTAGCACACACACACACACACACACACACACACACACACACACACACACACATAAAGCTGCCCCCTCTAGAAACTTGAAGCTGGGACCTTGTTGCTGTGAGGCAGCAGTACTAGATCACTGCATCACCCACAGATCTCCCTCATCAATGAAAGTCCTGAGGTGACAGAACTAAAACAAAACTGCATGACTGCTGTGACCCCTGAAGAATCCAGCTGCAGATTCATGTTGGTTCACCCCTGGGCCACACATGAAGGGATTTCTCCACCATTCTGATGGAGATTCTTCAATTATAATGAGACAAGATGAGATGGATTTTGATTTCACCTTTAATAATTTATAAGGAAATATAAAACAAGGAAAAACTCTTCTTCTGGGAGGATTCTTATGTTTTCTCCTCATGTGTAGAGCCTCAGATGGAGCGAGCTCTACGGTTGGAAGACAGGGGAGAGTATCGGTGGGAGCGGGACTGTTTCCTGTGCTTCTGTACGTCAGTCTCTCTCCACCTACAACTGGTGTAGCCGCTGCTGTTGTGGAAGTTCCTGATGGCCATCCGAAGGGCCATGTTGGGAATGACCGCATCAGGAGAAACGTTCTGTTTGCAGGAGACGCAAACATGTTCCTCTGACTCCAGCAGAGCGGTCCTGATGCCTGAAAAGACAAGTGGGAGTCAGACAAAGTGGAGGCTGGGGACATTTTAGTGAGTGTTTAAGACTGAGGAGGAACTCACAGTGGTCACAGAAACTGAATCCACAGCAGGGGACGATGGCAGCATCCACCATCAGATCCTTGCACAGGACGCACGTCAGTTCCTGGGGGGCCGGGACCTCCACTTTGGGCTTTGGAGGCGTCCTCTGAAGAAAGGGTGGCTGCTCCTTTTTGCCCTTCTTGTAGCCCTCCCTGTAACACAGAGCAACAGTGAGCACCCACACAGACGGTTGTCAGTCCGTTAGTGTCCGTTAGAACATGAACAGTCCGATGAAGGTGCACTTGTTGTGTTTGGTGGGGACGTACTCGTCTACAGCAGACACCACAAAGTCCCCAGAGCTGGTCATCATGGCCCCCAAGGCCCCCGCCTCTGCTTTCACCAGGAAGCTCTGAGGAATGCCGTGGCACGTCCTCACCTTCCTGGGAGCGTTCTGGCTCTGACCTTTGACCTGGAGGGTGAATACACGTCACAGTTACTCTTGTGAATATTGTAAATGTCATAAATTGAGAGTATCTCCAAAGGTGATTACCAGGCGCAGGGGGCACTCCTGGATGTAGTGGCCAGGCTGTCCACAGAGATGGCACACATAGTGAGGGGGGGGAGGCCCGAGGCACTTCTGAGATTCACTGTTGACACAAATGAAGCACGTTTAAAAAACACCGGTGAACGCTGGTGTGTAGATTCATCTGATAACACAAGTGACATCAGCCAAGCGTTAAAGAGGCGAGTGTACTGACTCCTTCGTCTGATAATAGTAGCTGGTCTGCTGGACCACAGCCCGAATCTTTTCCTCCTCTGAGGCGTTTGGGTCCAGGTCACCAGTCTGAAACACAGAGTTGAGATGTCAGCACTTTAAACAGAAACCTTTAATGTGTTGTGGAATTTCAGACAGTCTTGAGTGAAACACACCTCAGTAAACTGCGGCGGAGGCAAAGGAGCAGTCTGCAGGAGAATCAGAACACAGATGGTCAAACACCTTCATTGTGGGACCAAATGCAGGTTTTGGAGCGCTGGAGGTGAGCAGAGTGTTCACGTTACCTTTGTGTTACGTGCAGGCGCACGGACGGGAATCCTCCTCACGATCACACAGGAGAACTTCTCCAGCCGCGTCGTTTCATCAGTGTATTCTGCAACATATGAGAGCAGAAGAATGTGAAAGGGAAGATCACGTCCCTGCTTCACACCAGTCCTACACAGAGCCCTTTAGCGTCACTGCCTTCTCTTCACCACACAACAAAATCTACCCACTGACCACCCAGTCAGGTTTTTCTCCTCTAGGAGCCAAAGTTGTGATCAACAAACCTTCGTTCTCATCGTTGCTGATCGTCAGGTCACAGCGGGAATTCTTTAGTTGCTCCTTCCTCATAATTTTTGCCTTCAGATCCCCAACAGTTATGTGGGAACCGTTCAGAGGGATGGATTTATAGTTGGACTGAAAAGAAAATTTGTAATGAACACAGGCCATTTGTATTGAAGTTTGAACAGCTTTAGTCAGGTGAGATAAATGCAGTCTGATATTGTTGATGGAGGTCTAGAACGAGTGTTGTGGTGAGTTACTGCTGCGTCTATCTGCATAAAAATAAAAATATCTCCTCTGGTCAATCACACTTCACCCTTGTATGATAAAGATCAAAGGTTTGATCTTCTAATGATCAAAGCCTTTGATGATTGCTGTATGTAACTGTCATCTTGTATTTCAACTTCCTCTCTGCTGTATATTGTGATATCAATTCCATTAAATACAATTTTATTTATAGAGCACCAATAACAATACAAAATGTCTCAACAACGCTTTACAAGACCCGGCCTGAAATCTCCAGAGCAAGCCAGAGGGCAATGGTGATGAGGAAAGACTCATGTTTAACAGGAAGAAACCTTGAGCAGAACCCAGCTCACATGGAGAGAACCATCTGCCAAAGGCCAGCCGGGTAGAAAGAGAGTGAACCTCATCAGTTCTATCAGTTAACCTCAACCTTGACCTTGAGACTGTTGCCCAACCTCAGAGTTGTGAATAAATCCCTTCAGGCCCTATTGGAGTCTTCTGTGTTGATGTGTTCTGACCAACATGCCAGACCCTGTTAAACAGACCAGAGTGTTCCAGTCCTACTAAACATACGCTCAAAGATTCAGAGACTTTGAGTTGACATTTTTGCATAAAGCAGACGTCCAGGCACACAGAAATTCTTGTGCAGGGCTCTCACTGAGTCACCTTTGGAAAGTAAAGAGTAGAGAACTGCACAATATAATTCAAAAAATGTAAAAGATATACACCTGATATTTAATGGCTAGCAGCAAGATTGCACATTATATATTGTTAGAATTGTTGTGCATAATAAGTGGAGGTGAGGTAGTGAAGGGTTACACATTACATTTAAATGTCTTCCTGCATGTAAGTTTGTGTTCATATGCACTTCATATTTGCCCTCAGCAGACAAACGTGTGACCCAGGTGAATCTCCAAAGGTCCCTGACTGAGGTCACCTGTCGCCGGGTGTGGTGGCGCACACCTGTAATCCAGGCTACCGGGAGGCTGAGGCTGGGGGACCGTTTGAGCTCAGGAGCTCTGAGCTGCAGCCCTCTGTGTCCATCGGGTGTCCGCACTAAGTTGGGTATGGATATGGTGCTCCTGGGGGAGCCCGGGACCACCAGGTCGTCTAAGGAGGGGTGCACCGGCCCAGGTCGGAAACGGAGCAGGTCAAAGCCCCCGTGCCCCTCAGTAGTGGGATCGCACCCGTGAATAGACGCTGCAGTCCAGCCTGAGTAATACAGCGGGACCCCGTCTTTTATCACTCTCTCTACTGACCAGCAAACACACCAACATCCATGTGTTCATGTGTTGCTGCAGCTTCATCACTCCTTCTTTATTTTCATCCATCAGAAACAGCTCAGAACACCTCAGGGTGTTTGTCCTACACTGACACCTACTGGAGGACAGGAGACACTACAACAACAATCACACACACACTAGCAGCTGAGGGTGGATACAGAGACAGAAAAAAGGTCCTGAGATCACCCTCTAACACACACACACACACACATAAAGCTGCCCCCTCTTGAAACTTGAAGCTGGGACCTTGTTGCTGTGAGGCAGCAGTACTAGATCACTACATCACCCATAGATCTCCCTCATCAATGTAACGGCTGGGTGTCATCCACACGTTAACGACAGTTAAACGGTTTCACACTGCTATAAGAACGTCCGGCCCACACGTGATTGTCTGACATCATTGTCTTTATTGTATATGGAAAAACAAGAAATATATTTTAGATTTAGACTGTACTTGCTCTAATAATCCTGCTGTCTGGCCCCCCTCCCCCCACATTGTTTGGAAGACAAGTAGTTTGTTCAGTTTATTGTGTTTATGCTGAGAGCTGTAATCCCACACAATCCCACAGCATCATGACTACATCCAGGATCCAGAATAAACAACCTGCCTGAAGCCTTTATCAGTAAAAACAACCATAAAATTCCAGTATGAAGTTTTCTTTCTTTCAGCAGCTGTAATTAACGAGCCTTCGGCTGAGGTTCGCCCACATGATTTACTGCTGTTCTACCGATTTATTGTCCTATTTAACAAGTGCTGAATAAGGAACAGTGTAACCAGTAAGAATGGAGAAAGGTACGGCATGTACGAGGCTGTCAAAGCCAAAACAGTTTCCCAGTGAGGCTCACGGGTAATAACTCTGCTCTTTTACTGAGCCATTAAGCCTTCACAACAGGTTGCTCCGCATTCCAAGGTGACGCGGATCTCCTCACATCCAACAACGTCCGCCCGTGTGAGAGGATGCATGCTCAGGTTGGCTCGGCCTGCACGCCGCAACCCCCCAACCCCCTTAAGTCTGGTGCAGTCTGCACCAGACTTTGGTTTAAAGAGAGCTGCAGACCCCAGCTGAGATGCACCTCAAAGATGGCCCCGTTCCTCCGGCTTTCCTGATCCCTCTACTGTTGATGCTCACCCCCCCACAAAGCCTCCTCCGCCATGTTCAGCTGGTGTTTCATCGGACCCAGAGATCACGACCACCACAGGTCTGCCACGCCGGCACGACCTTTGACACCCAACGGGCAAATGAGCGACAGGCGGATCCTTCAGCTGTCCTGTAACACTGTGAACCCACACCCTGTGCAATAACTACGTGCAATATTTTGTGCAATTTAACTATGTGCAATTACCCTATGTATATATAATTACCCTATGTATATATAATTACCCTATGTGTACAAAGCAATCCCACCGCACCTTATTTCAAATGTATTTTTCATACCATTTTTTTTTTTTTTTTACATATTCTTTATATACCACTGCGCCTTGTATTTATTATATTGTACTTCCCTCTTGTGCACTGTAATGAGGAGATGCTCCAATTTCATTTTACACTTGATGTTCAACGACAATAAAGGGCATTCTATTTCTATTCTATTCTCTTAGAGATTACCAGGATGAATTTAAAGGTTATCCCAAGTTACTAAAAGCTTTGATTCCCTTTGCTTTTTTGAAAGTTGATGTTTGTTTGTGTGTGTGTGTGTGTGTGTGTGTTTGAGAATGAGATCTTGCACTATTCAAATTGCGCAATAAGTGTTTATATAACTACAAATACACTCACATTTAATGTGAACATTTAAAACTTTGCACAATTTATCACTTGATTCCCTGAAATTGACGTCATGGTCTCACACACACTGATAATCAACAAGTTCAAACATCTATGGAAGAAACGTGCCGAGATCGTCCCAGCCTCACACGTCTGTGCGATACATTAGGGATTTCTCCCCAATCCACTTGAAAGTTACTGGCTGAGTTTGTAACCATGGAAACAGATAAAGGAATTCACAGTCGTCAGTTTTAAATGAAAGCAACAAAAAAAAAACAGGAATGTTCAATATCTAAAGTGACTTTTGAGAAGCGACAATCATCCCTCTAGTTTGTATCCTGAATTATGAATCGCACGTCCAGCACGAGGTTGGCCGTTTCTACAGCGACTCTCAGAGCGTTGATCTTCGCCGTGAAGGAGTCCAGCGCGCGCGGCTGCACGCCGGCGCCTCCGGGAGGCGGCTCGGGGCGGAACGGCGGGCGCGTGGTGCTCAGAAAAGCCCTGGGCTTGTCCGGGCCGCCTTCCACCAGTCCGCAGTTGCAGGGGCCCGTTCCGCCCTCCGCGCGTCCGTCCGTGGCGTCCGCGGGGAGGATCCAGTGGTGAGCGTGCGTCAGGTCCACCGCCGAACTCCCGCCGTCGTGCTCCAGCGCCGCGGCCGCCGACTCGAGGGAGCGGCAGAAGCCCTCCACACCCAGAAGGAACTCTTCCTGAGAGCAGCCGAGCTTGGACGCCCTCTCACCGAGCCCGTCCATGACCTAAGAAGACCATTTTAAAGATGTGTGAGGTGGAAACATTAAGGCTGGTGTCATGTAATCAGGTATATAATGAATTAATGACAAACTGAGTACAGTCAAACCTCGGTTTTCAACCACGATCCGTTCCAGAAGGCAGTTCGAGAAGTGATTTGTTTGAATTCTGAATCTATTTTTCCCATTACAAATAATGGAAAAAATTTTAATCCGTTCAAAGACTAAAAAAATGCCTTTTTTAAGCATTTTTTCATTATTTTACACCATAAACTGCATAAATAAGTGAGTAGGTAATGTATAAATAAACAATATAAATAAATAATATACATGTAATCAATAAACTGAATTAATAGAGTAGGCTAGGCTGGGGAATGTATTGCCGTATCTGTCTATCCCCAGCCCCGTGTACAGATACGATAAATAACAGGTAAAAATCTCTCCCTTTACACTCAAAACGAGTAACGAAAGTACAGTTGCTTTTTTCTTTTCTTTGCGTTAAGAACAGCGAACGCGTCTGCGTACAGCTGTTGTCAATAACAACGAACGGAGTCAGTCGGCATCCGGGCCGCGCAGTCGGGTTTTCTCGGGTCCTCTCGGCTCATCTCGCGGGGTTCGACTTTCGGATTTTTGTTCGACATCGGAAGCAAAAAAATCTCAAATTTTTCGTTCGAACTCCGATTTGTTCGAGGTCTGGGACGTTCGAGGCTTGGCGGTATAGGTAATAACCAGGTGACCTCTCACCTTGTGCCTGACGTACGCAGCTACGTGGGTCTCTGTGCACCCGCCCCCCAGTAGGACGTAGGGCTCCCTCAGCGTGAGCCTCAGCACGTTCTCTGTATTCTGGCACACCGCCTGTAACCAAACCCGCAGACCGGACACCAAAGCGTCAAACAAAACCGCGCGGCGCTGTCGCGCGCGACCGCCCCCGGCCGGGCCGTCCTACCTTCAGCTCGCTCAGCATGGTGTCGTTCCTGTGGCAGAGGACCACGGTGCAGACGGACGAGGCCCCCGCCGGCAGCAGATGCGCCATTCTCCTGTGTCCAAACTGTCGGATATGGAGATCGCTCACGCTACCGTAGGCGTCCGCCGGGACTGACGTGTGCAGCGTGGCCACGGGACGCGCGCCTGTGGGTTAAATCAAACAGGAAGTGACATCAGAGGTACTTTATATCCCTTTTAGGTTTCAGTGTAGCAAAAGTTAAAGTAAAAAAAGAGGGAAAAAACACTAAATTCTCCACTTTGGTCATTCAGAAATTTGATCTAAAGACTAAAACAGCCATCAGCTTAGGCTTTAATTTACCATTTGTAGCCAATAGGATGTTCTATGCTAAATAAACCAACAATTACTCAATGGAAAGATGCGAAAAAAGGTGAGTTGATCCCGATGTCGTGATGCACTCGTGATGCCTCAGCCCTGTTACCGGTCAGCTCCAGCAGCGGCTCCATGAGCGCGGCTCCTATCCGCTCCATCACCACCACGCCGTGGCTCCTCAGGTACTGCTGCAGGACCGGGTGCACCACCTTCTGGCACGCGAACACCTCCACCTCGTCCCCGACGGCCCGCCTCCCGAGCTCCAGGAGCTGACCCAGGACCTGCGACTCGGCGTCCACCCCCGGGTGCTCCTCCAGCGCGCCTCCTCCCAACTCGGACAGGTCCCCGGAGAGAGAGGCGCTGAACACGGCCACGCGGAGGGGCCTCTGAGGGGACCCTGCCCTGTTCGAGGGCAGGAGGTCGGGCGCCTCCACCAGCAGGCCTGGGAAGACAGCAGAGTTCTCCACGGACGGGCCTTCAACGCAGACCGTGAGCGTGCGGCCAAGGGTCACGGGGCCCGGGCTGCTGCAAGGGATGGTCTGCAGGAAGGCTTGCACCGACAACCTGCTGACGTGAAGCACCTCTGGCTCTGTCAACACGCACGCAGGTTTGCTGGAGATGCAGCTGGAGGCCAGCCTGACGAGACTGGCGCTGCTGGTGAAGTCCAGCCTCAGCCTACACCCACAGTCCTCCTGCTGCAGGTAGGCGGTGCAGAGCTCCAGCAGGTGCTGATTCAGGCCCGCGGCGAGGCGGGGCCTGATGCCGGACCTGCGGGTCTGCTCGACCAGGGCCAGGCAAACGAGGGCCGCGAACAAACCGCAGTCGCCGAAGCGACACACGTGGCCGGAGACGGAGGCTCTTATCAGGTTGACGAGGGGCTGGGAGGAGGACAGGGCCGGCAGCAGCACCGAGGACGTCGACGTGGTCGTAACGTTCCCCCCGATGTCGTTGTGGAGCAGCTTGAGTCGACCCTTCGGGCCGAAGCTCGACTTGAGAAGCTGCGAAAGCGTCCCGAGTCTGTCCCGGACGTCTGCGCCGTCCAGCGGCAGGTCCGTGCACACGGACGGGCTTTTCTTCACCAGCCGGGACATCGCAGCGTGCACTTATACTACATCCAGTAACTGTGTTTTCAGTTTTGTAGCTCGGGTGCTGTAGTTAATGCCGTCAGGTCATATTGTAAACACCAGGTCTGTTTTGACGTCTCCACACTGACGAGATTTGTTGGGGCGACTTGAAGATGCCTGAGGAAAATATTTCTACATTCTTTATCACCGTGGATTGAAAACGCCGTCGTTTTAACGTTAAACGTTTTAATGTTACACATTTATAATTATCTCCACACACCATATGGGGGCACATCCATGAATTTCCGTTATGCTGCTCGTTTTCGTTGTTGTGTTTGTTGTCGCTGACAGGCAGCCCCATTTTTGGGTCCTGGCGGGGTCCTTGTATGAGAGTATGACGTCAGACCCCGCAGATTCTCGTTTTTCACAGCATCGTAATTCTTCACACACCCGCTAACACGCCTGGAAAGATCCTCTTTAAAGTGGGGATATAAACCAAATTCCCTGCAAACCCAGATTCCCGCTGAGGTTTGTTTCGCCGCATTGGACTACAACTCAGGTGACGTCATATTCAGTGGCCGCGTCGAGCGACCGACGTTCAAAACAACTGGCGGCATAAACTCTGGGTTATAAACTCTAGATTACGAGTTACACTCTTGTATTCACTACTAATCTAACTTGTTTTTCTCCTGCTGCTAGAAACGCAGTTTAGCCTGGCAGATCCGCTGGCCGGTGAGTTGATCACGTCTCCGTCTCCTGGCACTTTAAACCGCTCGATTCTCCCCAGAATCGTGTTTAAACACTCTGTTATCAACAGCAGACATCGCTATTTCAGACCAGCTCTGATCTACGATGCGTCCTTGGGTGTTGCCGAAGTGGATGTTATAAGCAGTGGTGGTGTCGGGCGCTTTAATCGCGTGTTTGTGTTTTAGGTGCGTTTGGGCTGCAGCCTTGACAACAATGAGTCCGAGGAAGTTTGTTATTAAAGTAAGTAAAACAACTGACTTTATCTATTTATTCTCCTCTTTTAAGACGTGTTAATCTAGTTAATATAAACGTTTGCATTATCTGATTGAATGGGCGCTGAGCTTTACTTGAAAGTAAAGTTTGCTTTACTAAGTTTATTTTACTAAGTAAACTTTACTTTAAAGTAAAGTGGTAAATCAACATGCTTGGAAGTGCTTTAAGTGTTTTAAAACTTTCAGTGACCACAAATGCATGACCACAAAAACCTCTTAAAGGTTCAGACAAAAAAGTTTCCCAAAAATAAAAAAAATACCTCAGTTATGCAAAGAAGTCACGAGTCTGCATTGAATACTTTCACTCCTTGCAACTATGTATACATTTTTACATATTTTCACGACAAGACAATTCATTTCTTCTCTATACCAGGATGTTCTTCCAGGAAATGACTAGTTATTATGGTCTGTGCTCAACCACTAAATGCCTGTTCTATAGAAAGTGATGTGCAACGCAGGAATATAATACAAAAATGGTGCTGCTCACGCGTCCAGGGGAGCGTCATGTTATACAACAGTGTACGGATACACGAGAGTTAAATGGTTACTAAATCTTGCCCTGTGGCTTTGGCGCCCCAGATTACTGCTGAGATCTGTTTAGGTTCCAGCTCCAGTCCCACCGTCGTCCACGAGGGGGCAGTATGGCCACGCCTCTAAACAGGCTTCCGTCCAAATTCCGATTTCATTTTAAACCCTTCACTACACATTATTCAGTCTCTGGCCATTTTCTCCCCAAATGCTCAGCTGTCTGCTTCCCCAGACCCCCCTCCTGTTAACCAGCACGGCCGCACACAGCAAAGGAAACCGTGTTCTATTAAAAAAAAAAAAACCAAAAAAACGAAGCTGCTCATCCACAGTCTGATGCTCCGTCAGGAATAATACACATCACATGTTTTTGTTAAGTGCAGGGAAAGCCGCTGCCTTGTCTTTTGTTGACGTTTCATTTATTGAGAGTTTTGGGCGAGGGCCGCAGACGTTTGCGCTGATCTCTCACATCCTCCGTAATGCCACGTGTGCCCGCTTGCCCAGATATTGCTTTCGCTCCCTTTATTCATTTCATATGCATAGAACACACCCCGGCACGCATTCTGCCCCCTCATCCACTCCCACCCGCCGCACTCGCTTGGTTACGGGAGAGTAAACACCCTGGAGGTTCATAGCTGTCTTCCCAATGGGGCCATAACGATGCCGCTGCTACTCTCCCAGAGAATGCGCTTCAACCACCATCGCGCATGGCAGCGGGGATTCTTCCCAACAATCACATCTGGCACGCTTCCCCGTGTTTGTCTTTCGCAAAGCAAACACCATCAGGGCCGTTTTTCTCACGAACAAATTCACACTTGAGGATATTAGTGTGGCAATCGGACTGTTTAGAGGAGATTATCCTCGCCGTGTTGTGCACACTTCGTGGAGGATTGTTGCATCAAACATGAGCTTTAAGCCTGGACTGGCTCCACCAGTAATAGGCTGTTCAGCAGCGTGCTTTATGATAATTGTGCCTGCTTTGTTTTCCGACCCGCTCCCTCCCCAGTCTGTGAAACTGCAAGAGGCGCCGGTGCGCTCCTTTTTTTTTTTTAATGGGCTTTAACTATATAGCGAACTGCAACTCCTCTGATCTCATCAAAAAGGCCTGCCGGCGGACTCGCTGATCACTTGAAGCACTTGCTGTCTGCCAGGACATTATCGTTGCAGAGCCTCGCAATCTGCCTTTTATTAGCATTATGCACTGCTCACTCTCGAGCCGTCTAATCTAGCGGGGCACGACAGACGTCTTTAACGAATAAAACATTGAGGTAGCGCAGAGCCATTTAATGTCAGAGGTTTATGTGCTGCTTAGTGTTGCTGTCACTCTGCAGATGAGCTCACGATCAGACCACACATCACGAGCGTGCGAAAACGTCGCGGTCTGAGAAACATTTTTGACGATTTCCAACTTGGGAAGTCCAATCGGCGGCCTTAAAAAGGACTTTTGAAAAAAAGGGGGCCATTTCATCCCCTAAAAGGCCCACGTTGCATTTCCTAAGAAGGTCAAGCCCTCCTCCTCCTCCTCCGCCTGTCTAGCAATATTTTGAGGATGCCTGTATTGGAGGTTTGTTTGCCGAGTGTTACCTGGAGATATTCCTGTCTGTTCTTGCTGCCGGAATTCCACTCTTGGGTTGTGTCTCTCTTTTCTTTTTTTCTTTATCATCAAATAAATACGACCCATGTGACTCAACATTCGGCGGAATCGAGGAGCTCCATACACGAAGCGCCCCCGGGAATGCTCTGTGTGTGAACTCCGGGTGCTTAATAATGACGTTCAGGTTTGACCACCTTCGGTATGTCAGTTTTGAGCAAAAAAAAAAAAAAAATCATTTTCTTTTTTTCTTTTTCAACCCCCAAAAAAAAAAAACAAACCCTTTTCAAGGGGGAAACCCAGGTGACTCACTGCTCAGAAGGAGCTGGAAAATGAGACAAAGCCTGAGCGAGAAGGTTGTTACACCCACAGATCTAAAGAGCTCCCCCGGGTTTCTTCTGCCTTTTTTTTTTTTCTTTCTTTCTTTTGCAGACTTGCAGAAAGGGAGAAAAAGTTTTTTTTTGGGGGGGGCAGACAAAGGGAGAGTGGGAGAGATGCAAGTTTTATTGAGTGAGACTGCATCTGCTGCTCCCTCTCTCCCAGCGTAAACATCTGCGGCTGGTTAGTGTTTAGCCTCTGAGCTGAGTGCAGTCCGAGAGGGTCTGGTTCTTATACGGCGCGATAGCGATGGCAAAGGCCAGCCGGGCGGGGGGAAAAGGCGGGCGAAGCCCCTTCAAGAGTCTGGGCCCGCTGCCCGACGCGGAGCAAGGCAGTCGGGAGGACGGGGATCTGGGATCTGGGGTCTGGGAGAGAGATAAGGGAAGGTAGAGAGTGTTTTTAGAACTGAGCGTGATGTAGACCAGAGCCCCGCGACGAGAACGAGAAAACAGCTGCCCCTGGTTTGGACCGGGGAGTTGTTTATTTACGGGCGGAACATGCGGAGGGCTCGCTTTTGCCCCCGCGCTGTTGTCTATTTGCGTTTCCCGTTAACCCTTTCCCCCCTCCTTCAGGTGACGGGTGTCGGGGTGGCGGCGGGGAGAGCCGGGGCACAAGGGTCGGGCTTAGCCCGCGGGAAGACGGGCTTCTTTTCACGCGCTGTGCGGCGGCACACAAAAGGCAGCACAATGAGGGGTTTAGTATTAAGTAGCGCTCTTTGGCTGCTTCTCTTTCAGCGCCGGGCCCGTGCTCATAACCGGGGGAGGGAGGGGGGAAATAAAAAAAAAAAAAAAGCCCGTACAAAGCGGCGCACAAAGCGGCGCTGGCCCATTTTCGAACACGTGAAAAGAGCGACTTCCTCTAAGACTCGGCCTTTTATCTCCGCAACAACGGCGGCGGTTTGCTCGGAGGACCGCTTCAAATGTGTCGGAGCGAAGGGCTACAAAAACGGGGGGCCGGGCCCAGGAATTGAATGCGGCCGCGTGGCCGGCACGATACCGAAAGACGCGGAGGAGGAGGACGTCGTCTGCGTCGGGATTAACGGTTTCGCTTTCTGCCGCTTTGTCTTCCCCTCCGTCGGCGGGGCTTGGCGTACGCTCGGGCGCTCGGGGGTCGCTCCGCTCAAGCGGCGTCCTGGCCGCCGAGCCTGCAGCGCGCCGAGGTCCCGCTAAAGAGGCGCCGTCGCTGGGCTTCAAGAGGGATGCGCGGAGGTCATAGTTCACGACCGAGTTCAGCGGAGAGACCCACGGGTCACTCTTTGTCCCGGGGGGGGGGTTGACAAATTTAGAGCACATGATGTGATTGTAGTCGGGGCCTTTGTGTAAAATTAGATTTGCTCGCCTCTTTGTCTTATCTGCCACGCTCAACACAAACACCCTTTGTAACGGCTCCGATAGTCGAGCCTAAATACGTGTAGCCTTGACTTAAAGATCAACATTTTCAGGGGGAAGTCCCCCCCAACCCCCCCCCACCCAGAGCCTCTAGTTTTGCTGACCAAATGAATTGTTATTAGCGTGATTGCATTAGTTTGCATTCCTGACAAAATTCCCTCATTCTGGGAAAGCCAATTAATCACATGCTGTTTTTGTTTAAGAGGTAGGCCAGTGTTTATCATTAATGTCCAGTTAGCATTTGAGTCTTGTCTGTGACCCTAATGCGATAAAAAGAAGTTAGTCTAAGGCTCGCAGCATGTCTGGACGTCGGCCCAAAACTCAGACTCAATCAGAGGCTTTTTTTTTTTTTTTTTTTTTTTTTGGGGGAATTACCCCGCCGTCTCTTCTCAGCCACACTGTTCCAGGACATTGGACAAATAAATGTTTGCTTTTCTCCTCGGAGCATTCGCCATCGCATTGATCATCTGAATACATTAAGGGGATTGCGCATGTGAGAGGGGTTTATTGCACATATGGAAGCACAAGGGCTCCAAATATTTCAAAATATGAGGACGGACAAACTGTCAGCCAAGACTTTGCATGTCAAAATGTGTGTGTGTGTGTGTGTGTGTGTGTGTGGGTGTGTGTGTGTGTGTGTGTGGGTGGGGGGCGATCAGATCACTTCAGGATAGTGTGAAAGCAACCTTAGAGACATCAGGATTCCGACATCCATTCAGCCCGTGTCAAGTCCAGCCCCATGAAACCACGGTGGGGTTTATCTACCCGCCGCTCCGCTCCGCCTTTGATTGACAGGGTCTGACCCTCCGCTGCCAGGCGCTCCCACACACCGGTAATTGTTGGGGGCTGTCAGCCGAGGCCAGCAGTCATCCGCGGACCGCCGCGGAACAAAGAGCGGAATGGAGAGGCCTGCGGACCCGCAGGGTCGAGTCCGTATTGACACAACGGGCACTCATTTCATACACTTGCGGTGTGTGTGTGTGTGTGTGTGTGTGTGTGTGTGTGTGTGTGTGTGTGTGTGTGTGTGTGTGCATTTGTGTGTGCGCGCGGGTCCTGCTCTGGTCTTTGTGTCGGTTGTCCTGCAAGCTCGCGCGGAGAGGGACCTGCATTTGCACGGCCTCGCTGTCCAAGCCCAGGCATCCGCTGCAGCAGAACAAGCTTGTTCATACGTCTGGAATGCATCCGTCAGGCGCAGTCCAGAAAGTAGTACAGAAAGAACTGCTACACGTCCGCCGCGTTCACAGCTGTCGTGTCGGGAGCCTGCTCAGGCCCCGAGGAAGGAGCCTCCCCTCAATTATTAGTTGCAGAGAGACCATGAGGAGGGAAAATGCTCTCACAGACAGAAGAGGGGAGGAAGAGAGGAAAAAAAAAAAAAACAAAACCCAAAAGTCAGCTTTTTATATGATCAAAGCAACGTTTAACCATTTAATGTCACTCGACAAAGGCCTCCAGGCACGTCTACAGTTTTATAACCACGAATGAAACCGCTCAGCCTCCTTTGATCTCGGAGCTAACCTCCTTTTGTTAGATAAAGAAGAGATCAGGGTTGCGGAGTTGAGGCTTGCCCTCAGAATTAGGACACACTGTAAGTAACGCGGGCCTCCCCCCCGCTGCACACCCCACTTTTCTTTTCTTTTTTTTTTTTTTTTTTTCGTTTTTTTTTTTTTTTTTCCTCCCCGTTCTTTTGCATCATGGTGGGAGCGCTCTCTCTCAAGCCGCGATCGCAGGGTTTTAGTCATTCGGCCTGCAACACTGGAGCACAGAGGGACGAGTCTGGCTGCAAACAAAGCTCTTTGTGTGTGAAGGTATTCCCCGTCACCAAATGAATAACCTCTTGTGTGCGTCTATTCCAGTTCCGCGCCACGAGCAAGCCCGTGCCCGCTCTCGCTGCCATGTTCGATGTTGTTTTGTAGCCCCCCCCCATCCCTCCACCCCCACCCTCCCTCGGTGCTCCTCTGTCATGCTGTGGGTGGTCTGGATCCATCCATTGCGCCCCTGTCCGGGGAGAGGCGAGGTTCACGCGAGACCCGCGTCCATTTGTTGTCGGCAGCGGGCCGCTCTTTTGCGCTCAGGCGCGAGGAACAGTCGGGCCGGGGGCGGAGGAAGATGTAACAGCGCGTTAACCAGCCGCGGCATTTTTGGCCTCCCTGTCCGCTGTAGCTTATTGTCACTGACACCATGACATAGTTCTGCAGGAATCTGCTCTGCAGCCCTCCACTCAGCTTTCCACAGCCTATTTCTTTTTTTATATATATATATATTTTTTTTTAAAAGCTGTGCAGTAAATGATGTACACGATCTGCGTTTAAAGCTCAAGTTTTTTAAAAAAAAAAAAAAATGGTTCTGATGTGAAGTAATCCATCTTTTTCTCATTCTCACATGTGCGATTGCGCAACTTCAGACTCGTTGCTTCCATCTGTTTGATGTGAGGCAACAATGGTGCGTTTCCCAGCCCCGCAGAACAAAAACACCAGTTTTTGCATTGAGATAAGGGAAATTTGAGGTGACGGGCAAAGGAGGATTCTTTTTTTTTTTAGTGAAAAGGCCGGTAAAGAGGTGCTTGGACAGAGAACCGGGGAGGGAGGGAGGGAGGGAGGGGGACAAGAGCAGAGATGCCTGGGGTGATGGTCGAGGATGCAGGGGGTCGTTGTGGTTTGTCTCGCTGTCAATCACCCGCGCTCTGATTCTCTTTGTTGTCTGTTAACTCAATGCCCCTCAGCAACCTGTGGCTGCGCCTCTTCTTTGTGTTACAGTGTGGGAACTTCGCCGTGCTGGTGGATCTCCACGTTCTGCCCCCGGGCAGCCGAGAGGACACCAGCTGGTTTACTGCGGCCCACATTGAGGTACGGACACAGACAGGAGGGTGTGTGTATGAATGAATATATGGCTTCTGTTCCGCTGGGGGTCTTTAAACGACCGCGCCGTGGAAATTGAAAAGACTTTGAGCCCCCCCCACCCCAAAAAAAAAAAAAAAGATCTGTTCTCACCTCTCCACCTACACAGTTGTGGTGCGGCCTTATTGTCTCCTCACGTGAAACGTAAAGTATTTCGTCAGCGCCGATCAACAAAACGCCGTCTTTGGCGATGCCCCAACGCCATTTGCAGGAGGTGGCGGACGCGGTGCGCGGCGCCGTAGACCAGAGGGTGAAGCAGCACGCCGAGTGGCTCCGCGACAGGAGACAACCCACACGCAGGAAGGAGCTCGCACCCGCGTCAGCTTTATTTGTGACAGGTAATCACAGTGTAATCTAAGCCACCCCGTCAACTCCACATCCAGCACGCGTGCTCTCTTCTTGATATAATCCATTTTTTTTTTGGTAACCGCATTTTGTGTTTTACGATTGTCAACATTCAGTCCAATTATAAGACACACGTGTTCATTTTAAAATGATCAGCCAGTTGGAGGAACCCCCCCCCCCCAGAATCTAAACTCAAGATTCTCTTTGACAAACTGGATAAACTTGCAGTGGTGAACTGAAGAGCCCCACTAGTCAAATGACGCTTCTAAACAATGAAACATGGAAGCCCGCATTGACTTTTCACCGCTGATATTTAACATCCTCTGATATTTAACATCCGCTGATATTTAACATCAGCAGCGATGGAGTGAGAGCTACACGATACATAGCGTTAACCCAGAACCGATCTTGCGGGTGCTGGCTGTCAGCACGCCAGGCAGCCGAATGGGTGCAGGCGGACAGTGGGGTCACTCTGCCGCTGTTATTGAACACTCTGGTTCAGCTGTGGTTCCGTTGCAGCCACCATCCCTATGTGCTTACTCGATAAAACCTTTACCAGTGATTTAGGCGGAAGTATGAGCAGAGACTGGATCGATGCATCGTTTATCGCCTTTGTGATTGCACCCTTGTGTCACTGACCCACCAGTTATACCTGACATTTGAACGGCTATTTCGGAATCATCATAAATTACACAAGCTGTCTTTGGCTCCCACCTCTTTCCCCTTGATTGTAGTCAACTTTGTCCTCCCTGCCTTTGTCTTAACCGTAGCTGCTATCAGCTCCCAACCAGATAAAGTGGTTTGCTTTGGCTGCGAGCTGAAGACCATTATTTATGTAGTGGGCTCCGCGTAGCGATACGGCTGCGTTTGTTTGTTGGTGCGCTGCCGAGGAGCCGTGTTGGAACGGCGCAGTTATAAAACATCACCCAGAAGAGAAAATTAATGGCTACCTTATTTGGGAGTGTGAGAGACGAGACGGCAGAACTAGTTGGAACACAGCAGCTTTTTGCACCCAGGGTGGGACCTATTAGGAGTTTTAACATTGTGTTGCGGTGTTTATCTTGGCTTCAACTCCAAGCAGGTAATTTGGAAAGCTGGAAACATTTGTTTTGCATCCATACGCGATCGCCCTCGTGCTCCTGTTCCGCCGCCACAGCCCCGGCGCGCTCTGCGAACGCGCGCGTGCGAGCGGGGGGAAAGGCTGCGGTCAAACCAGACACTTGTATGCATCCCTTTTCCATCAAATGCCCGCACATTCCCGGAGCCACCCACGCACCCACACACACACACACACACACACACACACACACACACACACACACACGCACACATGCACACATGCCTTTGAGAGCAGAGGAAGGCCCGGCTTCAGAGGAGGCCCCCAGCTGCCTGTCGTCAGACAGACAGGTCTGTCACAGGTAGCAGTTAAGGGCAGTTAAAGCGGGCCCGCTCAGCGGGGCAGGCACGACTGTGAGAGTGGGATTATAGGGCAGGCGGCCCCATAAAGTTTCTCCCCTGGCTGCAAATCTGTCTCTCACACTACTTAGCTTCCACTTTAGCCTTATTATCCGCCGGGACACTCACGCGCGCACACACACACACACACACACACACACACACACACACACACACACACACACTCACTCACTCACACGCACAAGCACACCTCCAGCCTTTGTTGCGCTTTTAATAAACGCGCAGCTTCGACACGCAGGCGGCTTCGGAGCATGTGCGCGACAGAGCCGGCGAGGATCCCGGGCCGCGTCGGTGCGTCGGAGGGACGCGTCCCGTCCCCCCCGTGCCCCCCCTCCTGGGCTAGGTGTGAACAGGCTGACAGGGTAAAGTTACTGAAAAGCCTGTCTCATGTTGCCCGTGACAGACTGAGGAGAGACAGACACCTCTAATGATGGAGATCACAGATTGAGGCTCACACACACACACACACACACCCTGCTCCCTGTACTGTGTGAACAAGAGACTATCAGCGTTTCAGCGGTGAAATATGCATGTAAAAATGATTAAGCTCCTTTAGCTCCGCCAAAAGAATGTAACCATTGGAACACGACTCCACATCGTATCATATAATTTGTTCTCAGAACATGAAAAGATATGGTGCCTTAAGCAGGCCCGCACAGTTCATGTGCTCGGGTCCCATTAAAGGTCTTAAGTGAGTGTAATGACATTCCTGATCTTTTTGTTGTCCCACGTGAGGGAGGAGGCAGAGCAGTAAAGGTGGAGACTGCGACTGTGAAAAGCAGGCAAGGCAAGCAGGAGCTGTTAAAAAAGGAGGACAGGCTTCAGGCTCTGGGGGAACGCAGTAAAGCTCAGGGTGGGTATTAAGCACGGGGTCATCAATTCTGCAAGCAGGTCAAATGTTAACCTGCTAATCTTTGCAGGACTTTCAGAGTGCCTGAAACCCGCTGTGGAAGCTGTTTTTTTTTTCCCAGAGGCAATGGAATGTAATCCATTGTACATTTAATCGAAATGTACTGAAAGTCTGTGCTATTGTGTTTCTTTTCATTATTGTTAAACACAATCAGGTTTTAACTTTAACCAAATCCCCTTTCAACGTATATGTCACATCTTCATGTTTAATCTGGGCTTCTGGTACCTTGTCCCACACAGATATTAGCTGTATTGCGTATCACTGCGTTACAGTAGAAGGAAACTGAGTATCATGAGTTGTGTGTGTACTGACATGTGTACTTACAGTGTCAGGCAACACTGGGGCGGTCAACAGGCAGATGGAGTGTGGTGCTATGTATAGGATGTTAAGAGAGGAAGGTGTGGGGGGGGTTCGGGGGGCTTATATGAGGTGGCGTTTGAGCTGGTGCCAGCGTGAAATCACAAGGGCTTCTGCCGATGGACAGCAGTATATACGGCGCAACCAACCTCAGCTGTTGGCATTTGGAATGAGCCATCAACAGTTTTTAACATTCCGGGGTCCAAGTATGTGGATCTGAGTCACCTCGGCGGGTCATTGTATTCAGATACGCACTGTGTGCCGTATTGGATGCATATGTGTGTGCATATAGCACCCAATGAACATGTCAGACTGGGATTTATCTTTCGTCTTCTGCCAGCGGAATTCTAAGTCATTCCTTCCGATCCCAGCCACGGAGGCCAGCGTCCAACTGTCAACCCCCCCCTCTTCTGTACCCAGGCTACTTGAGACTTCATGATTAGCTCATAGCGATGTGATTTATTTATGTTTTCAAAGACATGAACAGAAGGAACTTTTCCCACCAAATATCTTGGCTCTGGACGGGCGGAATGGTCATGCTTGTCTCGGGGCTTGGGAGAGGCTTCGCCCCGCTCTCCCCGGTAGATCGCGGCGGGACACGCCCTCGTTTCTCAGCGTGGCCGCGTGCTTGAAAGGATAACGGTCGCTCTGGGGAACACGTGAGATGTTATCTGAGAAAGAGCACTCGTGCGTTCGCTCCGGGCCAGCAGGACTCTCCCAGAAGATGCCTGCAAAGATGGAATGACATCCCCGTTTTACCCGGGACCCTTCCTGCTGCCCAGAACATTTCTCCAGTTCTATTCTTGCATTTAATTAGATTTTGCTGGCTGACAGTTTCCTATGCAGATATATACGTATTTACTCTTGGTGCGCTATTGTTTTACCTCCAGGGGATAGGGATGGTGCTTCCATCCTGTCTGTATTTGTGTGGATGTATACAGTGTAGCGTAAACTGAGAAGGCTGATTTTACACGGGTTTAGTCAACATGCCTTCAGACTGACAGAGCACATTAGCAGATGCCTTATTGGTGTTGATAATATCGATCTCTCCTGGTGATGCGGGGGCTCATCCTGACTCGGGTCCCGTGCCTCGGGATCTCAGCAACACTCAAAGGGCATCTCTTCACAAAGTGGTACCTTGAGATCTTTTTTTTTTTTTCCCTTCTTTTTTTTTTTTTCTTCCTTTCCGAGGCCATGGCAGAGCCGGCTCCTTCTTCCTCTCTCCCCGCACAGGTGCCAGGGCTTATAGGGAGGGAACACCTGCCAGCCTCTTTCCCCATGGCCACGGCAGGCTGGAGAGGCATTTTCCCAGGCTTCCCAGATGAATGGTCACTAATAGCCGTGGGAGAGGGCTTTGCGAGCCCTGCACAGTGTACCACTGACTCCTCTTGGCAGCCCTATGAAGGGGGCTTAAGGCGGCCTGGCCACAGCTATGGCAGGAAAAGCACAAATGTTACTGGATTGCTTTACTGTTGGAGAATGTGTTTGCAAATTATCATCTCCCTCCTATTTGTGAATGTGGAAGATGAGCAAAGAGCGAAACGGGAGGGCGCTCGAACCACCTGCCAACGTCTTTGTATTCTGCAAAAATACGGCGCGCGCGCGCGCGTGTGTGTGTGAGACTACATGAGGGTTCATGTGCAGGAAATGCACAAACATAAACAGAGCGAGGGTTCATAGCGAATGATTATGTGTCAGCCCTCCAGCAATTTACAGACGTCACAGAAGCGCCGCTCCGACTATTTGTGCGCGTGGTTGCTATGCGGGGGCTGCTCTGTAAATAGAGAGGCATGCCTGTGGCAGGGTTACCTGCGCAGCGCTGTGTTACTGGGTGTGAGGCCTGCTGGGATTAAGGCAAGGCGAGGGGGGTGGGGGGGGTTGGGGGAGACCTGTTGGAGGAACAAAGGAATTCCAAGGCCCAGGCTGGAAATGGATCCTGATCTGTGTATCCACTCCAGTCTGCCATCCCCTCTTTCCTCTCCACTGTTGCCCTCCCTCTGCTGGCCCCTGCAGTGCAACCTTGCCCCCCCCCATCCCCAGTACTTTGTGGTGTTGCTGTGGTTCATTAAATCTTTCCTGAAAGCCCCTGGCTTGAGTCATCAACAACACATTGGGCAATCTGACTCACCGGCATTGTGCCGACATCCCAACTCTTCCACGTCGCTCGCCGTCGCGCACTTTTGGATCCGTGTCCACGCGGCTCTCTTCCCGAGCCTGTCTCGGTTTCTCAGGGCTCGGCTGCGCTCTCTTCCTCGGGCACCAATGCAATCTACACCATAGCTGTCACACGGCACTCCTTTTCCCATATAATTAGGGCTGGAGCACGGATCACATTCATGTGACTGCTCTCCTTACCGCAGTCTGGTGTGGGAGATGGCACACGCTCTCTTGAACTCATGCTCGGTCCGACAAGAATGCCCCGCTTTAGGAATTACTGAAATGTTTCACAGGATGTCATTGTTTTTCGCCGCTCTTTGCTCCTTTTTAAAGCGGCGGGCCGGCGTCATGTGCTCCTGCGAGCTTGGTCAGCCGCTGGGCAACCTCAACAGAAGTTTGATTGTAGATATTTTGCAGATATTTTAGCATTTCAGTAGATTACATCATCCAAACTCTAAAACAAGCAAGCGTCAGTTTTAATGCGGAATCTTTTTATAGTGATGTTTGTTGTGATGCCTCAAATCCAAAACACAACCCAGTAACTTACGGGCAGAGTTTGCCAGTCTTTTGAGTCACTTGTGCGTAAAATATCAGCGATACTTTCATCTATTCAAGGAAGCAGAATATGAATAGTGTCCGTGCCGTGTGCTGTGGATCATCTGTTTTGGTCTGTAAGCACGGACCAGCTGACCTTGTGAGAACCCAGCAAGCAGACTCAGCGTGCTACCAGCAGGACCTTTATCCAAGTTCTGAAAGGTCACCAGAGTTCATTACTCAAATCCACCATAGCTCTCCTCTACATTAATCCACATCGCCTCCATGCAAAGTAAGCAGTTTGCATCATCCTCATTCAATCCGCCCTTTTAATATAAACACAGGCTGGGCTTCAACGGAGTTCGGACCCTTTGTGTTATTTAAGTTCCAATTATTCTTAAACATGATATTTTGTGCTATGGCTTCATTTCTCTCGTCAGCATGTATTTTTTGAGAATTATTAGATTATTTTAACTTAATTGTGCTGAGCCCCAAGAACCTCCCCGCCACTTTAGTCACACGCTGCATTATGGGTTGGCCTGAGCTACCATGCTGCGGCGTATTTTGTAACTGTGATGGAGGGGTCACCCAAATGTTAAATTGAACACTCATGTGCAAATATTGTTTCAGGTGGACATTGTGCAGGATGATAAGACACATTTCTCCACTGAGGCTGTAGTTACAGTCTCTCTCCCTCTCTTTCTCTCTCTCACTCTCTCACACACACACACACACACACACACACACACACACACACACACACACACACACACAGTGATGTCCTTCCAGGAAAACCCCCACTTACGTGTGAGCAACTTCCTTGTTCGCTTTCATACCCATCTCCCTTTTTCTCTCCTCTTTCTCTCTCTCTCTCTCGCTCCCTCCTTCTCTTTGTCTCGCTGAGCTCGACCCTCCACCCACACTTGAGGACAGAGGGAGGGGGTCCACATCAAAGCAGAGACTTCCAAAGAGCAAGATTCTCAGGCACTGATGTCTGACTGTCCTGCTGATTCAACTCTTGTTCATGAGAGGCTTTGCGTGGGAAATGCAGCTCTACTAACCTACAGTTGCTACATTGCTATTAAGTTATGGGATATTGATACTATTGTGCATAAGGATACATAAAAGTTTGTATATACAGCTGGAAGCGGCAGTTTATTTTTACTATTAGATGTTTAACCTGCAGAGCTGCATGCACACTGGGGCTGAAAGCTCTTTCCTTTCTGTGTAAGGGTTTGCAATTTTTTTTCTTTTCTTCTGGAGGTCTGGAACTTTTTTTCTCCCCCCCTACATTCTCAGGAAGCATATGATGCATATCTAGACTATGCGAGGAACTCCGGTAAATAAATTCTTATGGCTTCCTGCAGGAGTCACAATAGTGCTCAGTGCCAGAAATACAGATGGTGGGAAGACGCAGGTCACATGTTGAGAAGCTGTTATAATGATCTTCTCAGGATGTGACTGAAGTTAATGAAGGCCGGACTGCGGGGCTTACCTCTGACCCTGGTCGAATGCCTCTCACCCATTTCTGTTCCATTTCACTGTCTTAGTCACTCTGAATGCCTTTCAGTTTGTTGACTTTTCTGTCCTCTCAATGTTTTCACAGGAAGCGGTGAAAGCTACGAGGATGTGCGTGTGCATTTTTTCCGTGTATCTTGAAAACACAGTGCTTTATCCTTGGCACCAGCCTGGTGGAAACCTCATCTAACAGCATTTAACCAGGGGCGTGAGCAGCCGCGGTATTATATGACCCCCCCCCCCGCTCCCCGAAAACATGGGATGCTGGATCGCTGATTGTTTGCTGTCACACGTCATCCTAATGCCCTTTACCGGATATCCAAACAGTTAGTTTCTCTGGAAAGGAGACTCAGCTCTGCAGATCTGGTCCTGCACCACCGTGGGCTACGGTTGCAACAGAATGGGGCCACTGATTCCCAGAGGAGGCACTACCAAACTGTTTGTGAGAGTGAAACATGAATGTGAGCTTAGCACAAGAGAGCCCGGGCAGAGGGCCAAGAGCAACTCTGTGCTGCGCAGGACGCTGTAAAGTTAAAGCAGCAGCTGATGTCTCCGGCCACGGTGTTGCAACGGTTCCCAACTCCGGGTCCAGACGTCCATGTCAAACTTGTCTTGGGAATTGGCAAGCCCAACCCTCCAGGGAAAACAATGCGCATAGTTGTGGAGCTAGACACGAGGCGAGGGGGTTTAACAAGCTAAATCAGTGCTTCTAAAAACACTGAAAGGCATGAATGTGTCAGGAAAAATGCTTTCTTTGCCTTGAACCTAGAATGGGCAGACAAATCGGAGCTGCAGATCAGAATTCCTCCTTCAGCATGCATCCAGAAAGAGCTACACATTGTTGCTGCTTTGCTCTTCTGAGGTTTTTTTTTTCCCAATTAAGGACATTAAGGTGGATTTCATTCTTCTTTTCGTCCTTCTTTTACCATAAACTTATACCTAATACTCAGTACAACTGATAGTTCTGCTGATAATTCTGCTTCATATCAGCTTTCTTTGTTTCTATTGACATAAATCAGTACAGTGTGTAGTACACGGCTGGAGTGTCCCTGGATTCAAAACTGCAGTGCTTGAAGACAGGATTATTTCAACACAATAAAACATCTCAAAAGCTGACTTTGATTATTTGGTCAACTGCGTAATGGAAAGAAATGGGGGAAAAAAAAAAACAACAACTCGGCGAATCATGTTTAAATGTTTTTAACACAGTAAAACAAAAGTGTTGTCAGTTACAAAGCTGGCTTTTGCAGGCTCAGTATGTTTGTTAAGAAGCCGGGGGAGAAATTATGTCACCTCTACAGAATAACATGATCTCTTGGTTGATAAAGCCAGATGTAAATTGATCCTATTAAATCTCTATTTGTTATTCATCCGAGGCTGTCACACTGGCTCCGCTGGTGCTGTTGCTCTGGGACAGGGATTCCCATGTAGGCCCTGATTAGATGGCAGGAAAGAAAAATAATAAGGGCGATAACAATCACTATAATAAAAGCTTGTAAGATGAGCGCTTTTTATATGAGACCTTGTGCCCTGAAGTGTTTTGTGAAGAACCATCTTAATAAATGACACAGTACGCCTCGCAAACCTTTACTGCATCTCAGTTTGAACACATCCTGAATCATTCTTCCATAACACGTTGCACGCAATGTGTGTACAGTGTATGTAAATACAGTTTTGTTTAAAGCTTCAAATGTGTTTGTACAAGTCACGACTGAAATAGCACTGGTTACATTTGCATATGTTTACATTGCTGCACAAATACTCACAAAGAGTACGCGCACTCCCATAGGTGCCGTAGATGTGTTTAGGCTTGTCACCAAGGTAATGGTTTTACCGCGTTACAAACATTAATTTT
Organism: Lagocephalus sceleratus; assembly: GCA_911728415.1. Taxonomy (NCBI): domain Eukaryota; kingdom Metazoa; phylum Chordata; class Actinopteri; order Tetraodontiformes; family Tetraodontidae; genus Lagocephalus; species Lagocephalus sceleratus. The sequence continues at coordinate 2,089,455 of CAJVRN010000040.1, forward strand.
CTTAGCCTCGTGTTATCAAACATCTGCGTCTTTGGAGCGATTTAAAATGATAATTGCGGGGAGATTAACTTTGAAGTTTAATTTCCAATTTTTTTTCTGCAGCATTCGGAGGGTGAAAGGCGTCTGCGAGACAACCGATAACCAGAGGCAGGGGGGGGAAAAATGAAAGCAGAGGTGGTGCCATTAATCACAGTGGTGGACTTAAGTGTCCACCTGTGGCAGTTTTGTGGCGACCTGTCAACGTAATGGCATGTCATTATCCCGGGAATCACAAGACTGCCTTTTTTTTTTTTTTTTTTTTTTTGTGAGGGTGATAATTAAATGTTAAGACTGAGATGACACCAGCCAACAGAGAGGGGACTTCACAAGGGCCCTTCTCACACATGTGTGGGCCAGTGCTTTGGACATGTGCACTATATTTGCGCAAGCACAGGGTGCAACAGGTGGACTTTTACAGGAAACGTGTCCTGATATTACCGCGTGACTACCAGTGTTGTTGATGGGTGAAGAACATCCCCTCATCTTCATGGAGACGACTCGGCGCGTTTTGGGACTGTCCGGGGACTTTTGAGTACAAAAGGTCGCGATATTCTCAAACCGATTAGATGCGTAATCCTCAAATTAGAGCACAGATACTGACACTCCCCAAAGCAGAGTGCTATTGAGGTTTGACTTGTCAACAGCGATACGATAACATCAGCGGGGGAATAATAAAGAAGCGTTAAGTCGAGCAGGGTATGATGTTGTAGTGATCTCATCGTAAGCCGGATAAGGTTGGTACCAAAGGGACTGCGTGTTCTGTCAGTCTCCCAGCGCTGTCGTCCTGTTTACTGAGAACAACCGGATAGCGTGTTAGCCGGGCCCTTCCTATAACTCAACAAATTCCTAGCGGATTAAGCAACTGGCCACCGTTTTCCGCGCAGCGCATCTTGCATACCACGGCAAACATTCCATGACAAATAGAGCCGAGACCCGGACCGTGGTGCCTTTTGCCTTTGTGCCAAACTGGGAAGCCGCCTCAATAAAAACAGACCTCGCGTGATGAACCCACCAGCTGATTTTCGGATCACGCTGACACCTGAACCGCGCGCTTGAAGGTTAAGGTTCACCGGAGCGCGTGCAGCTTTAGAAGAGGGCAATAACGCGCGGGGCTGTTGGCAATTAAATTAAATTTTTTATTTATTTTTTAAATCCTCATGTTGTTTTTCTTTTCCTAGGGAACAGCTTCAGTCTTGTCGCCAATTTTCTGAAGCGGCACAACAACCTCAGATGCATCGCCAGGCAGCTCCATGGGGGTATGTAACCTCCATGTTTTGAATAAATCCCCAGTAATCCTTTAAATGAATCAAAATAGACGTTTGGTTGACTCACAAGCATACAGTCTTCCCACACTATGAGCAAATCATCTGTGGCCTCTCTGTTGATTTTTCTCCTCCTCACTTATTTTTATGTCCTGTCCCTACCTGCTCAGGGTGTTGTTGAGAACAGGCCACCATTAAGTGGTTCCCTTGAGAGACTACTGAGAGTGGGAGAACAGATTGGAGGCTGGGGAGAATCTATCTCTATGGCCCATCAAGCGCCTGTGACCCTTGGCCACCTTTTCATGGGATTGACATGGCTCTCTTCCTGTCAGTAAAGTTAATATCGGATCCCCAGGGCCTGGGATGTGAAGACGAGCCCCGAGCTGCTTCAGGCTGAGAGGATGGCTTCTCTCAGCGGGTCCATTACAGATGTTAGACCCCGGCTCCAGCAGTCACAGTCTAATTAGGTTGTGTAAAAAAAAATCAGTTACCAATGAAACAGATGGTTAAAAAAGCGTTTATATAATCAGCGCACCGCGGAAAGAACGGCAGGTCAAACCAATCTTCCTGCCCTTTATTCATCAGAAGGAAACTGTGTTTTCCTCTCTGCTTTTATAAAATCTGGATTTTCTTTGCGATAAAGCCAACGATTATGGCGACATTTGAATTGTTGATCATAACAAGCAGGCACAGATGGATAATTGGGCTGTGAAGTAGGGCTGTGGTAGCTAAATCAAGATGGATTTTCTCAAGTTAAAAGAGTTTATCATCTGCATTTTAATTGTTTTGAAGTCCAAATTTGGACTTGAAACATTGGGATATTGCTACACAGAATGTTTTTTTTTAATTTAAAGTACAGTAGGCTGTAAAAGAGACAGTACTGAACTGGTCTAGGTCAGTTGGATTTATTCTCACGATGTAATTACGATCTAATAAATATTGGTTTGGTAAACGGCCTCTGCCTTTGAAGTCGTTGAAAGAGTTTATTTTACTCCCATGGCTAACACAAAATGTTCTAATATTTCATCTTCTGTGGCTCTTAAATCTCAGCAATTATCTGTAAAGTGCCCTTTTCTCCCTTCCTCCCCCCGAAAATGCTCGGTGTTTGTCGATGAGTTCAAAACCCCCACCACAGGTCCTGTCTGATTCGGGGTCATAATTAGAGGAGCGCCCGCATTATTAACTCACATGGTCTGCGTTGTTTCCCCCCGCTTTGCTCTTCAGATTTGCGTGTGTTTCCTGAACGCTACGTTGTGTGTGTGAGCTGTCCCGAGGATGCCTCAGCACACCATGGAAACCTGAGCCTGGCCACAGTGAGTGCTGTTTATACTCCTCTATTTCCTCTTCCAGTCCCTTGGCAAATGTCCTGTTTGGGTCTGCGTGTTATTCCTGGGATGTGTTGCCAAATTGTCCTCTCACTTTATACATGCTGATCCTCTTTACGTGAGGGTTGGCGCGGGGCGCTCCGCGAAGTCACTCCGTCTTGACATTTTCCCGCTTGAATATCCTCCCAGTTCACCCCAGCTGGCAAACCTAAACACAGTAGTGCTGAAAACAAAAACAAAAAAAACCCAACATTGACGTTTGACCGAAGTATAGCCGTGACTAATTGTATAAGTTTTCGTTTTTGAGCAAGTCTCCATACTCGAAGAATTTTCACACAGACACTGAACTATGTGTTTTGGAAAAAAAGAGTGGGAAACGGCAAAGAGCAGGGTTGCTTTAATCCAAGATTTTTGTGGCACTGCAGTCAGTGCTGACATTGGCAGAACAGAACCTTCATCAGACTCGCGTAAAAAAAAAAAAAAAAAAAAGAAAGAAAGAAAGAAAGAAAAAAAAAAAAAAAAAAGTCCTCCTCGCTCCTCGTCGAATTGTTTGGATCACCTGTGTGTCGTTATTGTTCTAGAGCGATTCGACTCAGAGATAAAGTTTTTGACCCGCTGCTGAGGTCGACTGCTCATTACCCAGTTTTCTCCCCGACTCTTCGTGTTACAGGTATCTTTGGCTGCCGCTCCTCAGGCCCGGGCTCCCCAGTGCATTCTGGGAAGCGGTAATGGAGCCTTTCACCTTGGCAGTCACATCAAGGGCAGACGTCTCGCTCATCACGTCCCATGATCATCAGCAGCCCGCTGTTAATCTTTGATATTGTTTTTGTCCTTTGAGATCCCGGCACCCTCCGCAGCATTGTCTCCAATGAAAGCACCGATTGTAATATTTTTAGTGGTGCCGCACCGTCGTCAGTGAAAAGTTCAGATTGTGTAGCCGTTTTTTTTTTTTTTTTTTTTTTCCAGTTGGAGGAAGGCGACGCCGCCGGTTTGCGTTCCTCTCCTCAGGATGTGGTTCTCTGGGCTCGTACGGTACAAGCAGAGGGAATTTGAGGGTGGGTGTCTTTGTGGTGGGGCTCCCACAAACCCAGCTTCATACGTGGTTTTCAAGGGAAAGATAGCAGACAGAGAGGCTGAAGCCTTTCACACGACAAGAGCTGTTATTTGTTTAGGTCCCACGTTCTCTCCTATGGCACCGCGGCGGGGGCGTGGGTCGAAAACGCCGAGGGCTTCGCCCGTGAGTCACGGCCCCCCCCACCCCCTATGTAAAACACGCTAATGGTGTCGTCAGAGGCGGGTTTCTTTGGAGTGTGACTTTGCTGATGTGTTTAAAAAAAGGAGGGTCCTCTCCTCCCCAGGCCTTGAGAGCGCCATCCTTCTGCTCATGCCATGCTGTCCTTTATTTATGGCTTTATGGTTTGGTTGTTTGGATTACTTCGGGGTGAGTTAGAGAACAAAAATCCCGAACCACAGTGGAAATGTAGACTCATCAAATGAGTTCTCACACGGTCAGGAGGTTATGTTTTGAGGCAGCTATGGTGACATCATGTTTGGACTTTTTTATCTCGTGAAGGACAACGTTTCCCTCCCACACTTAAATGTGCCGTGCGTCTCCTGCCTTTGCTCTTATTACATTTAGGCCAGTTAAAGGCTAACTCTATTTAACAGTGAAATTTGTGATGAATGCAGCGGGGCTGATTGAACATCAGGGAAAATGACCGAAAACCGAATAAACTTGCCAATAACCGTTACTGCGTGCGTCCCAATGAGCTACACCTTAAAGCAGCTCCAAGCAGATACATTAAATGAGTAATTGGAAATTTTAAAAGTGTAATTTTTCCTGGAAGGCCTTGGTAGTGTTGCGGTATGGTATAAAAGTTAAAGCCATAAACAGTAAAAAGGGAAAAGACTGATTTATAGCTGCGCAGCACCAAAACATTTTCTATTCTTCTTCTCTGAACTCTACTTAAACTTGGGCTCAGCTCTTAATACGGTAATTGGAATGCAATAGATTGCTACACCATTAAACGCAGCATATCTTGTTTCTTTTATTTTATTGAAACCACTACAGTGCAATCACATTTGTCCCCGAGCTTCTCCCACCTCTTCGTGCACTCAGTGACTCTGACCGAGGTTTGTGGAAAGGGATTTCCACGAATCCGCCGTTCCGGGGTAGTCGTCCGCCTCTGCTCGTGCACACAGAAGGAAAGGCAACTGCAGCACTATTCAGACACAAGGAGACTCAGGGTGCCCTGAAAGGCAGAGTGTGAAAACAGAGACGCAGGGAAACGAAGCAAAGAAGAAAGACATCTTCCCCTTCTTCTTCTTTATTGAATGAATGAATAGTAATGATTAAGAACGGTGTGTAACAGCAGTGTTCAGGGTGTTCAGGGGGTTTACCTGTACCCTCCCACATGTGAGCACGGGTCCATGGATGTGAGCTGTTGTGACCCCCTGGTACATCAGAAAAGCCAGTGGTGTCAGGACCAGATTGCCCCCCCCGGACTAAAGGCTGCTTCACCTTGCTTGTTTCTGACTCTAAACCTCCTCCTGAGGATCCGAGGGGTCTGGATGTCTCACAATGTGCAATGTATTTCAGCCCTTGACCAATGAGTGCTTTTAGGCAAGCGGTGAGATTTTGAAGTCAATTGTCTGGCACGCAGGCCGCCAGTGCAGTGATTTAAGCACAGGTGTAATGTGTTCCACCCTCTCTGTGTTAGGGAGAACTCTGGCTGCGGCCGTCTGGATGAGCTGCAGCTGTCTGACGGATTCTTCTTTACTCAGACCTTACAAACTCACCGTAACAATAATCCAGCCAAGCGATTCCGAATCTGTTATAGTTAGAAATCCTTTAAATCTTGCAACGTTTTTCAGATGGTGAGCTGATTTTTTTTTTTTTTTTTTTTTTTTTTTATTGTCCTAATGCGGTTGTTAAAGTTCAGGTCTGAGTCCTGAATCACTCCACGATTTCTCGTCTGCTTCATAGTTTTAACTGAACATGGGCACTAGGCTTTTAACCTTCCCTCTTTGCAGTCAAAAAAACGATTGCTTCAGTCTTTTGTGAGCGCAGTTGTAGGAAGCTCTGACACATCCACTCATCCACTGAACTTCATTCATTGCTGCATTTACTCAGCGAATACGAGGGGCCGAAGTCCCACAGGCGCACATCTACAGACGACTACGGGCCCGTGTGTCTCATAGCAGGAAATATGAGTTAACTGTGTTGCCTTGTGCGGTAGCGCGCCTGAGTTGTGCTCTGTGGCGCATCTTCAGACTGCAGCGCAGCTGAATTAACCTTTCAACACAATTATCTTTGCTGAACAACAAACTCATCATCCGCTCCGTCTATTGCGTAATAACGGATCTCGTTGTTGACTTTACTAAAAGAACTAAAGCAAAAAAAAAAAAAAAAAAGTACGCGTGATCTCTCTCTCTCTCTCGCGCGCTCCCTCTCTCTTTTTACATGTTGTCTCGAGCTGCGGAGGAACAAAGTTGTCCTTGTTGTGAGTCAGCGCCGACACGGAGGAGGGCGGCATGGGAAGGAAGAGCTGGATTCTAGGCTTGTGGCCATTGTTTTGTAGTCAGGCAGAGAGTGGGCAGCCGAGGTGAGTGGCGTGCTGGGCTGCAGAAGGTTGGATCAAAGGCAGAGCAGATGTGTTTCCAGTCCCCCTCCTCTCCTCGGCCCTGGACGGGCCCCGCGTGTTTACTCATGACCTCAGCGCACCTCTGTTCCTCACGGCTCACAACAGCGAGCAGCAGTGCTGTTCCCAAGCGTCTGCCCATCTCCCGCGACCACGCTTAAACCATTTGATGTGTAGGAAGTGCCTTCAAACAGTTAAAGCTGGCCTTAATCCTTAAACATGGGCGTATCTGAGAATCTGGGCCATTGTTTGAGATAAAAACCACCCCCCTTTTTTCTTTTTTTTAAGTATGTGCCCATGCATGTTTGTTGACTGCTGCCTAGAATTTGTGGTGAGCCCAGACAAACAGGGCATGTTTCCTCTGTGGGAGCCGGGTAGGTGGAGCGTAGGTGAAATTTGTAAACTAGCTTCACAAGCTCAACGGGAGGTATTTGTGTCATAACACGAGAAGGGGATCAGGGCAGAGAGCCTATATTTGCAGGGTTTTGTTTCTTCATTTATTTATTTATTTTTTTATGATGATGTCCTCCTGTGGACAGATGAGTTGAACCCCACATTAGTGCCGCCCTGCGGTTTAAGCACATCGTCTTATCACAGTCGAATGCGCAGCCCCGTAATTTGGGTTGCTGCTGGTTTCCCGCGTGTGTGATGTCAGACACTTGAGCACACCCCAAATTCAGCCAGACACGTCCCGAGCAAATGCGGGTTGACGGCTGCTCTGGGTTTCTTTTTCTGATTCTTGATACTTGGGCTTTCTTTTTTCTTTTTTTTTCCCCCTCTCCTGGTAATTTTCATGTTTCAGCTTCAGCTCAAATTCGCAACGCTCCCGTGACGGGTGGAGAACAGCCTCTGACCTCCGAGATCGCTCCAGAAACCACCAGATCAACCCCCCGACTTCTATCTTTTCTCTTCACCCCCCCCCCCTCCTCGCCCACTTCACCCAGATCCTCCGAGCGCTCCTCCGGTGGAGCCGCGCTGCTCTGCGGATGCCGGGAGGGAGTCGCCGCGGTGTTGTGTGCGCGTTGCATCACAGGCGGTGTTTTGCAGCCCTGTGTGGGGGCGAACAGACTGGCTGGCGGCGGGTCGAGGCTCTTCTTTACCGCCGTCCCTCCCTCCTGCTTCGGGAGGCTCTCGCTCTCTTCCTCTCTGCTATTGTTTGCATCACTCCTTGATTGGGCCACCTCTGCACCAACACAATGCGCCCGGTTTTTCTCGGTGACCAGCGCTGTTCACACACAATCTCTCCCTCTGTCATTCCCTGTTTCTTCAGCGCTTTTTAATCTCGAGTTGCTAAATAGGGAATATCTGATCCCACCGAACCGACACAATCTCTCTCTGTCTGACTTTCTATTTTTCTGCTTCTTGCTCTGTATATCCAACCTCTTCCCCTTATCATGCTTGTTCTTTTCCATTACTCTACTCCTTCGCTCTCCCCTTCCCTCGCTCTTTTGAAGCCGTGCCGACAGGAACAAAAAGGCACTAAGCTTTCCCAGCGAGCCTCCCATTGGCCCCGTGTTGATTTTTCTTTCAAGTTCACGTTCAAACGGCATTTATCCATATTAAACAGCGGAGAACGCACATCAAGGCATAACAATGCAAATGGCAGGCCGACCCAGCGTGGCGGGTCCAGCGCGGGGATCCGAGGCCCGGCCCGTAGCCTTTTGGGTGCGAAAGGTCGTGAAGCCGGTAGCCCCGCCCACACGCGAGCAGGACTCCCGTCTGTACACAAAGGGCAGCCTGTGGAGAACTTCCTGTGTGAGGGTTCTTGTGTTCGTGTGCACGATGAGGGGACAGTTCAGGTCCAGCAGTGTTGCTCCTGGGGGGGGGGCTGCCTCTTGCTTTTGTTGTTTTCCCCCTCCTAAAAGCTCTCTCTTCTCTTGTCCCTCGTTTCTTGTCATCACCACGTTCTCTCCTGTCGCCCAGCCCCCCCCCCGTTCGCTCCTCTGGATGAGTTCTTCTGCGCAGCACAGCGCGCCTGCTGGATCTCTGCTCCCCGCGTATAACCGCAGCGCCCCCCCGCTTGACCTTGCATTTAGGGACAATTACTTATTCTCCTTTTGTGTCAGAGTGTCCGTTGATAGTATTATAATGTGCGGTGAAGGTCTAATGACTTCATTGTCTCTATAGCGACTAGGTGGAGGTCAGAGCCCGCCACACTGCCGCGCTCTGTAGTAGGAGGCACAGCGATCATTTTACCAAACCATTCACGGAGCTTTAACGGTACGAAAACAGTGAATATTAAATAAACCCAGTGACCGCATTTTCCAAGATTGAACTTCCTTCTGTTTGTATTTTCCCACTGTAACACACGATCGTGTGTGTGTGTGTGTGCTGCAGCGCAGGGTTGTCTTTGGTGGTCCACCACGTTGGTTTAGACTGGCCCGTTTTATTGACTATTAAACTGATTTCCATTAATGTTCTGCAGATACTTTAGGGTGGTCAAAGGGACACTTGTGGAGAGGTTCGGCGAAGCGCTGATTACTCACGCAGCCCGACCTCCTCCTCTCATCATTCCTATCTGAAAAATCTCGACTTCGCAGCTTCTGTTTCACGGACTGAGATATCTCAGAAGGGATTAGATTAATTACTGTGAAATACAGCGCTGACATTTGTGGTTTCCGGAATATGGATCTTACTGACTTTTATGATCCTGAGACTTTCTCTGGTCTAGAGCTCAGTGTGTTGGGTTTAGGAGTGAAAAGGATGGACAGTTGCGCGACGAAGCTCATTGGTGCTCGATGAGATTGTACCCGCAGCCTTTAGCAGCAGCGCTGATCACATCAGGGCTGAGCAGACCCAAGGCCCGGTGTAAGACGTCAGATATATGGATACGTATATGGATCCACGTAGACCCTCTTAGAGCTGCAGGAATTGACTGAAACTCCGGGGCGCTGTTAAGCTTCTCATCGCATAATGTGAAAAATACTCCAAATACGTTTAGATTTACTAAATCTGCAGGCAGCCGACCGTGGAGTTCTGCCCAATTTACCCCCGGTGTCTCTCGTTCTTTTGTGAATTGTGTGTGTTTAAGGTCACTCAAGGATAAGCTTTGTGATCAACCGTTATTAGTAGCCTGCTGAGGGCACATGTCGATGAGATTCCATCTTTAGCCCACTCCTTGTTCTGCTTCAGAGGGTCTTCTTTGTATATATTGAACTCCAGTCAGCCACCCATGAAACTGCCTTTTGCAGCCACCGGGAAGGAATATGAAAAAAGGTCTGTCACAAGTGATAATTCCTGCATTACACACTGATCCAGTGCTTCTCTTCCTTTGAGAACGTGCGTACTTTAACACAGGGAAATACTTGTCTTGATCTAATCTTCTGATGTGCGTGAAGACGTTTACTCTACCTCTTTTTTTTTTCTTTTCCATTCACATGCCTTGTTTTCATTTCTCCCATGGCTGCCTCTTAATTGCCCTTCTATAAAATCGCTTGTCATCGCCACGTTACTATTTATTAATTCCGCCTTGAGCTGCGAGCGTCACTCCGGAGGCTCACACGGAGGAGCCAATGAAACGCACCTCAGATTATGACCATGATAAATGATTAAAGTCTTTGAGGCGCTTGCTTTGGAAAGCACTAAAAGGGGGATGAAACCTTTTTTTCCCCCCCAAACATTCCTGCTGTCATGTTTTCTAGTTTTACTAAGATGACAATTCGCCAAAAGATGAAGCTGTGTTCATATAAACATTACAGACTGGATAATTACTCATTCTATAATCGCATTACGGTATTGTTATGATTGTTGTTTCTGATAAGGCCAGACGATGAGAAAAGGCCGGCGTGGCGACACGGGAGGCCAAAAATAATATCTTGCGTTCATACCGATTCTGTTTGTCCTCTCTAGACCGAGCAGAGTGAACAAAGCAGATCGGAATATTTTTCCAGAGCGGGAGAAACCCAAGATCTTTTAAACAGCGCCGCGAAAACAAAGAAGATTGCGCTTCAAAAGATGTAAGTATGATCTAATATCGAACTTTCCAGCCCCTCCAGTCAGAGAGGACGCTCAAGTATCTGGTCTCTTATCCTTTCGCCGTGCACAGAGCCAAACAAGCGAGTGTCCAGCAAGACGAGTTCGGCCAGAGAGCGGCTCTCACAAACCAAACAGAGGAGCGGAGAACCGGAGAGCCGAGTCCAAACAAGACTCGGCCCGGCTCTGAGCAGGAGGTCACCTGTGGAGCTTCCGCTGACGCCAGGGCTCAGGTGGAGGCTGCCGGAAACCCGGGGCTATCTCCGGAGGAGCGGGCCGAGGAGCCCGGGCCACCAGGCCCGGGAACCTCGTTGGACTCCTCCGAACACGGAGGCGAGCGCGGGACCGGCAAGAGGTGGAACGTGGGGGAAGACCCTAACCAGCAGAGGGCCAAGAGGACGTGCCTTGGAAGACCTCCAGCCTCGCCTGAGAGCTCCGCTACCGAGAGCTCCACGCAAACCTCCGAGCCCGGTTTCCTGACGCCCCTTCCTCCAGTGGAAGCCGAGACGGGGTCCAAGGCTTTCCCAGTGTCGGAGTGGAAGAAAACCACACTGGAAGTAGAGCTGCTTACTCTAGGGAAACAGGCCCAGAGACTCCCCCTCGCAAGCAATAACACGGCACAGACAAACCAAAACAGGCTGGCCACAAGTCTGAGGGGCCAATCTGTCAAGCCTGCATCCTCAGGCTCCTCTATTAGTTCCAGATCCACACTTGGAGAGAAGGGGAGTGAGAATGTGCCCAGAGCCTCCAGATTACGGCGAGTGAAGAGGTCCTGAGGAGGGGGGGGGGGTGATGATGCTCGACACCACGGACAACATCAGCCCCGCACCAACTACCAACGCCGCCGCGCCCTGGAAGGGGCATCCGTCGATCAATCGGCGGAGACGGGAGCAGCTGTGTGCGGCGGTCGGCGGCGGCGGCGCGCGCAGGAACAGTCGGAAAGCCTTTAAACGGGGCTTAGATGTGTTTTTGTGTCACAGATTGAGGACTTCAGACAGGCAGGAGCCGCGCAGTACGTCATGACTGCGAGTCTGAGATCCTGGCTCCTACGCGTCTGAAAACCGTCCAGTTTCCCCACCGACGCTCCGCCGTGATTGATTGCCGTTTCCAGATTTATTCCCCCCCCCCCCCCTCCTCCTCTCTCTCCTCCCCTCCTCCTTTTAAGAAATCGCTACCGCTGCCGCGACATTTTCGTTCACGCGCCGCTCGAAGCGCGAACCCGAGCTTCAAGGGGGACAGCGCTCCGCCGCCTTTATGTTGAACTTGGAGCGGATCCGCGCGCGTGCGAGCCGCGCTGAAACCCAAGTAGCGGTCTCATTTGGGAATGGCAGGATGTTCGGCTGTAGCTGCCGATGTGGCTCCGTGAGTCTGCAGGCAACCGAGGGCCCATTATCACTCACACTGGCTCATCCAAACGCCTGGATTCCCTTTTACTGGAAATCTTTCTTTTTTCCTTTTTGTGTGTGTGTGTTTTTACAAAATAAATGCCTTTTAACAGGAGAGAAAAAAAAAGAAGCCTCCTGCGTAAAACTCTTCAAACCGGCTAAATGTTTAGGAATCTGCCACCGTAAAATAAACTGCAGATGTCTCCGTGTTGTCCCGACGCTCGCTTCCACGGTGGAAGTCTGTCCAAAAAAACCGTGAGGTTAATAAACCGGCGGCGGTCCTGCTTTCGCTCAGGCCGCGCCGGCGGGCGTAACCCGAGATGACAAGATGACGCCAGCGCAGTTAAAAGTCAGACGAGGCGGATTTCGGCGCTGGTAATCTCGTGTTTTTTTTTTTTTTTTGCTTTAATCCCGTCCAACGGAAGAGAAGGAGAGAGGGAGTCCATAAAAGTCGTTTTCGGCTCCGGCGAAGGCTTCTCATGCCCGCATCGACCGCGGCTTAAACCAAAAACAACAAGGGCATCATTGTTTGAGGATCATGCGGAGCAAAGGTATTTTTGTCTCTCCGCGACGGGCCCTCGGAAAGGACAACGCAATTAGCTGTAAACACATTTAGAGCGAGACCTACGCCGGAGCGTTCGGCGCGCTTTCCCACGCCGGCTGCCTGAGAAACCGCCGCGCTTGCGCCGCCGCGTCACAGACAGACTCGTCACTCGCTCTCCAAAACAAAGACAACTTTAATTCTCTTTTCATACAAAATATTTAATAAATATGACTTTCAAAAATATATTGCCAGATCAACACATAATTCTCAAGTTCGTAACACAAAGTAAAAAAAAAAAAAAAAAAGGACAAAGTGTTGCCAAGATCTCAAAGGGTTAACAAGCGAGATAAAAACGTGTTTGTCTTTAAGAGCCTTTTTTTTTTTTCTCTCTTTTTGAAGAAATGTGCACAGAAACAAAGCAGATTCTTGCCGAGCGAGGCGGACTTTTCCATCGTATTCCACAGTGTTCCCGTTACCGTTCAAGTATTCGTGCTCCGGCTTGTGAATTTTGCTGACTAAAGCAGACCGGGACTGTGACGCGTCGTGTTGGCCTTTTTTTTTTTTTTCTTTTCTTCTTTTTTCTTTTCTGCGTGTTGACGGGTTAAAACTGAGGCTGCTGGAAGGTTTTTGTTCCCTTAATTTTAATCCATTAGTAGCAAGCAATATGTCTGCCACCATGTCTGTCCCTCACAGCAGCCACGGTCGTCGTGCTAACCTCGCTTGCCTTCGATCGAGCTCCTGGCAACAGATGAAATGTTAAATTGGGGTGTGGGGGGAAAAAAAAACAAAAAAAAAAACTTTCTTTCAGGCAAAAAAAAGTGCCCATCCTTTGTTTTGGTTGAAATTTAGCTTTTATAGAATGGTTCGGGGGGAGAAAACGGAAAGAAATGGTAGGCTTCCACAACTATCAAAACCTTCAAACTAGACAGAACATATAAATAAAAAGGAATGATATCTTAAGGCTCTTGATTATTAAGTTAATAAATCAAATATATACAATGATTAATAAAAAATGTACATATCTACATGTTCTAAATTGACAAATTCTTCATATTGGCAGCAACTGCTGACATTGAGCCCTCCCCTCCCCAAAATAAAAATAAATAATAAAGTTGATCTTTTTTTTTTCTTTTTTTTTTTCCTCTCCTCGTTTGACAGTTGCTCGAGTCTAAAGCTGAAAAGGCACTTTTCTCAAAACAGAAACTAGAAAGAATTCAAACATGCTACAGAAATTAGCTCTAGTGTTGAACGCGTCGGGGTGGGTTTTTTTGCTCGTTTTTGCCTTTATGGTCATACAACAGTTCCACCAGGAGCCCCTTCCATGTGTCCACTAACGTTAAAGAGAAAACTGAAATGCAGACAAGGACACTTTTGCAACTACAGTGAAATATATACCAGCGCCTTGTGTCTCCAGCCAACCAAAGCAACTGTCACTGCCAGTGTAAGCCAGCTTGTCAAAACTTAAATTAACACGGGGGAATATCTGAAAATACTGCGGGGTCACGACTGACACAACAGTTTACCGACTACGCGTGCCAAAGCTCCCCCGGCTCACCCACCGCCGGGGTGTGAAGGCATAGGGCTTGGTTGCACAGCAACGCAGCTGTCTGCTATACAATGTAGTCCATCCTGTTTATACTGTTTGCCGTCTCCAAGTCTCTGTTGTCCTGTTTATTAGTCCAATTGGGGTTTTTGGATGTGGAGTTGGGGTTGGAGATGGGCGTCTTCTCGTCCCTCTCCACCAGTGTGTATGCTGGCTGTTTGGCAAAGCGGCCCTTCTGTAGGTGCCTCTCCTTGTTGTCTTCATCCCCCTCGGGATGATTTGTCCTTATTTTGGCAATGATGGAGTTCTTGTTTTCGTAGTCTTTGATGGCCACCGTGAGGCCCACGGGCTTCTCTATAGGGTTCTTGATCTGGTTGAGCTGCTCCCGCACGTTGTTGGTGGTGTTGTCCTCGGAGCCCGCCGCCGCCGCCCCCGTTGTGGCTGCTCTGTTTCCGCCGGCGCCGCATGCACCACAGCAGGAAGAAGACCAGCACGAGGACCCAGACGCCGATGAAGACCGAGCTGAGGAGGGGCACAAGGTAGTCTGGGGGAGGGGGGGGGGGCAGAAGAGAGGGGCAGAAGAGAGGGCGAAAGGTCACGGCGCGCCGCAGGTGAGACCGCATCGCTGGCCGCGAAACACGCGGCAGGTTTTATTACAGAGCTGCGGGGAGGCCGCAACCCAACCTCCGAGGAGGGCGGAGGGGGGCCGTCCGCTGTCAGCACGTTGATGAATGGTGGACACATGCGGGGGTCTCGATCCGAGAACCAGCCAGACTTTTCTCTTATTTTACCGAATCCTCATTGGAATTCTCAGAATTGTGAAAAAATAAACAGCAACACTAAAACAGTTCTTTCGTTTTTTTTCCCCCCCTCTAATTCCAGTTTATTCTTCAACTTTCCCAACACGGGTATTTTCTCCAGTCATGAATATATTTGTCAGAGGGCCAGAATTTGACCGGACAGTCACCTCGGGGACCCTTAAATAACAGTGCAGCGAGTCTGTCCTCATTTTGGAATGTAGCCTAAATGGAGTCATAAATTGTGGGGATTACTGATAGTTAAAACTCCCAGTTGCTTTAATAGTGTGCAGCACGGGATAGTTTCTCTTTGATTCGCACAATTTTGGAACCCACTTCGCGGGCCGCACTGGACGGTTTGGCGGGCCGTGTCCGGCCCGCGGGCCGCCAGTTGATGCTCGCTGCTTTATTACATAGGTGCTGTAAAAGCACCGTCTTGTAAAGCACAAAAATTTGGCCAGCCTCGACAAGACCCAGCAAAGACGCCGCGTGACGGTGGCTGTAGACGGTCCAGCCCGCCATATGTGGGAGGTTAAGAATTCTTCACATGTGCGTGGTTTTTCACTGCCGTAGCGCCGTCTCATCAAAACGTCCGCAAAAGCGGAACGAGAATAAAACAGAGGGAAAGAAAAAAAGAAAAGAAAAAAAAAAACCTCCGCACACCCGTTTCTACACATGCAGGTTTGTACAAGTTGTAAGCTCAGAGCAGAGTTTTGGAAGTGACTCATACCAGTTCTGGGGCTTGGCATGCGCACCTCCGTGATGGCGTTGAGGATGGTGCTGTTCACGTTGCGCTTGCTGACCAG
This sequence comes from Lagocephalus sceleratus, assembly GCA_911728415.1. Taxonomy (NCBI): domain Eukaryota; kingdom Metazoa; phylum Chordata; class Actinopteri; order Tetraodontiformes; family Tetraodontidae; genus Lagocephalus; species Lagocephalus sceleratus. The sequence goes on from CAJVRN010000040.1 coordinate 2,104,769, forward strand.
GTCGAGCAGCCTGTCGGTGATGTCCTTGATGGGGCTCCTGTCCAGGTGGTGGTCCTCGGTGGACTGCGGGCGGCAAGAAAAGAGCGGGAATGCCTCGTGTTTAGGGTGGGAGGGGGAGGGGGGTGGAAGAGCGGCCGCCGAGGGGGCACTTACGATGCAGACGTGGATTTCGTTGGCGGCTGAGAAGGAGGGGTCGCAGGTTATGGACACGGAGTGCTCCAAGGAGAAATTCTTCACCACGTACAGACGCCTCAGCTGCTTGCACACGCCCTCCACGGTTGAGCCCTAGACGCAGGGAAGGAAAACATGGTAAACACACGGAGAGAGGGAACGGGAAAGCTGGAGAAGGGGGGGGGGGTGCTGGCAATAGAGCGCTCTCTGGACGGGAGCCACCGAGCGTCGATTAAAGACCACACACCGACTGTCACTAGCCGCCGTCACGCCTGTTGGGGAACTGGCGAGTGATGATGTCATGCGGTGGCGGCGTTCGGCACTAATCCATCTGATCCCGAAACTGATCCTCGGAGGGTTAGAGGGAACTGGCGTTGGGGAAAGTCTCACTCCGAGGAACCAAACTGGTTCTAGTCGGTAAACACCAACGATGGGAAAAAAAAAATAAATCCACACCGACGTGCAGCTATGAAGGGTTGGGAGGAGGGGCAGGCGGGCCGGATCGCTCGTGTTTGTTGGGGAGGGGCTGCGATTGACTCACCTGTGGCATGATCTCCTTGTTGAAGGTGAAGGTGATGTTGGCGCAGCTGTTGTCCTGGTAACAGGAGCCCGGGTGGCACTTGCTGGGGGGCGGGGGGAAGTTGGAGCACTGGCCGCAGCCCGGACACGGCTTCACGAAGAAGTGGCTCTCCCTGATGGGGACGCAGCTCTGACCCGACGGGCACCCGTCCCGGCCCTTGGCGCTCACGTCGCACAGCGTGGGGCCGCACCACATCTGGAGAGGGAGACGCGGTGGACCGGTCAGACCGGCTTCGGTGTCCCAACGACAAACCACCCCGAAACCCGCTCACCAACAGCCAAAGCAGTAAAACTAAATATCTGGAAGATTAACGGTTCGCCGTGCGCCGACTATCTAAGACGGTTACGCAATTTGAGTCGGCTGCGTGGGTTCGGATACCGCGCGGCCCGTAAAAGCACACGCATCTGCGCTCCCCGCGGAACACGTCAATACCCACGTGATGCGTCAGAGGAGCTCCAGCACGAGAGCTCGCACCCTTTCACCTCGAAACGGCCGACGGTTCGAGTGTGGGAGGTTTGCGAAGAGGCTCCCGCTTGTGCCATCACGCGTCCCAAAACAAAACACTCTCCTGAATCGACCCCGCCCTGGCCCCAACCCGACTTCGTTCCCACACCGGCTCCGAGCAAAACAACTATTTACAGCCTTGCAACGCCGGTAAGCCGTGACGTCGGGCTTTTCTGACGAACAGGGAGCGTAAAAGCTCGACCGAGAACATGTTTACCAACCTTTGTGCACACAACTTTCCCATTGGAACAGTGGCAAGTGTTACAGTCTTCGTCCCACTTGACTCCATCGAGGGCGACGTGTCCATTCACGGAGCAAGGTTTTCTCATCACTGTTGGGGGGGGGGGTGCACCCGTATTAGGTTTATTTATTTATTTAAAAAAAAAAAAATCAATTGCGTTTGTACTTTAATCGCTTAGAGGAGACCCCTACCTTCGTGACAGTGGGGGCCGGTCCTGTCTGGCGGACACAGGCAGCGGTATCCGTTAATCTCATCCACACAGGTGGAACCGAAGGCACATGGAGACGACTGACACTCATTTATATCTGTCACAGAAGGAAGAGGAGGGGGCAAGAGGTTAAGAAAAAAGGGCTCCCTTTTGAAGAAAGAGCGCAGCCAGACGGCACACAAATATTGAGTTAAGCAGCGAGCACACAAATCTAATTCCTACGCTAAATTCACTAAGGTCATGTGTCATTTAAACCGTACATACACATAGACAGCAGTTAATAAAGACACAAGCAAACATGCTTTGAATCAGCCCGGGAGTTCTCCCCTCAACCCGTTTTATTAAAAACAGCATCATTAGCAGGTATGCAGGAGCTACAGGCAGGACTTAGCAGAACAAAGGCTTTGCAATGGGAAAGAATGTGGCCATCTGAAAGCCTTTAAGAGGGAAAACAATCTGTGTAATCAGTGTCAGAGAGCATGGCTGATTAGCTGTTGGCCAGCTAAGCTGGTTTCCCCTTGGGGACATTAGCAGGGCCTGCTGGAGTGACACAGAAATGGCTCGGCCTGGCCTGCAGCCCGACGCAAAGATAATTGGCTGGCTAGACCCTCCATTTGGGGAGACCGCGACAGTGCGGGACCCGCTCCGACTTAAACAGGGATCAGGCACGAGAGGGAGGCGAGGTTAATACTCACTGATCCGACAGTCTGGGCCTGCAAAGCCCGGGGCGCACTCGCAGCGGTACCAGTTCTCCCCGTCCACGCAGGTTCCACTGTTATAACTGCAGGGAGGAAGGGGGGGGGGTCCACATCAATCACAATGTGTATGTTTTATACATGTACATACATCCCAAAATGTCAGCTGGAGATTCCTCGGCAGTAAAACACCCCCCCCCACCCCGAAAAAAAAAAACAAAACTCTGAGGTAATTAAGCCAATCAGACTCGTTCTTATTGTTTCCTAAAATAGGGCACTTGGGTTTTGAACGCGCTCCAGAGGAATGCGGTTAAATAAGGGTCGCACCGGCGAGCTCACGGAAGAGAGTTCGCTGACTGCATCCCAGGAATGACAGGGATGGGTGTATGCGTGCTTCTCGGCAGAGGCGCCGTGAGAGCGAGCCCGCAGGTGAGAAACTACAATGCTCGAGCAGCGCCCTGTTTACATCTGTCCAAAGCTACAGGAAATGTTTGGCTTCCACTTACCAAGGGTGGGGACTGCAGTCGTTGGTATCTGAGAAAAAAGAAAGAAGAGAAATAAACAAAAGCAGGGAAGGCGAGAGAGAGAGAGAGGAGAGAGAGAGAAAAAGAGCGTGTTTTGTTCCCCCCCTCGCTCCCTCGTCTGACTGTTCAGTGTACATGACAGCTGAGAGCACGTCTCGGCTTGCGTTCTCAGAGGCGTGTTGGACGGTTGAAGCTGGACTCCACCTAATTATGGAAGCTCATTACCCACAGCAATGATAGATAACACCCAGTCCTTCATGTAAGCCTCTGTTTTAAGTACTCAGTAGCAGCAGAGATTATGTGTCACATTTGAGTTGGACATTTTTTTTTTACTGACTTTAACGGCATTTCCTTTCAAAACTTCAATTATTGAAAACTATGGACCCACATATGCTACATTAGGTCAAAGGTGCATTTGATGTGTACAGAATGCACGTGAAAATCTGTAAATGTATTTAAAAATGCAGCCTACAGTTGAGTATGTTGAGAAATTGCTTTGCTAGAATGCAAAGCAGTCGTCTGAACTTATAGCTGTAATTCAACTATGGCTGTTGGCTGCAGCAGCAGCAAACAGCTGAGCTGGCTCCCCCCTCCTCACTGGCTCCAACCACCCTCACCTCATCAGTCACATTTAAGCCCCCACCACCGATCCTTCCCCTGAAAAAGTTGGGGAATTTCTGTGTTCGCAGGACGTGCAACAGGGGGAAAGGAATATGGGGGAGAGCTGCAGAACACGGCGAAATGTCACTGTTTGGACAGGAATGCAACAAAGAGAGGAGAGAGGGGTGTGCTGGACAAGACGGAGGGGAGGGGGGGGGGGAAACATCTGTCTCCACTTTCCTGAGCCCACTTCTGCCTCCTCCTCCTCCTCCTCATTCTCCTCATCCCATGGCCGACAACAGCCAGGGGGAAAAAATAGATTTAAGAGAGGATGGGAAATTCTGATTTGATCAGATGCAGGGCTTCACCTCTGGACAAGGTAGCTGGACGTGTATCATCACGCAAAGGCCGTAAATGTGCTTCGGCTAGGCTGCTCGGCCTATTTGCACAGCAGCGCAGCTTACGCGATGCATTTAAGAACCTGCAACTTTGCATGATACATTTCTATAAGGTCACGACTAACTGCACGTCAGCCTTTGTTTAAGCAAACATGCAGATGTACTTGTAGTCCTGATAAGCAACGGTAGCATTTAGGGCTTTTAATGATAGAGTGGGACTCTTAATCATGCCGTTTTCTACTGGGTGACTTTTGCTTTAAATCAAAGTCATTTTTCAAAGTGACATTTTTATTATACACCAGCATGGGATTTTTACGACTCTACCTTCAGGGAACACTTACTCTGGGTGCAGGTGGGACCCTCCCAGCCTTCTTTACAGACGCAGGTGAACGACTCCCCCGTCACCACACAGGTTCCCCCGTTTTCACACGGGTTTGGAAGACAGCTTGAATTTTTGGCTGAGAGAGATAAGGGGGGGGGTGGGGGGTGGTTATCATCATTTGGGCACAAACATCTGAGGTTTATCAATGGAGCAGCAATCACAGACATTAAAAAGTCACAGGAGACTTCAGCTGATCTGGCTTTGATTTTTTTTTTTTTTTTCCTTTTTTCTTAAGCGGGTTTCCGTCTTTGTCCCGCGGAATCCACATTCCAGCGCTCAGAGCAGCACTGTCAGTGCAATCAGGGACTTTAGGCAGATATCTGTCAGCACTCCCAGGAGAGGGAGAAATGGGCACGCAGGGAGATGGGGAAGGGCGGGAGCGCTGACAGCATGAGGGGAGGAAAAACTGTTTGTGGACCTTGTGGATCAGACGGCTGTAATTATTATTCGAGACAAGACAGGGCTCTCCCACAAAGCAATCTACTGTGTGTAGATGTAAAACATTAAGCCAAAACCGCAGCGCCGGTGACTCACCGATGTTACAGGTTGTACCCTCCCACCCCGGAGAGCACTTGCACTGGAACGTGTCGCCCTCGTCGTAGCAGGTGCCGCCGTTGTTGCACGTGGCCTCGTCGCACTGGCTCTCCCCTGGAAGAGCGTTCGGAAAAGTTAAGGCGGGCCTCCCAGCTTGGGGTTCGGCAACACAAAACAACGTATAGGCCAGGTAATTGCATACAGCCACCAGCGCATACCATGAGCTTGCACAGACAGACTAGATGGGTGTGGAGGAAACAAGGAGGGTGCTCTTACGGGAGTGGCACGTCTTTCCCTTCCAGCCATTCTTGCACTCGCAGAAGAAATCCGTCACCAGGTCTCTACACGTCCCTCCGTTATAGCAGGGGTTGGCGCTGCAGTCGTCGATGTCTGGCGGAGACATTCGGCGTGTGATTGATTGTGTGCGGCGCATGTGCGCGCGCGCACCGCGGGCCTGTTTATAAAACAGGGATCTGAGAGCCGCGGGCTCGCTCTCGGGCCACGAGGCGCGACTTACTGATCTCGCAGTGGTCGCCCTCCCAGCCGTCGGCGCAGATGCACTGGTACACGCTGACCTTGTCGATGCAGGTGCCGCCGTTGTGGCACGGGTTGCTCTCGCAGTCGTTGATGTCTGAAACGGGAGGGGACCAGAGAGTGATTTCTGCGAGGGGCGCGGTTTTGGGGTGGGGGGGGGGAGGGAGGGGGCGGAGCGCTTACTCTCGTGGCAGTACGTGCCCCTGAAGCCCTCCTGGCACTCGCAGGTGAACTGGCCCCCCGCCTGGCTCCGGCAGCGGCCGTGGGGTCCGCACACGTTGGACGAGATGTAGCGCTCGCCCCCCGGGGTGCTGTTGGACGCCACGGCGACGGTGCAGCTGTCGATCACTGCGGGGAGGGCGGGAGAGAGAGAGAGAGAGAGGGCCGTCGGACAGAGCGGCGGAGCGTGTTGGAACAGGCTTCAGTAGCGGGTTTACCGCCTCGGGTTCGACTTAAACGTATGCAAAAAAAAAAAAAGAGAAAAAAAGTCTCTCCAATAAGAAACAGAGATGTATCGCATAAAACAGAATGATAGCAGAAACAGCAATAAGCTGTTCTGCTTTCATAAGCAATACCGAGTGATCCTTTTCCCTCTGCACTCAAATCCTTCCCCCTGTCTGATCAGGTTAGGGGAGATGGTATGTGCTCCCCCGTAATCACTTAATTCTTGCCAAGAGCACAGAGAATCTCACCGTCTGGTATCTGACTCCGTGGTTGGTCCGCTCACTCAATTACACACACACGCATGCACACACACACTGAAAGTGCATATTCATTGAGGGGGAAAAGAGAAGGTAGCCCACCAAGTCATTACTGAGAACACACACAGCGGTGCGACGCCTCTGCCAGATTTTTCAGGGAACTCAGGAGGGGAGAATCACTGGAAAAGCTTCTCTGAGTAGATGGAGGTGGGGGTGGTGGGCTGAGGGGGGGTGCACTCAAAAGATGTGTGCACCCTGGCCAAGAAACCTCCGTGCGCTAAATTAAATATGGGCCCTGCCCCTCGTGGGGGAATGCAGATCGATTTACAGAAAAGCTTCTGCAGACACAGAAAGATGAATGCTTGTGTTCATTGTGTGTGTGTGTGTGTGTGTGTGTCATGGGGGGGGGTCTTACCTTTGCATGTGGTGGTGCGACAGTGGTCTTTGAGGTGGGAGCAGTTTTTACCCTCGTAGTCCTCCGGGCAAGAGCAGTAGTAGTCTGTGGCCAGGTTGTAGCACGACGCTCCGTTTTGACAAGGGTTGGGGGAGCAGTAATCGATGTCCAGCTGAGACAGAAAACAGGTAGAAAGGAGGGGGGGGGGGGTGGTGAACATGATGGTTGACATACTTTCTGCTACATTAAATAGAGCAAAAACCCGCAGCATCCTCCCTGCTGCCTCTGCCAGGAAACAGCACACGCACTTGGTGAAAAAAAAAAAAGGGGGGCAAGGCTGAGACACGGGAGCCGTCCTCCAAGTCTGGGCTTCAGCACGGAGGAATGTATACCGCCGTAGCCAGGAGCAGCTTCAACAGAGCTCTCCATTAAAAAAAAAAAAAAAAGAAATAGGATGACTGTGGAACAACAGCCATTTAAGAGGGTGGAGCAGGAAAGTTTGACAATGAAGCCAACGATGCAGAGTGGGGGGGGGGGTGAACCCCGTCTCACCTGACACAGATTCCCCGAAAAGCCGGTCATGCAGAGGCACTGGAAGCCGTTGACCTCGTCCTGGCAGCGGCCGCCGTTCAGGCACGGCGAGCTGGAGCACTCGTCCACGTCCTTCTCGCAGTGGTCGCCGGAGAAGCCGGGCGGGCACACGCAGCGGTAGTCGTTCACCAGGTCCTGAAAGAGAGGAGCCAGCGCTGACGTCACGCCCGTGCAATCAGGCGCTTCCAGAGGGAGGGGCCCGAACAATAACTGTCAACCGAAGAGCTGAGAGGGTGGGAGGGGGGAGGGAGTGGGGGGGGGCAAGGTTAAAAGAACATTATCGTAGCTCCGCAATTATTTCAACACATTTTCCTGGCATGCGCTCGGGACAATTATGTTTATTGTAATTTAATCTAGTGCGGTCGGGATACTTCGTGTCCCTCCCTTAGAAACCCCACTGAACCCACTCCCCCCAGATTTGGTTTCGCGAAGGAATTCCGCAACACTTCTGTCGGGTTTGGGCCCAACGGCTCCGAGAAGCTATTTATACATGGCCGCCGCGAAACGCCTCCCCGCTTGGAGACGGCGCAACAAACAAAGAGCAGCGAGAGCAGACGCAACGGGCACGTACCTTACACGTCCCCCCATTCTGGCACTGGTCCTTGCAGTCGTTTATATCTGCACAAAAGAGGGAGGGGGGGGATAACGTAACAGAGATTAATCCGGAACAGCCTGACTAAACAGTGCTTCTTTAAAAACAAGCCCCCGCTTTATGTTAGGGGCCTTTAAAAACACTCTGGGGGGGGCAGAGTTGGCCAACGTGGCTGCAGGATCGGCGCAGCACAGGAGAACTGCGCAGCCCCGCCTGCTGCCAAGTGAAACTAGTACTGGGATTGCGCTGAGCCGCTTCTAAATCACCGCAGCTGTGGCCACACACACACACACAGGACTCATAACGACGCTGCGGATTCAATTAGGCTGCAGGAAAATGCTGCACTTGTCCAAATCTCTGATTTGGGGTGGGGGGTCTTTAGGGCACGTAACCCTGGATTCAGGGAGCTTTAAAAACATAAAGGGTTAAAAGGGTCCTCGGCTCACCGACGTCGCAGTTCTGACCCGTCCAGCCTGGGACGCACTCGCAGAAGTATCCTCCAATCAGGTTGCGGCAGGAGTTGGCATTGACGCATGGCTTTCTTTCGCATTCGTTGGCATCTGGAAGGGGGGTGTTAGTGGTGTCTGGTCTGAGGCGACGGGTGTGAAGTGCTGCAGCGAGTCTCACCGATGAGGCATGTTTTCCCCATCCACTGGGAGGGGCAGTGACACTTGTACCCGTTGACCAGGTCCTGGCAGGTGCCCCCGTGGTTGCAGGGGTTCGGGGAGCAGTCGTCAATATCTGCACGGAAGGGATCCCGGTTATTCCGATCGTTCCCAAAAAAGAAAAGGGCGCGAGCGGCTCGGGCGCGCGCTCTTACTGATGGTGCAGGAGGGGCCACTCCAGCCTGCCGCACACTGACACTCGTAGCCCTGGCTGGTCTCCGAGCAGCTGCCTCCGTTGGAGCAGGGGCTGGACAGGCAGGCGTGCTCCGCTGGGGGGGGGCAAAGCACGGATTCAATAGCGGCAACGGACGGGAAAACCGCTGCGAAAACGCGACTACTCTTCCTCGATCATTTGTTACGTCACTGTGACACAGCTGATGAGTTTACAGAGGCGTGGGGCGGGGCGGGGGCTTACTCTCACACACATCACCATCCCCTTATGCCCCCCTTTCTCCTCGGGAAAAAAAAAAAAAAATCCCGCTCAAAATCCCCCCTATCTCTCTCTCTCATTATCCACCCGGCAGACCACACCGCCAGGAAATCATCTTTCATGCTAAGTTGACCTGACCAATGCAGCGTGACTTCCCTCTGACGCCCCGCCATTCTTCTGCCGAGGCGCGGCGCAAGATGAGAGGCTGCCGGGGATTGGGCGGGTGGGGGGGGCAGGAAAGGGAAGGCACCCACCCGTCCTTTATAGACCAGTCAAGGATGAGGGAATCATCAGAAATTAATGATTCACTTTAGGAGCAACTGGACGTGATCTGTGGTATGCAGCGATGGGGGGGCGGCTGCACCCCGAGTCCTCTGTGCTACGGTCGCCTAACCCCCCCCGGGTCTGAAGGACCTCCCGTCACGGAGGGCACGGTTCCCTGACATCTCTGCAGTTAAGCTGTCAGCGCTCAGCGAGGCTCAAGTTTAATGAGGAAAAAAAAAAAAAAAAAAAACATCTTCTCCCTTCTGCTCGCAGCAGCCGGACCCCCCCCCCACCTCGCCCGTCTGCCCAAGACCCTGAGGACGCGCCGCTGAAGATCAAACTGCTGGATTACCTGACGGGGGTGGAGGAGGAGGGGGGAGTTTACTCGTGCTGGAGTGGAAACAGATTACCGGCGTGTTCCCGCCTCCTCCCATTACACACTCAGGCGACCTTTGACCTTCTCGTTTCTGTAAACTCAGCGAGACCCAAACTTTAACCTGCTGCTCTACAAATTGAATCATTTTGGTTCTGCAGCTGGCAAGGAGAAGGCTACCTGGCCATAACCCCCCCCCAAACATGCCCCGAGGCTGCAGCTAAACTGGGTCCACATCGTAGCTGCTCGTGGATCCGCGATCCGGAATCGTGGAGTTTGATTTCATACTCTTCGGCTCCATTCAACAATTAGGATGTGGGTCCAGATCCAGAACAGATTTAATCTCTTCAAATTTCCACGTATAAATACCTCCTATAGTTTTAAAAAAAAATGATTTAAAAAAGCTGCAGGGAACAAAACTCCCCAGTCGCGTTCCTGGCGGTCGAGCGTTCCGACGCGGTTTGGGACAAACAGTAAATAGCTTAGCGCGAAACCCGAAATCAGAACGCTCCGGAGCTATCGCGCTGAGGATCTCTGGCACTCACCCCTCTCGCACTTGGCGCCCGAGTAGCCCTCAGCGCAGCTGCACTGGTACTTGTCAGGTCCCGTGTTGATGCACGTCCCTCCGTTCAGGCACGGCTGGTGCGTGCCGCAGTAGTTCAGATCTGTGGGGGGGGCGGCGCACACAGCTTTAGTCCGCTTGCTCGCAAACGCGGGCGCGAGCGGCGAGGACGAGGGGGGGGTCGGGGGAGGTGGGTGATTAACCTTTATCGCAAAGGTGGCCGCCCCAGTTGGTGTCGCACAGGCACTGCCAGGGCTCCACGCAGGTGCCGTGCACGCAGCCGGGGTGGGGGATGCACTTGTCACAGTACTGGCCCTGCCAGCCATACAAACAACTGTAAGACACAGAGAGCCACCACAAAGTCATCAGGGGCGCAGCAGGAAGAGCATTCAACAACAGTCAAGACGAGGCATCGCACGTGTGTGTGTGTGTGTGTGTGGGGGGGGGGGTGATAAGCCCCGCCTGGTCTGGAAAACGCTAATATCTTAATCTGCTGTTTATTCCGAATTCCTGGGAATAATCGGATCTTAACGAGCGACGCAAGCGAAAACAAAAGAGGCCGTTCTCCTCCCCCGTTACAACCGGGCAGGGTGTGAGGAGCCTTAAAGGGCTGCCGATTCGTCTCCGATACTCGCGGGTTTATGTAAGAGTGGGGGGGTTTAAAGGCGCGTTGAAGCGTTTGGGGAGTCTAAGGCGGGAGGCTCCCGGGACGCTGGCACCAGACGGACGCCCCCGTAGACAGCACCGGGCCTGTGGTTTGGGCCGCCGCGCCCTTAGAGCGAGAGGGTTCCTCTCTGATGTCCCGACGCCGCACGTTCCTGGTTCCCATGTGTCGGGAGGGGTGGGGGGGGCAGGTGCCCGAGGGTGGAGGGAAGGTGGGGAGGGGCGGGGGGGTTTGGGCCCTGATCGGCCACCAAAGCATCCAGGTCCGCAATTACGCTGACGACAGCGACCGTAATTAAGATTAGGATCCAGCCTGGCTGACAGATCCACCTCGTAGGAGTGACGAGGTCTGCGGTTCCAGAGATGCAGTGACCCTGGGAGGTGTGTGTGCGTGTGTGTGTGTGTGGGGGGGGGGGCAGATTAGCCTCGAGACACAATACAGTAAAAACTAATGCGGTAGTTAAGCAAATGTCAGTGTGTGATTAAAAGAGGCTATTTTTAAAAGTGTGTTAATCCTCTCCTCACACCCCCCCCCCCCAAAATCATTCAGAGGCATCACGCCGCTGAATTACCAGGGAATACGACGCCGCATTGTGTGATTGCGACGGAGCTTTGAACAGTGGAGAGTCCGCTTTATCTGTTTTTCCTAGAGCATTTCTGTCTCTGTCATTTCTCCCCGATGAGGTTTATTAATTCCGTTAGTTACATCTGGGAAAAAAAAAAAAAAACTCAAAGAAAGAGTCAAACCCAGATCTGGAAACGGGGCCGCACCTTTAAAAGACGAAAGCAACGGGATCTTTTGTTCCGCCAGTGGCCACACAAGCGCTTACAAGTAACCCGATGATGTCAAAACCTTGGGAAAAATAACAAAGCTGCAGCACGGAATGAACAAACGCGAGCGTCCCTGCGCTTGATTTACGGCCAAATCAGACAACTAAGAAAGCAACCGGAGCTGTGGGAAGAGTCGGGCCTGCTCCGGGATGGGCGAGCGAGACGGAGGAGGAGTGGTGCACGCAACCCTCGCTTCTGATATCCATCTGCTCCCAGATTTTCCCCGGGCGGTGCGGATGAGGAGCATTAGGAGGCAGTTAGTTATGCAAACAGGGCGACTGGGGAAGATGGTGGTGGTGGTGGTGGTGGTGGGGGGGGTGTTCCTGCGGATGTTCCGCGCGACCCGACTTGAGGATGCGTTCACGGAACGTTCTGGAACGCCGCGGCCCGAGCCCCAGACATTATCCGCTTCTTCTGGCAGTGAAACGGGGCGGACGAGCGGCCCGGTGTCGCTCGACGCAGGAAGGCCGACGATCGCGGAAGGCGTCGATCCCCAACGGCGGCGGGGGGGGCGGCTCCGGGAACTTACTTGCATCCTCCGGGCTCCTTACAGGATCCGTGCTCAGTGCTGCAGCCTTGTCGACATATAGCTATAAGAGGAGGGAGAGAAATGACTGCCTGGTGACTGCGTTCAAACTTAGCTCCATTTTTATTTTAGCACATTTTAATTAAAGCAGTAAATCTAATATAATTACTGTCCTCCATAACATTTCATTATGTGAGAACAAACACGGCTGTCTGCAGCAATCAATCTTGCGCTGCCGTTGAACAGTGGAATATTTGAGGGAGCCAGTGGCGCTCGGACTGATTTTCTGGAGGGTGGGGGGGGGTGAAGGTTTATTCCCAATCACACAGACGCTGAAAAGCTCGATTTGAATGGAAACGGAAGAGGAAAATGATGCGAGGGTGCGGGAACAAAGCCCTGCATTCACTGGGATCACACAGCAGACAGTGTATCAGCGTGAATCACACATTACAGCGAGGCCGCCGGCCTCAGAGGGCCCGTTCATCGGCGGGAGCGCTAATCAGGCCGTCTGGAGCCGCCGCTGCTGCCGCCGCCGCCACCGTCCGGCCCCCCCGCTCACCTGTGTTGCAGTCCGGCTCGGACCAGCCTTCCAGACACGTCTTGTTCCCGTTGTAGTCGCAGGTGTAGTGGCCGAAGAACTCGTCCCTGGGCCGGCAGAACTTGTTGCAGCCGAAGCCGTAGTAGTGCTCGTCGCAGTTGACCCGGATCTGGTACTCGAACTGAGCCACGGGCCCGTTGTGGGTCAGCTTCTGCCAGTGGGGGCTGGGGTTGATCATTCCGGAATGGGTGGCTCTCTCTATCACCCTCCCATCTGCGCCTAAAAAAAGAAAAGAAATGGAGCAACGGAGACACCGTGAACAAGAATGAACGCTGCAGGTTAAACGTAATTAAAGCAGACGGGAGGACGGGAGGGAAAGGAAAGGAAAAGGCTGCGTAATGAGCACCGTTAGTCCCCCCCCCCACACACACACACACACACCCCCCGCCCCACCCGGCTCGGTTTCTGACTCTCAGGTTTACAGCTTGAGGATATTACTGGTTTCAGATGCTGCCCTTCGCATCTGCTCGAGTGAGGACAGAACCGCAGCCACCATAAATTACAGCACGGGAACCTCGATGCCACAGGCGGCGCTGGGAAGCCCGCCAGTGTCCCATCAGCGCTTTGCAAAAAATAAGAAGAAAAAAAAAACAAAAAAAAACGCATTCTTGCACTACCAGAGGTTGAAATATGTCCTCAGCAGAACTCCTCCAGACAGCCAACTCTAGCGTCTGTGTGGCTCGTCCTGTGTTGTGATTGCGCAACAGTCCGGGGGAGGGGGGGTGCTCGTTCCCAGGGTGACGTCCCACTCCCCCCCCGAACCGTCTCACCTAAATCATCTACCTGGGAGAGAACGAAAAAAAAAAAAGGGCCATGGCTGCTATCAGGAGGTGGACGACCGCTGGGTGAATCCCCTCTCTCGTGCGTTGTGACGCAACGTCGTTTATTTACTGCGATGCACGCGCGTACGTGTAAGGGAGGAGTGGGGGGGGGGGCGCTCAGATCGCGGTGCCCGGTCACATTTCGCAGCTGTCTGGAATCCAGAGCTCAACGGTGCGGCATTTCTCCGCTGTCTGCTGACCCGCGCTGTCGGGAGTAGCGCGTCCGTGCGACCTGCTGCCCGGCTCGGGGCTCGGCATAAATCACACGCGCTCTCCAAAGCTCGGAGGGAGGTACCACCGCGGTCCCAAAGACCCTCGGCACACAGGGGAGAGGGAGGGGGGGGGGCCCTTTGAACTGGGGGGCGGAGGATTCTCCGCACGCCTGAGCTCGCAGTGGACTGGAAAAAAGAATCAAGACTAAAAATGACACTGGGAGGGAAGCGGGCGGCGTGATATCGGGGCACGGTCGCAGCAGATGAGGCAATCGGGGCCGGGAGCCGGGCCGGAGCAGCTCAGGGGGGGCTTAGCCGGCATTGACGGTGTTCATTCAGGGGGCTTTTCACACCGCTGTCCTAATAGTTCTCTGGGGAGCGGCAAATACAGCAGAAAAGACAGAAACCCCGGTGACCTCCGTCGGACCTGCGCAAACAAGCGCGGCGCAAGGCCCTCCCATCGGCCGAGGGGTTGGGGGGAGGGGGGGGCAGCGCTGCCATCTGGGATTCCCGTTCGGATCCATCTCTGCTCCAGGCCCGGGTGAGCTGGGTTTAATGGGACTCTGAACACAGAACACCGTCGCAGGAGGCCGGATGCCTCCCTCCGTGCACCGCTCCCCTACGTTTCCTTCTGTGCCCCCCCCCATCCCGTCTCGCGGGTACCTGTCAACACGCTCTCCCAAGACAGGACGCACACCCAGAGGGCCGCGCTAAAGAGGGCAGGGAGTGCAGGGAGAATAAACTTCCTTTTGTGACCTTCGACGGCACGACTCCTCCCAGACGGGGGCGGATGGGGGTCGGGGGGGTCGGAGGGAAAAGAGCGAGATGGAGTTGCCAGACGTGGACGAATACTCACCGCTGGTTTCGTTGTTGGAGTCCATGGCTTCCACTATCAAAGTGTAGGATCTCTGAAGAGGAGAGGACAGAGATAAAGAGGAGAAGAAAGGGAGGTTAGCCAAGATGGGGACCGTCATCAGGCACCGTATCAGAGAAACATCATCAAACCTCCATATTCCACAATCCAGCCATAAACATTTCGTACTCTGCAGAACCAAAGAAGGCTTATTTTCATTTGCGACTGTTTAGGCTAACCTCGAACACATTCCCAGATGTTTCTGCTTTAACGAATATCACATTGAGCATAGTTTCCCTTCCAAACATTTGTTTTTAGGCGTTAAACAGACAAAAAAAAAAAAAAAAAGGAAAAAAAAGAAAAAGATTTCCCATGACCTCACTAGCCCTGCCAATGTTTGGCGTCCCTCTTTGGTCGGGCTCTTTCGCAGCTACGCGCGCTTCTACCTGTTAACGCGCTTGTGTGGCCTTCGGAGGGCTCTGTGGTGGCAGCGGTTTCCACGGTTACCCCTCCAACAGTGCAACCAGACAGCTTTGAATAATGAGTTGGGTCGTGTTCGGGAGTAAACTTTTAAAAGAGAGAGAGGGAGAGAGGGAGGAAAAATAGGGCGCAGGAGCGATACGGAGGGTAGGGCGCTTCGACTGTATCTTGGTCTCAAACGCTTTTTTCCACATGTTTCAACAGCGTGGCGAGAAGTCAGCAGACGCTTTCCAGCGTCGGGAGAGAGCACAAAGTCGGTTCTGTTGTGCCGAGTAGGATTTCATATGAAATTTATAAACCCCTGGTGCCACCAGGAATGCTGCGAAGAAAAAAACAGAAAAAAAAACAACAACCCGAGAAACAAACGGAGAACACTTAAAAGGGACTCCTCTCTCCTCGGTCAAGTGGCGGCAAAAGGCGCGCATGCGACGGATGGCGAGGGGGACAGGGGAGACGAGGGCCCGTCTACATTTCGCCCTCCAACACCAAAAAACAAAACAAAACAAAAAAAAAACGCTTTGTCCAATTCGGGCTCTGCCGTGCTCACACCAATATCAGCTTACACGCTCACACAGTCATGAGGGAGCGAACAATGTAGCTGCGAGCGCCGCAGACTCACAGGGAAAGTATGCGACTGTGAGAAAGCGCAACGCGCTCGCGGCGCCGCCGCGTCCATTAAAGCGCCTCCTTGTTGCGTTCATGGAGATGGTGGTGGGGGTGGGGGGGTCTCGACGACGGCCGGGATCGTCGGACCCGTACGGAGGGGAAGACCCCCCCTTCCTTGAAAACAGAGGGATGGATCCCGGTTTTCCGAGGCTTCGCCTCCTCTGCCCGTTCCCAAAACCGCTCCCCTATTCCCGGGGGGTGTTGTTCCTGGGAATAGGGGAGCGGCCGCTGGTTTGGAATCACGGAGGGGGGGGCGTCCTCCGCGGTGTGTTTTGACTTGAAGTGGCTGCGACCGCTCGACGCTGAACTGGAGTCGATGACTCAGCAGAAACGCGATCCCTGATCGACTGCAACGTTTGCACCAACACGAAGAGCAAAAATCCGCGCGGGGACTTCGGGGTGGCTCCGTGCGCGTTCCACCATTCCAATGCCTGCGCTCCCAGATATGCAATTTTTTTTTTTGGGAAGGGGGGGTGAGAAAGGCACATGATAGTCAGACAAAACACACCCTGGAAGCATGACACAGTTTTCATTCACATGAGGAACTCGGAGGCAGCGTCACCCCTCAGACGTCAGCCTTCGGCTCCACCAAATTTTTACATTAGTCACCATTGCGACATTAAGTTCATGTGGTTTTGACTAATGCGAGCCACAAATACGACCGAAACAAATACGCAGCCTCGCGTCGGAACTTCTGCCGCAAACTCCGATTGACCCCCCCCCACCCCCGGGAACACGCGAGCACGTTTTTTGAACTCATCATCCTCCCGCTGGCAGCGGCGATAAGGCGGAACGGCGGGCGCCTGCCAAGCGCAACAAGCGCGGAACCCGGTTCACCTGCGACGCAAACCCAAGCCCGGGGTCGAGGAGGACGAATCGGGCGGGCTCGGGAGAGAGGGGACGATTCCCACAACGAGCGAAAAAAGAGGGGGGGGCACCAAATTGCCCCGAATCGAGGTCGAGAGCCAGGAATCAACTGGAGCCTGACACCCCCCCCCCAGTTACCACTCACCCGCTAATCATAACATCTCGGGCAGACGCTCTCAGACAGAACTTTTATTATCCCACAAACAATGCCACGCCGGCTCCGTCGGAGCGGCGTTCCGCTCCAGACGGAGTTAACTGCTTCCAGAGAGGGAGATACCGCCTGACTCCTGCTTGACCGACACTCCATAACTCCCAGCCTGTTATCAGGTACGAGCCGCCCGCCGCTGCCAGGTTCACTTTTCCCAGGCCTGCAGCTGACTCACAACTTCTTTTTGAAGTAAATGAAGTCACACACGCACGCACACAAACACAAACACACACACACACACACACACACTTCCCAGGGCAGTAAGTGTGGCCATATGTCTCCTTATCTTTCCTGGCCAAGCAGACGATGTCCAAAAGACAAAGCAACACAAGCGGGGAAGATCGTTCCAGTTCGAAACGCAACGACTTGCCAAGGAACACTGCTGAATCCTTTAGTAGGGGAATTTTCCCAACACACACTCACACGCAGACACACACACACACACACACACACACACACAGGCAGAGAGCTCATGCTTCGGCTGGAAATGGACCCACTGCTGTACCATTACAAGGTAATCTAACTAAAGAAAAAGAAATGTCTCCTGGAATAACAGAACAAAGCAGCCAAAGGTCCAAGTGAAGGCAGGGCCCGGCAGATTAAACCGGCCCGCACAGAGGAAATGTCAACAATCCCGTCTGAGGGATGTTGACCTTCCGTATCGGTTTTCCCCGAGTCGATCGCTTCAACAGTATCAAGCCCAGATCTAACCAATCGGCAGGGCTACTAAGTCACACACCCCATTACGCCGCATACACTTGCCGATGAACCCCTCCCCCCTCCCCTCTGCCACGCCAAGTGGGCTCCTTCCAAGGGGGGTGGTGAGGGGGGCAAACCTGGTCCTCAGGACACGGCAGGGACGGCCTGCCAGATAAAACGAGATGTGGCAAAACAGATTTTGGATCCCTCGCAGAGCAAACAAACTGAAGTCAGAGCAGGGATTAAAACCAAGCGTGGAAGTAAACACCGACTCTCTCTCACAAGGGTCGTTTACCATAAAAGGGAAATAAAGCGGGGGGGGGGGTGGTAAATGTAATTTCCACGTGTGTCATGCCACCATACCGTCTGGAACGACGCTGATAAGCACATAAACCATTACGCAACACCACGCTTGCACAAGAACGGCGAGAAAGTCCTTAAGCTTCAGCGTACGACCGCGTGAGTCAAAGGGTGGGGGGGGCGGGGAAGGGACAGCTCTCTTTTCCGCTTTTCACTCGAGTAATTTGCACTTAAACGCCACATCAGAGCAGACTAAATAAAACAAACATGTCATTACTGCCGCGGCAGAGCTTGGCCTCCAGGCTGAACCGCCTACCCCCCTCCACCCCAACCCCACCCCGGCTCACCTGATCCCAGCTCTCAGACGAAGATGGTCAACAAGTGAGTCACGGTGGCCCTAACGTGAGGCTGGCCCAGAGAGTGAGGGGGGGTGATGTTATCCAATACGAGCGTAATTAAATCTGATATGAAAATCAGGATGCCTGATCGACGAGATTTGAAATTGGGGGGGGGGCGCTGCCTCTCAGGTCCAACGCAAACTCAACTCGTCCAAAAAAATAACAAAAAAACCCCAAAAGCCCCCCCCTTCTTTCCTTCTGCTCCGACACTGGGAAAATATGCTGAGATGGCCACGGGGGCAAGGTCAGCGTCTGCCTGCGAGCCGACTTCATCACTGCTGAGTCTACTACAACTGCTTCCTGTTGCTTGGCCCGCGCTGGCATTACAGCTGCGCGGCCCCCATTATGCTCCGTAATCCTCGCCGCAGTCACAGAGGGCACGCCATTGTCCCCGCTTGATACACTGTGAAGGCCCCCACTCCTGTGTGGAATTAAAAAAAAAAAAAAAACACGGAGCAGACATTATCGACCCGGCCGGGGCTTCGGAGTGGGCCGTGGCGTTTAAATGGTGGCGGCGGCGGTGGCGGGGGGGGGGGTTTGGCTCCGACCCTACCTGCTCCGGCCTCATTAAGCGCGGCGGTTTACCGTGGGTGGCAAGGTTAAAGCCATGAAATGCCTGGGGCCCAACCGAGCGTGGCTTAAACAAAAGCCCTTGGCCCGGACAAGAGGCCAAATTCATGCGGCCCACAAGCAAGGCCGAGTGTGTGCACGTAGGGGGGGGGGTGAGCGCGTGCACGCACACACACACACACACACACACACACACAGTGTGTGTGGAGGGCGCTCGTGAACCCGACGTACCCTACGTCTGTCGGCAGCAGCCAATCAACCGACGACGAGGGTTACGGTGATATCATATCCTGACCCGGCGACAGTTGCCGGGCGCCCCTGAACTAAGGCGCAGGGGTCCATCGCCCACCAGTGCAACCCCCCCTACCCAATCACCACCACCACCACCCCCCCACACCTTACCACCACACGCGGTTTGAGCGTGCGCAGGCCATCGATGCGTCGCTGGAGGGGAGCAGCGGGGGGGGGAGCCCAGCACCAGGTTTCCCTCAATGTCACCGAGTTCTGTTTTTCCAGCAGTAAGATGAAACCGATCTGCCCCCGGAGGGAGCGACCGTGCCAACGCCGCGCTGCCATAGCGTTAAAATAAACAGAAACCTTTGTCTTTATTTAAAAACAAAAAAAAAAAAAAAAAAAAAAAAAAAAAAAAAGGGGGGAAAAAAGGGTGTTAGGCGCCAGCGTCCCAGAGAAGAGTGAATGAAGAACTACAGACCATATCCAATTGCATGTTACCCTGCTGAGGGCATTGTTTTACGGGCTATCAAAGCAAATCTCCAAGGTAACATGCCAAAAATCACCCCACACACACACATGCACGCACGCACGCACACACACACACACACAATGCCTGGGACCACAACACCCACTTCCATCGGGATTGGGGTAAAAATAGCCTTGATGTAATTGGACACACGCATACCAGCGGCCCTGTGCCTTTTCACCCATCAGCTGCGGAGGAGGAGGAGGAGGAGGAAGAGGAGGAGGTGGTTTCAGGGGCCGAGCTGCAGCCCCCCCACCCCAAAGCAGTCTGCGTGCACGCTTTTATTATGGCCGGGTCGGACTGCTCCAACATGGCAGACGCAGGGCTGCGATGCTCTCCCTTCTCCTCTCTCCGAGCAGGAGGAAACCGGAGAGCGGATCTCCGACTCTGTAGCTGCAGCAGGGTGCAACATGAGGAGCTGCCGGGGAGGGGGGCCAGACAAGAGGGGGGGGCGGGGGGGGCGCTGTGGGAATGTGGTTTACCCAAACTTTTCATCTGAACTTTATATCTGTCGAATCGAGCAGGACGGGGCCTTCTGTGAATAGGATGCAAAGATACGGAAATGAAACTTGTTGCATTTCTTTGATTCCCCATCGTCTGCGTTTTTTTGTTTTTTTTTTCTTTTTTGTTCTTAACTCTTGATCTTTTTCAAGTTTTAAGAACACAGGTCCGGAGGCCTGATGGGAGGAAAAACACATGCACCTGGTAAATTGCTGCAGATAATGAGGAGGTCCTTCCTCAAAAGGGGAATTCACAGACTACAACCCAAAAAAAAAAAAAAAAAAAAAAGGGAAAGAGAAACTATGTTTGTTTGCTTTCTATCCAGTTCCTGGCGAGTGAGAATGACTGACAGACAGTAATTGCACAGAATTGCCCTGCAAAACACTCTTTTTTCCTCTTTTTTTCCCCTCTCTCTTGTGTTTTTTAAACTGAAGCAGCGCGTCTGGGCGCAATTTATGTGGTGTGTATTTGAAAGTCTCCAACTCACCGGCCAGGCAAAACTGAAGGGCAAAGTTATCCTGGATTTGTCATTCCTGACAGAGGTCTTCAAAGAAAACGTATTCCCTCCTAGGACAGGCGTAGATCCCAATCCGAAGCTGCAGGGCCCCGCAGCGGAAACTCTTGACTGGTATTCCTTCAGGCAAACTTTAAAAAACGTATCGCACTCGTCCGGTGGGCACTTTCGGTCCGCCGCGCTCCGTGCGCCGTCGCAGCACATGCCGTTCAGCAGCTCCCCGTTCACATTGTGCATCGACAAGATCTGCAGCTCGAATTGTCCGGATCCCTCTGACACCTGTGGGGGAGACACGACAGTCGATTCAAACCGCCAAACTATCGCAAATCCGCGCAAGCGCGCCCCGCTTCCCGACTTCCCTTGCACTCGTTTTATAAGTCTTTTTTTTTTTTTCTTTTGGTTGTTTTTTTTTTTTTTTTTTTTAAACTTAGCACGGCCGCGCACACGCATTTTAAGGCGACTCGGCAGCCATCGGAGTCCATCCAGGCTGCCGGACCGACCGAGCCACGGCGGGACGGAACGCACGTACCTGCGCCAGAACGCAGAGGAGGAAGGCAGCAAGCGCGGAGCCCCGTCTCGACACCATGCCTCCGGACTGCTGTTGCCACTCGTTTTGCACTATTCGTTTGGCCGACACTCGGCACCAGAGCTCTCCTCTGCTCTGAACATGCACAACTGGAGGCAAACTAGACTTTAAATCAGCGGTGCACAACTTCCAGGTTCATAGAAGAGCTCTTCCCCCGGTGCGTCCTTCGAGCCTCCCCGAGCGCGTCGTCGTTCTTTTCCACTTTGTTGCGTTAAGGGGGGGGAAAAAAAAAAAAGGGTTTTTCTACACAGTGGCCATGCGGCAGCCGAGCACACTGCTGACTGACTGAGAGTTGGCCAGAGCTGGATACACAAGTTCAACAGAGGTGGGAGTGTCTGCGGAGCTCCGCGTCTCCATATTCATGAGAAGGCCCCGGTGACCCCGCCCTCCGCCATCATGAGGACGGATCTGCTCTGTCAGGGCTCTCTGGCAACGATTCTGCTGGAAAATGAGGCTGGAAATTATCTGTGACCCGGAGCCACATTGATCACCATAACTCATCACCACCGCAAACATAAAGGAATCACACTTTAAGACTCGCAGGCCCGCCTCTGCCATCCAGAAAATACGCCGATACCCGCAATTAATGAGATTAGGTTTACCTCGTGGAGATTTATGACAAGCTGAATGATGGACAGGCCCAGTTGATCTGGTTTCATTCTGCTTTAAGCAGCTCTAAATCATCTGGATAGCAAAATGAGAGTGTGGGACATTTGGCTTCAACATTCCAATCAATATTCAGATCACAAGAAGACTGGCGATGTTAAACATTTACAGATATTATTAATATACATTAACATATCCTGACATTGAGTTTCACCTAAGGTTATATAAAGTATGTTTTTCCTTTTACCCTTGTCTCTCCATCTGGCACACTTCTTTATTTATATGTAAACTTATAGTTATCCTCTAACTGGTTTTATCACTTTACAAACCTGGAATGTTTCACGAGCCCTGCTTGATTTATGGACTTTCTCATTCATTCGTTATAGAAGCTGCATGTTTGTTAATGCGTGAGTGTGTGTTGATGCTGACGTCATCGGGCCTGCACGCAGCGGCGGCCCGGCCGCAGGTGCTGTGCCTGCTCGAGGAATGTCGCACATTCGAAAGTAGAACGCGCTCGCAGAGCTCAGAAGTCCGCCGGGGCCGAAGATCTCAACCGCGTGTGAAAAAAAAGGGAGCGCCCGGCGCAATCGGAGCGCGCCCTTTTCAACCCCAGACCCTGAAATCGCGAAGCTCGGGATTCGGGATGCTCCGGAACCTCCTCCTAACCTTAAGCTCGGATGCTGCGGCGGTCCTGCTGCAGGTCCTCATCCACGGCTGTCCACCGTGCTCTTGGTGTCAAAGGTCGCCCGAAGCCTCATGCACCTCTGCAAGGAGATAATCTGTGAACTGGATCACTGATTAGACGCGCACACACACACACACACACATATGCACGCACTTACCCTAGAAGGTGGGAACCCCCTTTGGTCCCTCTGGTTAGTGATTTGTGTGGACCAATTACAGAGGTCAGTCGAAGGGTCACAATCAAGGAAACACAGTTGGAAACCGAGTTTTTACGCGGAGAAGAGCGCATCAATCAGTAACCCGCGTCGGGCCTCAGCATTTTGCTTTTATAGGCCTTCACAGGGGTCTCCAGCATCTTTGTGTGTGTTTGTAGCCGATAAGCAGACAGATGTGGCCTTTAATAACTTTTCTCTATAGAATGCTCAAGGTCTAGTTCATTGAAAAGCGCTTATCTTATCTTTACGTTTCAGAGACACAAAGAGGCGAACGGTAGCGCCCGCAGGGTTGAGTCTCAAACGTCTCCCTCTGCCGTTGGCGCACGCGCCGACCCTTCGCCAGCTCTCCCCAGCATCTTAATCACGGCTGTCAAAATCACGACGCTGCGTTTCCTGCAGTTGAACTTCAAGCTGAAAGCCCCCCCCCCCACCTTAGCTAGTCTCAGCAGATAGACATCTCAGGTTACAGGCCTCATTGAAATGCTCTTTCAGGGTAATTAGGGTTAATTTGAGAGGTTTTAAACCCCAGAGGGAATTCCACGGCCGAGGGCTGGGCCTTACACGCACGGTTAGGTCGGCTGGGCCGTCGAAAATTGTGCGGAGGGGGGGGCGAAGGACGACGATTGTAGATGATACCCATCTGTCCTACCTGAGGTAGTCCGCTGGCCGCTCCCTGTAAGCACGGCCTGTAGTCGTCACAGACAGGCTTTCTCCTCTGAGGCTCTGGTGTTAATCTCCTGCAGCCTTAATGTGATTATGGTAATGATCACACAAATGACCCCTGGGCTTTGGGGTGTGTGTGGGGGGGGTGGGGGGTCCGCAGTCCACATATCCACACACACATCCGCCGGCACGGTGTACAAGAGCGCCGGCTCGAGCCAGTCCCGGTGGCCTGCACCCCCAACGCCACACACACACACACACACACACACTCGTACCCACCCCCCACACACACACACCCACCCGCTCTTCCGAGGACGGGGAGAGCGAATAACCAAATAAATTCCAGCCAGCCACAAAAGAGCTGAAAGGCCATGAGGGAGAGATGGATATCTTTTGTTGTCTGACGCTCAATGCCGTATTCCAATCCAATTACCTCAGCCTTTTGCAACCCCTCCTGGTTTCACGGCATTGAAGCCGGCCTGAATTCAGACTCGGACCCCTGACAAGAATGTGGTGGATTAGGTGCTCAGTGAGCGACCCCCCCCCCCCCAACACCCCTCCTCTCCCACCACCACTACCACCACCACCTTTGCAAAAATGTGTGGCGCGCTCGCCGCTAAAAAGATTTACAAGAGCCGCCCTTCTACTTCCCATTTGATCCCGTTTGCTTTAATTTCATTACCGTCCGGGCAGGGGCAGTCAAATTGGATATTTGTTGGGCAACGTTTTAGACCCCCCCCAGTCAAATGTGCGATTTGCATATGGGTGTCTGGACAAAATGATACATGTTTATGTAGGTAAGGCTCTTCCTCCTTTCTTCTTTTTATTCCTTTATATACCTCTTTTTTCTCTATTTCTATATCTTCCTTCATGAACGACAGCAGTAATCTAATTCCTGCTTCCACCTGTGTGTGGCCTCCATGGAACGCTCACAGCCTTCTTGTTTCAAAAGAGGAGCGGAAATATCAGTCTGGAAGAGGATCGTTTCTTTTCCTTTTTTTTTTTCCAAGCGCCAGGGTTGAAGGGTTAACAGCGGACGAGGCCGGTTGGTGACAGGGAGTCAACCACGCCGCGTTGACCGATCGATGTCTCAGCAAACCTCTGGAAGTCTGCGCAACGTCTCGCTGTGGGAACGTTTTTTTTTCCGTGAAGTCTTTGTCTGCGAGCGGAGGTGAAAAGGTGACGGAGGATATCCGAAGGGGAGAATCGCGATGCGCCTGTCTGGGGTTCAGCGCTGGAGTCATTTAAAAGCATCAGAGTTTACATGGCGTGTTTATGGGAGCAGCCTCTACAAAAGCGTTGCAGATGGTATCAGCCGTTGGCACTTAGATAAATATTATTTTCCGCTGTTAAAGGTGGCCGCTTTGTTATCCCCAGTGTTTATTTGAGAGCCTGTTCTGGTAGGTGATGGTGTTTTTATGTCTTGCCGTGGGTACCTCAATGCGGTCGGGTGGAGCGAGAGTCCAGCTGCTGTGTGGAGGTTGAGTAAAAATTGGATTAAAGTGGTTTAGCTTGAGAGCTTAGGTTTGATTTTCATTGGTTTAAATTGTAACTAATTGCTGTGGTGGTTCTGCGGGTGACTCATTTATGTCGTGTTTATTCTGGGTGTCTTTTTCTTCTTTCCAAAGCTGCGCCGCCCCCGTGCGTGCGTATAGAGACGTTTGTGCTGGGGCACCCGAGTCACGGAGGTCCGTGTCAGGTGGGGGGGGGGGGGGGGTGCTTGAGTGGACCTTTGTGTCTGTGACCAGGGGAGCTGCAGTCAGTGAAACAAACGGGATTATCTCTGCTTAAGCTGGTAGCCGACTACTCACCGGCCGGGCTCTTCCACCTTGCAGACACTACCGGGACTCGTAGGGCCGGTGTCGACCCCTTTTGATCATAGAGAGAGATGGTAGATCCGGTGCATGCCCCCTCACGGTAGAGAGTCAACCTGGCGTGTGTTTACATCTCGCACCGTCGAGCCGAGATAAAAAGGGGAAGGATTACAGCTTCAATCATTGACAACGTCTCAGGTGGGAGGATGCGCACTGTTCAGGCCGGAAGATTAGGTCCTTCAGCCATCACACGTTCCAAGGTGGTCCCCTGAAGTTAGGAGTGTCTGTGTGTGTGTGTGTGTTACCCTCAGGATCAGTGACTCAGAACAGTGCTCTCATCAAACAGGATATTGGCCCTCACTAGTGAGCGCAGCTAATTATCTGCACTTCCTCGTCACTGATAAAGCCCGTCCCTTCTCTTATGTCTGTTTGTCTATCGCACCTCGGAGCATATCAGCGTGCTGGAGGTGAAAGAGCACCTGCGGGATTGTTGGGAGAGACTCCACCAACCTTTCCCAGTCCCAACTGACATCAATATGCTGGGCCCGAAAGAAAATATGGTGGTGGCCAAGTCTTGAGGTCCCTTCCACCATGACATAGTGGCTTTTCCATGACACATCTGTGATTGCTTCCAAATGGGCCTGTCAGCCCCAATACATGCAACCCCCCCCATTTGACTTTTAAATAAAACCCACACCCACATGTACAGAACATGGTCTATATCTTGAAATATGTCAGATGATAAATGTCTTCAGTCTCCCTGGTAGAACTGTGCAGCAGCAGAATGTTACTACAAAGGATTTAAGTGTTCATCTTATATTTTCCACAGCAATAAACAAAGCAATCGCAATTACAGGGTTTGCCTCGTTGACAGGAGCGTGTCGGACTGCACCAGAATCGGAACACAAAGAAGATATGGGAACCTTTCACAAAGCAAATGGTAGGAATTGGACTGGTCCAGCTCACTGGAGCGCGTCAACTTCCTGTTAATGATAAACTAATGAGCCCACTTCCATTCTCATTGTGAATGCCTGGAAAGCTCTGACACAAATGTAAATCACTCTCCCAGCGTGGCTCGGCTTGGACTCGGTTACAGAACATTTCACCGTGATGTTTGTCCACTTGTACAAATAGAAGGTGAAAATCTCCAAAGTGGGAGCTCTGCGCTCTTACACGGCGTGCTCAGTAGCCACCGCGGCACTAAATCAAGGGACAGCGCTCAGCTGTGTAAATATGACATCACAAAAATGACCAGGAAACCTAACACGACACCGGGGAAATAGATCTGCGGCCAGGATTTGCCCACGTCCCTCCTGATGGGAACGACAGGATTTATAAGCTGTACTGCAGCCCACCACCAGAGGGCGACTGCTTTAACGTGATCTACAGGGGAATGGTGGAGATGCTGTTGATAGAAAGTGCTCCGACTTGTCTGCAGTCTTTTTCTGCCCACTGGTAGCCTTAGCTGTGTAATGTGGTGATTCTAATCATTTCCTTTAAACTGGGTGGAAATGATGTGCAAACACGACATTGCTGCCGGTATGTTAATCTGATGAATGATGAGTGATTATTATTTCAGAGTTTTTGCTGAAAAGCTGTACCTAACAACTCTAAACAAAGTTGCAATCATCTGTTTTTTTCCTTCTCCATATATTTTTTCTTTTTTTTGACTTGAGCTGACAGGCAGAAACTTTACACGTCATCACCATATCCTGTAGACAAGATGTTTTTTCAGACACACTGTTAAAACAAAGAAAATGTGATGCTTCTGTTCAGGCCGTGCAAAAGCAACTCTGAACCAGCACCAATGCTAAACCTCACTCTGGTTAAATTTCACTGAGGCTTAATAGGCAACAGCAGGGTTTTATTGCCATCTCTTTTTTTTCATGGCCATAACTTGCAAAATGCTGTGTGAAGTAGTCGTAAAGCTGTCAGTAGGGGCAATATTTTCCACGCACTATGATGACAAACAACATGTAGGAAATGCATGTGTGGGTGTCATACAGACAGCGTTTGGTAACGTGTAATACCTCTTAGCTGTCATTGGAGACAATATGTGATCGGTCTAGACTATATAATGGAGATTACCCAACAGGAAACCTTCATCTGTTCCCACCGAAGCCTGCGACACTGTGGCCCCTTTATAAGTTTAACAAAGAAGAAGGCAACGCAGTTTGCAACGAGAGGTTGCCTCAACCATATTTAAGAGAATTTTCAGGTCATACTTGGGGTTAGGCTGCTCTGGTTATTGGCACAATTACAATGATCGTTTCTAGTTCTGTTTCCACACTTTATCAAATTAAACCTGATCATTGCTACTCTTCCAGGGCTTAGACATGGAATGAACCAGGCATAAAAAAGAAACAAAAAAAAAAACACTTGGCAGCTTTTGAGGGTATAGTTACCCTTATCATGTCGTGTTTTTAATAAAATCACAACATCGCACTTCGCATCGTTTCACGTTTCAAAACACGTTGCTGTTTCTTAATGCGCGGCGCTCTAAAGCAAAAGTGTGAGAACGGCTCTTTTGAACTCAGGAAACTCGGAAAGACGATACCTGCACACGGTTGGCAGCCTCGGAGCCTTTGAAGAGGTGTCGGCTTGCAGGGAGCTGGCATCACCGCGGCTCTCTCCTCTTGTGCATACTCCGCACTAAATGGTCCAAGACGGCCAAGTAAAGTTTCCAACATGGCGGCAAACGCGGTGCACCCGTGTGTTGTTAAAGCATTGACAAACACGCGGCCGCGCTGCTAACGTGGCTGTACTGTGTTTTTATGGGACCTGGTGTGAATGACCGCATCATTCATAAAAGCAGACAGCAGCTTGTGGAGCACCATCAACACAACCTGAAGAGCTACAATTAGGTTTTCTTCTTTGCTTATCTTTCCTATGATGATTCAAATGTAGTGTTGATGGGGGCGCGGATATGATGTGAACGTGATGTGGATTGAAGACGTCAGTGAATATTAAGCATGGGGGGGGTGGTAGTGATGCGTTCAAGTGTTATGGTGATGTTACGGATTTGTTTGATGGTACGGACCTGTTTGTGGACTGCATCAAAAGAACCCTCGCCTTGAACCAACGCTTCCACACCTCCGTCGTCGTGACCTGACTCAAACAGGAAAATCGGAGGAAGTGCTGGTTGACGGGAGGGGGGTGGCTCCGGTCAGACCCCGACCCCGACCCCGTCAAGAAAAGTTACTATTCTGTCTGATGATTCTGATTATGTGGACTTACACACAAAACAAAGCTGAAATATTGTTTTATTATTCTAAATTGGAGTGATTTTAAAGAGTCATTTTGACAGAAAACGCAGGAACATAAATACACTAGATATGGTTGTATCTGCGCTCGGTTGTCTTGGGAGCCCCGGGGGTTCGTGCGTGCCCTGCTGGTTTTAGGCTGGCAGCAGGAGACAGTGTTTTGACATAGGCGTACCCGTCTGTCACTGAGATGATTCAGGCTGAAAGACCACACGCCACCGGAAAGGCTGTCGAGATCGGTAGCGGCAGAAGGGCCGTTTTCATGACCCCCTCAGCATCTCAGGTTTAACTTGCATAACAACCTAATCATGATCCTGGAAGAAGATTTAGTACGTCACTGCGTTTTAATATTACACACAAAAAGTGGACGCTAAAGTGGTTAAAATGAATGGCTGCCATGACATTATTATTCAATTCAATTCAATTCAATTCAATTCAATTCAATTCAATTCAATTCAATTCAATTCAATTTAATTCAATTCAATTCAATTCATCGTTATTTATTATAGCGTCTGTTAGAATCAAAGCACTCTACAGAAACCCAGGGCCAGACCCAAACAAGCAACAACGACAATGAAACACTCATCTTTAACAGGGAGAAACCTGGATCAGACTCAGGCTCATATGGGGGATCCTCCTGCTGATGGTCGTCTGGGTAAAGATGGGGGGGGGCAGAGAGAGGAAAAATGGATACAAACATCAAATGTTTGAATCAGCATGCAAATGTATTAATTATAATAAGCAATAAAAGCTGGAGCTAAGAGGATCTGTGGGTTCAGAGTTCAAAACGACAAGACAGCAGGAAAACCTGTTCTGCTATTGTTCCGCCTGCAGGGGTGTTCTTATATCAGAGATCATCAGCTGATAAGATCAAATCTCTCTAGATCGTTCAAGCAGACACGAAACGGAAAATGTTCTCCTTGCTGCAGTTCTCCAGCGGATTATCAGACCTGATGGAAGATTAACTCCAATAACCTGAGGGATGTCCTGACAGAGAGTCCTGGAGATGACAGTTGCATTCTTCTTCTGAATTTGCATGCTGTATTTTAAAATATTTCAAACTCATGCTCGAGAAAAGAGCTTATTGTAAAACTTTTTTTTTTTACACCCTCGTGGGTACTCCACACTCCTGTAATGTTCTTTTGAGTTCACGTCTTTCCCCTCTGTGGGTCAGATTCCCGGATGTCGTACTTGCCAATCAACAGCTCCCAGCCTCCAAACCCTGTTTTAATTATTTTGCTTTGCTCGTTCCTTCTGGCCTGAGACGTTGAAATGATTTGCGCGACTGCTCCGATGCCTCGCGCTTCGTGTTTTATGTAAACCGAGGAGGAAAAAGGGGAAATCTTTTGTGTCAGGCCGTCTGACATTCCTTTGTGCCACGTTAAAGGCTTGTCTTGTGAAATCAAGCTTCACTGCCGCTGTGGACGTGTGGTTTGGGCTCCTTCATTATGAGGAGCTTGTGAGTGACATTATGTTTGCGCTAAGCGCTGAAAGTGAGAGGTTGTGCTCATTAACCAGCCCTGAATGGGCCCCGAGACCAGTGTGTCAGGTCTGGGACTATCGTGCCCCATAATAATGTCTGCGATAAAAAAATAATAACAGTGACAGGCGAATTGAACATTTAGTCATGGTTCCTGGACGTTTCCCTGCCAACTCAGAGGAAAACACACAACCCCCCCCCAACCTCATATTAATTCTGGCTCAATTAATATGGAGTGCATTCATGTTAACCAGCAATCATTATGCTCCAGTGATCTAAAGGCCATTGTCACACAGGCACTTGAAGAAGTCTTTTGTGTAACAGAAGAATGGCAGCGTGACCCCCGGCAGCGCGGAGCAAGGCCGGGGAGACATTTCCTTCAGCCCCACCGCCCGCTCCTTCTCCGCAGCTTGGAGTAAAATTTCAGGGTCCAAGTGGCCATGAGTGTTGTTGAGTGATCGGCAGAGAGAGGAGATCCTAAACCCAATAGCTTTGATGACTGAAACAAAACACAGAGACCCCCCCCCCAACCTTGGCCTCCCCTCCCCCAGACTAAATCCAGGAGGTCTGTGACTAAGCACTTGGTCGTGTTTGGGACTGGGTTTTCTCCCTCTGGGTTTTCTCCCTCGCGTATGTGTAGCAACTCTCTGCACGAGCTATGAGAGCAGATAAGAGTCGATAAGGCGGGTTCTAACGCAGCGGGTCTGTCAGCTCGCTCACGGGTGAAGTGATAACGGCGGCAGAAGACCTGGCAGGTGTGACAGTGACAGTGATTTTGAGCTGGGGTCAAAGGTCAGCTTTCCGGGTCTCAATTCTTGACCTTCCATGAAATCAAAATCCATCTTTGTTTGTGCTCGCGTGCGTGTGTGTTGTTGTATGTGTGTGTTTACACATCACATTTGTAAACCCACATACACACCAACATAAAATGTATATATAATATGTATATAATATGTGTTGCGCTACTGTGTAGGTGAAGTTCAGCTAATCAGTAATTACCTTCAAGTGTTGGTTGATTTTATATCTTTATCAAAATTCCCATTTATTTTGTATAAAAATCATGGCTGAATGAAGGTATCAAATGAAGTAACAAATCTATCATATGAAGTTTCAATAAAATCATGATAGATGATATCTCTTTGTGGGATGTAGAATGTATAAAAACCTTTATACTTTAATTACAGTATAAAAGTAATACAAGTAAAGGTTTAAAAACATTTGAGTTTTTTTTTTTTATGGACTCACCTGGACCCGGTACTACTTTGGCTGCTCCTACTGACTTCTAATTCTTTCAAATTCGTTTATTTCTGTTGGTACGGTGATGTGGATATCTGGAAAATCCCATCTGTGTGTTCGGAAATCACATTCCAAAGGTTGAAAACGTGTATAAAGATGAAGATGACACGACACAAGCCGGAGCTGACAGTACTTTGAATCTAATCAAGCGTGCTGAGATAAGGTCCTACTAAATGTAATTAACCTCCAGAGGCGCGGCGTTCGCTGTCTTTATCTCTCCGACCTGGAACGCTCTCCCGACTCCCTCTCAGCCCCTCCGGGCTCTGCCCGCGTCTGCTCCGCGTCTTCGGGGAGGTGTGAGAAAACACACCGTCTGGCACGGCGTTCCAGGTTTATGGAATGCGCTTAAATCTGCTGTTGCTCAATCAAAGGGCTGATAGTGGCTCCGCTCTGACTTTATTGGCCCTCAGAAACATACTGGGAGTATTATGTTATCAACCTGCCAGCTGAACAAAGGCAGCAAAAACAGCTGTGCCAGTGCAAACACGGCAGTCCGATTACAGTATTTGTGAGGCTTAGCTGACAGCACACTGCCACTTTGAGACGCTGGTGTGTTAGTTTCTACATTTTTCTTTATAAGCTTAATGTTGCCTGAGCAGGCTCTGGCGGTTTATAGACGCGTTCGGTGGCTCTTCGGTTCGGTATCCCACTCAGCCGAATGACAATGGCTTTACCTCATGTCTGCTCAACAGCACTCGGAGGAGGCTCCTGGCTGCAGCAGAAGGAACCCGTGTTGATACAGCTGATCTCTGTTATTCCAAGAGAAATATATGGCCCTGTTTGTTTTCAGAGATAGACCCAACACTTTGCCTCGAGTTCATAAGGAAATATGTCAGCGGACACCCAGTTTGTTCTTGTTAAACATCGACTCCTCTGAAGCGTCTGTGATTTAGAGCTTCCCTGTTTGCCCGTAAATGGGCCATTTCCTGCGTGTTTATTATTTCTCCAATTACTTTTCAGCTCAACTCTCTCCTTTCAATTTACGCTCGCCGGCGGCGTCGCCTCCTCGATATTTCTGCAGGGCCAAACAAAAACAGCATTAAAATAAGATAAAATAAGAGCGATAGCTCTTCTGCAAGCGTGGAGGCCAATTAGGGAATCAGATCTGGTTCACGCTGCGACTCTTCTCTTTCTCTCCGTGCCACTTAACTTAAAAATAGCCCTAAAAGAACCGCGCCAACGTACAATTTGGTCCCAGTGAAGGGCTGGTGGATTTATTGGCCGCGTTCTAACAGCATTCCCCACAGCGTTGTGAGCCTTTTGAGAAATGACACATCGTGGCGCCCTGCAGGCTTTGAAAGGGTGCCAGCAAACGTGCATAGCAGTAATTTTAAAGTTGCGTGCAAGAGACAATGGCTTCTGGAGCTACTGCATGCCCACGTGATGGGTTCCCCCTCCAGAAATGCTTGATTGATTCCTATTGGAGCGCAAAAAAAAAAAAGTCCAAGAATGAGAGCGAGTCCAATAGTGTTGGCAGGAGTGGAGGTAATGGAGAACTCTCCTCGGACCAAAGAAAACGTTGTCAAACGGCGCTCTGAAATTCACCTTGATGCGGTAATAATTCAGATATTATGACGACCTGATTGAAATTTATTGGGACAAATGATCTTTCAGGACTGTCACCCGCCGATGTTCGGACACTTAGAGCAGCGTTCATGTTCGACCTTGGAGCTCTCGGCTGAAGTAATGATATTACCTCAGCAGCGCATGAGGCAATACAGTATTCCTCCACGTCTGTGGAGGGAAGGGGAAGTCCCCGCGTCTGTGCGCTGTTTGACTGGACCGCTTGTGTAATGCAGCCCTGGGATTAGGTGGAGCAGCCTCAGAGCAGCAAACCCTCCCTCACAAAGATCAGACCGGACCCGCACAGGCGGACGGCTGGACCCGAACAACAGCTGGCCTACGATCTTCCACCGTGTCCAGCTATTCACGGACGAGTCTGAGACCGATGATTGATTGTGACTTGAGAGAAGAGAGATCGGGCTTAAAAACCCGCAATCACTTTCCATTCTCCATGTTCACCGTTTATCTTTATCTAACTGTTACTCAAAGATGCGCATTTATCGGCTTCGAGCAAAGGCAAGCAGAGAAGAAGTGGGAAACCTGAGCTGAGCACACCATGTGATCGGTTTGTAAGCTGTAGCGTACAGTCATAAAGTGTGTTTCCACCTGTTTAATGAGCATTTCAGATCTGGCAGGAGAGAATGTAGTTGAACGGAGGTATGTTGCAGAAGTGCACAGGCACATCCAGAATGTGCTGCGGGGCTGAGTGTGGGGGGGGCGGGTAGATCAACCGTCAGGTGTTTTGAGGATGTTGAGGTTTGTGAAGGCATTACTGGAACATATATAAAGAAATAACATCAGGAACAAAAAAACTCAAAACAGCAGCACAAAGAGGGGGAAGGATTAACTTGACTGCTGTCTTAACCCCATCCATCATCTTAATCTAAACCTTGACAGCTCATCGTGAGAAGTGCATGTTTGGGTTTGACAGCTTTAATAATAAAGATAAAGATCATCTTGAGTGTTTTCAGTTGCTAGTATTGGCAAATCTTTAAATCAATTATCGTAGCAGAATAAGCAGAGCCCCGCCCAGCAGGATTTACTGCCTAACGGGCTGTAAACACGTTGGTTCGCCTTCCTAGGGTTCTTCCCCAATCGTGCCCAGGCCTCAAATTTAACCTACTGAGACGCAGAACGCTAATTTCATTCAAATGAATGACAATGCTTCAGAGCATCAAAGCATCGGTGGCGGAAAAACAGCTTGGTGTCGTTATTAAATCATTTGACAGATGTTGAGTTTGGAAGTTAATAGGCCCGGTTTAAGCACGATTAATGACGATCTGTGACAGGATAGGAATTAATAAACCATCTAATTATATCAGAGATTAAATACCAGCGATGGGAAAACAGGGGCTGTTTAGCATCTACTCACCCCCCCCACGCTATCATTGATGAATCGAACCTCATTGTGGAAAACGTACGGGTGTAGTTGCCATTAAAAAAGAACTCTACCAGCATCTTAATGGAAATCTGAACACTCCTGTACTCCAGCGTGATCACGAGGAGCTGCTCACTCGCTCTGCGCTCGTGTGGCGGGCTGGGCAATTGACTGTAGATTATCTAAAGATCACAATCGCTATGGTGATTTCATGTAATTCACGCCGTATCTTGTGGGGACCCGGGTCAAAGGGGCCCATTTGAGCTATGTGACTGAGCTTTAGAGGCCCCCGCAGGATAAAGAGGAACATTCATTACTGCCTGCAATCGATCATGAATGACTCTAGTTAGTCATACATGGAGCAGCAGCTACAGGGGGGGTTGGGGGGTGGGGGGCTGTGGAATTTGGTTGCATTTTAAGTCTGACAGGCATTTTGGGTTGAGAAATCACATTTTGTTGAGGGTTTATCTGGCATGAGCGTGGACCTGATGGCTTGGATGTTTGTGGCCAACAGCTGCTTCGCGTGTGTCCTCTGATGTGGCGGCCGTGGCCTCACACGGACAACCGCAGTCAGGACCGGGCTTTATTCCCAGCATGCACTAGTGCGGATTGACAGATTGGAGCGTTGACAGAAGCGCTTAACCGTTGCTACAAGTCCAATTAGCCGACTTGGGTCCCAGTTCCTGAAAGACCTTGAGAGCATATTTAAGGGAGAGCGGTTGGGTTTGCTTCGGGGGGGGCAGACATTTTACGCTGAGTCCCCAGCTTCTAAAGGTACTGCTGTCGTCACATGACCGCGCAATCTGCATTTGACCGTAAAAGTCATTACTACACAACACACCAAACATACAGATGACCTTTGACCCCTGCTCTGACTTTATAATATTGTTGCAACATTTCAGCGAGAGGGTCAAACGTCCGCACAAATGTCATTTATTGGTTTACTGTGGTGGGCGGCGGTGTGACTATATCCTTTATTTTGCTTCTGCTCAAGAAGGAAAGAAAGAAAGAAAAAAACAGGGATTGTGTGGTAGTGGGAAAATGCAATGGAATAATTTGTTCGCATCCACAGAAGACAGTGGGAAAGCACTTGAAAAGGGTTTTCCATCCACCGGGCCTGCCAGAAGAAGCAGCACTGAACGGTTGCTAAACAACAAAAACAGCCCTGTGACAAACGACAGAGGGGCAGCTAACGAAGCCGCCAAGATGGACGGAGAGCCCAGAGCTGGACGAAGGGCAGGATAACAAGGCTGGGCCGGGTCCGCAGGAAGACACGAGTAATTAGCACAGAGCTGGCAACTCGGCCGGTAGCCGCACGCCGCCAGCACGGCATCAAGAGAGCGGAACAAAGAACGTAAATATTGACATTGTGAACGTCCACGGAGGGAGAAGGAAGGAGAAGGAAGAGGAGCGGGGGCCTCTGGGCTGCACGGCCTCACGGGCCGGCTTCGTCTCTGACCTGGCCATTTGCTGTGTTATGGATGTAGTGTGTGTAGTTGCTCTTTTTGCTGTCGCTGTGGGGACATTCGCGCTGAATTAGGCTCAAGACCTTGACATCGTTCCTCAGGTCATTTTGGGTGTTTTTTTTTCAAGTGAGCTTCTTTTTGTTCGATGGCCATTCCTCATTTGGTTCCCATGAATGCTGCGCCCGCTGTATTATAACCGCCTCCGTTTTGGAGGCCAGGCCGAGGCCGTGGTGTCACATGTTCCATAATCCCGGGCCTGTCCACTAAAGCATTAGGCAGGAAATGCACTGGTGTTCAGGGATAATTACCCTTTTCTCTACAGGTTTTCCAAACTCTTAAAGGCTCCCAAGTTGCCAATCAGCACCTGATTAACACCAAAAGCAACCCCATCCCCTGTTTCCTTTCATCTCGACAGCGATCTTCTCTCTCAGTGAAATGGAGACCGTGGATTTGTCAAAACCGAGTCTGTGCACGGTCTGTGTCTTGTTATTAGCACCTCAACAGGTTTGACCGAAGCCAAGAAGGAATAAAACTTGGACACACTGATTCCATGCTTCCCCCCCCTGTATTTTTCTCAGAACAGGGCTGCAAGGAAATGATCACTGCGCTCCATCACGACCCCTCGCTTGAGCTATGTTCATACCAGCTCTTAAATTTTGCTATTTTCTTAAAGCTTTCGATCTTCCTGACATGATTGCTTTGAACTCCGCTGTCAGGAGAGGGAGAAATTCGATCTGACCCGTGCAAATGCTTTTCACTGACAACTGAAGAAAATCCTCCGAGGTTAACGATAGGTCATCGCTGAATGGGAATCCATGCATTCGCCGCATCCCAGGAGAGGGGTTATCTGATGATCCATCTGGTTAGCAAGTATATTAGCACTGGGTCACAGGTGAGCTGCAGATGGTAGCTGTATGGTTATCAGCAGTCCTTAATGGTCCCAGTGAGTCATAAACCCATGGTGGCAGGCATATATTTTTTTTAACCCCAAAACAACCTCTTCCTCTCTGTTTCTCCCTGACGCCTGTTATTCTCTTCCATTCAACTGCCTTTGACAGGAAAAAAAATTACTTCCTGCAACCCCTTCAGCACGTGCATATATTTTTTTTTATTACTGAAGCATCTCTGCAAGATTTTTGGGAGGTGGGGGGGTGGGGGGTCGTCCGAGATGTGTTTCAGGAGAAGGCAACCACTTATTAAAGTCTAGACGCAACATAAAACCATCAGAAATTCTGAAGTAAGCACTAACAGGCCGTGGTGGATTGGACCCGCTGGTGTCTCCTCTCTGGATTCCTGCAGTTATCAATGATTTATTTTCAAATGATGACATATAGGACTGATTATATGCTTTTTATTACACTTTTCAAAAATGTTTCAAAAGCTTGACTTGTAATATTTACAGCCCTGGATTTTCTTGTTCTTTTCTTTTTTTAAAACTGATGTTTTCCTTCAAAGCAGAGCCAGGACATTCCACAATATCCTGACGTCTCCCACCTGCAGAAAGTGGGAGATAACATAAGTAGATTTACAAGCTCTGAAGCTACATTCATGAGTCCAGGAGAAAATAAGATCTCAGGGCAATGCTCAGGGGGAGAAAGACATCATTCTGAAGAGCTTCCCGCTCCCCCGTATCTCTCAGCTAAATATTGTAAACAAGGGATCCTCTCATTGACAAACCCGAGGGTTTAAGTGGATCACCTTAATATCGTTACTCCGGTAAGCAGGAACGTAGTTTTGAGTTTGAGCAGGAGGACGCCGCCGCTAATTTGTGTGCTGGGCACACAACAAAAACAGTGGAGATGGAAGCACACGGGGGCTTCAAGTTCATCTTCCAAAACGGATCACGGCGGGATGCGCCTACGTCCGACTCCTGTCACCCCAGCCCCCCCCTCGAGAACTTGGACCTGGCGGCCTTTAACATGAAAGGGGAGACAGCGAGCGGCGTTCGGCTCGGCCTCGCTCTATATCTTGACATTCAAAGGAGAAATCACGGGCACTTCTGGAATGAAAGCATTTCTCTAATCTTTTAGCGGGACATTGAGATAGAGTACATAGCAAGGTGAAAGGACGGGGGCTGCCTGTGTCTGCGCACAAGAACAGGTCTCAGGAGTCCAGAGGTCTGGCCCGCTCTATGGCACAGTGTTTGTTGGGGAATGTGCAATTATGGAGGCCAGGCCTTTGATCCAGGTTTTCCATCAGGGCTAAATTGTCCTCACATTGAGCGCTGCAGTGTATCCTTGGGCACTCCTTTATATTCTGCTGCTCTTTCATGTGCACCCCTCTGGAACTCAAAGCATCCCCTCTTGAAAAGTGAGCTTTGGCCTGTCCATGCTCCAGTGCAGGACGGAAGGAGAAAAAAAGGAGAACAAGACCTGTGTGTGTGTGTGTCCGTCTGTGTGCCTGTGTGTGTGTTCGTGCCCTCTACAATACAGAGATACCAATAATCTCCCAGGAAGAGCCACAAGTTTGTTCGTGCGAGTGTTGCTTGCTGTGATTCTCCGCCGTGCTTGTATGCGGAGCTGTTTGCATGTTGTACTTGTTAATGTCCGCGAGAGGAAGTTTGTGTTTCTGTGCTTGCGTGTGTCGTTGTGATTCTTTCCACATGTTCCCATGTGTTATCTATCCTCCTCATAATAACTACCACCTCTGTCAGATTAACTGGAAACTGGACAGACTTTCTTCTTCTACTGTGACCTCAGGCGCTTCTTTTCCAAAAGTCGCTGTGCGCGCATCAGTTTGAATATCTGGATCAAATTCATAAAGTCCCAGCCTCGACGTTGTCAGCATTAGTAGAATTCTTTGAATCGTGTTTAAAACTGCGGTATGTGGACAGTAATGTGAAAATGAGACATTACTTGTTTTGTTTGGAAACTAAAGAGAAAAAAAAGACTCCTAGATGATTTTATAGAAGACCACTGATGGATTCATTTAGAGAGTTTGGTCACGAAGAGACAAAATATTGACTCAGCATGTTCTTCAAATGGACAGTTTGCTGTCGGGCTGGTGTAATTTGAAGTCAACGCATCAGAAAAGTTCCAGTGCAGCTGTCTTACAGGAAGCAGCAGGAAGAGGAGGTGCAGGGGGAGCTACAGAGGGGGAATCCTATCCTCTGTGGGCAACCAAATAGATACCGAAACACAGAATCACCATGGCAACTCGTACAAAGATGCTAATAAAAAAATACAACCCTTATTCATAGCAGCAACAGTCTTAAACCGAATCAAACCAAACCTTAAACCAAATGTGCTGAAGATAGAGAGAGCTATTATTCCACCTCTCCCCACAGCTCCTCTTCTGACCTGGTACATTTAACCACATATTAAATTTAGCCAGTGCCCAAAAAAACATCCTTAAATGACCACAACTGACTTTTATTAAGATCAAAAGCGAGACACCACATCCTATTATATCTCTGCAAGTAGCTATTGTGCAGGTTTCTGTCTAGTCGGCACACTTCATCTACTTTTCAATTCATTTGCTTCTGATATCGCCCGCAGATCCCCCACCTCAAAGACTTCTGCTTCGCTGTTTCGTCAAAGTTTTTGTCACCCAGGAGTCAGCAACCTTTGACAGGGAGCACCGGCTTGGAATCTTGAGGTAGTGGGCTAAAGCCAAATAGATAAATAAATAAAAACAGCCGTCACTGTGATCCCTGGTCCTGTGTTGCTTGGCTGGGAGCTTTCAGTTGGGGAAGACTGCCTCATCCAAAACGCCTGAACGCTCCCACGTCCACGTCTTAGAGCTGTTCACTCCACGTTGACGTTTCCTCCCAGTCTAGGACAGGTCATGACTTTATTCATGACAGCAGAAGAACAGAAAAGCTTCCACGTTGCATCCTATGGTAGATCTACTCTCCATCTTTGGCTACCTCATTCTCCCCTTCCTGACCTGATCTCGACCTTTTACATTTTTCTTGCCTTTTATCTCAAAAATGTGGCTCATACTTAAAAACCAAAAAAAAAAAAAAACCCACAATGATGTTTTGAATAACAAACCGGCCATTTTAGACATCGGAGGACGGATCTCTCTCGCCTGTCGGCCTTATAAGCTGATGTCTCCACGCTTTAATTACGAGACAGCAGGCTCCGCAGGAAGCCGGGCGGGCATCGGCCGTCATCTACTTCCTGCGGTCCAGGTAACAGGTTCAGCCCACACGCCGTCAGCTCGCGCGACCTCAGCTGTCGAGCTCCGCCGAGC
This sequence comes from Lagocephalus sceleratus, assembly GCA_911728415.1. Taxonomy (NCBI): domain Eukaryota; kingdom Metazoa; phylum Chordata; class Actinopteri; order Tetraodontiformes; family Tetraodontidae; genus Lagocephalus; species Lagocephalus sceleratus. The sequence goes on from CAJVRN010000040.1 coordinate 2,144,390, forward strand.
CTCCGCGCCCAACGGCTGCGGGAATGCGCTTCAAGCGAGGGTTTTCGGAGGAGGCGAGGCCGGCCCCCTCCCTCCCCCGCCGCTGGCGGGGAGCCAGGCCCCAGCTCTGCGGGTCCTCACTGAAGGTGATGGCATGAGAGTTTGCCGGTGCAGGCGGGCCTTCGTTAGCGGCTCCCACCGCGGCGAGGGGAGCTCTGACGTGATGTCTCCCGTCTCCGAGGCTGCGGAGTCTTCGGGCTCGTGTTCACTGTCACTCAACTCCAAAATAAACATGTATCTTCCACACGCCCCGAGACCGCAAGCAACCTGCAACCAGATTTCCACTGACTTATCCCCCGCCAGCCGCTCATTACGCTCTCCGGGCCTCAAACGGAGGAGTCGAGACCAACGTATTACTTTAGATCCCAGGGGGGCGGCGGGCGGAGGAAGCCGCAGAGGGCATTAAATTACAATAAATAAATGTTACACTCTTTTGTCATACAAACGCCAGATGATGGAGAGGCAGCAGTTTTCTGAATGGGCTCTTAATGCAGCCGCAAAGACCAGAAGAGACCAGGAATTTTCCACCGAGCATCGATGTGAGAGATGTTTCAATCATGGACGTCTCCTTCCTCTGATAAAGAGCCGCCGCCGCCGGCGCGGCCGCATTGGAAAAACGGGTTATCGGCCGTTTGTGTTTCCAATCGAATGTAAGAATTTGCATGTTTAGGTGAATATTACCACGCATCTGAATAAAGGGCCGCGCCCCCGCGTGCGCTTGGCTGCAGCACACGAGCGTCGTCAATCGTCTGACGCCTCGGAATAATTCCGCCCTAATCTGCATGCACGCTCTTGAGCGCTGGCAGCGTGCTCCGGGCATGGAGGCAGAGGGAGAAGGAGAAGGCAAAGACAGACACGGATAAAGCGACTTTTGTCGATTCGCCTGGACCAGCGGTGAACAGGCGGACCCCCCCCATGACGGGGGCCATCCGGCCTTGGGCGTCTCCGTCACACGCTGACAGAAAGACAGAAACATCGCCCCCGGGCCGACGGGCGCGCGCCGCGACGGGTTATCCTGTGAAATTCAGACGTCGGGGGGGCTCTGTAACTCAGCAGAATGAGGAGTGAGGCCTCGCTTCCTCTCAAGGGTCTACAGAGTGCCACATTCATTAGAGACTTGCTGTCGTGAAAGGAGAACAGGCGTGTGTGTGCGTGTGCGTGTGTGTGTGTGGGTGGGTGGGTGGGTGGGTGGGTTGGGGGGGGTGGTCATCTTACTGCACAGGGCATGTGTATCTATGCTGAAGTGCCAGCATCTTCAGTGAATGATAGGTCCCTCCATAAGGTCACCCCCCCCCGTCATGTTCCAGACGTCCCTGTGTTTTACCTTGACCTCCTCCTGGAGGTCGTGCTGCCTTGCTGCATCTGTCCCGCTCTGGAGACGCTCAAGGAGAGCGAGCAAGGCTAGCACTTCTCCGTGCGCCTTTCATGCCTGCGGGGCTCCATCCTTGAGGAGCGTTCTCTGTGTGGTCCTCCAGACGCTCTCTGATGGCGTGTCTGTCAGTGCGCTTACTTCCTCTTGGATCCTTCAAGTGCACCGAGAGCCTTCAGGCAAAGATTTGAAGCGCTTTCGAAAAAAAAAAAAAAAAAAAAAAAAGCGACGGGGCCAAAAGCATGTGTTCCTCATTTAGATGCGCTGATAGTCTTCAACGACTTCTTCAGGGGGCCTTGGAAACATTCCGACCCCTTTACGCTCTGACGATTTGCATAAAACTGCAGCGGGACGTGCTCTTCAAAAAAAAAAAACCAAAAAAAAAAACCCCAATTTAATCTTTCCCGTTTTCGTCTGTTATAAATTTAATGAGGACCAGAAGAAGAAAGCTTTAAAGCAGCTACTGCCAGGTCCGTCAGCGTTCGCTTCAAGCCTTTTTCGAGCTCATGTGTGATAACTTATCATCTGGAACGAGCACAGCGGGACCAGGCCCAGGCCCGTCTGCCGTCTGCGTCCAGCACATGCATGACGACAGATATTATCGTCCGGATGAGGCGATCTGAGGATTTGTGTGACTTGGCGAACGGACCGGCTCCTCGACCGGGGGGTATGTTTTCATCGAACCCTGATGAAGGGTTCAGACCCGAGTGAGCAGGAAATTGTTTTCCTGCCATAGGCGGTGGGCGGGGCCCAGTGCATAACACCCGCCCCCCCCACAGTATTTGAGACTTTTCCGTGCGTTCGCCGAAACACCTGCGTACACCTTTCCGTCATGTATTTTCAGCTTCACTCGTCTCCTGCGCACCTCTCCCAATTAGAGTTTACTACCTCGGCTGGCACGCCCGGCCGTCAGAATCCTGTCCAGAATCATGACTAATCGAAGGTGAAGGACGAGAAGTGACTGCGGAGCTCAGCTGTCCGGCGGAGATTTATTTAGCCCACCGCGTAGGAGCAGCATAATAAGAAACACAACTTTTACCAGCTCGATAACAAATTGAATCACAGCCTCTCCAAACTCATACGTCTTGGCTGATACGCTCATTATCCGAGTGTTCTGCCATTAAATAGCGATACATAATGTTCCAGCCCCGCGCAGCGACGTGATGAATGGGGATGACACACAATAGCTCGGCTCTTGGAAACTTCTGTGCGACTTGGAGCAGAAACTTGAGTCCTCGCTCGTGAATCGATGGCCTGGATTCTGCAGAGGACCCCCCCCACCCCCACCACCAACCCCTACCCCCTCCTTTTCTTGAAACCAATTACAAAGTGATGGCGTCCAAATCATCCGCCTGCTAGGGAAGATGAATGGCCCCTGGGCGAGCCGTGGCGGTCCTCTCGCAGTAACTCTCCGGTCTCTGCAGAAACTTTGGTGACTTCATTCCTTCATCTAATAATAGCCGATTGTGTCTGTCAAAAGGGAGAGTTGTGAATGTTATTATGCTGTCCGCAGATTCCCAAACACTAATCCCTTCAACTGTTAAAAAAAAAAAAAGCCCTGCGTGATTTGGACGAGCGGGGGCCGAAAAGAAAAAGAAAAGAGCAGCTTAGCTGTCATGGTTAGGCTGGTGACCTCTCGCTTCGATCAAATGATCCGCAAACGAATGCGCTTTTGTGGAGCCCGCAGCGGCCGACGGCGTCCCGCGCGAGACGCTGTCGCAGGAGCCGCCCGGGACGCCGCTTCACGGGCGAGCGCCGCGGCGCGGGCCACCAGCGATCCACCAGACGGCCTGATGGGGATTGAGAGAATGAGGGCACGGGCGAGGGAATAGGAGAGAGGAGGGGAGAGTTCAGCAGTGAGGGAGGCGGCGGGGGGAGGGAGGGGAGGGATAAAAGCAGGAGGCCCAAGACAGGCTAGAACAAGAAAGCAAAGAAAAATATCTAATTGGAATCAAGTGTCCTGACAGAGTGCGTGGGCGACTGGATTCCGCAAAGCGTGCTGCTTTTCCACTCGAGAAAGAAAAAAAATAGGAAAAAAAAAAGGTGTACGAGTGTAAGAGGGAAGAGGGGGGGGAATAGTAATAATAATTGAAAATCCCCTCTGCATTGGTGTAATTTCATTTCTGGGTGTGCTTGGCTATGAGAACTTGTGGAGGGGGTGTGGAGGTCAGCCACAACAGCGTTTCCATTTCAAACTGACTTTCACTAACAGGCATTAAGCGGAGTCTGTGTGGCTGGCTCTCAGACAGAGGAAATGCAACCCGATGACAAACCGGGAACACTTATTAAATTTCCAATTTCCAATGAATCCAAATTGTTAATGAGGGACAGCAATGTTGGTCCCAATGAGGACGGATATATGGGGTCAAAGGGCACTGCTGCCTTTTCTTATGGAGGGGGGGGGCAGTTTCAGGCTGCTTTCGATGATTCCCGACTCGTGTTCCCTGATGTTAACGCAGATTTTGGATCTATTCCCGTTGACTTTGTTTCCTGCTTTAGTGGCGTTAACAAGATGTTCCAATCGTCTAATGTCACTCTTGAAAAAACCTGCATGTAACGACTCCAAGAACACTGAATGTAGCTGCAGGCTGTGCTGCACCGTAGAAAGGATATATGCGGAAATGCTTTCTCTCTCTGTCTCTCTCTCTGTCTCTCTCTCTCAATGTCTCTCTCTGTCTCTCTCTCACTCTCTCTCTCTCTCAATGTCTCTCTCTCTCTCTCTCTCTCTCTCCTCTCAATGTCTCTCTCTCTCTCTCTTTGCTTGCCCAAGGCAAGGGCTGCAGTTTGCTGCCAAACCCTGCTGGACCAGGGGCCCCCGCAGACCCTTTGTGTATGTAGCTTTACACATGACATGTGACAAATGAAGCCAGTCAGATTTAAGTATGATATGCATGAAATTGTTTTTTTTGTTGCTTTTTTTCTTTAATCTCCTGGGCCTCTGGTGTATCTGATAAGAGCCACAGTGAGCCAGGTACCGAACTGCATGCAGAGCCCTTGAGGAAACTGTGTTAGTGCGGCATAAGTCATGTCATAGTGCAGTGGGGAGATATTTTTTAGCCCAGGTACAGCGAAAACGAACTGACACTCTGTTTATTAGCTGCGTCAACATTCTAAATGAATTGTTTGTGCTTTTAAGCTTCATTAAAACGAGCACGAGCCTCACACCCGAGTGCATTTCTGTCACCTGCGCGTTAATTGGTCTCGTTTCTGATGGGGAGGTCGTGTAATTAGTGGTTAGCAGCCGAGCAGAGCCTTTGTTAGTCCGGAGCGGTGAAAACTGTAACCATGAGACATTCCAAACAAACCAGAGCCAGAGGAGCTTTTCCCCACCAATTTCTTAAGCGGAACACCAGGTTTTCGCCCCTCCGCGGGCTTCCCACCACCTGTGACAGGGGCGCACGATCGGGGACCACTTTGAGAGTGTAATTGAAAACCTGAGGCTCTTTTTTGGCGGGGGGGGACACACACACACGCTATTTGAGGCTAACAGGGCACCGAGGGAAACTTGAATCCAGTTATTGTTCACTGCATAACCATAATCAAGAGAACACCATTTCTCGCAATAAAGTTAAAAATATGGTATGAAACGAGAGTCCTCTGATAATACAAGGCATTACATGCACTGTAGAGGTTATTTGTGGAGTGTGTGGTTAATGTGGAAAGAAAAAAAAAACAGAATGGGAGTGTGTTGGGGCAGCTCTGTGGGGCCACTCCAGCTGCAGACAGGAGGACATTTTTCAGCAGACTCAGTGACCGCCGCATTGTTCCGTATCTGCACTTGACATTCAACTCTGGCCATGAGGCAGGGTGTACCTCCCTGTTCTCTCAAAGAATCTCGGCCGAACACACTCATCCTGACACACCCCTTAAAGTATAAACATGACAAGATTCCACCCTGATAGCGGGACGGTTCTCTCTGAAGGCCGGCCTTCGCAGGTCATTCATCCTGTTGAGTCAGAGGTCAAAGCAGAGGGTTTGGAGGCCGCGTTTGGAAACCTGCATCTGAGGGACAGACAAATGCTTAAAAACTCATTCCTCTCAAATCTGTTTAGATTATTACATGAATCTGTTGCTATCATTTTTCCGATTATCTGCAAAGGTTTGAGAGAAATGTGTCCCTAAATGATTTGAGCATTATTTTGTAATGCAAAGATACAGCGCAATAATAATAATAATAATAATAATAATAATAATAATAATAATAATAATAATAATAATAATAATAACAATAATAATAATAAGGATTATTTCTTACTTTATTTACTTACTTACTTTATTTAAATGATATATAAGCACGTAGTGGAAAAAAGTATTTAGTATTGGGTCACATGTTTTTTCAGCACATGTGAACACCCAGACCATTAAACACAGATTTATTACGAAATTATAGCGCACATAAAACATATCAGTGGACCTGTTGCTCAGCCGGAGCACAGCCTTGATCATCAACCCGGTAATATGACTTAGTGGAAACTCTATATATTTATTTTATGAACAGAAAAGAGTTTTCAGGGCGTTTCTGAGCCGACCCATCGCCATTTAACACAACCTTGTCCGGGCGTGTAAAAGAGTCACGCATCGCCTGTGACAAATGTTAACTGGGCTGTATTCACGGTGCCACGGCACATAAACATAGGTACATTTGTTTTCTGTTCTCCGAGGAGCGCTCACGTTGTCCGAGTCTGGCTAATGAACTTGCTCTGCGTTGCCCCTAACCCTGACCAGATGGGATGCCTGAACATCAGTTTGGAAAATGTAAAAATAGTCCTCCGAGTAACACTTCATCGATCACTCTCAGCCTTGTGGCAACCAGCTGAAAGAGAACAAACACCCCTTTTTCTCAGAAACACGCGAGACGTTGTAGGAGCTCAGACATCTACAGAGGTTGTGTGTTTTTTTGGGGTTTTTTTTTCTTTTTTTGAGAGACAAAGGGAAGAAATTCCTCATATTTCAGGCTCCTGTTCTTTCAAAGTGTCACTCAAGCATGCGGAGACACACAAGCGCCTCGCTCCCACAGCAGCAAAAGCAACATTTTCTCCAACACTACAAGCAACCGTGAGAAGTGAGAACTCCAAACGAGCTGACGCGAGGGCCAAGCGTGGCGATGTTCAAACACGGTGTACTCGGCTGTCTGTTCTGCCGCTCAGGTGTTGGCGGTGCCCCGAGGGGGGTGTGCTCAGGTATGCTATTTTCAACAGCGTGCATGTCGTGACATATTTTTAATGCTTAGCTGCCTGCTTGTGTTGCTGTTGCAGGTGCGTGCGGCTTCCTTCACGTGTAGGTGGGTTCTGAATGTGGATTTATTTCACACGAGGGAAAAAGGTGGTGGTGGGGGGGTGGGGGTCAAAAAAGTAGAAGGAGGAAAGTTGGAGTGATATCCAGCTCAACGTGGTTCGCCACAGATGGTTATTGTTTAGAATTCCAGGGTCGTGATCTCATGCTGCGCTCTCCCTCTATCTCCTGTAGGCTATGAATTAATCAAACGAAACATAAGCCTTCATATTGTAAGTGCTCTCCTATCAGATTACAGGCAACAGTGAACGTCAACTAAAATCACATTACCTTGGCGACGGGCAGAGACACTTGTGATTGCGGCTGTAGCCCGCAGCCCTTCGGAGGCTGACCTTTTCTACGTGGAGGGACATCTGCGAGCGTGTGCGCGACAGAGGTGGACTTCCTCCCCTCTCTTTCTACTCTGTTTACTTTGCTTGCGAACCAGAGGGGATATCCTGTCGGCGCGCGCTCCCTTTCTTCTGCCGCTGTCATCCCGGCCAATCAGCGTCAGCGGCGCGGCGAGGATGCCAGCAGGAGAAGCCTCGGCCAGATAACGCTTTTAAAAGCCCCTTTGTTTGCCCCACGGTGACCGGGAAAGCCTTTGATGGGATGAAGTGTTCCCTCCTGTCACCCGCCACCTCCCGCTTCCCATTATCCCTGCCTCCCCCCCCCAGCCACGCCCTGACCTGACCCTGAGCGTGAAAGTGCGACTTGCGAGTGAAGCGTTTAGCTGCTGTCACTCAGAAAACGGAGGTGGTGGTGGTGGTGGTGGGGGGGGGGCTGGTTTGGTTGAGCGCTGACAAACGAGTCAGGGAGACCTCATTACTTTTCCAACTTGTCAGGAAGGAGTTAACCCGGGGGGGGGCATTAGGCTCAATGGTAACTGAGTGTGTAATTAATGCCGTAGTGTGTCCAGTCCCCAGGACCTATCAACCTCGGGACCCTTTCTCAGACTCCAGCAGAGAGGGAGAGGTCAGCAGAAGGAGAGGGGGGCATCCGGACCCCAGTCCCCCCCCTTATGCCACCGCATCTGTCCAGAGAGGGGATCTAGTCTCCACTGGGGCCTCAGGCAAATGACCCATGTCAGCCATGAAGTTGTGGGAGACAACAAATTAGTCTCCGCTGACGGATGTGTGGACGTTTCACGGCGCTGTCATCCACGCTGGGCTCCTAGAACTGGTCGCGCTGGTTTCAGTTGGGAGGTCATTACCTAGAATGCATGCGACAGGCTTTAATTAGTTTCGATTGTTCCACCTTTTGAGTAAAACTCAGCCCGAACCACGCTGCATCGCCCAGAGGAAGGTCGCCTATAGAGTGTTACATACAGCAGCAGACCGTAGAGTACGTGTTTTTGACACAGTGTCAAATATCACTGCAGCTTTTAGGAGGATAACTCCGTCACGCCTCGTTGTTCTGTGTAAACACGACAGAAGTGTTCCGTGTGACGGGTCTGCGTGTAATAACATCAAATCGACCAAGTCGTTCTTCTATATACATCAGACCTGTAGCGTTGACAGAGACCCTAAGCAGAACACTGACACAGCCCCACATGCACCCTCCAGCGACGCAGCCTGCCGCCCTCCTGATGGGCTGCTACTTTCTCTCTCCACAAATTTCCACCGGAGCAGAGCGAGACTTCGGGGCTGGAGGGTAAAGATTTGTTCTACGGCCATAGGCTGCGACGTGAGGCTCGGCGCAAGCGGGCGACGCCACCAGACGGTGGTCGCCGTTACGTCAGCCGCAACGCGCAAGGAAAGCAAATAAAAGAAGCGTTCCCGCGGCCCTCTCGCCGGCGGAGTCACGCGCAGACTCCGCACTTCAGATGTGACAGCTAACCTTATCACGCCGCGTATTTTGTTTGGCGCTTGGCGCGGATTCCTGAACTTCTTATTTGTTCACTTTGTTTTCGGCCAAACCCGACGTTCGGCCCGTGGAGACAATTTTCCTGGAGTGAACGCTGGCTTCGCGGCGTCTCTCAGAGCATTTTTCAGTTGTACAAATAAATATAGAAAGACATTCATAGGCGTTTTTGAACTAGGAAATATTGCTGACTGCCATGTCATTTTGTGTTTGTTTCAGATGCTGGTAAATAGTGATTAAATGCATTTTTGGCCCTGACTGAGATCAGTAAACAATGGTGAGACTGGCTGCTTTGTCAGAGTGTGCAGTGAAGAAATAACATGTTTTAGTAAGAATCCCGAGGCAGAAAGGAAACTGGCAATCACGTCCTCCAAACTCATCGTCAAACGGCCTCCTATGAAGCTCTTCCCACCAGGAATCCCGATGCCCAAAATCCGTCTAACTTTCTTGTCAATGGCGGTGAGAGCGGCCCCACCACATGTGAGCATTTCTGGGGCACCACGGCCTCGCCACAGGCTCATATTTATCGTGTGTGGTTGAAACACCGCAGAGGAACCCGCAGCCAGCACATAGCTCATGGAACACACACACACACACACACACACACACACACACACACACACACATACACACACACACACACACACACACAAACACACTCCTGCCTTACCAAACTTTCACTACGACTGTCCAGATAATCTCCTCTGTAACAAGGCTTAAGAAAGAAAAAAAAAAAAAGCTTTTTTGTCAATGTCAGCCATCTTAGGAAAAAAAAAAAAAAAAAAAAAACCATCTGGCAGCCATGAACTAACAACACGAGCAGCCTCCCATCAAATCTGTGCACTGTAATTTGCTTAAAGGGTGACCTACCTGGCCGGCACAAGGTAATTACTGCTCTTCTAAGTCTTTTGTATTTTAATTAACCCAGAGTTAATGGAGTTTAATCGGCAACACCCAGCACATGGAGTGTGTGTTATAGAAGATATAACGATAGGTTGTCTCTGACACACACACAGGCCATTAGCAGCCAGTAAGAAGGGCAGGGAGTCCTTCCTCTTGGTCCTTTGATTGTGGACTGTCTTAGTAGTTTTAGTGGTGCTCGCCTATTATCATCCTCTAAGGTAACGTGCGATGGTGCTTTTATGTCTTCCCTGAACTTTGGACCCAGCTGGATGTGTTTAGAACTGCTGTAATGTAACAGAGGTTCAAAAGATTTCACTACCTTCCATTTAGCTCCCCTGCAGACACTGTTGGGCCACTTTAATATGCTTCCACACAGAGTCTGGATCTCATCAAGGCCATATGAGTGAAGGGGGGAGGTGGGTGGTTTTGACAGGGGGGCCGGCTTTACAGGGAGAATCAATGTGATAAAGTACGGATCCATTAGCTGCGGCAGTGCTGAAGCCTGGCAGATACAAATGCCTTTGGGCTGATTAGCGCAACTCAAGAAGGTGAGGCTCTGTGCGTGTTGTGATAATTGCTATCAAATGTGGGACAGTCCTTTATATATCACAATCTTCAAAAAAAAAAAAACCCTCTGAAAAACAACACCGAAATCCGCCTCTTCTTCCAGCAGCCATGACTACTTTGTCAGCGTATGGCGTCACTTTCCCCTGGCTTCAGCGGAGAATGCGGTTGGACACTGTAAAACTTTACCGAAGGGAGTAGTGCGACACGGTCCATCTCAGCTTCATTAAAGTCCACGCTTGGGTTGCCGTGGCATTTAAACACGCGGGGATAAATGAAAGAAAAAAAAAACCCACAAAAAAAAACGGTGAGATCGTCGCCGCAAATATAGCAGCTCGCTCGAAGCTCGTAGCGGCACCCAGCTTGTGCCCAAGTCATGCCCTCTTTAGTCACACCCGGCCTCAGCCAAAGCTTTGTGAAGTGCAAGCCCACCAAAAGAGTCCTCTTACCGGGGTGTTTTTCTTGCTCTTGTTTTACAGGCCGGCACCTTCAAGTCCCCAACATCTTGGGGCCCATGCTGCAATTAAGGGGAGGTCAGCGCCGGACCAGGGGTTTCAATAAATGCGAATAAATCCAGTAAATTACTAAACCACATAGTTGTGTTGGAGTGGGTAAGAGCTGCTTACATTATGGAAGTTTCACTCAGGTGTGACATTAATAGCCTCTATTTAACCTCCATTTAACTCCGTGTGGTTGGTATTCGAGCCTGATGTTGGCAAAGAGACGAGTGTGTGGCGAGCGTGCCAGAGATTCGTCTGTATTGGCACGTTTAAAGAGAGTATGGGGGGGGGCTGGCAGAGATGTGTTAGAGAGACCCCCTCACATCACCGGAGCCGGGTCCTGAATGACGCGGGGGGGAGTATGTCAATTTCAGGCTACACGGGTTGGATCAGTGTATGTGGCAGAACCGGTGGTCTCATGCATCATGTCGCCACATTCAGTTTAAACACAATTGGTTCCATCTGAGTCAAACAGGCCTGGAAGTTTGTAAAATGTTGGAAAAGTAAGAGAGGCTGAAATCATGTTGTAATTTCACGGATTCTGGGTTCCGTGATTGCACGTGCCCCTTCTCGGTGTCCGTGCACCCCCGCCACCTGATGTCACCTGATGTGAACGATCCGTCTGGGGGCTTGTCCTGCTGGAAACCCAAAAATGTTTTGTAATTTGCATCTTTGAAGAGAGACTACTGAACAAACACCTCAATCTGGCTTCAATCTGGGCTCAATATGGCTTCAGCATGGAACCAATATGGCTCCAATCTGGTGGTTTTGTCAGGCAGCAGCCAAATTTGTCATTGAACAGAAGATGTGGCTTAAAAAAAAAGAAATTGGCCGTCTGATCCAGACTTGAATGTTGAGCCGTTTGATGTGGCGTCCCCCTGGTGTTTAGATACATAGACAGCGCTGGTGAAGTGACATGGATCTTATGGTCGGAGCTGAGCCGCGTGATCCCGGCGGTGAACGGAATGAAGAAAAACTGAGGCCTCTGCCAGAGCCAATGATCTTCACTGGTTGCAGAGAGAGCGGACAGGACAAGAGCTACAGCGAGCGTGTTTACCCAGGTGTGTGTTGCAGCTTGCCAGCTGCTGTAGAACAATATTGAAAGCAGATTGAAAGCTAAGCTGTATGTACAAACCTGAGAAGGAGAGAGTGTCCTTTACAAAAATGGCTCTGTTTATTATTTTCTGAAAGCAATTCAAGGCTGGGCTCTCCCTCAGAAACAAGCCTCCCTTATAGCTCCAGCTCTGCATTCCCACACTCCTACCTTTCCTTATCTCTCCGTGAGACATTTTCCACAATTGAGATGATTCAGATATGAGGGGAATTACTGTAAACTTGGTGCAAGTGTGCAAAAACGAGCACAGGCGTGCTCTCGGAAGACACGTTTTGTAGTCTGAATTCTTGCATTTTGTTGCACAGTTTGGCATCTTATGCTCCAACTTGAGTCGACATTTCTCCAGATCTTGTCTTAAGATTCCAAGCTGTTCATTAGATTAACGAGCATCGGGAATTCAGAAGCTCTTTAGCAGAGAAGATTCTGGCATCGGTGTTCATATTGAGCATTCAAACATCTCCAACTTCCAGTTTTGATTCCGCATGAGAAGTATTGCAACAACTACTGGCAACGGACTGACTACAACCTCTTTTGTTCCCTGCACTGTATAAAAGTATTAATCCGGAAACTCTGCCAGGAAAAGTAAATCCTTCGGAGCTGTGAGTGCATGCACATTTACCCACGCGCTATTGTGTCAAACGTGTGTGCACAGACAAAATCAATCTCATCAATTCAGCAGGGTATTTCCACAGAACCCACTGCTTCTAATTACATTAGACCTTGGAGTCGTTGTCTATTTTCTGTTTCTTTCGTTTGTCTGCCATCAGCGTCATATGGTTGTAGTTTACATTAATTCAGATGTGGCCCGCCTTTGTGTTTGTAACCTCAATGGTTTCATCTCGGTCCAATCACAACAGTAAGGTATGCTCTGGATGCTTCCAAGAGCCATCCCGTCCCTGCCCTCTCCATAACAACTACATAAACACACACATGCACACACACGCACGCACACACGCACGCACACACACACACACGCGCACACATGTGGATGAGTATAATGATGAAGATGCTTATGATGATGTTTTTCTTTTTTTTTTTAGTTTCTCTTTTAAATTGGAGGAGCCTAAGGATGACATGGTGGTCCAGTGGGTAAAACATGCACCTCATACCAAGAAGGCTCCAGGAGTCTGGAGTTTTCATGGCCTCCCTGTGCCTGCATGGGCTTTCTCCAGGTGCTCCGGTTTCCTTTTGGACACTCTAAATGGTTTGTGTGTGTGTGTGTGTGTGTGTGTGTGTGTGTGTGTGTGTGTGTGTGTGATGGATTAATGACTTTTGGGATACAATTGGACACTCATGGCTGTGATTAGGAAGTGGTGGGAATATGAATGGATGGATGGATGGAGGGGTGGACGCATGGATTGGTGGAGGATGAATGGATGGACAAATGGACGGATGGGGGAATGTATAGACGGATGGATGGATGATGGTTGGGTGGAGATGTAAATGGATGGGAAGCCAAAAGGTCTAGCACAGAACAACATACGAACCACGTATGAAAAGTAAGGAGTCACGACACACATAATCAGTCTAAATGTGAATTCATGCATGTCTGCAGTGTCCACGCTTTATATCTTCATGTTCATCTACACAGGCGGTCTCTCCTCTCCTCTGCTCGGCTCTGTATAAATAATAAACAATGAAATCGATTCCCTACTTACGCTGGCAATAATATAATGATAAAGCATTTCTGTACATTTATTTTTCTTGGCTCTCCCATTCATAGCCCTCATTTACGCCACAGGCCAGAAATGAAATTAATCTTCTGGCTCAAATTGAATTTGACAATGCGAACAATAATAAAGTATCTGCCCAATTAGCTGAACTGCGTCGAGGCTGTTAATTTTATTAGTCTTCTGTGAGGAAGAATGGATTAGACTGAAGCTGGTGTGGTGCCATGTACTGAAAATGTGACAAATTGGCTGCTGTTGTCACTTTCCCACCCAGATGATCTGACTTGACATTTCAGAGGGTATTCCTCTGTTGGCAGGGGCTGGGGAAGATAATGACTGCCATATTACATCAACAAAATTCCATGCCAGCTTCTAAATGGATGACACGTCCCACAGAGCGCTGCTTTTCTGGCCTTCCCATCAATGTTGTCACATGCCTCTCGACATCCATTATTTATAAAACTGTGGTGAGAAAAAAAAAAAAAGATAGCAAGTAACGCGTGATTCTCAAATCTCTTAAAAATGAGTGAATCAAAATTCCTCCAACATCTGTGGTAGCCAAGATGCATGTGATGCAGAATAAAGTCATTTTATTGCTCAGATCGTAGTCTTTCTTTCCCTCAGGCGGACGTCTGACTGGTATCAGGAGATCTTATCTCAAGCTCAACTTATTCATTAATCAATAGACTTTGAATATTGTGATTGTGCGGAGGTGTAATATTGCCTGAACAAAGTCCACTAAAAATCATTTCACAGAATAATAACTGAGTAGTATGCGAATTATTTTGGACCCATCGTTAGACTCTTCCTTCTGGAAACATATAATTAGCGCGCTGCAGTAAAAATATCCTTAAGATGGTTCAAACTCTGTTCAAGGGTTTCTTGTTACCCAGCTATCCTAAAAATACTGAAGGAAAAAAAGACCCCGAACGACTTTTCAGTCAGTGCCGTTGCAGGTGTGGGTGGGCTCGGCTGTTTGTTATCCCATTAGCTCCGAGCCACACACTCGCATGTTGCCAGTGTCGAAGTCACAGCCAGCCAAGGTGGTCTAGATTACCAGAAATCAAAGAGGATTGTTGTAAATCGTGATCATGGCTCCTTTTTTGGATCCAAGGAAAGCATTTTGGAGGTGGTAGGGGATTATTATACCAGATGCTAGAGCAATGCAGAGTGTTTGGCCGTACCTTTCCATCTGGAATACATTACACCAGCCGAGGTACACAGTGCTATGGCAACGTGGGCAACGCGGTCCCAGGAACAGATCATCAAATTGGTTCTCAAAGAAAACAGCTGATGTCACTCCAAGTGTTGAACAGAGATGTGAGGTCCGTTTAAGATCGGTGAGAGGACCGACACCGCGAGGCTGTGCCCTCAGCGCCGGGCTGTTGGGAAGGGGGCAACTCTGTGGTTAATCGGCGGGCACACGGGGAGCCAGCGCAGCCCACCAGTGAGCTCACTTCCCCTCATCTCCGCTCGCACATGCACGGCCGCTCCCCATGCTATGACTCAGCCTCTGGAGAGCGCGAGGCGGCGAGAAACAGGAAGTCATTTCGCCCGCACCGAGCCCCATCTCCAGTCTCATCGCCTGCCAACGCCGAGTGTGATTACAGGCGAAGCTGATTAAAACAAAACAACTTAGTCTGGTACCCCCGCCTCCACCATCCACCAGCTCAGAGTGTGTCACACACACACACATTCAGGGGAAACAGGATGTAGCAGGATCCTGGACATGATCTTTTCAGGCTCTAATAGCATGCTGATGGAACACAGGTGTCTCCTGGGAGCTGCAGTCCCACCGAGTGTACACGGGAAGACTCCGCGCATGCTTTTCATGGTTTAATCATTTAATGATTATTGTGTGTACAGGTGACTCCCCCCGTGGTTGGCTCTTGATCACGCTTTAGTGTGGTTCGCAGGCAAAGTTGAAACGGCCGACGTGATGAGAAGGCAGCTCTCCGCGGCTGCCACGTCAACACGCCTCCGACTTTTAAAGGATTTTTCCTGAGACATCGGATGCAGGTGCTCTGAGCAGATCAAAGAGGCCGGAGTAAGACCTTTAAGAACACCACGAGAGCTGATTTATTCAGCCGATCCCACTGAAATAAAACACCCTGGGCTTTTGTACAGACCCTCTGGGTAACGATGCCAGGTTACGTACATACGATGAGGCATCTTCTCTCACTGCCATGGGAAAAAAAAACAAACCAAAAAACCCACATGGAATACATCACTCACCTGTGTTTGATTTCTCATTTAGATGTCTTTGTATGAAATTGGCTGTAATTTGTGATCTGATAGCTTGTTAGATTATATGCTATGTTTCCCTAAACCTGGCACACATGGCTTTAATTATGGTCTATCTTCTACTCAGAGTGTACATTAATGCACTACTCTAACTATAATTTCCATTTGGGGATTGGGGGATTTTACGTGTTATGACAATAATTCTAAAATGTCACTTCTTTGTCCTGGTCACACATTTTCATCAAGTCTGAATTGGCTGCCATGCTGGCTGCACTGTGTTGTTTTAATAGGACATTTTAAGAGACTTGGCTCACAAATGGACCATTTCCAACACAGTTCGCTCATCAAATCCAGCGTACTGCACATGCGAGCCCAACCCCAGACATGGAATCAGTGAGGAAACTATCCTGCAAACAAACAAGGCTTTCACAGCAGAGCCCCGGCATCGCCATGGGAACTGTTTCACCGTGCAAATCAAACATAATAAAGTATACAGTAATACAAGACTGTGGGACCGAAATAGAACAGAGCGCATCATTGCCGAACAGAGGAATATGGCCTGAGGCAACAAGACAACAGATCAAAACACGAGCCAATTTTTACAGTTTACAGGAAGAGAAAATGCAATTTTGGAGATGTTTGGTCCGATTAGTTTTCCTGCTTACTTGTGGGAGCAATTGCAGAGTAAGAACGGTAGACGCAACTCGTTTCAGCAGAGCTGTGTTGGACTGAAACGCAATGTTGTTTGGTTGTTTTATTTTCTATATGCCATATTCAGCACATCTGTGCCCGAGGCCTCCAGATGATCAGGCTTTGGTAAATGATAGTCGTTTCATCGGTATTAGTCAGTCCCGTAGAGTCAGGTTTCGCAGCTCATCATCATAGCTGATCATAGCTGAATACCAGCTCATTCACATGATCACTTATTAACCTTAACCTCTACTTATTAATGTAAACCTTCAGTGTGGGCTGTACCTCTGTTATATGATGAAGGCTACTTACTCTGATGTGCTGCATTTCTACTCAGCTTTCTTTGGTTCTTTTTTATCTTTTAGTACTTTGATTAAGGGATGAAGTCACCAGGCAGCAAGAGGACTGTTGTGAACACCGTGTATGCTGACGATGTGGAAGAGACCCAGCGTGTAACATCTGTCGTCTTGAATGGCAGTAAAATGAGGCATCAGGTGATACAGGCTAACTTTGAGCTTGGCCTTCTTCCATGGGAACATGGGGTCTTCAAGAACTAATAAGAATTTGACCAATTTAATATAATAAACTGAGATCTGGGAAAATGGCCAAATTAGATTACTTACATATTTTACTGAATAAAAAAAAACTACGCTTTGACAGTGTAAGATTAATATGAATTTAAAAAAGTAGATAGTGCAACCGAAGAATTTCCAGTGGAGCTTTACGGCCGAACCATAAAACACTCACTTGTTTTGGTTTAACTATGTGTCTACTTTAAAGAACGCAGAGAGCAAAGGATCTTTATTTAAGTTAATAATTCACATGAAACGAGCTCGGCTGCTTTCTAATGGATGTTGTGAAAAGTATAAAAGTAATATAATTGAAATAACTTTTAATGATCGTGATCTGACTTGAAAGGACAAGGGAGGATGAGACTTTAATCCAAATAATAAATAATAAAAGGCTTAATGACAGAACACCTGACAAAATGTGGAACCACATCACCTGCTGATTTATTAGTGTGATGCATTGTAAATTCAAGCAGAAACACACCTCAACCTCCAGTTCTTCATTCTTAATAAATGTGTCATGAATACAATTTCTGAACGTGTGCATGCAGCTGGTTGTTGGAACAGCAGCCGGTGCATTTGAAAACATTCCAGCTAATGTTGCAGAATAGGTGAAAACACAATTTCAACGCCGTAATCCAAAGGAACCGAACAGGAATTTCTTGCATCATGAATCCATCACATGTTTATGATGCTCGCCTGTCATGTATTCCGGTCCCATGGGTGCTCACGAAGTGCCAGGGGAGGCTCCCGGTTTCACCATAAAGCTGATGAAATCCGTTTCCTGATCTGTCCCTGCTTGCCTGATTTCACACCAGTGGGTTGATGGAATGGTAACTGGTAACACGGCAGACTGACTCATTGTGACAGTACATGTGACCACATGTACATTAACCATGCAATCATTAATTACACACAGAGAAAAGCTGCTGATTGTTGCTTCCAGTATGTGTTCATATCCCACCTACTATGATCGTTGCACATTAGATTACAATGCGGTTGAAGTCGGCTCATATGTGTGCAGCTTAGAAGCTCATAAATAACATTTATTTATGGCTGAAGCATTTTCTTTTCTTCTGGAGGCTTGGGGCATTGTTGGAAGGAGAAGCACATTATTAAAAAACACTTTTGTTTGCATGCAGGATGCAGGCTCACCTCTATTATCACCTGCATGATCTCACAAGTGCACTCACACACATTGCACTCAGTGTGCTCTCAAATGGAGATACACCCTACTTTAGACATGTATTATGGTTTGAATGGAGCTGGACGGCTTCCAGGCTCTCCTCCAACAATGCTGGATATTGTGCTCAGCACTACCGTACAGTGGTGGGCGAGATCATGGGGATCAGAGACTAAAAGACTGCAAACATGAATGAGATCAGTCCCTATGGATGACATCCACACAGTCAGGATGGAGATTAAGGATCACAGCTTTCGCTTTGTCCGTCTGTCAGGCCGTTTTACAGCACAAATCCCGGAGACCTCGAACTGTGTCTTCCGCACCTCAAACTCCACCCACCGCGCATATCATGCCAAAACAGAGCGTCTAATGGTCACCGCAGGGATGAGTGGATTTTCTGCCTGGGTTGTCCCCAATGCGGCCTCCTGTAACCGCTCGTATCCCCGATGAGTGAATGTTTCACAGACATCCTCGGGGTGAACTGACACAAGACGACACAGGGCCCGCGCTGAAATACGGCCTCTTTTAAAGCAGAGGGGCGAACCAGGGGTGAAGTGCCTTTTGAGAAAGAACCGAGTCAACACGGGACAAAGGCAACAACGAGCTATGCAAATATGGTGGTGAGCCGGAGAGGAGGCTCGCGGGATCATTACCTGTGAGCGTTGAACGTCTTGTTTTGACACGCAGAACACATACCCCAGAATGGAACAGAGACATCAGGGCAATAGTGAAGCCTGGAGTGACTGAGCACCTCTATACTTTGTACCATCACCTGAGTATACACACAAAGCCTTCCAGAGGACGCAGGGCTCACCTGTTTACTGTTTGTTTGCCCTTTTTACACTGTGGAGTTTCTGTGTGACGACACAGAGTAAATCCAGGTGAACTTTTGGATGTGGCCGCGAAGGCTCCAAATGCAGAGAAGCTTCAGCTGGGCTCAGGAGAGAGAGCCGGAGGAGTTATCTGTAGTGGCTTCACCTCCCCGATCCGTTCAGAGGATATGGAGGCAACATGATTCATATCAATGTTTGATATCCAGGATTGAAATTCTTCAGGATTATGTCATTAGAGGGTTGGTGGGAGTCACGCGTCTCTGATAACAGAGAAATTCAACAGATGGAACCCATGATGGACAGCTGAGATGGAGGACGCCTGTGCTACCGTGACTTATGGTTCACTTATGGCTTCAGTGAATCATTTCAAACTTGAATTACTAATTTCACCTGTGTTTGACTCTAAACGGCTTCCTTTTCAGCAGTGGTAGAGATGAGATGACGTGGTAAGGGCTGTGATGCGCTCGTTTCTTCCGTGTCTCAGAGCAGAATATCTGTCCATGCATTTAAAATCGGTTAGTTTTTTACTCCCAAGAGTCCCAAAATAAAAGACAATATCTCCATTATCATGACAACTGATTTCCAGTTTGAGAGCCTCTCTGTGTTTTCTGTTTCCCTGTTGTTTTTGTCTCTCTCTTTTGTCCCCCCCGGTCCGTTGGAACGTGAGCTCACCTGTCACCAATCGTCTCCTCAGCCTCCGTCGTCTCCCCAACCTCCGTCGTCTCCCCAGCCTTCACGTTCATCATCGCCACATTGTTCCGCAAAAAAAGCCTCAGCTGCAGGATGACTCCGTGTCAAAGGAGGTCCAGCTGCTTCTCCATTCGTGAACAACTCAGCCTTTTCCAAACCTTGAATTGTGTCAGTTCAAGGGGCGAAACATAGTTTCAGTTAATCAATTCTCTTCTAATCATGTAGCGTCTGTTATTATCAGGCTTGACTCAAACCCAGAGGCTGAGCAAGCAGGTTTACGCACCAGTGGTCAGGAACAACTCATTTTTAACAGGCAGAAACCTTGGACGGGACCAGACTGTCACAGACAGTGGAGCTGGAGGTCAGCACACTCGTCTCCCTCTCTTCTCTCCCCCTTTGAAGAGGAGCAGATAGATTTCAATGCCTGCAGATCCCTTTTTAACAGCATGTGTACAGACTGGGGAGTGCTGTTACACATTACTGATGTGGAAATGGAATCAAAATTGATCAAACCCAAAGAAGGTCAGCCATCGTGTCTTTTTATGTGCCTCCACGTGACAAGCTGTCAGTGGGAATGAGGGCAACAGATTGCGAATTATGACGGACATCATAGGGAACTCTACAAACCTAAAACTGGATTGCCCTCTGATGATGATATCTGAATTAAGGGAATAAGTAAGCTCCTCTTCTTGCATTACTTTAAATTGACAGAGGCTCCGACTGTTAGCATGCAAGCCCAAAGAGAGTCTGTTCAGTTCTCATCATGCTGGGAGCCCATCAAGTGTCCATCCCTGTAACCAGTTAGATCAGTTTGTGCGGAACTAGATGCGGCTGCATCTCTTCCTTCATAGTTCCCTCCATGTGCTCTGCTGTTTTGGTACTAAAAAAGGGAACCGCGCCACAGCAAAAGGGGTCAGAGTTGAGCCGAGGTGAGCTGAGCAACAATGCAGCATGGAAGTGGCACCGGCCCGTGGTTCCAAAAATAAGCTTCTAGGTCACAACGCTCGGACTTCGCAAATGAAAGTGATTCATATCCGATCCTTAATTGGCAGCACTTATCATATTTTGTAACCCGTTTACTGAAATCTAGTTATCGTGACTTCAAAATTCCAATAATGAGAATGAAGGGGACTTGGTGTCCTACCCTGTCAAACGTGGCGTCATGACGAAGCCGGTTTCTGGCCTGTCGCGGATCCGGGGGAGTCTGCGTCCAACGGCCAAATAAACCGGGCCTGGCTGCAGCTGCTAATTTGTAGTATAGAGGTCATTACAGGGAGACAGCAGCCAGCTGCGCTCCTTATCAGGAGGTAATGAGAGGTAACATGGCCGTAATGTGGTTTCATGTGCACATATTTGTATTCCCATCCAGAACGTCTCTGGGCTCTGCCCCTCTCCCTCTCCTTTCTCCCTCTGTCAAATAAATCCTCTGTGGCTGTTTTGAACTATGGTTCCACCTTTTTCCCCCTGCCAGGCATTCTTTCTCCCTTTCTTTCTGCTAGCGCTCATTAAACCGGCGAGAAAGAAGGCATGTTTAGTGCGAGTTCATGGACCCCCCCCCCACCACCCCGCCGCCGCCCCCCGGCTCATTTGCGGCGAGGGGGAACTGTAACGGTTAACGGAGGGAGGTCTCACCCATGGAGAGAAGACACCCGGGTTCAACACACACAAACACGCGCAGATCAGAGAGCAGTTTTCAGGTAATGCCGAACGTGTGAGGAAGGCAGCGGGACTCCCGGCGGGACGCGGGCGATGGAGGGGGAGAGGGAGAGAGGAATGGCCCAAGGAGATATAAGGCTTGTCTGGCCTGTTTCCCGGCCTCCCGTGTTGGAGCATGAAAAGGAGCAGGTCGTTTACACCCCAGTGAAAAAAGAAAAGCCACCATATCCACAGCAGCACCTGGATGTTATTTAGGCTAATGGACTCAGGGCTTACTCAATAGTAATCAACTTGGGGGGGCTTGTCGCTTTGTTTCATATGCCACCTTTCTCCCACACACACACACCCTCTCCACCACCTCCTACCTGCTCCCACTGTTTCCCTTCATTTCCTTATCTACCCCCCCCCAGCTCATGTGTTTATTTTATTTTGCGGAGAGCTGTGTTATGACAAAGACTTCACTCCCCGGATGTATGCGCTCAGCGCCTGTGTCGTGCCCTTGTGAGGCATGGGGGCCCTCACGAGCTCACGGCAACACCGGCCTCTGCTTCCCAGGAAGGGAGGGGGGGGGTATGGGGGCACGGGAGGGCGGAGGGTGGCTGACTGCTGCCCACACCCTGTCCTGCCTGCTGATGAGGGAGACCCCCCAAACTGATGCTTTTATGCCTAAGAAGAAAATTATGGGCTTTTCACAGCTCCCCAGTTATCTGTAGTTTTTGATTATGTTTCTTATATATATATATATATATATATATATATATATATATATATAGTTATATAGTTATGTACACATGACACATGTATGTAGAATAATATATTGGGAAATAATTGATAAATTAAGCATTTAAATGAGTTAAGTCTGATAGAAATTAAATGATTTTGAACTGAAACAATCATCTATTCATCATCCATCTATCCATCCATGCATTTAGAGTCTATCGTCAGTCCATCAGAGGACAGCGACCAATTCAATTTAAATTGTTAATGTTCTTTTATATTTTTATTTTTTGGCTGTCAGAGGAAACTACAGAAGCTGCACGGAATCCATGAATGGATTCCTGAGCACTGGGCTTTTTTGGGTCTTCCTCTAATAGATCTTCACAGTGCAATAAATATTTTCTGCAGGCTACTTTCAGGCATTCACCATTGTCTGTGTTTTCATTCACAAATTAAAACAAAAATCCAAAACAACTCAACTTCATTGATATCACATCTGGTACAATCAGGATTGTTTTTCAGGGAAACCCAGAGCTGGACCACCAAACAAGCAACAGTTGTAAAGAGAAATGCCCTGTTAACAGGAAGAAACCTTAAGATGGACCAGGCTCATAAGAGGGGACCCTCCTGCTGACGTTCGGAGGAGGAGGAGGAGGACATATATCATACATCCAAATACATGAATAGATATTTAATAATTATGGTTGGTTATCCTGAAGGTGTAGATCTGAAACCAAGCAGAGAACAATAAGTGAAGAGGGTTTTTGTTTCATTGTTGATTGCTTTGAAATGAAATGTAACGCACCTTTGACTGGTGTTATCTAGTTTACTACAGTGTTTTATTCACTTTTTTTCTGTCTTTCTCCGTTGTCATGGGCAACTGAAAATGCTGACGTGAGACTTCCTGACAAAGTCCATTTTCCTGTCTCACCAGCATGACCTCATACGCGCCTCAGAACGGTTCAGGATTGTTTACCATCCATCACATTTCTGAAGAGCCGAAGGAGGGAAAAAAAAAAAAAAAAGAAAAAGCAACTTTAGATGAAGTCATGTAAGGCTGGATAGCTGCACAGCACATTTCAGGATGGAGCAGACTCATTTGTTCTCCTGCTGGCTGCCTGCGTTATAATCACCAGAGGATCGGCCTACAGTGAGAACACATGTCCCGCACCGCCGAGTGTTTCCCATTACAGGGTTTCACTCTGGACGTCTCTCTCTTTCATCCTCCTTGACAAAAATGACAAACACATTTCTTTGTTCACAACGCGTTTCACTTCATTTGTCAGATCATGGAAGAAAATCTTACTCCATGACAATGCACGGACTCCGGGGGGATTTTTGGTCTTCGCAAAAAGCAACTTATGAATGGATTCAAATGGAAAGTTGTGGTGAGGGCATAATGCATTAAATCCCTCCAAAATTGTGCTGTAAAAATATTTTCTTTCTCACGTCTTCCTCACTTTGTTGGCGAGACAGCTGGTCCGTCTTAAATCCAAGATGCCACCCAAGATATATTATCAGGGACCCTGAGGAAAGAAACGGGACTGCACATGAAAAATAAACTACGCCATGATAAAAGCTGTCAAATGTTTTTTTTCCGTTTGTCTCATCTTTGCTCCTCTTTGCTTAAATGCTGCAAAAAAAAAAGAAGAAGAAGAAAAAAAAGAAGCTTGAAGCAAAATGTTACATTTCACAATTTTTCCATGCTTTAATTTTCACCACAAAGCCTGACATGTTTTAAGAGGTGCAACCTAATATTGCCTGAACTCCAGGACCTACCACAAAGATCTCTGGGTAAATGGGAGGGAAGGAAGTGCACAGACAGGAGGACGGGCGTGGATGGAAAAGTGCACAAGCAACTTGGCTGCATCACACCCTTAAGTAACAACACATGGCAGTGGAGGAATTCCACCGTCCCGGACACTCCACACCAGCAAGGATGGGAAAGGCTGTCCGGTTGTTTACGCCGAGTGTCCAACCAGTTCCGAACAGGAAGCTGATAAGGCTCTGCCATACCTAATTCCTTTCCATGTTCTCAGCCTCGGTAGGCATCACAATGGGTATGATTCATGGGGGTAATTCCACCAGCTACTGATTCGTCTCCTGCCTGCATTTGGGAAATATGTGACCTCACAATACGGCTCTTTCAGGCCCATCCCTGTCGGACTCGACCAGCCTCTCTTTAAAACACTCCTCTGTTGGAGACTGCACACTGAGGACCAGAGAATGCAGGCGCACGGCGAAGAAGAAAGGCAGAGTGGAAGGGGAAAAAAGGAAAAAAAAAAACAGAGATCGTCCCCACCTCCTTCCCCTCATCTTTTCTGTTCTTCACACTCTAGGAAATAAATGATGTGCTGCAAGGAGGGGAATTTTTCACAAAGAGCACTGGCGACCGCGGGGGACGAGCCCTGATTACACGAGTAGAAGCCGGAGGTCCGTTGCCTGGTTCCTGTTTCAGCCAGATGGACTTCCACAGTCGTGGGCTGAGCCGCGATCTCCCGAACGCACACGTGACGCGAGACAGCGTCCCGTTAAACGAGCGCTCCAAATCTGCCTTTATCTAATGCTTAAACAAACGGCAATCATCACAGGTCATTATTTAGCTGTATTAGAGCGTTTGAGGCTCGGTTAATTCCTGGTTACATTCCATCTGTCATAGACACAAAGGCTCTTGTCTTTATCTGCAGTCGGTGCTGAAATATAAATTACAGCGCCGAGCGGCTCGGGCAAAATAAGCTTTCAATGGATGGAACAAAAAAAAAGTGTGTAATCGCTGCCAACAGCCAGTTATGAAAATACATGAGCTACAAAAAGTTAGGTCTACTAATAAGAATCATTTTTAAGTATGGCTTAGACCTGATAATCCTTCACTGTTAAAGGTTATTTGAACAGCTGTAAAGTTGGACAATGTGAATCCAGCGTAGGTTTCTTTTTTTTCTTCTTTTTTTTTTAATCACATCAAAGCTTCAAGTCCAACTGTGAGCCAATCACAGGAGAGCGGGGTCCATGTTGAAACGAGAGGGAACGAGGTTTTAAGTGGGCCTGAGGGGCATATTTATCACGTAATGTACAATATATGTAATTTATAAGCTCATCAGGCCCGTGCCAAGTGGTCAGTGATGAATTTCTCAGAAATAAGAGTTACTTTGCCTCTTTTTGAGGAAGAAATTTGAATAATGCCTCAGCGGTCCCATAAACGTCTGCTCTATTCATGAAAGTCACCCCTGCCCTGTTTAACATGGCTTCAGAGGAAAGACGTGCTCCATCATCACATCCCGAGCCCATGACACACACCCAATGGCACCCACGCTGGCGCGCGCACGCAGGGCGTCGACATGTTTGCAAGCGGAGGTGTTTTCCTACGTTTTTTTCTTTTCTTTTTTTTCGCTCCCCCCCCTTTTCTCCGTGTCACCCTCTCCGACACCCCGCAGCCGCCGACCTCATATGAGGAGAAAATACAGCGTGATGTCACCTCTGGCAACGGCCCGCCGCGTCTGAAAAACCGCTTTCTTGCGCCGCCCCTGGCCCAAGGGGAGGCAGACGTTAGTCAGGGCGAGATCGGCGGCTACCCTGCGGGGGCCGGTGTCTGTCGCCGCAGCGAGGTCAAGATCAGATGCGCCCCCCCAAAGAGGCTCCAGGGCTTGCGGGAATGATGTGGTCCCTTCGCTGGTGGGGTCACCAGCACCGCAGGCCCTGGAGCCTCGCCCCGGCCTCCAGTTTATTCATGCTCCTCTCCCTGTAGCAGCTCTGACTGGTCCCAATGTTTTGGGGGGGGTGGTCTTGGCATCTCTCTGGTCTAAAGTTCAATAAATCAAATTTGTGGAAAATGTTCTGATTCCACCTTTCTGTTTGTCACCGTGCAGCGAACAGAGGGATTCCCGAGTTCTGACTCACAGGGACTGTGTGAATGAGCTGTGATTTCACCCCCTTCACCCCCCCCCACAACATGTTAAAAGTCCTGTTTATGAGCACAAACACTGCATTGATGGATGATAACAAATTGATTGGGAGGTCAATTGTAATAAGATTCTTCATCAGGAAAAAAATGGTTTTGCTTTGTGTTAGTGCACCAGTTCTATGTGCATGCCCCCCTGCTGCACCCCCCCCCCCCCCTTGGTAGCTGGTCTACATCACCCTTCCATGCTGTCGTGTCAGCAGTATTCGTGGTATAAAGCATTTCACTTCTTAATCCAAATCCTTTGCTAAATCTGCTAAATTCTGGACCAGCTTGAAAACATCAAGACAAAACTCCAAACATATAATAATTATGATTTTTTTTTCTCCCCCCCACCACATATAATGTGACTGGGCTGAAAATGAGACTCTCTGCAGTCATAAAATGTTTATGTCATTGTCTTTTGTGGCTTTCTTCTTAATCGTTTTCAGCTTGGTGAGGAACAATGCAGACAAATTAAAGGGTTTATGGGGGACCCGACCCCCTTTTTTCCATTCTTCGCGTCATTTTTATCTGTAAACAAAGTGTCAACGCACGCCCAAAGATGAGGTCATCTTACAGTAATGAACACTTGGAGCTGCTGCATTAAAGGTGTCTTTTGGGTATAAAATGCAGCTGTTACATTAGACTTGAGTACTCATAGTGAAACTAAAAAGGTACTAACCTAGGTTATAAATGGATCCATTTAAGATTCGCATGAAACGTCTTTTTAAAGAATTCACATTCTAATAATAAAAAAACTCACTTTTCCCACTGCTTGTCTTTTTTTCCCCCCTTTTCCATTTTCTCATTTCTCTGTGATGACGAAATGGTGCAGATTTTTGTGAATCACACGGGTAACTACGCCGAGCGCGTCGCTTCCCTTTTGGGGCTTCCTGCGCTTCCTGCAGCTGCTGAGTAAACCTCAGATGTCAGCATCCTCTCATCTTCAAGTGCGCACTTCCCCATACGCGTCGCTCGCAAAGCGGCAGAATCCGGGGGCCCGATCGGAGCCGCGGAGGACGGGAGTGTGGGCTGAAAAAGACGGCGCACGAAAACCACAGAGTTAGAAAACAAAGCGCACAAGTGAATGACTGACTGCTGCCTACTGCATATTAGCCCTGCGAGTTCAAACTCTTTCTAATAAAGTTAACGCAGTTCGTTGAAACCGACAAGGAGGTTGGGGGGGGGGGCGAGCACGGGAAGTCCTATTTCAACAGTACTGGCACATTTCTTCCATCCACCATGGCAACATTTATATTTGTATGATCTCTAGGAAACAGCAGCACCCCGGTGCAGTGAAAACTCATTAAGGGTCCACTTTCTTTAAAAAAAACAACAAAAAAAACCAGCAAAATTAAGCCAAGAAAGCAGCAGGAAGAAATGACCTCCATTAGCCTTGACGAGTGACATGATAGTCTATTCAGGCTGCATTTTTACACATGATTGGGGCTCTATTGGATGTAATGAAACGATCTTTCCGAATATTGCACTTGAGTGACTGTGTGACCACCGACACAATAGCTGCTATTATAGTTTGGGTTCCCCCCGGGCCCATTTTTCATTGTGCCGGGCTCGCCGGCAGAACTCGGAGTGAACCCGCTGCTTCGGTTTCTCCCTGTCACGGACGTGAGCGCTCGCGTCCGGCGGGGGGCGATGCGCTCGGTGTTAATCGACCACCGCGGTCGCCCGGGCAGATTTATGGGGAGCCCGAGAGGTCACGGGAGACTTCCAGGGGAGGTCGTCCGGGGGGGGGGGGGGGGGGGGCCCGGGGATCTCTGGCCTTTGTAGCCACGCCGCAGGTTAGCGAAGGTCAGTGCGCGGCGGTGACCTTCGCAGGAAATGTCGCACGCGGAGAGACGGCATTTAAATAAGGCAATGACGGAAAACAGGACAGCCTCCGCTGATTCACTTTAATGGAGGTCTGATGATTCCAGGAGACAGGATCGGAGCTGTTAGGGTGAAATACCGGCATGACCCAGATGTCTGCGCCGAGGAGGCTGATGACACAGACTGGGCGCGGGCACCGGGGTCCATCTGGCTGGCTTCATTAATCAGCTTTAGACAACAGTCTGCAGCCGCAGACAGTGGAGCGACGCGGAGGGCACGAGCAGAAAAACAACATCCCGCCGTTCAGCCGAGCCCGCAGACTTATCTCTGAACGTGCAGATCTGATGGAGAGAGATGCCCAGCCGATTCTGACGGAGGGGTCGATGACGGCTGTGATGCTCGTTTATCCTCCCCCGGGGGGGGGGGTATGTCAGCACATCCAAGCATCGGTTTGAACAAATGTTCGCCTTCCCCCCGCATCTGGACCCTCTTAATACGGCTTAATCCCTTCCTGTCCCCGTGCCAGCGCACTGTTTACGCTGTTGTTCCATCAAACAGCTCAAGTGATTCTGAAGCGTTTTCCTCGGCGTGGCGGTCTGGAGTCCAGGAGGAACGGCGATGGCGGCCCTCTCGGTGTCGAGGTAAGGGATCACTTTCTTCGCCGCCGCTCTGAGAGGGAGGATGTGAATAGGTGCAGCCACACGAGGAGCTGGTGCGGCCGCCACACTTGACACGCCGCAGAGAAAATGATGAAGAAATCGATTCAACATGAAGCAGTTGCGAGGCTTTGCTTTGATGAGCGTCGCCCTGGTTTGATTTATTCCTGTGTTTTGCAGCACGGAGGCCTCTGCGCTGCACGGAGCATAAATGCCACGCTTGTTTTACATGGAAACGCGGCACTAATGGGTTTGTGTTACTCTACAAAATCAACTGGAGCCGCGAAGCGGCTCCCAGCAAACCCTTCTGATCCATTAACCACCAGGCACGGTTTTGCCAGGGCGGCTGAGCCAGCTGGCAGGAGCTGTTGTCAGGCTTGTATCATAGCAGCCTCAGCCAGCGATAGCTTTACTGCGGTCTGCAGAATTCCCCCCATTCTCTCAAGCTGATTACATCCATGTTGTTTTCTCATTAGCCGAGGCTCCTCGCGGTCCTCTCTTGTGGAAATGGTTTGTGGAACCAAGGTAAATGCAGTGTGTACAATATATTAGAGTTGATGTCTGCAGACAGCTCGGGAAGAGAGACAAGGCTGCTGAGTGGTTTCAGTTTGGGTGGAGACAGCAGCCTTTACTGTATGACTGCAGACAAATATGCGCGGACCCACCCTGGGCCAGTGATCAACTCCTCTGTCATCGGTGTCTTTATCACGCAGACAGAGATTGATACCCGGGGATCAGATTTCTCGGGATTCCTCTCGCAAAAAGGGAGAAAGTCCCATTTTTCAAACCTCTGGAAAGCCGGAGGATCTCTGAAAAGCTATTTGACTGTTTTATTGTGTTATTCATGAAAGCCGGCGGCGGTCTGCCATATCCACACACAAAGACGCTCCCGCTTTTCCAAGTTTCCCTTTCGACAGTTGTCAGAGCAGGGCTTTTTCTGTAAAATGCATAATGAAAGTTTTATGGATTTTATTTTTTTTTTGTAAACATGCTGTTGTGAGCCTGTTAAAAATATTGTAATCATAGCGAGTCTTTCTTCCGCGTCTAAAAGCTTTGCGGATGAGTAATGCCTCATGTTTAATGGCTGCATAAAGAAAAAAAAGAGAGAAAAAAAGGATAATTGAACCTAAATAAAAAGAATCCATGCAAAGAATTGGAAGTGCACTCCTTCATACATACAGTCTTGACCCTGATCCAGTCAGACCCTGCGTGGGGGGGGCTTCGGATCAAAATTAGACCTACAGCTTATTCGTTCTTACTGTTTTTAGGCCTTTTTGCCCCAGAGGAACGCCTCCACAGTTGCACAGCGCTCTGCACCGCCCCCCCTCTTGGCATATTCACGCCACAGGAACTATAGCAGATTTTTCTGATCGCGCCTTCAGGGAGACTAATCTAGCCCGGGCTTCACTTCTATGAACCGCAACAATAGAGACCACCAGTGATGTCATGTATGTTGGTTGGCCGAGGGCCAGTTTTTAAAAGGTTCTGAAAACTCGGTTTTGTATTCACTCATCATCCTCGTGGAAAGACAGAGTAATGGTGACAAATGGACTGACACAAAGTCCAGCCGATTATAAACATATATGTTACGGAGGCGGGCACCAGAGCGTTTGCCTCTTTCTTCACTCAGTCTGCGGATTCAGCTGTCAAGCTTCTGAAAATTGCAACACGTAGCTACGGATCTCCTTAAATCTCCTTCAATATTCAACTGTCAGCGTTATGTGATTCCGATGCACTCAAGTTATCTGCGGTCGAGCCAAGTCCCATGGTGACCCACCCACCACATCATTAAACAGTGAAGATATATACATCCCTGTTTGGTGTAGGTTTAAAAACGTTTGTTAAAAACATCACAATGCTGAAAAAGTTTTAATGCAAAGAATACGCAATTCTGTACATTCATAGTATTTGTGCTCAATAAAACAGCCTTTTACCATCAGGATCCTCACATTCATTTAATGGAGCTAATTTTGGTGTTTACATGGAAAACTGATACGTGCAATCAATTTCCCAAAGAAATAAAATCCTATCGGATAGTACTGGATGTAGATTTCTATCCACTTTCCAACCTGTAACCCATCCTAACCAGCTACCGAGGCATGTGTGTCTGTGGGAGCAACCCTCCATTATCCAGGTCACAGGGAGACGAGACAGGAACATCAGAACTGTTCCCATTTCCTTCACAATCAGCCACTTTCTCCCAGACAGATAGAGCCGGACTTATCAGACTCGGAGGAGGAGCAGGGGGACGTGAGCAACGGAGGGAGAGAGAGCTGGAACAATACTTCAAAGCTTCTTGGCCTGTATTTGATCCATTGTTCTCGCAGGTCTGCAGAGACCACCAGCAACAAGGCATCGTTTTACTCGGGCTGACGGGAGTTTGTGTGGCTGAGATGCTCCGTCAGATTAGGTTCAGGTCAATCTCGGGGTTACAGGGGAGTGGGAACCTGATTCAGTTTTAATGACAGGTCATCGGGAAGAGAACCAGAATTATTCTCACCGGTGACGACAAAACAAGCGAATAAAAGCTGCCCTGTGAGCCTGATAAGCAGTTTTCTGTTTTCTCCATCTGACAGGGATTATAACTCCTCAGTGGAGGATTATTATAAGGCTCATCGTGATCCCTCACCCTTCTAGAGTAGAGCCCAGGGTGAAAATCGATGAGTTTGGACGAGACAAACGGCAGTAAATCAGGACTTGGAGGTCGTCCATAATGTTCAGCAGCACGACGTTGGTTGCTTCCAATGTTTATTTTAAATAGAATTTCAGCAAAGATCAGTTTAAACATCTGGACGGAGCTGAACCCAAAGATGTCAGGGACGTTCCTGGCCCGAGTTGGCCAGACCAGCGTCCCGCACCAAGGTTAAATAGACCCCGAAGGCCTCGCTGCACCAACATACGGGGACACTCCGGAGCTCAGGCTTTTGACAGGGTGGTGAATGCACAGGGCAGAGATGTTATCAGGATATAGGGAGGATGTTTGGGGAGCGGGAGTGGGGAGGGGGTGGGGGGCTTCAGTGTGCTAATGTAGCTAACAGCCAGGAAGGCAGAGTGTTGACTCTGCAGATTTAAACCAACTACCGATGGCTACGGGGCTCAATACTGACCCCATGGACTAATAAAGAAAATCACCTCAGGCACGAGCCGCGGGGGTCAGAGGTAACGGCATCGCTGGGAAAAGCACAGGCCCCGGCTTTGGATCACGACGCTGCCTAATTGGAATGACAGTTGAAGACCGGCGGGGGTAACAGTGTTTATTTACGTCTTTGTTACAAAGTGAGCAAGCACAAAGATATGCCTGGCCCCGGCCAGGGATGACATCGCTCCTGTATTCTGTCTGGCTCCGGGATCTCTGCGCTAGTACAATAAGGACTTCCTGTCTGCCGTCAGATTCCCCCCACATTCCAGCCGGGCCTGGGACGTGGCGAGAGGTCTGTCAGGGACGGGGTTTTGTTGAAGGGCGTAAATCCTGATCAGAGTGACAACGCGGATCTGTTCCCTCAGTCTGACCCCCGGGGCCGATCGGCGCTCCATGAATCCGAACGCGCACTGTTGGGTTTTTAGAGAGATTAGGCAGCAAGTTGCGGGAGATTAGATGATGGGGAATCTAATAAAGTGAAGCACGGCACGGAGGATAATATTCTTTTGCATGCACAGGACACGATCATGTTTACTGGTATTAGAGAGGATCTACAGATGTCTTGATTCTAGCCCAGGATGGATGCCATCCCACCATCGTCCCTGTCTCTCTCTGTTTTTTATTCGCATGTCAGTATTCATAAATACGCAGAAATCAGAGAAAAAGATTAGAATCTGATCATTTCCCATGAGTAAAGTCAAAGACAAGGCATGTTTAATATTGATCTGATAGACACAAAGGACATGTAGGCTTCATATCCTTCTTTAATCAGGGTCACAGGACTGCTGGACATGTCACCATTCCAACACACACACACACACACACGCGCGCACACACACATACCATTTACCCTCATGCTCATGTTACCAAATGGCTGAAAAAAGATTTATGCCTCCTCCATCTGCTCTCATGACAAAACAGGTAACTAATCATTAGGAGAGAAGGCAGACTGCTCTCTTCTCCTCTAGATCTCATTTGCCCTCACAGAGTGGAAGTGCCTCTATGACAGGAACCCGGCTGCAATGCTGAAAGCCATATTGGTTCCACCTTACAAATATCTATTTATTATTTATTGATCGCAAACAATAGCGAATTGATTTAAAAACGATTTGGTTTCGAGGGTGCCCCACTCACGCAGGGCGACCTTGGAGTCTCCCGGTCAACCTCACGTGCTTGATTTTAGACTGTTGGAGGAAACCAACCCACACAGGCCGGGCTGGACATGCAAATTCCACATGAGCGGAGTTAGAGTAGAAAACACATCCTATTGTGTGTGAGGTTTTAACCTTTAGTTAGGTAAATGAACCCATGGCAATCGTAGAGGAGCTGAACATGAGAGGACTGTTGATCAGGCACACAGATACCACACCAGTCTTCCTCGGAAGAAAAAAGTTCGGATAAATTGAGGGAACAATCTTTAAAGTCCGCTTTTTTTAATCGAATGTGAAGGTAACAACCTTCAGCGGCCTGCTGTTGTGTAGCTTGGCTGGACGTGCACCGTTAATGTCCTCCTGAGGGGGACGTCAGAGCTGGAACAGAGAACCTCGGCGACACACGGAACAGACAGGATCCTGCGTCCGTGGCAGCAGGACAGAGGAACCTGATTGACAAAAAAGACATTCTTCTGGTAAAGTCATCAGATGTGAGTGCAGGTTTTAAAAAAAACAAAAAAAAGAAAGAAAGAAAAAAAAGAGTTTCCAGCTGCTCCGTGCTAATGCTTTAGCAGCGTCCAGAGACAATGATTGAATGTCACATATCCTAAGAGTTACAGCCATACAGTTGTAACACGTTAATGGGATTTTTAACTGAATAAAGCACTAGAGAAGACATTTGTTTACAATTTCCTGTGTTAATAAATGACAGGCATGTCATTTCTACAAATAGGATTATCAGGAAGAGCGTTTTCTGTTTAAGGGAGCCTGACGGGGATGAGGGGATGAATGAGCTGAATGAATTCAACGGTCTATTCAGGGCGGGTAATGACCTTTTATTGTGTGCTTGGGTTTGTGTTGCGTTTCATTCCGAGAGCGTCTTGCATTACTGACCTGTTCCTTTAAACACGGGTGATTCACATGAACCGTGGTGACTGTCAAAGGCGACTCATGTGTGCACGAACTTTGTTTCCTTTGTACCGCACGGCCTTTGTTAAGGGCTGAGTGATATCATACACATTATTGTGCGCGAAGATGGCCCGTCATGCCTTAATCCATGGCGGAAAGGAGAAATAATGTCCAAAGAAACGCGCCCCTTGATGTACGCACACGGCCTTTACGGTTGTTTTCCGTGTTTAAGAGGCTTTCTTTCACTCGGAGTTAAAATGTACAACATGAAACTCATTCAGCTCATTATGCTGTTACGAACCACGCAGCGCGGCTCGGCTCACCAGGACCTCGGTCACGGCCGAGAGAGTCTGCGCGCCGCCGTCACGAGTTTACGCTGACATTTGGGCAAATGCTAAACTTGTTTGAGTCAAATCAGAGCGTAGCGCCTTCTAAACACTGGCACGGCACCGCAGCAGCGGAGGCGTTTGGATTCCGCTTCATTCCTGTTGTTTTAGTCTGCGTGTCTGTTTACCTCTGGCGGCTGGCATATGTACTAATGGATTAGGCTAAGCTGAATCTGAGGCTTGTGTTTGCGTTTTTGAACATTCACCACCCCCCCACCAAAAAAAAAAAAAAAAAGAAAAGAAATTGTAGTCTCCATTATGTCTACAGACGAGGAATCCAAAACGTGGCTGAACCAAGATAAACAGGCAGGGGACCGAAAGGCAGCGTAAGGGCCCGATTTATTTTTCTGCTGCAGTAAACAACTGAGGGAAAAAGCACGATAACAGTATTTCCTTCAAGGTGAAGAAGGAAAGGTGGTGCGCTAAATTTGGATTTATGCACCAATACGTTTCCTGCGACAGGAAGTTGTGTCTGTGATCCATTTTCACAGGTCTATTTCCTGTCCCACTGCCCCCTTCTGGAAAATCCCTGTAGTGCCTCCCTGTACAGGAGCAAATATATACACAAGCTTAGTCACTGTTTATTTAGAACCATTAGAGACAAGGGGAGATGTATTATCATAGTAAAGACTAGCAGCTGCTTTATAAAACATATGTGTATTATAGCCTCGTGACTTTGGACTTTAAATTTTAATTTGATACTTAAATAAACATTTAAGATGTCTCCTCTTCTCCCATTCAAAAAGGAAAGGAATCCCGCTCTTATTTAGCCGGAATCTAACCCAATAGTTTGCATGTGCTGTCTAAAACAGGTTCTGCTGCCAAAGAGCTGATTTATTGGATGTGCCATTTAAAGGACATTCGTTTATTTTCCTTCATTTCATTTTATGATTCTTTCTCCTCCCTCTCAGGAGACGGGCTCATATTTTTCTTCTTTGTCCTCATACCAAAAAACAAAAATAAACGACAAAATGAACCGTAATCTAGAAATTTGCCATGTAATGAATCAAAGTCAGAGACGTTCACATGCCCTTTAAACTGCCAGGCCCGTGTTTACCCTCTGCGAGATGATGATTCATAACCAGACGGGATCATTTCCCCGGAGTGACCTACTTAATGACATAGGCAAATGTAGGTGGAACGTGTCAGCGCTAAACGTGGCAGCAGAAGTTGAAGAACGTGACACGTTTCCTGTCCGCAGGAAGATCATCAGCGTTATCCCGCTAATCAGACAAAGAGCCAAGGCGAATGGGAGATAATAGAGTCAGGGGGAATCTACTGAAACACTCTGGGGCTCTTTGGACGTCTGTCGTGTCTTTAATGCCATTGACCTGTTGGCAAGCTTCACCTCCTCAACGAAAACCTCATGAAGCCACGGTAAATTTGCCCTGAAGAAAAGGCGTCTGCGGAGGGTGCTGATGGCGAAGAGGCCCGTGGCTATTGTTGCCATCTGCTCACCATTTCCTCCCGCAAAGAAGATAATTGAATTTGAAATCACTTTTCTCTCTCGGTTTAAGAGTGAGGGTCGTGTCTGACGCTGACGCCTCCCGCCACAATGCTCAGAGCCCCCCGGTTTGTATTCTTTATACACCACCCCCCCCACCTCCTCCCCACCCCCGCCCCCTGCTGTCCCTTACAACATCTGCCCTCAGCCCTCGCGATCAATACCGGCCATCTAATCACCCGCCAGACTTAATTAAAATCCAATCACTGCCTTCAAAGGACACCATACCTCAAAGTGGGCTGGGCAAAAAGGGAGGGGGGGGTGTTCTTGAAGACTTCACTGGTGTGCTTTGCAGGGCATTTGCACAATAGATGTTGGTAGGAAACCTCTGAGCTGGTTTGGTGAATATAGGTCAGTGTTGGCAGCTGCGGGTAACGTGTCCCCGGCCCGGCCTGCGGCGCTCGGCGTGCTTAACACCCTTTGTGCCATCCTATCGGCACTAATCTGCCTTTTCACCAAGTGCTGAAATGAATTTGCGGTGATTTCTATGAGGGCAAAGGCATCGTTAGGAGACCTCAAAAGAGGCGGTGGCGGCGGCGGCGGTGGCGGTGGTGGTGGGGGGGGGTGCGGGGCGGCACGGACAAGTTGCAAATAGCGTGCCTTTGTCTTTGCTTTCCCTTTTTCTAAACACACATGACAGCAGCTTTGAAATTCCTGCCTGATGAGGCTCAGATGCTCCAGCCCGCGGACATCAACGGTGACCGCGCGGACGAAAAAAAAAAAAAAAAAAGAGAGGAGAATCACGACAAAAACAACCCCAGAGTGGCAGATAATACCTTGGACCGGATCCCAAAACTACCCATGTTGGATCTCAGGTTGCATTTCTCAGCGATGTGTCATCCTGTTCCCCGCTGGCCCTTTAACCGGAGCTCAAGCGGACTTTGTTTTCCTCTCTGCGCTTCTTTTTTAGCCCGTGCAGCTCAAGACACCTCGGCGTGGGCAAGAGCGGAAATGGCCGCGCCGGCGTCGGCGGCGATGAAAAGCGTTCCGATGGTGCGAGAAAAGGAGGGGAAAAAAAAAAAATGAAAAATGGAGATTCGGCTGTTCGGCCGAGCTCCCCGGCGGCGCTGGCGACGTCTTTAAACGTGCCGCTGCGGCGCTGAGACGCGGGAAGCTGCACATGGCGAGGCAGGTCGCGTGTTATTCTCCCATTCGGCTTTCATCTTCCTTGAATGAATCCTCTCCCTCTCTGTTTATCTCCCCCACCCCGCTTCATAAACTGTGCCCCGACTATTAAACGAGAGTTTGGTGGGGGGGGGGGCAGACTTGTCTGACATCTGCAGGAGAGCAGGCCAGGTTTTTCTGATGTCAGCTACACTCTCGCTCTGTAAAAGAAGACGGACCCATAAAACGAGGGGAAGAGAGCTGGAAGATTCCGAGACGGAAAGTAGAAGGGAACAAAAGAAAGAAGGGGGGGGGCCTTGGTGTGTGAGTTCCTACTGTCAAATTAAACTCTCCCTCAACGTCAAAGATGCATCCAGATCAGCCAAACACGAGCGATTCTGTGGAGCATTCGCGCCACACTGGGCGTGGGAACACGACAGATTCTCATAAAAAAAAAAAAAAAAAAAAAAAAGCCTGTAAATGATTTCCTTCCCTGCTTCAAAGTCCCGAATGACACACACACACACACACACACACACACGAAAAAAAAAAAAAAAAAGGTTTGTGTTTATGTGTGGTCTTGTGCTGCTGTCTCGAGCCCGCCGCCCGTGGCTGCGCTCCGCCGTGCATGCGCTCGGATCCGCAGCTGTCCACTCGCGTGCAACAAATCCTTGGGACGAGTTACGAAAGGGCGGCATCTTTCAGTCCTGAGTGTAAATGAAAGCCATCGTTGGTGGTGGTGGTGGTGGGGGGGGGTTCAACCGGGGAGGGTCCTGTGAGCGTCCCGACGTTCCCAAGGCGACAATTTGATCAAAGTCATTCGTAGGACCCCGCCATTCCCTCCGCCGCCGCAGGCCTCCCACATCCCTCAGTGACCCCCCAAAAAAAAAAAAAAACGCGTCCGCCTCACTGCTGCTAATCACTGGTGGTCTCCTGGCTGCCAACAGTAATTGATTAGGGAGCAAAGGGCTGGCAGGGAGGGAGGAGGGCAGAAATGGGGAGAAAGTTCAGCCCTGAAGTCCTCAAGGTCACTGCCCTCTCCTGTCCCCCCCCGACCCCCCCCTCCCAACCTCACGAGACGCCTTTTCTCAAGCTATTAGGTATCAGGCGCAGGGGAAGCTGCATATATCTCGGCACGCTCGGACCAGCCCCCGGAGCGGTCGAACACGAAGACCGGGCTAAACAAAATAGCCTCGTGTGTTTTAAGTGACACTTTGTGGTTAGTTTGTTATGTTGGACTGGAAACTCAACATCCTCGGCTCAATATGTTTGTTTTTGTAGGACCCCCCCCCCCACCATTCCGCCGCCGTCACTGCGGTGAGAATGCTGCCGCATTGTTAGGCATTGTTGAGGTTCTCCAAGGGAGTGAAGACAGCGGTGGATGTTGTAGGTTTCCATGACTGGGATACAGGTGCCCCCCCCACACACACACACACACACACACGGCGATCAGAAAAGGATGAACGGGATGAAGCTGCGACCATCTCGTTCTCACCAGACGACCTGCTATTTTATATTCGACGTTAAAAAAAAAAGGCTGTAGTCTGGTTCAAAAGGAAAATTCCCCTTTGTTGCACCGGTGAAAGTTGAAATTCGTTGGCTCCGAGTGGAGGCTCATGTTGCTGCTGGCTTGTTTAAAGTGCAATTTCTGGGCGGTTAAAGAAACTCTCCTTTTCTGCAGGGGGAGGGAAAAAAAAAAAAGGTTCTATTTCTAGTGCCTGTGAGTTCTCCGTATGGCCAAAGAGGGTCATGTTCACCGCAGATGTCACCGAGGCCTCCACCATATGGGCCCGGAGTCTCCACGCACGTGGAAGCATGACTGCGACAGGAAATGTTGGACATGTCTGACTGGGGGTACTTTAAAGAGGAGCCCTCCCAGCGCTGAGGTAGGGCTGTTGATGTCGGCCCCCCGCAGCCTCCCGACGGCGTGGTGGTAGGGGGACAAGTTGGAAATGCTCCCTCGAGCGGATTCTCGACGATCGCTGCGAGGTGGGACACGGATAAGTGGAATAGCTGAATGTTTGCACCGGCGCTCGGAGCCAAGGGCGGAGGGTCCGCCGCTCAGCCGCGGCTGTCACGACTCGCCCCCCCGGGCTGTGGCAGCTGGGGGGGGACATCTGTCTTTGTCTCTTCTGTCGCTCGCGCTGTCTGTCAACGTTTATCACCGACAAACCTGCCCTCCGCCGTAGCTCCACTCAGGACGGCAATTCAGGGAAACAGATTACGGCTCAACTCCAAAACCAAGATAAAAACATCAGTCGATGGCTGCAAACGAAGGAGCACCAAATAAAGTCTTTAAAGACGTGCTGGGCTGTTGTGTGTCGGTGGCGTCGGGCTTCATCTACTGCCCCCCGCTGTTGATGTCCCAGTACTGATATATTGCGCCATAGACCCTTCATTTTGTTTTTTTAAGCCCCCCCCTCCCCCTTTGTGCTAAAGTCACAGCACGAACATGCTCTCATCACCACAGAATCTTGTGATTAACATGCATCGCGTCGGTACTTCTCTCTTTAAAGCTTAACTCCTGAAAATGGTTTGCAGCTGGGACTCGGTGGACTTTTTTGCTTCTTATAAGCCGTGTCCTCCTCGCTCCTCCGCCGAGGCTCCCGGTTCCACGGTCGCTCGTCAGAATTAAAATCGCCTCTCATCTGCAGCTAATTTTGAGGCCCCGCCGTTCCTTTTAGCTGAAATTCTCTCCCTG
Source organism: Lagocephalus sceleratus (assembly GCA_911728415.1). Classification (NCBI taxonomy): domain Eukaryota; kingdom Metazoa; phylum Chordata; class Actinopteri; order Tetraodontiformes; family Tetraodontidae; genus Lagocephalus; species Lagocephalus sceleratus. The sequence goes on from CAJVRN010000040.1 coordinate 2,183,579, forward strand.
TAAAAACGGCCGTGTGGGTTTTTGACTGACAGGGACGTGGGAGCACTTCTCACCCCGCAGCAAAGGGCCTCGCTCTGCCTGTCTCAATCAAGGTGCTGCAATTTTCCGCCTACAGCGCGAGCCTCTCTGGAGCTTCATTGCGTGGAAATCTCGTCGGAAATCTAGATAAATGGACGTGACCTGCCCTTCCATGTCCTGCCAGTGCGCTGAAGTTGAATTACTGCCAAAGAGTTTTGAAACCCGGTTTGAGCGGCTATTGTGTCTGAGGTCGGGTTTTATTTGGGGAAAATAGCCGGTGTTGTTAAAATCTCAAGTAAAGCGACCTTTGTGGTGGATTTTAATGTCAACACGAGGGTGTTTCCATTCACCCTATACGGCACGATGCGTGAATCCCCGTGCCATGAACACACACACACTTAGCTTCTAACAGTAAGAATAGAAGAACTTTCCAAAAAAAAAAGAAAAAAAAAGTAAAAGTTAAAGAAACACAGCAGATGCAGGTGACGTATAGGCTATGCTGGTGGAGGCGGGGGCGGTTGCTGCCATCCTTTCACTGTAACTGCACGGGCGTGAGAGCAAACGCTTGATATCAACTTCACACACAAGCCCTCAATGTGGGTGGTGTGTCAAATGGTTTTGAGCCGAAGCTGGATGACTTATCATGCAAAGGGGCAGGACCGGGCCTGCGGAATGGAGGAAATGTCATCTGATACCATGGGGGTTGAGGGAACGGAGCATCCGCCAGCCCATATTCTCACCTGAAATGTTTGCAAGACCCCCTACAGATGACCCCCCGAGGGAAATGGAGACACAAAGCAATCGCATGCACACGTTGAATCCCACCGATTCATTTCTTTCCTCAACAGCATATCTTTGTTATTAACCACCTCGCAAGTGATTTATGTAAATGTCTTTAGTAACCGCGGTTGCCAGGGTGTACGTACAATGGCGCTGTTTACCATTTCAAAGGCCTCCTTTCATTTTAAGTGCTCACCTGACGTGGTTGAGGTTTTTCCGGTCCCCTCAGCTACGGTGCGATTCTCGGGAACGATTGGGTTTTGTTTTGTTTTTTTTTGTAGCAGATGTAGCTCTGGATAGCCGCTGCTATGGTGCGAGCGGAGAAGCAGCTGCCTCTCGGGCACTCGTGGAGAAAGAGCGTCCAACGGCGTCTGCGCGGGTTCTGCTGCTCGTGTTTGCCCGTCGACGAGCTGGAATCCCTGCAGGAGGACGACGCGAACGGGGACCCTCCGCGGGATAGAGAGGGGTCTGGAGCTGTACAGATCATAGTAGAGGATCTGGGGACTGTTAATTGCGGCTTCAGCCTGCTGGAGGAAGACCACTTGACCCCGAGGAGCGGCGCGGCTCGCTCCGCCAGCTCCCTGTCCATCAGCCCGAGACCTCTGAGAAAGAAGCAACCGCAGC